>CM073449.1:14898000-16122500 GCA_037074485.1 Delonix regia
AGGTAAAGTTGCATATGCCAATATCTCATTTTAGTCTCAAATCTATTTCAAAAGGCTTTAAATTAGTTGAATCTTTGTTCTGTCCAAACCATCATCATTTCCCTTTTTTTAATCAATAGTTACCTTAAATTTCTATATATTTAAATTGGAAGCAACCAAAAATCAAATCAGAGAAACCCCATCGATCAATCGATTCAGTGTCCTAAAAACAAGAAGGAGAAGGGAGAAAAGGCATGCCTAATGTACTATTAACCCTAGAATTAGCATATAGACATTCAAAGAACTAATTAAAGATAGAGACTTACAAATCCAAAGCTAAATAGAAATGCTTGGCTACCTCATTTCTCAATTCTAATAAATGAATACGATAAATAAAATAAAATAAAATAAAGATTGAAAAACAGGAATGAGAAAAAGAAAATCAGTATATATATACAAATACATACATATATGTATACAGGTTCCCCCCTACTAAATCTTGAAGGAAATCTTATTCTTGGCATTTAACAACCTGATGATCTACTTACATATAGATATTAGTTTCTAGTTGCCTAGTTTAGTACTTTTCACATAAAAATGGAATGTTGGCAGCCTAGAGTTTGGGAATAACACATTTTAAGAAGCAAATAAAGCATCCTCTTGCCCTAAACCCCTAGGGAAACATAACTGGTCCTAAAATAAAACAAGAAGGAGTCAATAGGGGTTCAACCTTGGGGAATCTACTGAATCATTCGAAGCTTCTTCTTTTCCTAACCTTTCCCTCTAAGTAAGGCTATACTTCTCCCTTATCAGCATCCTTCCTTTAACAAACATGAGGAAGATAGTCTTCACTACAGTTAGATGAGACGAACAATGACAATCTACACTACTGACACACACAATAGAAATATCATTCATTTTCGTTTCAGATGCAGATGGGTTTTTGTTTCTTTTCGGTCGGGTCATTCACTTGGGCTATGCAGAATGCTAAAGTGGCTAGAATAATTAATTCATTTGCTCCAACTCAGCATTTAACATGGAACATTAGCAATAAACATGCCATGTCAGCTGTTTCCAGACGGAAGACTTACTGAGGGCCCAAAATGGTAAACGTCTTGATCAGTGAGGGACTTAAGTGGAGTTTCAAAATAGTTGGGGACCAAATTGGAAAAAGACCATAGAGTGGGGGGCCACAATAGGGTTTTTCTCGTCGGTTAAAATTTTAAATTTGTTTAACTCATAAAAATTATTAAATTTTTTAAGATAGTTATAAAATTTTCCTACAAAGAAGATTAAGAAGAGAAACATTTTATTGATCTAATGTCACTTTTTGTAGGCTTAAATATTATGGAAATACTAGTATAAAATAAAAGGTTACTAATTTTGATATACAATGCATATGCAATTCCAAATGTATAAGATGAATATTTAAATATTCCATAATATTCTCTCTCTTCAGTGGCTTGAATTTCTTCAAGTTCTTCTTAAGTAAAGGAAATTGATGGTCCTGTTGAGGAAATGAATGGCCCTAGAATGGATGATTAATCATTAATTGTTATCTAAATTTTTATAGAGACACAGTAGGGTCATATAAAGGGATGATTAGAAATGCTGCTGAGACTTGATCTGAGATATTATTCTCAGGGAACCTTGGTTCTCCAGGAATAAACTCACTAGGACATGGACCCATAGTAGTACATTCAACATTGGGCAGTCCATGATAATTATTTAAGTCGTAAAGGAACATTTTTAATGATTTTAGAATATTTTTATAATCTTACTGAAAATTAGTGAATGTGTTCCATTACCCTCACTTGGTATCAAAGCCTTAATGTGTGAGAAACATATATGAATATTATTAAAGACAGAGAGTAAGAGAAACACTTTCTTAACAATGGATTCTGAAACCACTACTTCCACAAAACTCATCTAACCTACTACCATTCCTTGTTCCCTATCTATCACTAATGTCTTCCTTCAAGGCAATACTCATAAAATTGATAACCTTATTGAGACCTCCTATAAAGATCTTCCACCCAACCAATGCCTTGAAGATACCTATCTCCCACTCATGAACCCATACCAAATCTATATTCAAGACCAATCATGGACATGATCCATCAAGAAGCTTATATCTAAACCAAAATTCCCAGTTAAATAGTATGTTTACTTTTCTAATATCAACCATGCGAAACTTCCATCATCCACCCAAGAATATGTGTTAAACTTGAGATTCGTCAAGAATTCATTTACCACTGGATATCCCAGGGGTACACCCATCTCCATGTCAGAGCCATCTAATTAGCCATCCTTTACACCACATACTTCACTTACCAATAGGCCTTAATTGACATAGTTCTTACCACCCTGAACATAGGCACAATCATTTTGCCTATTTGCCCATATTTCAACCTTAAACTATCAGATCCATCCTTAAAAGATCAATTATAGGTTCAAATTCATATTACTAGTGCTGAGCAAGTTTCAAAAGCCATTATGGCAACACTTCACCACCAGATAGCCTTTAGAATTCAAAACCATGCCATGGATCTTCACCTTCCAAACCATACAGAAGATGCTTTGATGATCATTGCTAAAAGAAAAGATGTTCTAACCATTATCCATACCCCAAAGTAAATTTCTCATGAAGATCTCCTCCATCTCATGCCAATAAAGTAGATCACCAACTATGAACAAAGACATGTTCATAACAAGCCCTTTGTCACCACTAAACCTCCAAAGCTTATCTGCCTCCCTGGCGGCTAAGTAAAAATAGTCTTCAAAAAGCCTAAAGAGTCTTCTTCACATACCTTACAAGTTCCCCCATTTCTGCAACAGATTATGTCCATCACTCCGATCCCGATACATGAGATCCAGAAGTGGAACATCCTAATCCATCATTTTGAGACAAATCGAAAGCCTGTCTATATCTCACATATTCATGATCAATTTATTTGGGATGTCGCCCTAGAAATATGTAAGCCTGGATGCTCCTACCATGATCCAACTTACTTTTTTTATGACAAAAATGAAATTGATCTCTCCTCATATGAGTGACTTTGAAGAACTATCTCAAGCCTACGCTAGAAATACTCCTGCAAAGTACAAATGCTGGACGAAATGGTATGCTAAAAAAAAACTTTGAAAGGAGGAAGAGAAAAAGAAAATCAAAACCTATCGACCATCTCGACCTTTGAGATCGCACAGAAAGGATCAAGACCTTGATTGGAAACCATGGGCAATTCTTAATCTTGCTACAACAAAGAAGAAATTTTGATCAAAAACTTGAAGGAAGCAATCTATTATAAAGATCACAAGAGATAGTTGCTAATATGTCTCCTTATTTTGTTAAACCTCCACCTTCTTTTTGCAAGCCAGAACCTATGAGATCTTCCCTAATGAATCTCATTCCTATATGATGTTTTCTCCATATGATCCTTCTTATGATGATATTTTTCCTCCTATGAAAAGGCATACAGATGACAACCGAGTTGTTACATAACCCCATGTTACTTCCAACAAAGTCTCAGCCTCAACAAGCTATAAGTCAGTTCACCCCTCAGAGAAAGTCCTGAACTGGCATGAAAAAAATGCTTCTACACAGACCAAGTTCTCAAGAACATTGATTCCAAGTTAAGTCGAATGACCCATTCCCACCAGTAGACGCATCCAAGAGTTGATCAACTCTTTCTTTAAGTTGAACAACTTCATCTAGAGACTCAGGAAAAAATCCAAACGTTGGACCATGAACTTAGAAATTTATTGCTCATAATTATTTTGGTCCAAAATTCAACAAAAAGGAGTATGAAATCTGTTATTTAAAAGACCAACTTGCCCATATAGAAGCAAACATGAAATCCAAGCCACCCTTACCTACCTATACTCCCTCAATATATGAACCTTTCCTTTCGACTCAAGTCTTTCAAACCAATTATGTGCCTTCCCCTCCATAGACTTCATACCCTTTCAAAACAAACTACGCTAACCACTTTAAAAGAACTCACCATATCTTTTAAAAAGCAACACCTAAACCACATTATAGATCTCTCAGACCACCTCAAAGACCTCCACACTTTCCAAAAACCTATACTACTACACTATCATACACCAAACCTTTTCAAACCCCTTCGAAAGGCATTACTATTGAAGAACCTTCACAAACACCTATCTTTTCACAACCACCTTTTCCACTAGAAGACCTAAAACAAAAAGGTCCTTTTTTTTTCACTAGATCTTCCTCTAGTTGCTATGGTTGAACCTTATGATCAAGTATAGTTTGACCAGTCATACTCAGATTCATAATCTGAAACTGATTCAAATACCCATGTCTCAATCACAGACTTAGAGGACTCTAAACATCTCGCTGATATCTTAGTTCTCTATATATGGTTGAACCAAATGACCACTATAGTGATGATGATGAAGATGAGCCACAAAAGTAGTATGTTATGGATGATTATGAAGAATATGCCCTAATAGTTCAAACTACACCACACAATTCAACTCCTCCTAAACTTTCAAATGGTCTTTGGTTTATGTTCGATGATGTCCAACTGTACCAGCAGAGAGATAAACTCCACAAGTTTGGAGCCTGGATAGATTTACAAATATCCAAAGTAGGTGCAACGTTATCTAATGTTATTTAGGAATTTGTCTTAAGATTTACTGGAACTCTCCGAGAATAGTTCCAGTCCCTCTGTGAAAATCAACAGTTACAGTTACTGCAGTTGGAAAATCTAACCTCTTTTCTGGGTACCATATATAAAGAGTTTATTGATGACTTTTAGCTCATTGATAAATAGAAAAGATAATAATATTTTGAAATGAAGTGTTGTTTTTTGAAAAAGTATGACCTTGATAGACACATTAAGAGTATGACTGAGAGATATTATCTTCTTAATGGCTTTAATGATATCACGCTCAAGCATGTATTCATTGTCTCTTTACCAAAAGAACTACAACCAAAGTTAAATAGAGCACTGCAAGCTCTCCACAAGCCTATGGCTAACATTTCTCTTGGAGAAATTTACCAACTTGCTCTAGCTACTCTTGACAAGCTTTATGAACAACAAAAGATTATCTATTTAGTTCTCTCTGGCAAGCACAAATTTTTGAAAATATGTCAAAAGCCATATCAAAAAATTAAGTGTCATGATAAACAGTTCTGCTAGTGCAAACCTAAGAAAAAGTCTCACTTTTCAAGAACTTTCTTCCATCCTTATTTTTTCCCAAAAAAGTGTCACCCTCTTTGCTACTTTTGAAAAAGCAAACAGAAAAAATCTTGGAAATGAATGTCTGATGCTTGCTATATTTACAAGAAGAAAGGGCATTTTGCCATAAAGCACCTAAATAAACCTAAGCAGACTATAAGAATGATTGAGCAAATTGAAATGCAGCTTTCCTTATAGGATAAAGATCTTGAAGAAATCCTCTCTAAGTAAAGTGAACCTAATGAAAATACTATCTTTACTCTACTAGATTCTGATCTCAATCTCGATTCTAAAGCTGACTCGGATGACTTGTTTACTCATCGTCATGGCCATATCTTCAATATTGATCCTTGCCAACCTATCCCTAACTCCAATATCTTTCCCTACTTTCATCTTTCCATTCTCTCAGATAAATGTGCCAAACCACTCCCAGCCATTGCCTTCCTAGATACCAATTCTCATGTCACCAAAATGAATCCTTCTCTGCTTCCATCAGAAGCATGGAGAAAATACTCCTCTTATTTTAAAGCAGTAAATGATTCAATTTTCAAAGTCTTTTTGATTACTAGACATAACATTGGTATCAAGTTCTTCCCTGAATGTATAGTCTGGACACATATCCTTGGTAGGCACATTACGGGGAAGGGTTTCTTAATTGGAATTGATATTTTCCAAATGTCCAAGAGACTTCAGATTGAGCCTACAAGGACTTGATATGAAAACAGATTTAAAGAATTTATTAATATCCCTCAGCTCTACTTGTTACATGCTGCTCCTCCTCCATATGAAAATATCAAACAACAACTCCTTGTACATTGCCCAGATTCCCATTCAGACTTTAATCATCCTCACCCATTATGGAAAAATGAAACCTTCTTCATTTAGCTTCCCTTCAAGAAAAATAAGGATATCAATCCTACTAAAGCTACACACCTTAACATGAACCCTGATGATTTGAAGTTAACCAGAGAAAAATGTGAATCCTTTCTTCAACAAAGATTAATCCACTAAGTCTGCATGGGCATGTCAAGCTTTTTATGTCAACAAGCATTTTGAACAAACCGTGGGAAGAAGAGACTTGTCATAGATTACAAGTCCCTAAATGCTTTCCTTGAAGATGATAAGTTTCCAATTCCAAACCTAACTACTTAAAGAGCCCAATCATAGGGAGCTAAATTGTTTTCAAAATTTGAATTAAAGGCAGGTTTTTGGCAGCTTGGCATTCGCCTAAATGAATGCCATAAGACAACATTTTGCATTTGTGATACCTAGTATCAATGGACAATTATATCCTTTGGTTTTAAAACTGTTCCAAAAGGCCATGGCTAACATTTTTAAGCCCTAAGGAACAATTCTTTGATATACATTGATGATATTATATTGTTCTCATAAACTAAAGCTGAACATTTGCTGTTATTGGAACAGTTCACAAGCCTTGTTCATAAATATGGTCTTATACTTTTAGCCTGCAAATGCCAACTGACCCACACCCGAATTGACTTTTTGGGCATGTTATTTTAAGATGGATGGTATAAGTCTGCCCACACCTTGCAGAACAATTAGCCCAATTCTCGGATAATGATCTATCCTTAAAATAGATTTAACAGTTCCTTGGAATTGTTAACTTTGATTGAGATTTTATTCCCAAATGTTCAAATTACACTAGTCAATTGTCCAAGCTCCTTCATAGAGGAACACCCTATTCATGGAGCCTAGACCAAACTACAATTGTCAGACACCTTAAGGAAATTTCTAATAATCCCCCTTCTTTAAAGATTCCTTGCCTAGACTCTACTCTTATCCTACAAACAGATGCCAACAATTATCATTGGGGGGATATCCTCACCTAACAAGATGGTAGAAAGTAGTACTATTACAGACACGCAAGCAGCTTATTTAAGCCATTAGAAGCCTATTACCATACCATGTACAAAGAAATCCTCGCCGTAAAAAATGGGATCAAGAAATTTGAATTCCATCTGGCACACTGACACTTTATCATGGAAATGGACAATACTGTCTTCCCAAGGATTCTTGAGTTCAAAACAAAATCATTCAATTGGCAAGATGGCAATCGTGTTAATCATGCTATAAATTTGAAGTGAAACACATCAAAGGAATTACCTTGTTGACCTTCTCTCTAGACCCAAACCAAACACCATCTCACTCATCACACACATTGCCTCTATTCGCTTAATAGTCATGGTCCAACCATACACCATTGCGATATACCGACTAGCCTCTACCAAAAACTCCTTTCCACTTATTGTCAGTATCCCAACCAAACCAATAAAAATCATGGAATTAGCGTTCTTTTATGGTTTAGCGTTTAGGGTTTAAAGTTATCCTATTTTCCTAATACTACCGCATGTTCCATCTAGACACCTTTTTTCTAACATTGTTTCATCTTAGAGCGAGTACTTTTAATGAGGACATTCTTTGCTTTCTTTGGTCTCTTGTTGTACTTTACGCTACAACAATCGAGTTCTCTCCTATGAATTTGGACCTTCCTCAAATGGTTCTCTCCACTTCTTTCGTAGGGATAGCAAATTAATGACACAATAAAACATATGGACTTATGGAATCACTCAAGCTTTGTTCAACAAATTCCTCTATTTACATCATCCATAAGCTATATTGGAGACATCAAAATGGTTTACTTATTTCTTGGGACCATGCTCACAAATGGAACACATTCCCTAATTTTCAGAAAGATCATAAAAATATTCTAAAATCATTAAAAATGTTCTTTTGTGACTTAAATAATTATCATGGACCACCTAATGATGAATTTACTACTATATCTCCATATGCTCATGAATTTATTATCAGAGACCTAAGGTTCCTTGAGATAGATATCCCAAATCAAGTCTTAGCAGCATCTCCAATCATCCCTTCATATGACCCCACTGTGTCTCTACAAAAATTTAGATCACAACTAAGGATTAATTCTCATCCTAAGACCACCCATTTTCCTCAACAGGACCATAAATTTTCCATACTCAAGAGGAACTTGAAGAAATTCAAGCCACTAAAGAAAAAGAATATTATGAAAATGTTTTTACCAGACACGAATTCCAAAATTCCAAAGATCCTTATAATGATAGTCCAAATTTGAGTGATCAGAACCTCTTGCCAGATCTTGAGCCTATACTGTAGAGAAATGAAGACTGAAGAACTATCCTATTGTCACTGTTTTCTTTTTTTAGTTTGGTTGGCATGCCTTGTGTCCAGTTTATAAAAAGTGAATTATCACCTCAGCTTTAGCTTTTGCTTTTGTATTATTGTCCTTAGATTTTTGGTGTATTATTACATCTTATCTCTTTATTTATTGCCTTGCGCTTCACTCTATCTATATAAGGAGCCATCTTCTCTTGTGTTAGGCATTCGAAGCTTGTACCATTTTCTAGTCTGAATATTAAGAGTGTTTTCATGAATTCTATTTAAGTTCTTTTGTTTCTTTGAAATCTTCTTTATAGTTTCATAGACGTTTTCTCACTTAAGAAATCCAAGTATGCTCTATGGTTGCCTCTTATGAGGATCCTGCGTACCAAAAATAATTAGTTATACCATGATCCCTGATGAACTATTTATGTCTATAATATATTTGGATTAGCTCACATCTCCCGGATAAAGACAAGTAATTTAGTTTTATAAAATTATAACAGTGGCCGTGAGGTATTGTTGTCTAGAAGATGCGTTTGTTTCCTCGGCCTTACTTTGGTTTTATGATTATTAAGTTGTGAAATATTCATCTAGAGATGTAAGCCTATACATTTTTGTTATAACTCCTGGATTCGTATATTAACTTGAAACCCTGAACTAGATACTACTATTCTTGAGAGATCTATGTTAGATCTGTGTTAGATCTATATTCTTAGTCTAATAATGCTACGTATGGGACTAAAATGATAGACATAATATGTTGCCTTGATAAGTTTAAAAGTAAAATAAAAGTCTCTTCATTTGTTACTGTGCAATATATTATTGGTTATCAAATGTTATATTTTTAACTTTATGTGAAAATTAAAAAAAAAAAAAAAACAAGTTAATTTGTAAGTTTCATGAGTTGATTCATTCAATAAGTGAGTTAAACAAGTTGAATTAATTTAATATATTCATATTAAATGAATTAAAAATTTTAATTCAATCTGCTAAAATAATAAATTATAATAAATTAGGGAGTCACAAATATTAAATTAAACTTTGATTTGATGTCCATTAAAGAGGAGATCATTCAAACACAAATTGACAAAAACTTTGCCACTTTGTATTGAACAACTAAGCTGAAGATTAGGACATTAATTACACATTGAACAGAGAAATTTAAAATCAAAATCAACTATTTTTCTTTTTTTTTTTCTTTAATTTTGTGGCATAAATTGACTAAACTAAAGGAACCTTTTTATTTAAAATTATATTTGCACAAATTAATTAATCCACTTTGCCTCAACTTAAATCAAATATTTGTTTTAGGGAATTTATAAAGCTAAAGCAGTGTCGACTTTGTTATGTATACTCTACAAGTGGAGCTTTCACGTGTGCTAGCACTAGGCTAGATTTGACCTCAGCTCATAGCTAGCTTGTTTACACCAGGTTAATAAATATCGTTCAGACAGATCTGGTACATAAGTGAGATGGGTTAGATCTTTCAATTTTTTTAAAAAAATTATTTTTTACAAATTTAAATTTAATTTATTTAAAAAGAAGAAATTATAGTTTATATTTAATGAATGGAATATTTTATATTAATAAAAATTATTTATATTTAACACAAATAAAAAATAACTATTTCTTTTAGAATATAATTCATTTTATTTAAAAAATTGAAAAAAACAAAAAAGTAAAATAGATATATATATATATATGCGGGCTTGGGCCGGAACAAAGTATTAGCCTAACACCTAGTCCAGTCCAATTTGGAACCAAGTTTTATATGTTGAACTCCTATCTCAGCCCAAACAATCGAGTTCAATCGGTTCAAATCATGCACGTCTCTACTGTAGGAAGTGATTTTGTGCTGTCAAACACAACTTCATCTTTTTTTAACTAATATTAATTTTTTTTACAAAGATTGTTATGATACAAAAACAAAATATATTAATTTTTCTTTTCTTGAGCATTTATCATTTTAATATATAATAGGCAGTGATTGAACAACAACTGTTTTGTTAGAGTGTTATTAAACCAAATTATTAAACCAATTGGATTTAGCAACTTCTAATAGTAAAAGTCATTCAATCTTTTTTGTTTAATGACATTTTGGACGAGACAATATAAAGTGTTAATATTTTTTTACTGTCCACTATGATTTTTTTTTTCCTTGTAAAGAAAGGTATTTGGCAAAATTTACAAAAGAAGGTATTTGGCAAAATTTACAAAAGATATAAAAAACAAAATGAAACCATTAGCAACAATAAGATATTATTTGGATTCATACACTCTTGAGCCTTGTTTAACATCCATTATGGCTGCTTTTAACCCCCTCTTCTCAACCCCCCACCCCCCCTCCCCCCGGGGAATCTAATGGGTTTGAACGTGTATGAGTGTATACAAGTAGGATATTTAGGCTGCATGGATATTAACCGTCTTAAGGAAATTTTATTCTTTAACCTTTGGTCCAAAAAAAAAAACATTGAAGGTAAGTCAGCTTATTAAAAATCAAGTAAGAGTATTTGAGTAAGTGTTTGATAGTCTTTTGTAAGTGTTTTTAAACCCTACATCGAATGAGTTTTAACGTATGTAAATATATATAAGTAATATTTGAACTGTTAAGATATCGCTTACGTTAAATGATTTAATTATTTAACTTTTGATCCAAAGAAATATCTTATTTAACACATTATATAAAGTTGAATTATATAAATTTGCACAGTATAATTTATTTTTATTTCAATTTTTAAGTGCATACAATGTATTTATAACCTTATAAAGTTAATTTCAATTAATACCATATACCATTATATTATTAATCAAATTTTCCTTACTTTTAATTACACATGATTATAGTCCTCTCTCACATGAGTATTTAGATTTTTTTGTATTTCTACATAAATATGCTTCTGGATCTATTATGAGACAGTAAATATACTATCATGCTTAAATTGATTTTGGACTCATATTATAATTTTTTTCTTAAACACTTCCTTTACGGGTTACCAAAATTTACTATCTTGTGGAAGATTTAGACTCCATAAATACATAGATTGTATTGTTAGTATAAAAAATGTATATAGATTTAACAATTCATATTTAAAGTTAGCATATCAAAATTTTGGCTTTTTTACCTTGTTACTATAGTAAAAAATAATTATCACGAATAAGCAGGATTGCATCAATAAGCTATAAAAGTACATTTTTCTAACAAATAATTTTACATCGCGTTGTATAAATCTACGCAATCAAAAAGAAAATTTTTCTTTTAAGAAAATTGCTAGTTGTGTGGAAAAGCATCCCGCTAAGAAAAATTTAATCCCATGCAACCCATGGTTTTATTTTTTTTAATTTAAAATTTTATGTAAGAATTCTAATTAAAATTTTATAAAGTTATAAAATTTTATTTACTTATTTAAATAATAAAATGAAAATTAAATTTATACTAATAAAGTAATTATAAAATAGAATAATATTAATTTTACAATAAAAAAGTTTTACAATATTATTTTAGGTTATAAATTAATTTTAATAAAGTAATTTGAAATTATGTAATAATAAGTATTAACTAGTTAATAGATCAATAGTTAATAATTATTTATTTATATGTAATTACCCTTGAGGTTTATAAGCCTAGGATTGAAGAAGCAACCGTCCCCTTTGTTTTCAAACATAGGTAAAGTAGATAAACCGTAGATCATAATCTGCAAAAACATTGGATTCAGAACTTCCTCATATGGTGGAGAATCAGAGATACCGTCAGAGGCATCAACCTGAACTCTATGATAATAATTATACTCTTCACTATTACCTTCTTCACATTCACACTCCCAGTTTCGTATGCTTACATACACACCAAGCCATGGCTCTCAACACCACCTTCTACTCTCTTCCTACTCTGTTCCGAGTATCCATCGGTCTCTGCATTCTTTCACTCTCTCTCTTCTTCTCCCTCTTCCTTTTCCATCATCCATATGCTTACTCTTCTTCTTCTCCTCGCTACTCACATGCTTCTTCCAGCGATTTCATCAATGTCTCCGTGGCAGACCTACCTAGGCCCTTCAACTACGGCCTACTCGACGAATACTGGTCCTTTGAGGAAGATTCTAGGCTCGGAAGTGACGCGGACCGTGAGATTCTATCCAATCATTCGGCAAAACGACGCCAATTTCCGCCGTATCCGGAGAACCCGTTGTTGAAGCAGTTTAGTGCAGAGTACCGGATGATGGGGGATTTGATGACTCCCCGAGAACAGCGAACGGCGTCGTTTGCCAGACGGGTCTCAGATGTTACTGAGGCTGACGTGGTGTTTGTACCGTTCTTCGCGGCGCTCAGTGCGGAAATGCAACTCGGAATCGGGAAAAGCCTGTTCAGGAAGAAGGTAGGGAATGAGGATTACCGGAGACAGAGGGAGGTGATGGATTTTCTGAAGAACACTGAAGCTTGGAAACAGTCAGGCGGGCGAGACCAAGTCTTCGTTGTAGCTGGTAAGTTCCGATTGATGAATTGCCCTACTATGATATGTATAAGACACGTCAAATTACATTTAAGCAACATATATCCAGTTGTATTGCGGTCATGATCTCTAACTTCAATAATCAAGGAAGGAAATACTACAGTTTCTTTAGTTTTTTTGGGATATCTAAGAATTTTTTTGTCTGTTAATTCTCAAGTTTATCTTTTAATATTTGCTGAATGTATATTCTGGACATCAATCATACTTGAACTCTTTGATCAGTTTACACTAGTTTTGGTAAAAGGCAAGCAAGGACTGGGGTCAATTTATTCCTCTGTTTGAAATTTGATATTCTTATACAGTTGGCTTTGAATGTATGAGGGTGCTTTCTTTGATCAGAAAGCTGTGTTCATATTTGCAAGCCTACTTGGGTTTGTTAATCAAGACTTTGATCTCATTGGCTTTTGTAACATAATGTGTTTAAAGTCTCTTTGTAAGTCCCCTACCTGTTACGCATGAGTTCTGGTTTGATCATATATTTTTTGCATAATAGTTCAATTATACGGACTGTTTGTGCATTATTTGATTCCAAGCAAAAGAACAGAATTTACACCCAAATTATCTCAAACTTGTCTCATTGCTTTGGATAGCTTAGTGCCTACACGTCTTGAAGCTTGAGGATGTTGATACTTTATCACCATCAACATATCTTGAAAGGCATACCATGGCCATGTTCAGAAGAATAAGTGAATACTGTAAATAGTCTTAGATCTTAAATTACAAAAAGAGACAGATTTCAGTGCATGCTACTACCCGATTATAATGTAATCTTTGAATGGTCAGGTTATGTTAAAATTGAAGCATTCTTTGGCAGACCCAACTGCAATGTGGCATGTAAAAGATGAGATTGCCTCAGCCTGTTCTCCTTGTGGTGGATTTTGGTGCTTGGTACAAGCTTGACAAAAAATCTTCCCGTTGTAGCTCACAAGATAGGATATAACATGCCAAAGTTTCATTACTCAAAGATGTGATAGTTCCGTACAACCATCTACTTCCCAGGTTGCGCTTGTCAGAAAACCAGCAACACCATGTCCTACTGTATTTTAAGGGGACTAAACATAGGCACAGGGTCAGAAATTATCATTTTGATGAACTAGCCATTCTTACATTGCTTCTGGTTTGTCACATTTTTAAAATCTTATACAAGAATCTACTATTTAGTATTCTTTGACTACTCTGTCATGGTAGGTGATCAAAGTTGTTAATTGTAGTTTTCTTTTCTTCACCAGCCAAAATTCTGGTCTAAGCTGAACTTTGCCCTGGCAATATCCTCTTGTCTATGTGTTTGATAACTAAAACATGATATAAAAAGTTGAGCACAGCAGGGAACTGCAGGGATCCTGTCCTATTTTACATGTCAAAAACTGCTTTTTCTTGTTAAGGCTCTTGCTTGCATTGTTACTCTCTTGTTCCATTATGAAATACGAGACTGTCCCCTCTGGCCCTCTCACTTAACAAAATACTACATAAAATTTCAATTCAGATGGTTTTTCTGGCTGTGGAAAGCTATGCATTGTTTCTTCCATGCTTATCACATTGATAAATTTTTCTATGTACAGGGAGGCCTAGTTAGAGAAAAGTTGTGGGATCTACTAGTTAACGAGCCAGGCATTGTAATGGAAGAAGGCTTCCCTAATGCCAGAGGAAGAGAGCAATCAGTGAGAGGGATGAGAACATCAGAGTTTTGCCTGCACCCTGCTGGTGATTCACCCACTTCATGCAGACTTTTTGACATCATTCAGAATCTCTGTATACCTGTCATTGTAAGCGACCTCACTGAGCTCCCATTTGAAGGCATGATGGACTATTCAGAATTTTCAGTTTTTGTGGCAGTTTGTGATGCACTGAGACCAGGCTGGCTTGTTGATCATCTTAAAAGCTTTTCAAAACAGCAGAAAGATAAGTCAGGCAAAATATGGCCCAGGTAGAGACTGTGCTTGAGTATGATAATGGTCATGCAGATGGTATAGGACCAGTACCTTTAGATGGTGCTGTGAATTATATATGGAGGAAAGTTCATCAAAAATTGCCCATGATTCAAGAAGCCATTGCTCAAGAGAGAAGAAAACCGCATGGTATTTTAATCCCCCGTTGATGTCATTGTACTTGAATAGCTCTTTATGTTTCTTGTCTTTCAGAAGAGCAGAAAGATCTGTTATTAAAATGCAGCTGCCAAAACTTGCTGATATGTAATGAAGCCAATTTTAAGGGAAGAGTATTAGTGCCTTGCCTCTTCTATTTATTGTCATTTTCCCATGACTGGTAAGGTTCCATGGTTTTATTATATTTTGGTCAAGTTTCCATGGTTTCAAAAAATTCCTCAGCGACTCAAACTTGGAAGCAAGCTTTTGTACTTCCGACATAGTTTCTTTAGCTTGCTGATTTATGGGACTATTTTGAGAAACTGAGTAAAAATAACCTGGAAAGTCATATAAAACCCTGAAGTTTAAGCAAAATTAAAACTTCCTCTGCTGTTCCAATCTAGAACATGAACAGTGATAAAAGAATAATTCACCTTGTTTTAGATCTTGTTATGATATCCTCCAATCCCCAAATATACAATAGATGGTATAACTATATTCTTTTGATACGAGACTAATTGGTTTTAAAATGAGAGGGTCAAATTTTAAAAGATTAAATTAAAAAATATTTATCTTGTGGAAAGCAAAATGATCAATCAATAGTCACTATATTACCATGGGAATAGTCCCAGCAAGTCTCTTTTTCCTTTTTACATGTTGGTGATACTTCTCTAAGTACAGAGGATGCATCAAATCAGGTTCCTCTATGCAGAAACAGAATGTATTGTTTCAAGCTTTAACGTCTAGAGTACAAGGGGTCCCTCTGCAACAAGAAAGGATAACCAATCCCTCTCCTCTTGGAAGGAAACACCACAAACAAAACACTCACTACAAAACCCACCACAAGAGGAAGAGTATTGGTCACCTTTCTGGGGATTCCAGGGTAATAGCATTTCACAACATCATGATGCAATCCTGCAAAAGTGAGAAAAGAAACCAAAGACAGTGAAGCATAGAAGAGATCACTCCATCTCAACCTGTAATCTGAGGGCTCACATGGCTTCTTCCTTCCCCCATTGAAAGTCCATATCCCTCTGAATGTTGCCAACCCATAACACAGCCTTCCACTGGCTGTTCTGAAGCTATCTGTGAAGGTGAAGAACACACATGACGCTGCCAATATGGCTAGAAACACACCCATCACCCACCGGCTCAGCGCGCTGCATCTGCCGTCATCGGTGAGGATCGGCACAAAAATGCTGAAGGCAAGGATGGTGGCTGTGGGCAACAGAACGTTGAGCCTGGCTGTGCTACTTAGTACTGCATTGATGATGTACAAGTAGTGAGATTCATCTATGTCAAAATCATCAATGTCATAATAGTCATCGTCACTCTGTTCAGGGTGGACAATTAGGCCTTGGCTTGTTGGGTTGTTGATCATCTCCAGAATGAAAGGAGGCCGAAGAATGTTTGAAAGAGGAAGCTTGTGATGAATTTTTGGGCATGTGGAATATAGAAGTGAAGGGAACATGTTTTTTAAAGTTTATTTTGGTTCCTTCCTTTGTAATGAATAGTCATACAGGTGTGTTTCTTCCTCTAGCAATAAGGCATTTTATTTGCTTTTGGCTTGGGAAATGTTTATGCTTTCCCATGTTTCCAGAAGAAACCCACTATCTAACAAATTGTAAAGGAATCTTCACCAATGTTGTGAATAATGTTAAAATATGACCGAAAAGATTAAATGTTGACACAAGCCTGCACCAAGTTCATATGCCTATGTATGTATAGTTAGTTGCTTATCCTCAAATTTCAAATTTTGGAAGCACCAGAAACTTTGGGCTTCATTTTTTATGTGATGGATTACTTTAGTTGAAAGTTATACATTTAAATATAATTTTCTAATATAACATATTATATATATATATATATATATATTATTTTTATGACACCATTAGATTGACAGTCTATTCGTGCCAGTGTCCAAATTGAATCTAAAACCACTAGTTCATTAGGAAAAAAAAAAAGGAGCTCAAAAATGTACATTTATCTATCTTTTATAATCTAAATATGACCAAAATACTTTCATGACTGTATTAATTTCCTCCATTAAATATGCAATTTATTGTTTATTGTAATAATGCTTATGTTTAATACAAATATTATTATTGAAGTTAAATTATTTTCTATAAATTACCTAAAATAAAATAATTTTTTGTGAATATATTATTTGCTTTAATAGATTGATAAACTCTGCTAAATTTAAAAATCAATTTTTTTATATTAGTCAAATATATATTTAATACTTATTATATAGATATTAAGATATTTTAGTTAAAATAAGTATTATTATATTTTACCTTCTATTGCATGAGAGATAAATGTAAGAATCTTACGAAATGTTGTTTTATGTGCATGCTCATTTCTTATGAAAACCACTGCTCCATCATAGCATCAAGAACTTTGAAACTCCTCTTTTTTTTCTTATTTTTGTGTCACATGTTGGTCCGCTATAACTCTAATATGTACAAGGAAAAGCGACCAAAAAAAACAAATAATATGTACAAGGAAAAAGAACATAGGTAGCCCAAAAAAGAATCCTCTAAGTGTCAGGGAAATTTTGCAGAGATAGTCAAAATTAAATAAAGCACATGATCTACTAGAAGTAGAAACTTCAACTAGGACATCGCTATTCACCAGGGAAATTTCATCAAAACAAGCAATAGAACAATGTGGAAGAGATACAATGCTTTCATTAGATAAATACACTTCAATGCTTTCATTGATTCCGAGTAATTTTTTACACTTTCCCAAGGCTATACAAAAACTGTACTCATCTCCTGCTGGACAGGATGGACCAGAAGAAATGACACCATCCCCAGAATTTTGCTAAAAATTGCAGAATAACAGGGCTACGGTATGTAAATCAATAATGGCTATCTATGTACACTATTAAAACTAGTTCCAATAGTGCAGCAATTCCCAATTTGGATAAAAATATTGAGAAATCAGATATAGATACTTTGACAAAGAAACCATTTACTACCCCTTGTTTTGTTGGGCAGAGTCATCTTCCCCAGAGCCACAAAGTTTGCAGGGATCAGTGGATGTCTTATTGCACCAGTGATCCGGAACACTCAAGAAATGTGTAGACATGAATTTTCTGAATCTCTTCTTGTATTCTTTGGGAGATATTACAGTTGGCAACACATTCTTGGGCACAAGTGACGACTTCATCCATGTCTCAAGATGCTTGTCCCAGGTATACTGCCTGAGATAATCAATGATCCCGCAAATAAGCACGCGCCTCTGTGAATCTACTCCAACAAGTAAGGAATAATCCATCACATTGATTGACTGCACATTAAGGAAACATTAAGCTATTAGAAACAAACAAATCATAGGGCAAACATAAATATGGCATCACTAATATGCTCAAACCTCAGAAAAATATTGGGAGACAATACCCAGTAATGGACAAAAGGAGAAAAAAAGTAGGAGTATGAATAGGAGAAATGGAAAGAGGGAAGAAAAATGGCCATGAATGAAGTTATTAAACACTACCGATTTTCACTAAGCACGGCTAATATTAATGAATTCTCAAAAGAGCTACAAGCTCATAGGTAAAAATGAATAAATAGCAGATTTCATTGAAAAAAGTTGGGCTCCAAGATACTATAATAAATGCAGACTCACATTGAGAAAAGTTGTGTCATTCCAAACAGCACGATGAAGAAGACGTTTTTCTTTATGGCTAACATATAATGGAGAAGAGTTCATGTCATTCACAAAGTTCTGGTCCAGAAGAACATCTCCAGCACCATCACCCACAGAATTGAATCGAGCATAAAGTGCACCTTTAAGATCATACTGGCGAGTAATATTTCGATTGTAGGTAAGATTTTCCATCACCATGAGATCATGTCTAGATTCTTTCCCACTTTTTGTGTGTCTTTTAGTTACCTGCATAGGCATGAAATGCTGAGATACAAGGCAGAAGAAAATAAAACAGGAGAAAAGATCCGTTCAGTAAAAGAGAAGTACAAAACAGTATAACGACCTGATATATGCCCAAAACTTTTGCAAGACATGTTTGACTACCAGACTCAAATGACTCCTTCATGTATTTGAAATACAAAGGAGCAAACCCCAAAAAAGAATCAAGTTCCGTCTTCTTGATTTCCTTTATGATGAACCTATCATCAAGTGTCTTAGCAAAGAAAGACTTGCTTTTTCCACCTTTAGCATCCCAATTCCTACAACGGCTTAAAGAAGCAATATAGTCAAGCTCAGATGGGCAACACCAATTTCGAAGTTCACGGAATTGGTTAACATATTGACAAATCACAGAATACTTTTCCCTTCCCAGTGATTTCGCATATCCCATAGCTATCTCTATGTCATGGTTTTCTGGCGCACGGGAAGCACGTGACTCTTCTGAAGAAGTGCTTCCTGTAGAATGCACAGAATCAGAATCTGTTGAACTACTTGTATTTGTATGTGGAGAAGTTATATCAGTCAGGCCTTCAGAGATTTCAGTAACTTTTGAAGCCATTCCACTTTCTCTCCTATACTCCTCACTGTCAACTTCTGTCACCACAGACGAATCTTTCAGCAACGCCAATGCACAAGCAATTATGCTTGAGAGTTCACCCTCATAGTCAGATACAACATGATCATCCGTCCTCAGAGGGACATGCAACCTTGTACCTTCCTCAGCTATCAGCTGATCGGCTGTAGGTAGATATTCTCTAATAGAGCTGCTAACAGAGTCAAATTTAGGCAAGCATTTTTTCTGGAGGTCCCTTATGCTTATTTGTCGAATATCAGCAAAAGGCTTCCAGAACCATTCATTTGAATTCAAAAAGGAAGAACCTGGCGAATGCAGTGATGCATTTTTGTTCAATACCTTTGAATCAGATATTCGGTGATTAATATCACTGGAAACTGGAAGGTTTTCATATGCCTGAAGATGATTTGGCATAAAATCCTTTGCCTGGAGATTACCATATGCTGAACGATAATTAGTGAAAGCATCCAGCCTCAAATTCAACTGGTCCAAAGATCTTTTCAAGCTTATATCACCCACAATTGGCATCTCAAAATTCCTTGGGACAGTGTCAGGAGGATCATCCTGTTCATGCTCTCCAAGAGGTCCTTCTATTGGAATTTCCATTGTCGCAGGTTCATGTACTTCCATAGATGTGTCTGACATAACTTTCATGTCTGCACTCCCATTCATAGGCCCAGTTTCTCCACTAGCAGGGCTCTCCAATTTTGAATTGTGTTCATGCTTATCTTTCTCAGCTACGCCAGAATCAACTCTTAGAACATCAGGTGAGAATAATGAGTGCAAGCGTCGATCCCACAGACAAGATTCAATCAGAAGATCCCACATCAATCGATTTAGACTGAGAAGTTTGAAGGCAGCCTGGTCAGGTTTCCCATTCCTAGCAACAGCGTTCTTGATGTTAACCTGTTATAGTGACATAACCAGAAAGGGGAACAAGACAAAATTATTTAACCAAAGCTGCAAAATAAAAGGCTTGGATCATGAAAATAACTTAAATCACATAATGAAAAACCAATGATTAAGTATCATTTCTACAAGTGCACAATCCTTAACTTTGGAAATAGAAATATATAGCAGTTCCTCCATCAAATATTGTATTTCACTTTCATTCTATGCATCAGTATGTTTAATACAACATTGCTTATATATATATATGAATAGCAACAAAACAATTAAGAGAGCTAGTGCATATCATAGTTGACAGATCAACAACAGTATTAATTGAAAGTGTAAACTAGATAGGAATAGCAACTTTGAAATGCACCATCCAAATTTGGATAATTAAGAAGATTTAATACTATTGTCAGGCAGATGGAGTGAATTAATAACACATCACATAGGTAACTGACAAAATTATGTACCAACAGAAAGCTAACCTCAAACTCTTCTCTTTCTTGCTTTAACATCTCCTCAACCTCAGAGAACTCTCTTATTGATCCTCCAAGGTTCAATGTTGAACCATCAAATTGAACTTTTATTGTCTTCAAACAGTTCGCAACTTCTGTGAATAGTAATATGCCTTTCATGTATACCTTAACACAGAAGTAGATGAATTACAGGCAGGAACTTTATAAGGTAGAATATAACCAACTAAAATAATTGAACTTTAGACACTAAAAATCAAAGTAGCATCAGGAACATATGAATAGCATAATATGGAATCATACATTCTCAACCTCTTTAAGTAGCCATTCTTTTCTTATGGCACCACTGAACTCTAGCTTTTGAGGAGGCATCAACACGGTATAAATAGTGACAGAAGAATATCTAAACATTGCAACCATATGACCTAATCTGCATGAAAGGACAAATTACATTAAGACATCCATAAAAGGTACACAACATGAATAGTTAGCACCCTGCCCTCTCTCCCTTAGTTATTCCAAAATCTTTAAAGAAAATTTGGCTGTACTTCAATTCTGCAATAACCTTATGATGATGGGATTAATTGTCTATTATGTAAAACCATTATTCATAATCCTTATAAAAAGTGCAAAAGATTCTAAAAAACTGTGTATCTGTTACAAGCACAGAAAAAAGAAATTAAATACTTAAAATTAAATAGAACACGTATCAATGAGTCTAAAAATAGAATAGCACAGCTGTTTATCTATAAAATCTTATTTTCATTCATCTATTACCATGATCTAACTATTGTTTTCCATCTCTTTTTGGTCAAAGGTGAGGTGAGGAAACATGTAAGTTTACAGATAATTGAACAATAACGAGGAATTGTCATACCCAAAGAAGTAGAGAAAATCCCTATCCACAGAATGGCCACAGCTGGATTTTCGACTAGAAGAATAGTGAGAAAGGCTAAGCTCCAAAAATTTTCCAAATGATAGACTACGGGAAGAGGTGGATATCAATACTCTCTTAGTTGAACCAAGCTTGCATTTTCCACAGCGGCTCCACATCCAAAGTTTCCCTTCTGCTGCTCCAGGTAAACACTTTTCCAGGGGAAGGCGTTTAACTTGTATAGTAAGCTGCTTGTTGTGATGAGCATAATAGTAGAAGTGAGCTTCTGGCAATTCATGACAGGTGTCACAGAGTCTTGTCTGCATATTAAAGACAACGATTAGTTAGAACTTGGTCCAGACTATTTTTTTTTTTTCCAAAAAAGCATCAACTACATGTTGCCATGTCATAGACAATCAAAGAACTGGAAAGCATAAAATATATATCAGAATAAAGCACATCTCTACGTGCAAACTGAACTTAATTTAAGGTAGCCACTGCATTTACATCACTCCGTTAGTCATCTACTAAAAGGAAAATAACAACATAAATGTATAAAAGAAAAAGAAGTCAAGAGAACCTGATTGAGTAGATTATCCTGAAGAAACTTTCCAAGCGGGACATCAAAATTTTTGTAGAACATGATATGAGAGAAGTGACTTTGCTGACATATAGTCCCTCTTAATGCATTCCGGCTAGACATCAAGACCAAAATACTCTGAGAATCCAACACAGCATTGATATCATCTTTACTTTGCAGTTGATTTTTATCATCATCACCATCTTTACTTTTGTCCCAATTGGAACACTGGGTTTGTCCACCATTAAATAATTTGTCTTCCTCAAAAGAATTTAGGGGTTCATTTCTGCAATTGTCATCTGTCTCTTGTTTTTCTAAAACAGAAACTGATTTGTAGACCTGACCATGAGGTTCCCTTTCATTCAGGCCAAAACACTGGGATTGTCCACCATTAAATGATTTCTCTTCATCAGAAAAACTTCTGCCTTCAAGTCTGTAATTGTCATCTGTCTCTTGATTTTCTAAAATAGAAATGGATTTGTTGCCTTGACCATCAGGTTCTTCCCTGTCATTCAGGCCAAAATACGCTGACAGAGACTGATAAGGAGCAGATGATGTAAAGGGAAAACTATCTCCTAGAACTTTCTTCAGAGAAGATGAAATGGCTGAGAATCCAGAAAATATAACTGGATTGTATGGTTCATAGGAAACAGGGGAAAACTCTTCTGATTCTAAGTGGGAATCATTGGTGTTTCCTTCATGGGATCCATTGTATATGGGAATATCCATACTAACTGTTCCATTTTCAGCAGAGGAATAATCAGGAGTTGAAATGCTTAAATCACTGGATACCGAATTATGGGATTTTTCATCAGCTGGTGACACATCTCCAGCTCTATTAGCAACAGGAATGGTGGAGAACATTGCTCTCTGATCAACAAGAAAGGAAGTCTCAAGGATCAAGTGATATGCCATGACAACTGCACACCGCAGGACACATTTGACCCTCTTCAATTCATCACTGTTTGCTCCTCTCAGCAAAATCTGCAAAGTGAGGTATTGAAGTACATAGAACACAAAATTTTAGATGCAAAACTCATTTTCTGGAAAAAAAAAAAATCTTAAATTATAGCATTCAGTATATAAGTGAACAATGCTAATTTATCACATAATGACATGTTCCTGCTCGTACTAAAATTCATTTTCCACAGATTGTCATTCAAACATGTTATACAAGTGCCATATACTACCCAAAATGCACCTTCTGATTGATGCTTCATAGCCTGCTAACTTAATCCAAAAAGGGAAATAAAAGAAAAAAAACTCTGAAATCCAAAGCCATAATCAACATTTTTACAGGCCAAAAGATAAAATCAAAACCAACACAAGTGTACAAATTTATGCCATAACTAAATAACTAAAATGATGTAGTATATAACCCTTTAAAATTCTAAACATAAAATTAGATAGGAAAAAACAGGTTCCTATTCCTAAGTACAAGTGAAGGCATACCGTACAACCCAGACGTGTAGGACAGCCCTCAATGAACATTAAAGTCTTGATGGGCCGCTTTCCTCCTTCTATAAAACCGGCATGTTCCTCCACAAACTTCTCAAAATAAATAGAGTCACAGTGCTTCAACTTTTGACCATTCAAATTATCACATGATAGAATTGGTGAACCAGTACAACGTGCAACTCTTTCAAGACGGTGAAGCTTCATATCAAGTACTAGTGTCATTCCTTTTGCTAGAATCGACTCTTGTATATCACGAGAAACAGTTTTCTCTACTAAAATAACATTTGGGTTGCACATTTCTATAAGCTCAATAATAGCTTTCAAGTAGCCTTTCTCCTGTTAACAAGCAAATAATTAGAGTCCAGAATACATAAAGGACAGAAACCAAACCAACTTAATTACCTGCTCCATAGAGTCAAATGAGGACAAACCACTACAAGAATGACCAAGCATACCACTGATTAGTAATAACCGTGGATTTTTGTACTTAGTTGGCATGTGCTTGTGAGCAGCATGCTTTTTGAAGACCAAGCCTTTGACAATTTGACTGCAATACCAATATGATAAGTAAATCTCAAAAACATTACCAAGTGAAATTTATCAGTGGTTCTGATATCTAGGTTAAAGAACATTATAGTACATAAAAAGAATATATTTATAAATAGCTAACATGACAAATTACATGACTAACCATTCAAGTGTTTGGGAGACAAAAACAAATCCTGTGTTTTTGGGACAAAAACATTTCCTCAGTTTCGGAGAAAGATACTACTACATGAAAAGGCAAATCAGCAGAGCCCAGGGATATCTGTACTTCACATGCAGCATTGTGGAAGAAAAGTATATTGAAAACCAAATAATACAAAGAACAAAATAAAAGAATTTTCTCTTGAATAATTTTGGTAGAAAAATACATTGATAATCACATAATACAATATGAATGCAGCATTTTGAAAACATCTAAATCACTGGATATAAGCAACAATGTAATTTAGAGAAGAAGAAAGCCCAAAATAGTCAAAAGACTATCTATGCAGCATTTTGAAAACATATATCTGGATAAAAGACACCATGCATTTTAAAGGAAAAAAGTCCATAAAAGTTAAAACACTATCCATGTTACAACTAGTTATCTGAGATTACAGTTGAAAGATAAACAGAAGTACCATGAAATAAATTCTTGCAGTATAATTACTTTTACCTTTGGCTGCAAGAACCAGCTGCAATGCATTTTACTTTAACATATCCATCAGGATTCATTGAATTATCTCCAATAGCACCAGGCTTCAAAAATGAAGCAGCTTCCCAGGATAAAGATGTAACCATTTCCACCCAACTTTTACCATCTTTATTAGAACAAGAAACACCCACAGATTTAAGAAGCTGACCTACAAGTGCCTTAAATCTTCCATTAATCACTTCTTGCATCGCCCTTAACTTTTCTTCCTTGAACTTGTAACTCCCACTTACTTCATCTTTAGTGCGACTCAAAGAAGTTGGCTCACCCCAGCTAACACTATCAATGCACTCATCATCATCATCATTACAAGCTACACTATGGTCCACATCATCTTGTGGGTTTTCAGGCTCAGGAGGTTCCCAAGTTTGGAGATCCAAGTCATCAGAAATTGAATATTCAGTTTCTTCATCAAAGGATGCAACAGAGTTTTCAGAACCATCAGCTTTTGCTTCTTGAAAGTTTTGCCCTTGATCAATCTCCACATCTCTCACGATGTACCCTTCAATGTGGTCATTGCTTTCTTGGGAGTTGTTTACCATGACTTTATGTGATTTTTCAGTCAAATTTTCTGCTGACTTTAATCTCGAGTTTTGCAACCTTTCATTCAACTTATGATCAAGATCTTCCCTACCAATATCAGCTGGAACTTCTGCTCGACTTATCCTAACAAAATCATATAAAATAAGAATTTGAACAAACCTAAGGTGAATTATACTCACAGCTCACTGTTGACATACATACCTGTCAGATGAGCTCATATCAATAGAAAAGTCACCTGAAAGATCACATAAGGAAGAAAGAATTCAGTTGCACGTAAACAATTTTGCAATGAGAAAAGTACTATTTTGGTTCCCCCCCCCCCCCCCTTTTTTTTTTCTTTAGTGTCAATATGATCCTCCATGAATTTTTAGTTCCTAAATGGTGTCTCAAAAATTCAACACTAACCAAAAGTAGTTCCTTGTCAAGCCAAGCCAATCATAACCATTTTGAGAACTACTTTTGTTAATGCCAAATTTCCAATGAACCATTTTGACACTACAAATTTGTGAAAGACCAAATTGACATTGAGACAAAAAGTGAAGGACCAAAATGGTCATTTTCTCAATTTGCAATATTGGATTAATAACGTCATCACAATACGAAAAGTGAAAAAGAGACAGTAATTTACTGCAGGTGGAAGCACAGCTATCAGTGCTAGACAATGAAGTAGTGGGACTAATCAATGGTGCTGTATAAGGACTTGCACTGTCCCATTTCACATTTTCTTGCTTTACTTTCTCTCTACAAAATTTACAAGGCCCAACTGAAACTTTACTATCCAACTTTAAGCATCTCTCATTGCCTTGATTCTTGTTGTCAACCTTTGACTCTGTCAGGCCTGCACCACAATAATGGCACATACTACACATCCAATCTGATCTGAAAAGGTCAATTTAAAAGAGGCCTGGTCCAATCCCTATACAAGTTCAAGCAAAAGTGATCAATGTTGAACAAGTTTTAATCTCATTCCATAAACAAGACCAACTTAAATGAACCAAATTCTCCTAACTAAAAATTACAGATGCCAGACAAAATAAGTTTTTCAATCAAATTTGTAAAGGCATAAAATTCAATTTTGGTTACTTCCCATTCTGACTAAAGAAATACTTAGCAAACACTAAGATTTCAAATTAAAGTAGCCATATCTACGTAATGAATTATTGAGGATGAAATAAAAATAGAACAATGCATCATCTTCTTAGCTCTAACAGACAAAATCCACCCCCTAAAAAAAATGAGAAAGAGAGAGAGAGAGAGAGACTCAATGAAAAGAAACACAAATTTAATGTAATAAAAGGTCAAAGAATGATTTCCCTATCTGTTCCTTCCATGGAATATAAAGAGATTTCAGAAATTCCCTAAGATAAACATTTCTTCTGTAGAGAACTTTTTCTTTAAGAAAAGAAAATAAACATGAAACATCTTGCATTAGAAATGAGATCATATTCCAACTTTAAAAAGGGTTTTTTTCATAAGAAATGTGAAAATACGTTCTAATAAATAGGTGCACCGAAAACAGAAAAGCAATATTTTTTTCTGATTGATGCACCAAACACCAGAAAATGCAGAACTAAATTGCAATGAGTCATTTGTCCAGTAACCGTACAAGCTCAAGAGAAAGAAAACTCAGTTATCACCTAAGGCGAGTGATAGCAAGAAAGAGAGAGAGAGAGAGAGAGAGAGAGTATTGCAAATTATTTGCCGGGCACAACTAAGTCCAGAAATTTACGTGGCTGAGAGATACAAGATCAAAAGATACAGTCCAAACAACGTAGCAGCATCAGATTCAATAATAGTCAATACTTAGTACAGAACTCGATAAAGTGCTAAAGATGCAAATTTCACATGGGCTCAAAAATTGTTACCAAGAATGTCAAAACCAAAGATAAGAAGTTAATTCTAGATCCACATTTTAATTTCCAGCAACACAAACAAAAACCCAAAGTGAAAAAATAATAATAATAACAAAAGACTACTGTTTGTACCCGATGAATGATAAATAATACAAATATAAAAGCAATAGAGAACGACAACCCAGAGTCTTGAATTGCAACCTTTGAAGCGGCAAGCACTCGGATGTGCTAAACAATGCTTGAAAAAGTGAACAAATACAAAAATTCTAAAAGAAGAATTTCATGAGAAATAACAAACCCCATAAACCCACAACTTTCTCAGCCAAAACTGATCTAGAAAAATTAGATCCAATCGGCAATCACTCTTTAATTACCAAGAGAAATCAACTGGAACCTTAAATACTTCCCCACAATAGACCAAGATTCATAAACGAAACCTGCCATTAAGAGCTCTGGGCAAGCAAAGGATAAGAACTCATAATTGAAAAAACAAACCAAAAAAAAAAAGGCAAGAAATGCACAGCTTACCGTCAAAGCAATCCCAAAGAACAAAAATATGGATGTGACCTCCAAATCAATACTTGTTCCCAAGCATTGTGGGAAACCTCTCGCACACACGATTCGCTCTTTTCTCAATAAGCAAAGAATTTGGTATTAGGCCACTGTATGTGAGATTCAGAGAGACTAACCCACATAGATAAAGAGCGAGCTAAAAAAAACAGAAAGAGTCGGAATTAGAGGAAAGAGAGAAGAGCATGGAAGAAGAAACACGAAGAATGGAAGAATCGAAGCTGAAAGAAAAAGGAAAGAAAATAAGTAAAGAACTGTGAGAAGAAATGGAAATTTACATATAGTGGGGTCCACTCTAATTGCTTGCTTGCTTGCCTGCAAAAATTTCGAGATTTTTTTACAAATTTCCCAGAAGTGTAATTGCAGTGTCGCTTGTACCGTATATAGCCAGCTACACGCTAGATACTTGGGTTAATCTTTGTCCAAATAAATACGTGGTAGCTGTACACGTCATTTGATATCTTATTTTGCACTTCTGCCTCCATATTTTCAATATTTCAACATTTGCCCACATGTATCAAATTGTTCAAATCTGCGTACCAATAATTGTTGAATTTCCTAATTTGAATTCACTTCGTATTTTGATAAAAAAAATATTCTATTATATTTAATTATAATAGATTATTAAATAAAAATTCAAAAATTAAAACTTATATTAAATTAATATAATCGTTTGTAATTATATTTTTAATTTATAAATTTAAACTATTGAATTAATATTAAATAGTCTATCATAATCAAATATTATTTTATATTTTTATGAAAAATATAAACAGTAAATTTCTCGCTTTTTAAAGCACCATTCACGTAATATTATATATAATAAGAATTCAGAAATTAAAATATAAGTGGGTCCAGTTACAATTAAGAGTTTGAAATTCAAAAAGGGGATTATTAATAATAACAACGCATATTGACATGGGGTCAAATAAGGAACTATGAGAATTTTAAAATTTATTAATCTAATTTTGTGGAAAAACTTTAAGAAAACTTTGTCAAAGCCGAGATTTTAGACTACAGAAATCATATCAAATCAAATCAAATGAATTTATGAAGGTTAATATTTTGATGGGCATGAATGTGAATGGTGCGAGGGCACAAACTTGGAAATTTCTTTCATTAAGTTTAATTAAGGCAAGTTGGTATTTGATGCAATATTCATATATCACAAGTTTTAATTATCAAATAATTATGGGATGGTCTTAAAAAATGCTGGAGATGATATCAAAGGATCATGTTCGAAACTTAATTCTTTGAGATTTCGTTGACTAGGAAATTATTATGTTTATTATTTGTATTGTTTGAAAAAAAAACCTTTTATAATTTAATACAAGGAGTAGAATACGACTTAATTTGCTCTTTCTTCTAAAAATTGTCTCGTCTATGATCATGGAAAGAATTTGTTTAAAGTCCTTTTAGTGTACGTTTGGATTTGGATTAATAGAGTTAATATAATTTTGGATTAACACAACTTTTAAAATTAATTTTAATCAAATATGATTTTGCATCGCAATAATTTATATTTAAAAATTTTGTAAAAATTTAATTTTTGTCATCTATTTAGTTCATTAAAAGTAGAAGCAATATTTTTTTATTTTTATACCAAAAAAAAAAAGAAATTTTGAAGACAAAATTGATTTTAAAAAAATTAAAGTTTTAAACCAAATAAATATATTTGTATAATAAATTTATATTTAAATATACAAACAAACTTTTGAACTTATCAAATATTGAACCAATCATACTATTAACTTTTACCCAATACTAGGACTACAAAATATCCCACTAATGTAATTGACGTTATAGAGTCACTGTAGAAGGTTCGATATTTCTTTTATGAAGTTGTTTTCTTAATTAATAATAAGTTTGATTTTATTCTTGAAGCTCAAGAGTCTTGTGCTAAAAGAGACTTCAATGAATATGATATGTAAAAGGAGCAAAAATAATTAACTTATTACTGCATCAAATATTGTGACAAATTTTGGTCCTAAGGTAAATCAACAGAGCTATTATTTTCTCTTAGTTAAACAACAAAAAATTATTCATTTTCTACTTTAGTATTACATCTGAGGATTTTATAATATTTGTAAGTGTCATTACATTTTATTTTGTGAAATTGCACACAAAATTTACCATTGACCCGAAGCTATTAGCTCCGTTGATAAAAAGAAATATTATCACTTCCTTTTTAATAATTTACACTCAATTTCTCCAAAAGAATGAAAAAACCTCTGAGCCAAGCACATTTAACTATAATCTTTTTGATAAAATCTAATACATTAATATTGATATAATCACATTTTCATGCATAATTTGAAAATTGGGTTAAAATAAATAGGACTTTGTGAACAATAATCACCCTATCAAGGTAAAAGCAATCATATTCTGCAATATAAATTTCACTTTTGATATATTTTTAAAATATTAATTTTTTATCTTAATAATTTTTCATTCCAACTCTTAATTTTTTTAATTTTATTTTTAGCTTCAAATCTTAATCTTTTTGCATTTCTTATTTTAAGAAAATATTGTTTTATTAATAAAAATAATTTTTTTGAGTTTCAATTTTTAAAAAACAAAGATCCAACCTGACCTAAAAAGTGATTAGCTAAATACTGGTATTTTAAAAAGATCCAATCATAAAATTAGGTCAGGTATTTGGTTTTGTACAAACTTATTCCAACTCAATCCATGTTCACCACAGTAACCACTTTAACAGTATACTTTTTATGCAATATGGCGTATTAGTATTTATATGATTGCATCCCACGAAGAATTTGAAAAATTATTAAAATGGGTGTAATATCAACAATTTACTTATATTAGTGCTACTCTCCAATTGAATAGGCATGCTTAGATAGGATGGTCACACCTATCAAACAAGCACGACCATACATGCTTTAAAAAAAATTGTAAAATTTTAAATAATGTGTATAATATAAGGACTTTTTAAGAGGGATCATCTATCTTAATATTATTACTTTTATTTAAATAAGTTTGATTATAAAGTTTAGAGCTTAGAGTTCAAAAAGGCTTCAATGCATTTTAAGGAAAAAAAAATACTTATATTATTACTATATATTCTCACCTATGCATATGCTTTGATAAAATATGACACATTAACACAGATATGGTCACACCTATTAAAACAAGCATGACCATACCTTATATGCAAGTATAACAACATATAAAATTTTAAAATATGTCCAATAAAAGGACTTTCTAAAAGTGATTAACTATCTTAATATTATTTTCTTTTAAGCAATCATAATTACATAATTTAGGATTTAAGGTTTCAGAAAGACTTCAATATATACTAAGAAAAGGGTTGTAATATTAAAATTTTTCTATAACATACTCCCAAGCATTCTAATACTTTCTCCTTTAAGCGAGCTAAATTGTAAAATTCCAATAAAAATTATTAGTGATGGTAAAACTGCACTCGTAAAAAAAAAAACATATATATATATATATATATTAATTTATTTCCTAATTTTAAAGAAACTTTTATAAAATTTTTCTTAACATATTTTTCACCTAATTCAAACATTAGTTTTTCTTTTTCAACACTTGCCAAACAGAAGTCTTGAGCAAAAAAAATTTAACATTCTCAAACAAATATTAAACGTACTTAAACGAATTATAATTAATTTGAATTTTTTACGGTTAAAGCATTTGTAATTATATAAAAATTATGACTATATACAATTATTTTTAATTTTTTAATTATGTGCTATCATTAAAAATAAATCTCAATTGTTAAATTTTCACTGCACCGCAAAGAATTCAAATTCAACTATAATTGCTTTTTCAGCAATGTTGTCATAAATTAATAGCCGACCAACACTCTTTCACTATTTTTTTTTTATACCATTGCACTGAATAAATACACATGCATGTGTGGTTGATCAAAGAAACATAGTACTTGGGAATATCAATTTTTTAATAAAAAATAATAAAATGTCCTAAAGCTTAACAAATTCAATAATATTTAGTTTAAAGTAAAATTTGTAATCTTTGTACTAATTTATAAGGGACAACTCTAGTGATTCCACGTCACCAATCTCAATGTTGTAGAAATGATATTTTTTTTGTTCTCTTTACATGTCAGGACCAGTAATTAAATTAATTAAAAGTGAACATGTTTTTAATTTCATAATTAATTGAGAATATTATAGAAAACCCCACCTTCAAACATGGAAGAAATGACACGATTGCAAAGGAACTAAATAGCAAAAATAAATAAATAAATAAAAGATGACCTTAGGATTTGATGAAGACAAATGGAGCCATAGGATGTTTATTCACATAAAATTTTGAGAAAATTACTATACTATTGGTGCTTTAATTATTTTATCCGTTAATTAATTGAGTCTTTTATTAACTTATATTTTTAATTTATATCATCACTAATTTGAAAATTAACAAATTTAATTATTTAATTTTAATTAAATTTAAACTAAATATACTAATAATCATATTAGTAAAAAGTTAAATTAAGAATATAACGATATAAAAGAAATTAAATTGAAAATGAAAATAAGTTAATAAAAATTAGTTAAAGACAAATTAAGAATCAATTGATAGGTGAGAGATCAAAATAATATTTTATTCTTTGACATAAAAATTAGTTTAATCCCTTGTTTTATTTAGTTGTTTTAATTTGATTCTTTCACTTTATATTTGTTCTTTTTTTCATTACATGCATTCAGGATAACTTCAAAACACTAAATTATAGCACCTTTAGGACATGTTAAAAATCTTATATAAGCATGTTAACTTCTTTTTAATGTTCGCCCAAATAAATCACAAAAAGAAATAAAAATGTACCCAAGAATATGTAATTTCAAATTCATTATTCTTTTATGATCAGATTACAATAATTTTTTTTTTTTTATGTATCTTCTTAACTCCAGTATAAATAATGTAAATTTAACTAGATTAATTAGTTGAAGTAGGTATAAACTAAATAATTAAGAATTTCTTTTTTCAACCATTAAAATAAATCACTTCTTGTTAAACTTAATCATAATTTGAAAAACTCATTTAACCTAATAAATCTAACCTAAAAAAATAAAGTCTACAAAAATTAATTAAATAACAAAAGCCCATTTTATAAAATAAATTAAGCTCGAGCTTTAGCTAAGCTTGAAGAGCTCGAATCAAATTTTTTAATAAAAAAATTATTATTTTAAAAAAACTTAATCTAATGTGACAAGTGAAAAAAATAAAAATTAATACCTCTTGTTTAAATGATTTATACCAATAAAATATATCATATGTATTAACAATTTCTCTATATATAATTTTACAAGTAATAATAACAATTAGTTATGTTATTTATTTCAAGTTCTAAGTAATAAATAAACTTGATCATGACTTAAAAAATTTGTTTAACCCAATATAAAAAGTATAAATAAAAATTTTTGATTAAAATATGGACTCAGACATTTTTAAACCCAAATTCATACTTAATTTTTAAAAGTTCGCCACATTAATCAGGTTTACTTCTCTTCTTCTTCTTCTTGGATGGAAACTAACCAAAAAAAAAAAGACACCTAAAAAAAGGTAACTTTAATCAGATTAAAGATTAAATATGTGAATAAGTTGCTAAATGGTTCCTAATTTCAACTTTCTCTTTTCACAATAACTTCTCCTCCTAAATTAGAAATTAATGGATAAAGAAAATGAACCTAAAAAGATCTAAGGCAAAGGTTTATAATCCAAATAGGTAATTAATATGTCTTGTCAAAATGACATTGTCAATAACACATTTGGATTATTCTAGCACTGGCTTAAAAGTTTGAAAAGAATATGTGCCTTTGTATGCCCAATTGACATCAATATATAGGGCCCATTCATTGTTGCTTAATGAAAAAGAGTTATTTTCAATGAAGCCTCTCAGTTTTTTCCTCTATATTTGTTAGCAGCATGACTTCTATTATTCACACTTTTCATACATGAAAGGTTCAAATTGAAAAAGAAAGACTGAAGGAAAAAAAAAATTATATATATATATATATATAAACGACCAATTTTCTTTAAAATATACAAAAATGTTTGCTTGGTTACTTTTTTTATATTCATTATTATATATATATTTTTTAATATAGTAAACAGAAATGTAATAATTGAATGCGAATTTTCTATAATTCATTTGACCGTGCAGTTTATTTATTGTGAAACGTTGAATTAAATTTTAAAATGGTATGTGATCGAAATTGAAATGTTTAACTACATGTAATACTCAATTTAATTTTTAATTGTCAGATTTGCACAATTTCTTTAATTTTAACTATTAAATTCACGCATTTATTATCAAGAAATCCATTGCAATGACTACTTCTTATAATCAATTGATCAAGTGAAATTATCATTCACTTAACTCATCAATACACATCTATTTATAATTTATTTAGATTTAAACTCTCTTATTTCTATATTCAAAGAGATCTAGGTCATTAATTTTTTGTTAAATAATTCATATTTTAATAAATATTAAACAATTTTTAATAATTTATTAAAAAATTTGAACCATTAACTAGGCTTTTAATCTTACAAATAAATAAAAAATAAAAACTGAGTTAAGACTGAAAATATCTTTGAAATATATTATGCTTTAAACTTCCACTTTAGGATCTAAAATTTATTGAGTCTTTGTGCTTGTGGGAAAGTGTAGCATTGTAGCTCCTAGATCGCCATCAGACAATAAACCATATTAATTATGCTACATCTTTGGAAGAATATTAAAGAATATTCTTTTCACATTTACATTATATAAATATGTGAAGGTGGTAGAAGATGATTGATTATTGAATATGATTGAAGATGATTGATTATTGATCCAATTTATCTTTTACATTTTTTATATTTAAAATTACAAATTTGAACGGCCTCGCGTAAACTATGCATAATTAAGTTACATCGTGAAAATTCGATCTGATAGCGAGTGATACGCAGATTTGTACATTTCCAGAACATTGAGGGGTGAATTAATAATGATTAATTGATTGTTTGTCAAAAAATTCACTCTAAAAGTACTGAGGTTCTATGGTAAATTAATTTAATAAAAGTATTAGATCCATCCTTATTTTTATATTTTATGATAATTTAATTTTTTATAAATTAATCTTAACAAATTAATTTTTTAAAAAAATTATTTTATATAAAATTTGTCTTTTATTAATTTAAACGGACAAAACTAATTTAGTACAAATTTAAATTTAAGAGAGACTAATTTGTCATAGTTAATTTATAAAGAATTAAATTGTCATAAAGTATAAAAACAGAAAATTAATTTTGTATTTTTTTCAAATTAATTTTATAGTTTTAGTATTAAAGTTTCAAGTCTTCAACGAAGAAGATTATATAATTAACCATGTTTTAGTTGGTTTTATAATTTGATTTATAAAATGTCATCGAAACTATATGTTTGTATTTTTTAAAAAAATATTACTAAATTTAAATTTCAAACCTATACATTTTAAAATTGAAATAGGAAAAAGCAATACAAGCTTTTGTTTTAATAATAAAACTTCGACAGATGCATGTTAATTTAGAATAGGATCTCTTTCCAGTTTAAATTTTAAAAACACGCCTTGATGCATTTAGGAGAGTAGTGAATTAATTAATTTAAATGTGATATGTATATCACATTAATTAATTATTACGCCAACTCCTTAAAATAACGATCCCATTATTTAATTTGAAGATTATTTAATTAATTATTATCACCAACTCTTATTTTACTCTAATATATTATTTTAAAAAGTGAATAAATGCCATTGCTAGAAATTAAATACTTAATATTAAAAGTTTTATTACTTCTTCACATAAAACTAAACTTAGATATAATTATTTATAAATTATTATCAAGTAAAGTACACATTTGGTCCATCACTTATATATTTTGTGATAATTTGGTCCCTTACAAATTGATTGTAAAAAATTAGTTCTTCATAAATTTAAATTTGTACAAAATTAATCCCTCCATTTATATTAATGAGGGATTAATTTTGCATAAAAAAATATCTAAATGACCGATTTGTCACAATTATTTGTGAAAAATCAAATTGTCTTAAAATATAAAAGTAAAAAACTAATTTAATAATTCTCTCATTTATTATTAGGTTTTTTGATTAATACATAATAATTATATAATTAACCAATAAACACAGATTTAGACCAAAAACTAATAATAACATAAAAAATATATAATTTAATTTAAAAATTATACAATTATTTATAACAATCATATATATTATGATATAATTAAAAATTATATGCTGAATATATTTTAATTAAAAATAACATAAAAAAAATATAAAAAAAATTTCATTACGGAAATGCAATACGTACAGCTAAATATTATTCCCCCAAAGTGAGCTTGATTAGTAGTCTTTCACACAGCATCTTTTGTCAAAGTTTTAAAAAAGGTGGCTCTTGTATGCAAATATGGAAGTTTAGAGGGGCCAAATTCCAATAACGCAAAAGCCGTGGGCAAGTTTGGAATTGACAATTCATGTATTAAAAAATTCGGAGCATAGGAAAGACGGCGTTGTCTTCTGCAAGAGGGCGAGGGGGGCATTTACGAGGTCACATGTGGATTTCCCCTTTTTGATGCTTTCAAATATAATATTCCCCTTTATGTCCCACCCTGATTTGACTCCATTTGGAGAAATATATGCTTTCTCCTTTTTTTCTATTTTATTTTTTAAAAAAATATGAAAGCCTCCTATATTTTACTATTTACTTGGTGAAGTTGGTCAGTAGAAAATAAAATATAAGTTGAATAACCTCAGCTGATCTGTATAATATTAGCAACCTGAATAACTTATACGTAAGCTGCGAAAAAAGAATATGCATTTTATTTTTCATTCTTTCAGCATTAATTTTGAGATAATTTGAATTAGAATGTCTTTCTCATAAAGGATAATAGTATATTATTTTTTGTGTAGTTCCATACTATTATTCTTAAGAACAACTTGCTTTTTATCTTTCACAACCATAAAAAGTGCAATGAAAATATAAATCTCTAAGAAATTTTTGAGTTATGATTTTTTTTTCTTTTGTGTAAAAGGGGGTCAAAGGCCCATATATGTGGAATACTAAAGTGAAAAGAATAGGCGGAAGTTGTTGAATGTAACTTTGCATGGAGGATTACATTTAGGCATTTTTGCTATTAAAATTTTAAATTAATATATAAATAAGTGTATGAGTACCTAATAATAATATAAAGAGTATATAATTTAATTATAAAAATACTATTTTGATCTCTATTTTTTGTTTTAGTATTAATTTAATCCTTACCAAATTTAAAGTACTACAATAATTCTCAAAAAATTGATATTATAAAAATTAATTTTTCATTAAGTTAATCGTAATGTTTTAAAAAAATTATTGATTAATATTGAATTTTAAAAGAATTATTTTAATATACATATTTACGAAATATTAAATTAATATTGAAGTGAATGATTAAAATATTTATTTTTTATAATTTAATTTCAAAATTATACATATAATATAATTTAAAAATTATACACTTTTTTATATTTTATGTAAAACACAATATATTAAAAATATAAAAAAAATGGTATATTTTAATTTGACAAAAAGTGATAGGGGGGAGTCCAGAAATGCCTGAAAGTGTGACACGTGTGAAAGAGGGGTTGGATATGGTAATTGCGATGTAGGAGCCCCTGATCTGTTCCGGGGCTCAATAATTGGAATCAGACAATATGGTGTAGGAAGAACGCCACGTGGAGAGAGAAGGATGATTTGTGATAACTAAGGAGGAGACGCAATTCATGATTGAGATAATGGACTTTGAATGATGACATGGAGAAATCTGATTGGATGGAGCATTTCTGGGTCGGTCGTCCATTGAATGCTACCACGTAATTTTGCCCATAGGTTTTTAGATCGTTAAACAAAAATTTAATAATTTAAATTTTATTAAACATTACAATTTTTTTAAATGTTTTAATATGTTTTAATATTTTAATTATTATATAAAAATTTAATGATTTAAATTTTTTAAATATAAAATCTAAATATAAAAAATTTAAATCTTAAATTCATCCCCTAGTTCTAAACATAGCTTGGTAAAATGTTCTTGCCTACATGATATATTTGGTGAAAACAGACAGTGTCAGATCATATTGTAAAGAAAAAAAAATTTAGAAACATATTATTTTTTGTTTTTATTTTTTGGATCAAATTTTATTTTTAGTTAACCTTTTCGTACTTAAAAACCAGATTATGACTATTTAAAATAATAATAATAATGAAAGTTATGAGATTATATATATATATATACACACACACATTGAAATTTTTTTCTTGGATTATAATTCATATTTTTTTGAGAGGTAAAAGAAAACAAAGCTCTCAAACGCATATATGATACCAATAAAAAAATTAATTGCTAAAAATTAAATAAGGGAAGGAACTTTATATGAAGATTCAAATTTTTTTGGTCAAATATGATGATTTAAAATTTAAATAATATGATATGCAGACATGTTTTGAATTTGAATTGGAATCTTTCTTACGGTTCACGAGTAGGTCCAATTTATTTATAATTAGGTGGCGGGTCTCGTCCGTCCAAGTCCCACTGTTTTCTTAATTCCTTCGTTTCAATGAAGATCCTAACGTGAAGTGAAAATCTTCTACCTATTCCTTTTAATTGAAAAAAAAAAATATATATATATATATAATTAGTCTTTTATTTGTATATTTTATAATAATTTAATATATTATAAATTAATTATAACAAATTAGTTCCTTATAAATTTAAATTCATATATAGTTATAAAAGATTTAAATTTGTATAAAATTAATTATTTTATTTAAATTAATGAGGGATTGATTTGTTATGATATATTTATGAAGGATCAAATTGTTAAGTAGAATCAATTTAATACTTTTTTTTAAAACTTAGTTAGTAATTTACAATATACATACATACATATATATATATATATATATATATATAATCTAGGAAAAAAAAAAGTCAAATGAATTACAAATCCAGATTTACGGTCCTTTTTGTTTTGATACTTGAAGAAATTTATGTTTGGATCAGATCCGTGTCTTAATCTGACCTCAGATTCCTGATTTAAATAATAATAAAAAAATATATATCACAATCACAGGCATCAATTTGAGATCTATTTAATTAATTAAAGCAAAATTAAAATTAAATATTGGATGACTAATTCAAGGTTCTAAATGTAAAAATTTTGTCCCAAATGGAGAGTGAAGAATTTTTGTTATTTCATCCAATGCCGAAGAGGCCATGTTCTTTTTATTTTTAAATAATAATTATGAAGTATATTCTTTTTACGTATGCCTGGCCCTTTAGCAAAAATATTTATGAATTTTCACTTTACTACAAAAGACAGAAACAAAGTTTTGAAGTGGTTCATGCTTGGGACCTGTGATGGCCCATAAAATCATACCCTTCAAGGTTTTTGATAATCCAATAAATCCTTTGAGATTGATCATTTCATTTGTACTCAAATTGATGCGTAAACTCACTACCGTTAATGAATTCAATTTATCTTAATGTTGAGTGGTTTGGGTTTGAAATTTAATAAAAATAAATACTATGAATTGCAATATAATAATAAATAAATAAAATTCAATTCACTGTTATAATAATAGACTAAATTGTAATTTTCAACTTATTTAATATAAATGAGTTAAATTAATTTAGTTCACTTGACTTATGAATTAAGCGGACTAACTTAATAGATTAGTGAGTTAATTCACTTAAGATGTTTGGTAGAATTTTTGTGTGTGAAAGGTTTAATAGTACATAATTTCAAATAATTTTTTTTCTTCAAATATTCAATATTTAATTCTTTATAGATAACATGAATAAATTTTTGTGTTAAAAATAAATATTTAACTTGATAATTAAGTATTTTTGTAAGGTATTCTTTTTATTTTAAATAATTTTTCAAATTTTTGGTGGATTAAACCTGATGAGTCAAATTCAATATCTCTTCCCATTAATTTGAAGTGGGATAAACCAATTAATCTATTTAACGTATTAATACACATAGATTATTTCTGGTGAGTTTGCTTGGTCAATTTTGACACTTCTAATTAATTGAAAGAACATTTGATTTGACTTATTTTTGTGCCTCTAATTAATTGAAAGTATTTTTACCATGAAAAAAATAGTCTCATTTAATTACTTTGGTCAAGAGTTTGGATATATACAAAAATTATGCATTTCACAATAATGGCGAATAATGGTTTTTCTTGTCTCACACCTAAAATCTTTCCCTTGAATTGGTAAAATTGATATTTTTAAAACCTTCAAGAGGTCTTGAGCCAGTGGAAGAGAACAAATCAATCAGATCAAAATTTGTTTTAAAATGATTTTCATGTTAATTTTAACTATTAATTTTCATTGATGATATATGTAAGAATTTTCTCTATATGATTAATCATTAAGCACCAAATTCAACAATGTCAATAAATAATATATGTACCTTCGAAAGTCATGATTGATGAGTTCTTGATGAATTTTAGTGTTCACATTTAGACCGAATTTTATTTAAAAAAAAATCTACATGTTAAGTAATTACTCAAATAAAATATTAAGTTGTAATTATTGTGTATTAATAGCCACCACTAATCTCAAATATAGTTATCAAATGATGGGCCTATTATATCATTATTAATGGACCATACTCAATAATTTACTTTATTAATAAACAGTTATCAAGTTTTTATTATTGGGCATAAGGCTATATACACATTCAAAACTATGTGACTTATTGAAAAAAAATTTAAAGAAAAAAATGGAAAATCAATAATTGATAGTAAATTCGTGAAGCTGAGAAATGATAAGATACTTCTCAATATAAGTTTGAACGCGTGGTGAAGAAATAGAAAAAGGTAGTTGAATATAATAATATTAAGCATTTTTAGTGTAGTGGACTTTTTGAATAATTTAAGAAAAATTCCAATAGAAAACAATGACAAGATACCCAAAATATCGATGCAGTTCTAGAAAAGCAACATGTGGTGATGTATGTTATTTTGTAAAAGTGATTTGTGTATATATGGCTTAAATTTATCTTACCAAAAAATAGCTGTTTGTTTCTTTTTGTAAAATTAACTTCAAAATAAAAAAGAACTGTTAAAATGAGTTTGGCACGTCCATTATCTTATTTAATCCACAAATTTGAAAAGAAAATTTGAATTTTTCAACCCATTTAACATAAATGAATTAAATTAATTCAACTCACTTAACTCTTAAATAAAATGGGATAGTGAATAAGTGAGTTAGTAAGCTTAAGAGATTTTGTGGAAATCTAGACTTTTATTGCCTTTAAATACATAATATTTAATCAATTAATCAACCATTGAAAAACGAATGCATTTTTAATAATAGAATTAAATATTTCGTTTCATGATTGGATTTTAGTATTTTCAATTTTCTTTCTAAAATTTTTTTTAATATTTTTTAGCGGATTAAATAAATTTATTTAACCAACCTTATTTTATTTAAACCTAAAAAAATATAATAGTAATCTAAACAACTAAAAATAGAATTAAATATTATTTAGTTATTCTAATATCTATTCTTAAAAGAATTCAAGTTGAGACGGCTTGAATGAGCATAATAAATTTTATTATTAAATTATTCTTACTCTAGTCCTAACCATTTATTTTTTAAAACCAAATGAAAAGATAAAAACGACTTAAAAGATTAGTTTTTCTTAATGTCATTATTGTAATCTTGACAAGATTACAGAGAACACTTTAAGACAATAGTTTTTATTCAAATAATTTATTTTGGTTTTTCTATTTAAAAAATTTTTTGAAAAAATTGTTTCAAAAATAAAAAATCAAAATCAAATAGACCCTAGAATGTTTTTTAATTGTAAAATTCATCCCATCTGTATATCATGAAAAAAAAAAATGTGACTTATAATTAAACATTTTTATCAGAGTTATAACAATAGTAAATAACAAAAGGACTTTTAGTTCCTCCGAAAAGATATCAAAGGAAAATTAAGAAAAAATTAAAATAAATATAAAGTTGATTCACCTATTTCGATTAATTAATTTTTATAATCAGATCAAAAGCAAGTAATCAATTTAGAACCAAAGAACCAAAGAACTGTTAATTCTTTGCAAATTTGAACTCAAGAGTAATTGGTTTAATTAAAATTCAAAATAGTGTCAAAAAATAAATGGATAAACTAGATTCATTGGCAGATCAACTACAAATACATTAGAGGAAAAAATAATTACTTTCTTCTACACTGATTTTTTTAATTAATTCTTTTGGAAGATAGCACATTTTGAACTTTTCTACTGATGAAAGAATAGTTCAACCACGCCATAGTATGTAAATTCGGCAAACGAAAGGGTCAATTAATAATAATTTCTTTTATGGTAGAATTAATAATAATTTCTGATAAACGAAGAAGTATTCTTTCTGAACTTTGGGTCTTCATTGTACTAACCAATGAAAGTGACGTAATAATTATTTGATTTTGACAAGCAAAGTGGTTAATTTAATTAGTTAAATGTCAACAACCTTATCTTTTATAATAGTGGGAAAATTTGCAACTTGCTATTTTTTTTGTTTTATCCAAGTTCCAACTTGCTAATATTTAAAAATTTCAAAAAAATGTCGTCCACTTTTGTGTTAGAACTTTCTTTTACCACCTCTTTGTTTGAAAAATATTATAATGTTAGGTTAAGATAAATATTGAAAATTTTATAAGATAAACATGTGATTAAATAATATTTATATCAGTACAAATTGTATTTTTTAAAATAGAGCAAAATGTTATTTCTATCTCTCACTTATATACCAATTCTCAATTTGATCCCTTATTAATTTTATTATCGTTTTGATTCCTTATTTATTAGTTAATTTTTAATTTAATTTTTCACTTGTCAATATATTTTTAATTTGATATCTAATTTATGTGTTTATGATCCATTTAGTCCCTCTCACTAAAAGTTTAGATGTATCAATTTGATAATTAGTGAAAAGATCAAATTAATGATGAATTAAAAAGAAAAGAATCAAATTGAAAATAAAAATTAATAAACGATTGAATTAAAAATAAAATTATAAAAGAGGGACCGATAATAAAAATTATTAAAGGGCTAAATAAAAAATCAACTGATATATATTTAAGAGACTAAAAATAATGATTTACATTTTAAAAATAATATTTTAAACCTTTTTGTACTGTAAATATTTTCACCAGTTATCGACTGAAAATTTATAATGGGCCAAGGCCCAATAGTAGGGTTGGTGTCATTATCAAACTATTCTTTGGGATGTAAACTAAAGAATGTTGAATTTGAAAGAGTCAGGTTTCACCCTAAAAAAGGCGTCTTTGAATTGTCCAACTTTGAGAATTTGAATTTTAATACAATTCTATTGTCAACCGATAAACATATGAAAAATACAATTTTAATACTGCCAGAAAGAAATTTTACTGAATGTCACAGTCTTTGATTGATTTGGTGGGTAAGTCATACAAATTTAGGGAGCTTCAGTACCTATTTGATAATGCATATATTGTTTTATTCAATTTTTTCAAATCCGATGAAACATATTATTATATAAAAAGAACATGGCCTAATTTTTTGAGATTGTAAATTTTTTAGTAAAAGGATTTTTCATGATCTAATTATTAGAAAAGATATATAAAAATTAATTTTATAATTGTTGCATTTGACAATTTATCGAAGAAAAAGGAAAATGAAGTGATTCCCCAAAATGAATTTAAAAACAAATTTATTAGACTCTGCCAAAATTTTGTAATTGGACTTTCATTCATAATTTCAACTAAATTTAATCATATAAACAAACTCAAAACCCACAATCACAAATACCTTAAGGCTTAGCCCAAGGACAAGAAATATGGAATGTAACCCTACGTCAAGCATTTTAGTTCAATCCCGATAGAACACAAAATAATAATGTGTTCTTGAACTGAGTTGTATGAAGCATAATCATAAATATAAATAAAAGGAAGGGATAGCAGTGTACCCTCTAGTCTACAAACCTGAAACAAAATAAGAAAATTATCCCCTCCTTGAATCTTTTCAATCTAACCAAATGGGCCTTAGAATTAAGAATGCCTCCCAACACTCTAGCCTAAACTGGGATGGTCCATCACATAGATAAGCTTAAAAAACAAAGCAGCATATGTTGACCAGAAAAAAACTAAAAGATAAGTAGGGATACATTTAATATTTAATTTTAAAAAAGTAAAAGCCTTTAGATTAAAGATTTGAATTAAGAAGGACAAACTTTTACAATCCACGTAACAAGTTCTTAAAATCAAAAAAATTAAATAAAAAATAAAGATAAAATTATATATAAAAATTAAAAATTTAAAAATTTAAAGAGACTACTGCTTCACGTCTGCTTGAATCCATCCCTGAAGATAAGTGCCTTCAACTTTTATAAGTACTCCATATTCATTGACATATTTCCTACGAGTAAAATTCTTTTTCAATTTATCACTTATTATAAAATTATTATTTTGATCCTTTACTTATTGACATACTCAAAATAATTTTTTTTAATTATTAAAAAATGTTACATTTAATATCTAATTTTTAAAAACAAATATCAAATTTATTCCCTTGAATTTATTTAAAATTTGGTAAAAAAATTAAATTTGATAATTTTTTAAAATTTATTAGATAAAGTAGGACATTTTTTAATGAATAATGAATAATTTTAGACATTTTAATAAGTAAAGAATCAAAATAATAATTTTATAATAAATAAATGATCAAAAGAATGTTTTTCTTTATTCCTTGCACATAAATAGGGGAGGAAATTAAGAATATCATTTAGCATCGTTTAGTTAATGGACAGGGTAAGAATGAGAATAAGCTTTCAAGGAATGAAATCTTATATTTATGTATTATATTTGGTATGATATTATAAAAAAAAGTATGATTAAGAATGATGATAAATTAAATGACTAAAATATTCATGTTTAATAAAATTAACATACTAATTATTTATTTTAAAATTTTCTAAAATATATTTTTTTAAGTCTTTCCCTCCTCCTCTTTTCGGTAACCTAAAAAAAATCCTTCTGTGTCGAACTCATTTGATTTGGTGAATGAGCAGGAAGGCAAGCATGGGACGACAATCAGGCAACGACAAAGTGATGATGACGGCGACGAATCGATGATGACTGAGGGAAGCAAGGACGATAGGAATGGTAGAGAGAGAGACAGGTGAGAAACTGGCATCAAAATTTTGTCAGAGGCTAAGAGACATAGAGCGACGGAGGAGAGACGGGTGAGAAACTAACGGAGAACGAAGAACGGAGAGGTGAGAAACGACAAAGAGAGAAAGGTGAGAAATTGATGGAGCACGGTGAGGTGAGAACAACGGAGAGAGTGGCATCAGTTTCACGGAGGTGAGACGCAACCAAAGCGAGAAATTGACGGCGAGGAATTGACGTAGCATGTAACGACGACGGTGACAGAGCACGAAACGACGTATTGACAAAGGAGAGATTGACTGGTCATGGAATCGACGCTGAGGGAGGTAAGAGACAGGAGGGACTAGGATGAGAATATGAAAGATGACCAAGGGTATATCGGTCTTTTTACCACCTATTCCTTGCAGTCCGACGGTTTCCTTCAACATTTACATAATTTGTGGAAATCCTGATTTTCAAGGAATGGGAATCCATAACCTTTCTTGCAACCAAATTAGGAATGATTTTTAAGTGTATTCCTATTTTCTCTCTTTGTTTTTAAATTTTATCAACCAAACAGTTCCATAGTATCGTCAGTTCATAGCATAGGGGACGAGGAATCCCGACTATGATTCACTCAAGAACAAAAAGCCATAAAAAATGAGCTTTCTTCCTTAATCAGTTCGGAAAAGGAAATAGAGTCAAAAGGAATATACCCAGTAGCTAAAATGAATCACCTCACCATTGAAGTGAATATATTTGTAAGCACTCTACTTCTCTTCTCTTCCAATCTCCGTTTTCCTCTTTCGTTTCGATTTGCCTTTGCTCTTCTCCCCAATGTCTCTATTATTTTTGTTTTGAATTTTGGGAATTGGAAAAGGGATCAGGCTTTTGTCCCCAAGTTTGGGCCTCTCTATTGGTCTTTTTTTATTTACTGTTTTGTTATTACTTTTTATTCATTTATTTTAATTTTTAATAGTGACTCGGATTAAATTAAAATTGATTACAAAAGATTAGTATGACTCAAATAACAAAACTAATGCAAAAATTAAATTACATAGAGTTAGGATCGATTATGACTCAAAGGGGAAAAAATGACTCAAAATTAGACCACAAAAATCCAAAATAGGAGTTCTTAGTTTTGAAAAATCTCTTGTCTAAATATAATGTTCATAATAATTAAAATAATTTAAGTAAAAAGATGTTTATTATGGCTAATTTTATGTAAATTTATAATTTTTATTTAATTAAAAATATAAAAATATATAATTTCTCCCTAATTTTTTTTTAAAAAAAAATGCATTTGATCTCCTAATAACCCTATTGCAATTCATATTATTTTGTTTATTGAAAGAAATTATAAGTATATAATATTATTAAAATATATCTTATTATTTAATCAATTTCTTCTTTTCCTCCAGTTGCAACAATTCATGTCAAGTACTGTTAATCTATCATACCACTTGTTGAAAATCTCTTACCCCAAATGATATATTTTCAATAGCTCTAACTTCCTTCATATATAGACTTCGTAAAATTAGATGTTGAATGAAAAAGTCATAACTTCTTTAACTTTGTAAAATCAATTTTCACATTAAAAAAATGAGTTTCTTCGAAAGATACTCATTTGCATCAATTTGAGTTATATTCTTCAAGACACTTACTAAACATTAAAATAGTAAAATTTGTCCTCCCTTTCATTATTGTAGTGTCCGGTTACAATGGTGATTGTTAAGACAATTATTAAGATGCAAAAATGAAAAAAGAAAAAAAAATGAAAGATGTAGGTACATGGATAATATGATCTTTAATTCTTTTTTTACTCCTTCAAATTTATAAAAAGCTCTTCTAATTTAGTTTTTAGTTTAAAAATAAACAATGTTATACTAAAAATAGCTAATTTTGTCTTTTTCTTTCATAATTTATAAAAATATTAATGCTAAATTTAACAAAATATTATTTGTCTATTTAAAAATATTAATTCATACTCAAATTATATATAAAATTTTAGATTTATCTATAAAAATATAAATATCAATTATTTTTTTAAAAAATAGTAGAACCACATTACTTGTTTTTGAAGTAAAGTAACAAATGAAAATACTTATGAAACAAAAGAGACTAAAAGCACATTCAAACCCTATTTATATAATAACTATATGTATTTAAAGTTGTTCACCTTAAATGATGAAACTAATTACAATAGAATCCATAGATTAAATACTTGATTCTGATGTTTTATTATATTAAAAAAATTAATATTGGATAAAAAGTTTATTGTATGAAATTCATTTAATTAATTATTTAATTTTATATTATTCATGTTAAAAATGTATTCTAAATAATTTTTTTTAATAATTATTCTCTAATTCTCTAATCTATCACTTATAAAATATAAAAATGTCATACTATACATCATTGGATGCTCATTGGAACTTGTATTTGAATTCTTTCATATGTAGAATCATTTAAACTCAACATAAAATTAATGAACATATAGTTTTTAGTTTTTAGTCATAATTTTAGATTTGAATAACTGCCAGTCAATTTCTTATTATTGAGATTTGAAAATAAACTAACCCAAACATATATAATAAAGATATTTGTAAACTAAATATAACCTAGCATAAAAGGATGGTAGAATAGAATATATACATACATACATATACATATATATATATATTGAAAGAATCTATTTAAGTTGTCACAATTCTCTGCCATATCAAAACAAGTGCAAACAAAATAGATTTTGTTGGCATATTAAAAAATTCATGACATTCTTCAATTTACTTTTTTTTTTTTCAACACCCTCACTTTGAATTGGCTCATAATCAATCTCAAATTTTTAGATTGTCTTGTCATAATCTTGATCTCTACATCTTTTCTTCGGATGAATGTGATATTATATAATAATTAAAGATTTCAACGAACTTGGTGACCTTAACCTCTGTAAATCTTGGAGATAAGGACAACACATAATCCTTAAATTTTCAAGTCATAAAAATGATAAAGTTAAGGAAGAGTGTGCAGATTTGAGCAATCCGTCGATCAAGTTTAGACAATGAACTTGCATCTCATGAATATAAAGAGACCACGATATTGAAAGCTTTTGAAGGCAAAAACTGTATTTGTAATGGTGATGATTCTGTAAATGAGTGATATTGAAAGCTTTTCAAGGCAAGAATTGTATTTGTAATGGTGATGATTCTGTAAATGAATACTCTCAAATTTGTTAAATAATGGATCACTCAGCCACTTTTAAAATGTGAAATCGTCATAATATGTTATGCTTAGCTTTTTAATCACACAGTGAAGTTAATTAAAACTTGTTGATTTGAATGAGTTTTAAACTCATTTTATTACAACTTCAATTTGTCTATATATAATTTTTTTGTAATTTGGCTGTGGTAGTTTTTTTTGACATCTATTATATATTCAAGATTGATAATGCAAATAGATTTGTGAAGAAAGTTCATGTACTTTATTTTAAATACTTTTATACTTGAAAGAACTAGTTATACAATGTAATTAGCATTGATATTTGCAGAGATTTATTACTACTCATGGTCCACCAATTAACACCATATGTGCTTGCATAGACATAAAAATCTCTTAAGACAAAATCTAAAAGACACAGTTGATAACAGATAAAATAATATTGAGGAAAAACACATATAGAGTGACTTTGTATTCAAGTGTGCTGATCTCTTATTCATATTTCCAAATTCTCCAATAAATTTGCATACTCAAATCATTCAAAGAGAAATGACAATAGTTGAGTAACCTTGAGCATTTTTAAGAAGACTACATATCTTTACCTATTACTTTTAACAAGGCATTTTCAAGCTTAACAAATAAACTCCTGTAGGCTAAACTGTATAAAATCATCAAGTTAACATAAACAGCTAACTAGCTTCTTTCTTATACCATCCTGAATTTAAGGTAATAAAATATTGGTAAATGATCAAGTAACAACACGTTGATACAGTGACAAGCATATACGTCATGATTTACATAACTTACCTACTCAAAGAGGCAAGTTTATTCTTGTCATCCAAAACATTATCAACACATGTTAAGCAAAATAAAAAAAATGATACTCAAATAATGATAATTAGGCATAAACGTTATGCATCACTAAACCCAAAAGCTTTCAATCTTGAAATCCATACCAAAATATATCCATATACAATTATCTCAAACTAAAAAAATAATGTATATTTTGATACTCAAATAATGTCCCCTCTAATCTTAAAAAAAAAAAAAAATGCATGGGATCCCCTATTGATGCCATTGCCATAAATATTATATATATTGTCCAAAGTTAAAAACTTTTGACCATATGAAATTAATAAAATGTTTCCCATATTATTTAATCAATTTTTTTTCATTATTTTCCTCCTTCTGCATCAATTCGTGTCAATTACACTTAATATATCATCCTCCTTTAGAAGCTCCATATCCCAAATTGCGTTCTTTCCAATAGTTCTAGTTTCCTCCATATATAGTTCATGACCTCGTAAGAAATGTTCAAATGTTGAATGAAACAACCTACTGCATCATTTTTGTTAGTATCATATAATTGTAAAGTTCATATAGTGACCGTTGAGCTACTTTTGGTATTCACCTCAATCTCAAAACCACCATCATTCCTTTTCAAATTGAAACTCAATTTGTTCTTTGATTTTGAAGATTAACCCTTTTTGAGCAGATTTTAAAGGAGTATATGATTATTTTAGAACCCCACTTTTTGTTTATGTTAATTTGGTCTTCCACTAATTTATAGTGATTAAATGATTCTTCAAAAGTTCAAAAATAATAAAAAGTAGCCCTTTAAAATGGTTATAAGTGGTTTGTCCTTGGCTTAATGAGGGATTACTTTTGATTACTGTTAAATTTTTGAAGAACTATTTTGACACTGTTAATTTGTAGATATCACATCCCTAATTAAAGAGAGTGATTGGCATGGAAAATGAAATAAGCCAACAATGAATGCAACAGTCTAAACTAATTTGACAATAATCTTACCTAAAGGCAACTACTAAGAATTTTTCAATCCATAATTCATTCGATAACATATTATAATTAGAGTCTCTATAAGACTTTTGTGTGGAAATTTTGACAGAATTTCCTTGAAATATAGATTTCTCAAAATTTTCACAATGGAGCTTGTAAACTAAAGGGAAAGAATGCTCCGCTCTCACCAAATTAAAACATCTAAACAACTAGTACCAAGAAATACCTAAACACCTATCTATGATAATATGAGCTTCTAGAGTAATAATTACAAAAAACAATTCAACAATCGCTTGTTTGATAATGCTAGACTCACCTATAAGTGTCTATCTTAACGTTAGGTAGCTAATGGTAGTCCAAGGTGATAACTTTATGAAATAGAATTATTCCTATCATTTTCATGCTCTTTTATTATGTTACCTTATTAGTTTTAGTTTAAATTTAAGTTTGCCTTATCTATTTAGGAGATGTATCTTTGGTAGTGAGGTCTTATGTTATTTAGTACTGAATGATGTTTAATTATTATATTTTAGTTATTTGTGGGCTATTAATGTGATTTCATATCTTACTCAGGTTGTCAAAGGAAGAAAGAAAGATTTTGACATGAAGTAAGTGAAAGCCCAACTTTAAAAAGACTTTTAGTCCCTTAAATGTCAGAATTTGGAGATGGCCATTTCACAAAAAGTTATAGAGCTCATTGAGACCTTTCTAACAAATGGTAGTTTGTTGAAATATCCAATGTTAGAGCACAAAGTTATGGCCATAATCCTGAAGTTGATTCAAACGTTAAAGTTAGTGTTTTCTCCAGAGATCAGGCGCCAAGAACTGGTGCCAAGGCCCAAAACTAATACACTAATAAAAAAGTAGGCACCAAGGAGCTAGGATGCAGCAAATGAAGGGTAGACTAATTTTGTGACATTTTAGAATGCTGTAAATTATTTTCTAAAGGTTTCTCGGCATAAGGTAGCTGTTCTGAAGCTAGAGGAGAGGTTTTTTAGAGCATCAAAGCTTGGGTTTTGTTCGAGAACACATTTCAAGAGGAATTTCAAGGGAAGAAATAAATTAAAACTTCAAAAATGGAGTTCTTCATATCTTTCTCTTCTTTTTCTCTTATGTTATTTATGTTTTCTGAATTGTATTGGATTATAATCATGAGAATTCTTTGCAGAACCTTTACTTCTTTAGGAATGTGGATCTTAGACATGTAGATTGTTGAACTTTGTTACTTTCTTACTTGAATTTCAGTGTGTATGAAGTTATTTAGTTCAAATCCTATTTGTTCCCCTATTGATTGGCCATTAATTAGGGTTTATGTTGAGAATTTAGGGATTCTTTAAAAAGAAGCCCAAACTTAGTCATAAGACTGAATACCGCATGATTGATATTGAATTATTACTTGAATTTAACTCAATTTTCCTTAGGATAGACATATACCTATTGGATGTGTGGAGTCATGGTAGTTAGACTTAATGCATCTATCTAAGTGGTTTTAATAGAAATAAACAAAATTAATTTAGAGTGATAAAATTTATAAGGGATTGATATATTCTTATAATGATGTTAGAGACTAAGATTACTTTATAAATAAATGAGTTTAAGTTTGGAAAATAACTAATTCACAATTGAAGTGTCTTGATGATTCATTTTATTATAGGGAAGCCTTTTGCTTTAATTTTCTTTTCATTGTAAGTTTTGCATTTGACTATCTGCAACTATCGTATTTTTAGATTGAATATTGGACAACTTGGATTAGGTAACTACATAAGCATTAATAATTAACATTAGTATTAACTAGAATTCCCTTAGGACGATGCTCTTAACACTCTTTACTACTTGTTCCTAATGTGGCAGGGGGTGACTCCTACCATTTGAAAGCTAATCGTAGATGCCAACAACTTTGAGATCAAGCGCGCCACTTTTTGGCTATTACAAGCTAATAGGTAGTTTGGGGGATTGCCAACTGAAGTCCCCAACAACCATATTTTGAATTTTTTAGAGATATGTGACATGTTCAAGTACAATGGGAGTGAGGGAAGATGCCATTAGATTGAGGTTACTCACACAAGATCTTTAGACAAAACACCAACTTTCGCGCCTTGACGCTATATCTCTGGAGAAGACACTAACTCTAGCACCTTGGTGCTAGATCATGGTGCCTAAATTAGCATCAGTATTGCGGCTATAACTTCACACTTTGACATCGAATTTCAACAAACTATCACTTGTTGGAAAGGTCTCAATGAGCTCTACAACTTTCTGCTGAGATTTTCATCTCTAAATTCTAACGTTTAAGGGCCTAAAAGTACTTTCAAAGTTGGGTGTTTAGTTACTTGATGTCAAAATCTTCCTTTTTCCTTTCATAACTTGGTAAGATATAAAATTACATTAATAGCTCACAAATGACTAAAATATAACAATTAAACATAAATCAATACTAAATAACCTAAGACCTCACTACCAAAGATACATATCCTAAATAGACAAGGAAGACTCAAATTTAAACTAAAATTGATAAGGTAGCAAAATAAAAAAACAAGAAAATGATAAGAACAACTTTATTTCATAGAGTTATCACAAAGTTAGCATCATTCTCTAAAAGATATAGAGAAATTAGAGTGGGTGACAAAACTCAATGAGTACATATGACTAACTATACTAGGAAGAGAACAAGATAAATGATAGGGTTTTTTGGCAACCATATTACCATTTTAATAAACCGTGTAAATTTACATAATTTGAGATACTAAAAAATAATTAAAACATGAATTACCTTATAAAATTTTAAGTTAGATGCTAGTCACGAGTACTTTGCAAATCATACAATAATTCAGACTAGTTTCACGAGTTATAAAATTTTATGTTATAACAATGCAAACCAGTTTCAAATATTTGCTCAATAATTCACCAAGTATTTAGAAAGTCATACAATAATTGGAAATTAAAGATTCCCCATATGTCATGCAGTAAGCAATACATTTAGAAAAATTTGAAAACCATATGTGGTAGCTAAGTTATCATACCAATGTAAATAACGTACAAGAGCAATTTTATAACATATTTTCTAGAGATCCCATCACATGAAGTAAAATTCTCAAAGAGAAATCAATATATTTTACGAAGTCTATTCCTAAGGCACTAGAACGCACAAATTCTTAGAAGAAGAAGTAAATATAGAAAATAAGTATAACTAATAATATGTACTCACCTAATGAATAACACCAATGTTAACCTCTTACCATTTCCTTCATAAAGCTACTGAACTTGTAGAAGAAATCTCTAGGACTCTGTAAGGCAAGGTAAAGGAACCTCAATAAAGTCATTGTGACAATCCCCCCTGAAAATTCCCTTTAGCCATAGTCCTACGTATTTACTCACTTATTTACTAAGTTATCATGTAATGCTTACTACATCCTTTCCTTTAAATCCCCAGCCAAAATATCATAACTATAACAAGTATAAATTTTCACAAACACTTGTTAACCTTGATTGGTCAAATAAACCATTTACCAAATTTTATTGCTTGCAAATATACATCACTCTTACTAGCCATTGTACTCCAAGATCTTATAATTTTCTTTCTCATATAAACATTAATATAAGCTCAATCTTTAGAGAAATAAGTGCTTGAAATTCTTCTCCTTTTTGGCATATGCCATGCCTATCAAGAGGTAAAGTTAAAGGAAATAAGATCAACACTAATTGCACTTGATAGCCTCATTTGAGCAGTTATAAACATATGCCTCATTCTTATTTGATTATAGTATTAATGTAAGTTTCATATCTACCAATGTATAAGAGTGCTCCTATTATTGCCATTTCATTCCTCATTTCGTTTCTAAAAATTTCCTTAGTATATATATATTTCCTACCCTCAATATTTCTCTAAAAGGTCAAGATTTAATTATTTTGTTTTATAGATCCCCAATAAAAATTATTTGAATATTTTTACCATACCCAAAAACATCATAGGACTATTGGTAAGGTTAAGGAGATATTTACATATCCAAATTCTTGTGTTCTTAACATCCTTGAACGTTCCTTTCCAACAAACTAATGACAAATACATTCATACATAACCATATAAATTAGAATAATCTCTTCTCCCAAATTCATGAGTTGCCCAACATCAAATGCTTGAAAATTGCACCGATAATAAATTAAGTACATTAACCAATGCTAACAACCATCCTTAATGAAATTCCCTTCACCAAGCTCACGTCTTACAACAATGGAATTTAAGAAAAAAATTTAGAAAATCACCCATTCAACTTACCACTCTAGATTATAGCCTCCAATAGCCCAAATCCCTTCTCCCTTGCAAATTATTGGAGAGAAAAGAAGCAAAATTTTAAATTCCTTGGTCAACCACACACCATGCACAGAATTGAGGGGCTTTAAATCTTGGAGCCAAATTGAATTGAGCCAAATGACAAAGTTCGAGAAATAAAGAGTTCAATGATGAAAACCTAGCATTTTTCTAACCAAGACTCAACGGGAATAGATTGCAATCTAGCTAATAATAATGGAACAAAGTGACATGGATAGGATTGGCCGCTATTTGGATGAACAGAGAAAAAAGAATGGAGAACCATTTTCTAGTTGAAGAACATTGTGCGTCATTTGAAGAGGGAGAGAAAGACGTTGTGTGAAGGAGAAAAATATCTCAAGGCATTTTCGTAAATTCATATGGACATGTGGCAAAAATAAAAAATAGAATGGATTAATGCCCAGGTTGCACATGGTGGAGTTTGAACTTAGGTCCTTTAGGAAGCATAGGTTTAGCTTGGCCACTTATCCTAGCCTAAATATCAAATTTTGAACTCACCTATTTAATATTTAATAATGGTTTTTCCTCTTTCTCAATATTTCCCAATTATTTAAATTTTAGTACTTGCTCTCTATGTATTGCCTTCCTTTCCTCTACTCAAGAGGTTTCTTAAGAAAAAATTTCCCCAATAAATTAAAAAAGATATATAATGATATAATTTTTTTATGAATGTCATTGTAGAGGACCAAATTGACACTAAAGGATAAAAAAATGTGTTGTACTTTTCTCAATTTTGAAACTATGCTACACCTCCATTGGAAGAGTTTCCTCTCATGTATTTCTGATTTTTCTGCATATAACTCTAGATTATCCATGTAATATTTTCAAAAAGATTCGTTATTTTGTTCACATGTTGTTCTATGAATCAAAATTAGCAAAATTTCAAACCTCAAGAACTGTTTCAATGATGCTAATTTGATACGAATTCGATTCTAACTAAATCAAGAACTCAGTCCCTTTGGCATCACAAATTGGAATTTGAATGTAAAGCTATAATTTCTTTTTACCATGAAGATTGGAATTGGTTCAGACTCTTAAAATTCATATTTGGGTTATGCAATGAATTAATTAGAACATAAAATTTTAATTCAAATTTTATTGTTTGGATGAGTGGTAATTAATTAAGATAGATGTATCAATTTTTATGTTGATTCTGGTTTCTTTAAAATTTCCCTTTGATGACTTTTCGGAAGAAGTAAAATCATTTTGCTATACGGCTATTTTATTAATAAATGTGATCAAAATGTTTAATTCTAAACCGCTTTTGCTATTTTTTTTTTCTGGTAATAGAAACGGGATGAATTTGACAATTAAGAACATTTAATTACTTTTGAACTAATATTCTTATAAACTCTTTAAATTTTGAAGGATTTTGAAAAACAGTGTTGAGATATTTTTAGTGATGTAAATTTAAGTATCATATACCCCTACTTTTTGGCATATTAGTTTTCAAGAATAGCATACATTACTTTATTGTGTTTATATGAATTGGATTGAATATCTCATTGCTGTTTTCTTTTGGAATTATTCTTATGGATTCCAAAATATAAACACTGGGAATTCATTATATTAATTAGGCTAAATTGAACATAACTCTTTCGAACTTTAGATCATGTACAAACCACCCCCTTAGCTTCAAAACTTGACAATGAACCCCTTAAATTTGAGTTTACGTGCGGTAACCTTGACATTAGTTAATTAATTATTTTATTAACAAAATCATGATAAATAGGTATTTGGGCATGGCGCCAAAGTTCAAGAGGGTTATTTGCATTTAACATAAAGTTAAAGGAAATTACTTCTGCAAAAAAGGTAAACTTTGAGGGGATACATTCATTGTCAAGTGTTAAAGCTCAAGAGTTTATTTGCATATGAACTAAAGTTTAGGAGAGTTTAATGTAATTGAGCCTATTAATTATCATATTCAACTACATTATTTTTTCACTATGTGTTCAAACATATTTATCAACCCTCAGACCCTAACGAATTTATAATCGATTATTGATGTTCCATTTACTATTTTAAGAAATTCAAAACAAGGCAAACTTACAAATTTTCCTTGCAACTGAACGTACTTTAATTTTAAAACAAAAAGCTCTTAATTAGAAGTATATTAGTGGAGAACTTGATCGATTTAAACTTTTTTATTTTTTGGAAATCTTGTTAAATTGTAGTCCAATAACAAAAACATGATATATGTTTGATTTTAATAAATATGAATAATTATATTTGGTTTCACTTTATTGGTTTTGAGCCCATTAATGATAGGATTAGAGTTATATGTAATTCTTTAATATACTATTCTCTAATTAAACTATTGACAAGTGTATGGTTAATCAAGAATAATGTGTAATCTACTTTGAAAATAATATAATTATTTACAATAACTGTACACAAGTTGTGATATAAAAAATTAACCATACACTTATCATGTTTTAATTGAAAAAAAATAGATAGCAAAATATAAGCGACCATATATAATTTTTTTCAATGTTAACATCATAGGACTTGAGGGATGGTTTACTAACAATTTCATAAACGTGAGAATCACGTTGAGTGTCCCTTGTTCGAATTGAAGTTAGTATTAAATTCAATTTTAAATTAATGTGATTTTACAGCTTTGATTTTAGTCAAAGTAAATTTGTGTAACAATCAATTATATTTAAAATAGTTTCATTTGAAAAAAGAATTTTGTTGTCAATAGAGATTATCAATTTTTTTTTGGTGTGTACTAAAAATTAGAGGACAAATGTGATTTTAAAAGTGAAAGATTATATGTATTAGTTAATTATTGACTTAACCCATCACTGATTTTTATTCTTAATTTGTTTATTATTTATTATTTTAATCTCAATTTGGTCATTTACTAATTTTTATTTTTAATTTAGTCTTTCATTAATATAAATAAAAGTGTAATCCCTTAGTCTTAATTAAATTTAAACTAAATGTGTTAATATTACAAATTAAGAAGGAATTAATAAGTAATGAATTAAATTAAAAATTAATTAATAAATGTCGGACCAAAATAATGTTCACTTGTGACGTTTGTGGAAATCTAACACAAAACTAACTAAATGAAATTATCCATGAAAAAAATTTCAATTTTGGTTTACAATTAAACTTTTCAACTCTTTTTTTTTTTTTGCCAGGCATTTTGCACTCCCTCCAAGCTTAAGCAATAAGTCTTCCAAACTATTGTTCTCTCCAGTGTTTCTGGTTGTCCAACTTTCTTCTTCCACCTTACTAAAGTCTTAATTGTTGAGCCCTATCATTTCAAATCTGAAGTACTTAGCAGTGGTTCGCTGTGAGCTTTCCAAACAAACTCACAAGGGCACATGATCGAATCCATAGGCTTGTGACGAATCACTTGGGCTTTATTGAAACTCTTCCTCCCAGTGATGTTACAAACAACTCTATCAAGGCGTTCCTGGATGAAGGTTAAAGACATTCTTTTCTTGGACCAAGTGAAATGCATGCCTTTAAAGCCCAGATCCAATAAATTCCACTCCCACTTGAAATCTTGGAAAGTAGCTAAAGCTAGAATCTTCCCTAATTCTTGCTCCTTGTTTTTCATAGCTGAAAAGAATATCATTGAAATCACCCACCACCATCCATGAGAAATCCTCCCCTAGGTTGAGTTGACTGATAGTAGAGCACCATTGCCTTTAAGGTTTAGGGTTTAGGTTGAGTAATAGGAAGGCCATAAACAAAGGTCGCAAAACCCTGCGAGTTCCTTTCAGAGTCCTTTATTTCTGTATGGATAAAATTCCTGAAGGTTTCCCTTACTGTCACATCCAATCCCTCTCTCCACCATAGAGTCAATCCTCCTGACAACCCAATCAGATCAATGAAGAAAGAAATAAAGCGCCTTTCTTGTCATGGTCGCTCCCAATCCTTGACAGTTAAAAGTTATAAGACTCGTGGCTCCCTGATGACCTTTGGAAGGCTGCCACTAAACCCATGATTCAGCAAAGATTCTGTGCCCCTTTCTATCATATTATTTCTGGTTTAGAAATCGAGATCTGTACAAGTCTTCGCAGGAACATCCGCTAAGTTGGCCTTATTTTTTATTATGTACTTCTGACCCCTAATTTACCTTCCAATCCTTATCTCAGAGACAACTTTCTAATAGATCGTTTAGGACTCTCCACTTCCTAATTCTTGCCCTTCTCAAACTCTCCCATTGTGCCAACATAACTTCCACAGTAAGCCATTTTGATTCTTTTCGTCTTTGGAAGTTCTCAATCATGCTCTGTATTCCTCTTCAAATTAGTTTTTTTTCCATATTATGAATTAAAGCAGATGCTGAAATGACATTATATATAATAACATCCAAAATGAACACTGACTTAGAATTGACAATGTATCAACTATAGTTAAATTGATTGGTAAAGATAAGCAACCCACAAATCTCATTGTGCACAAAGAGCAAGAGAGAAAGAGATTTGCAAAAGAAAATGAGATTCTCCATGGCTTCCATCAATGGAATAATGAAGAATTTATAAAAAAAAAGAAAGAAAAATAATTTTAAGTAGTGTGACAAATGAATCAAATCATAATGTTTCACAAATAAGGACAATCTCTTTCAATTGGCTCTTTGTAAGAGATTTGATAAGATAATCACTTATCAACAATAAATTATAGGTTAAAGTCTTTACTCAAATGGGTTTGTGGTTAATTTAACTTATTACAGATTAATTATATTGTTAACAAGGAATAAATTTATTTTTGATTTAAATTAATATTAATTACCTAATTAATAATTATACACGATTGTTCTAATAATTGAATTAATACTAACCCATAAAATAATTTAAAATTATTTAAATAATCTCTCACTTTGAATCAATTATCTAAACAATCAATTAAACAACATAATTAAACAATCAATGTTCATTTATGTATACATTAAGCTATACCAGGCTAAAATATGATTTAAAATTATTCCAACATCATATTTATATTTTAGAGTTTCGACTATCACCATCTCTTTACTTCTAGCTAAATCCTCCCCCTTCGAAGGTAATTCAACACAGTACATTGAATTACTCTTTGAAATGCGTTCTTCATTCTTTTTCTTGATTACTGCTTAAAAAATCTCCTCTATGATGTTGCAGTCCAGGTCTTGTTGCACGGGCCTGTATCACCACTTTGTTCCCCATCCACCTTACACCTTTTTGTAGGCCCAATGTACTCAACTTTTAAATACCATCACATGCTTCCTTTATTACTGCAAAATCATCTCCTTGCGCATCAGTCAACTCTGCTGATTGGTGAATAGGCCGTACCATACTCAGTGATCCCTTCCTTATTGCTACTGACTTCTGGGGACCCATTCTCCAGTACGCGCCTCGACAGAGTGTTGGAGTCACGTGCTTCACCTTCGTCCTTCCACCATTGTCTTGGGAATTCGAGATGGTAGCTGATTTTAGCCTACCAAAGGCCTGAGTTGTGGAGACTCCTAAGTTCTTATTGTATTGGCTTCGCTCTGGGTCTTTTACTGACATGGCTCTTTCTCGATGGCAATTCTTCAAATCGTGTCCAAACTAACCACAATTATAGCAGTAGTTTTATTGCTTTTCGTATTGAACATCAACCCAAAATTTTGGTAGTCCAGGTCTTCGAATCCAAAACCTTGCCAACAATGGATCATTGATAGATATTTCCACTCGAGCTCTTACGAAATTTCTTATAACTCCTCCGTTTAATGTAGGTTCTTTGAAGGCAATTACTTCACCCACTCTGATAGATACCCAATTTCATGACATTTTCATTGGTCATACCTTGTTTCGATAGGCTGTGCAATTGTACCTAAATGAGCATATGTCTGTAGAATCACTTCATTAGATGCTAGTACTGGGTCCCATTCCTTTAATACGAGAATTGAACCCATGTTGGTCCAGGGTCCATCTCTCAAGACTCTATCCATGTCATCCTTTTCTTTGAAGTTAAAAATAAAACAGTTCTGCCTCGCATCAGAGATTTCCACCTTGCCTTTGGTATACCAACTTCTGTTCAATAGATATTTGTCAGTTCTTCTATTTATAATTTTACAGGAGAGGAGTTTTTCGACCAGGGACTGATCCCCTTTGCCTTTAGATTCTACTTCATTCACATCGAATATGCGTCCTCCTGATCGTTTGTGTCTATCTCCATTATGCCCACTCAACAAAGAGAAGAAAAGACGATAAGAAACGAAACAACGAATAAGACTGCCTAGAAAAACTCCCACTGAGAGAGGTTTATCTTACAAGCATTGCAAAAATGGAGTAAAATAACTTCTACAAAGAATTTAAAACTAATCAATTCTCCCATGATGGATTTCAGAAGATGTTATGAAGGGGAATTAAACATGCACAAGGCACAAGAAGCAGGCAGAATAGCAAATAAAATTGTGGAGTTGTGGGATTTGGACGAACATTTATGGGCCCAACATTCTCGTATCCAGTGGTTAAGATGTGGCAACAAAAACTAAAGATTTTGTCACTCTTGTACAATTCAGAGAAAGTAGCTAAAAAAATTGTTCAGAGCAAAATGGTCAAAGGATTCTCTGAACGATCCGTGTCTTTATCTCCAGTGAATGACACCAATTTGGTTTTGATCCCCAAGATAGATGCTCTGGAGATAGTGGGGAATTTTTGTTCAATTAGCTTGTGCAACTTCTCTTGCAAAATCATCTCAAAAATCATGGCGAATAGAGCGAGGGTTTTGCTACCAAAGGTGATCTCTGAGAACCAAGAAGCCATTATGCAAGGACGCCAAATCTTTGATAACATCCTTATTGTTCATGAAGGTTTCCACTATCTCAGAATGAAGGGGGATAGGATGAATGAGATGGCTTTGAAGATTGATATGAATAAGGCTTACGACAAAGTTGAGAGGATTTTCGCAAAGAAGTTCTACTAATGATGGGTTTTGTAGTCGAGTAGTTCAAGAGAATTATGGAGTGTGTGGCCTCTGTTTCTTTTACTCTTTCTGGATGGAAAATTGTGAGCTTTTCTCCCCACAGAGTTTTACGACAAGGCAACCTCCTCTCTTCATACCTCTTTAATATAGTGCAGACATTCTCTCATGCATGATAGATCGTAAGGTGAAGGAAGGGCAGCTAAAGGGCATTAAACTTGCAAGAACATGTGTACCATTATCACACTGCTTCTTCGTAGATGACTTCTTGACAATTATTACTTTGCCTTGGGCCAAAAAATTAACAGTGATAAATCCACTATGTTTTTCACCAGGAATACCCCTCAGTCTTTGAAAGAGGAAGTCTACAATGTGCTGAGGACTCGTGCGGATGATATTGGCCGATATCTAGGACTCCCAATTCTTTGGGGAAGGTCAAAGTATAGGCTTGAGCTTTTGTAGGAGATAGAGTGAAAGAAAGTTCAGGGATGAAAGAATGGTATGTTATCTCAAGCTAATTAAGGCAGTGGCAAATGCTGTTTCTACATATCCCATGTCTTGCTTTCTATTCCCCAAAAAACGTGCTTGGAAATGGACGGCGTAATATTGAATTTTAGGTGGCAGATGAAGGTAGAATTCATTGGATTGCTTGGAAAAACTCTCTAGATCAAAAGATAAATGAGCCTTGGATTCAGAAATTTTCATCATTTCAATCTTGCCTTTTTACCAAAGTAGTGCTAGAGAATCTAAAATAACCCTGATGATCTTTGGGTTAAAATTTTGAAGGGGCTCTATTTAAAAAATTCAGACTTTTTATCAGCACAATGTGGGGCTAGAGCATCCTAGGAATGGTATAGTCGACTAGAGGACAAAACTTGCCAAGTCAAAAGTTGTGTTGAAGGATAGGTCATGGAAGACAAATTCAGTTCTGGAAAGAGTCATGGATTTCATCACCCTCAAATCATAAGCTTTAGTCTTCCCCTCTTTTGACACTTTAGAAAACTCTCTGGTGGCTGAGTTTATGATAGACGGTGAATGGGATCTTTCTTCTGTTGAAGGCTGGTTATCAGACGAGGAAATGGAGGCTATAAAGAAGATCCCGATCCTGAGAGAAGTAGTGGATGATAAACTTATCTGGGCAGGCAGTAAGAATGGGACTTATTCTGTTAAGCTGGGGTACCAAGATGCCTATGAACAGACTGCTTCCCAACAAACTGCAGGAGTCTTCATGTCCTATTCTATTCCAAAGAATCCGTGGAAAGCTATTTGGTGATAAAAGGTTCCAAATAAAGTGTAAAGTTTAACACTTTATTTGGAAGCTGCTGTCCCCACAAATTATGCTCTCTGGCGTACAAAATGCTCTTCCTCTCCAATTTGCAAATGCTGCAATCTTCATCAGGAAACTATTGAATCCATGCTCTTACACTGCGATTGGGTCAATTATGTCTGGTTTAGCTGTTATCTCTCGATGATTATAGACAAACTCCAAATTAATAGATTTGATGATGCTCTGCTGGCATATTTGGAAAACAAGATGTGCAAAAGTCTTGGAGACTGGAACTCTAAAACTTGAGCTTGTTATGAAAAATGCTATCACGGCGATCATGGAGTTCTGGGACGCTAATGGATGGCTAGCTTAGAGAGTGTCCAGCAATACCCTTTCGGTGAAGTTTGGTGGACACCCCAACTTCTTCAAAATCAACACTGAGTACGGTAGCTACAATATGAATCATGCTGGAATGGGCATTATAATGAGAGATCATGAGGGGAACACAGTTACGTGTTGCAGTAATGAGAACACAGCTGAGACTCCCTTCATGGCGGAAGCTATGGCTTTGAGGTATGGCATCTGGATGGCTATAGATGGAGAGCTTAGGAATGTGATTCTTGGATCTGACAAAATAGAGCTTGTGGATGCCACTCGAAATCAAGCTGCTAGGTGAGATTGGAGATGTTCCTCTATTGTTGAGGAAATTGTAAATTTACTAAAACAATGTTCTTCCTTCTCGATCAGCTTAGTCCTTAGATCAGCTAACAAAGCTGCCGAACAATAAAATTGTATCAATAAAATTCATATTAAGCCATTAACTAGTAGAGAATCCTCACGAATTGTGTCACAAGTTGTTTTTAAGCTGAACAATAAAATTCAGTACCTAGAATATATCATTCTTATCTCATACCATCCTTAATTGAAGATAATGAAATCATGGGCAATTGATCAGGTAACAATATGCTAACCGAGAGACAAGCATATATGTCGTGGCTCACATGGCTTACCTATTCAAAAGGTGAAATAGATGTATAAGCACAAAGCACCTAATGGGTGTTTGTAATACACTTATGATTCAAATAAGAGGTAACTTCCATCCGAACACACACTAAGCATAATAACGACAAAATGTAGAACCAAAAACCACTCCAAGCAAACATGACTAGACCCAAATTACATGTTCAGAAGTTGGGGTCCAGTGTAAAATTAAGCATCAATCCACAACCCCATTTGCCATGGATCCATGGTCATTAAACCCAAAAGCAAGCAATTGTGAAAGCCATACCAAAATATTACCCTTTTGCAGTCATCTCAAAATAACAAATTAAGACAATAGTGTACACTTTCATACTCAAACATAGTGAAACTAATGTCTCGTTTGATAGGATGAAGTGATTTTTATAAAAATGAAAATGAGAATGAATTTTTATGAAATGGAATTACATAACTTAAAATCATATTTGGTATGATATAGAAAGAAGTGAGAATGATAGTCTTTTTTTTTTTTTTAATAAGATGGACGAAGACCAAAATATTCCTTATCATGAAATAGAAATAATATTATTATATTAAAAAATAATTATCCCTTCATCTCTTCACTTGTCGTCTTCCACTTTGCAATGTTCACTGTGCAATGCCTACTCCAAAAGCTTATTTTCTCTTCACTCATTAATATCAAAGATGATGGAGTTGAAACTGTGATGCTTAATCTTTGTTGGCTATTGGAGCTTGAATCCGCCAGATCGACTGAAGCTTCACTCCTTAATGCTGTTTAGACTTTGTCGGAGCTCCCATGACAATGGTCGGACTCGATGGACGACGGTTGGTCTTCACTGGGCTTGGGCATGAAGGTGGTAAATGACCACGGAGCTAGAGCACCTCTCTCAAGGCATTTATGTAAATTATTAATTCTAGTGAGGGCATTTTGGCCATAAAATATGCACATTTTTCTAACCTATTCCATTGGCCCTTCAATGGAATGAACTTTCCCATCCTTTAAGGAATCTTCTCTCCCATGGAATGTGCTATCTATTGTATCAAATAAATTAAGTTATGAATTCTCTCGCTTTCCTTTTCCTTACATCCCTTTCCCATGTATCAAAACATAGCCTAAGATTGAAGCAGACTAGTGAAAATCAATCTCATCCTAAAGGTCTCGGCTTTAACATGCATCCTAAAATTCTAATCCGGAACATACCCATTTGGCAAAAAAGACCCTGCTACAGATTTTATCAAAATTCAATAAACGGAGAGAGCTTTATTTATAATTGAATTTTCATTCATGATTTCAACAAAATTTAATTGAATAGACAGCTTCAAAAATTCACACTCATAAATACCTGAAATCCTTTTTTTTTTTTTGATGACCCAAGGACATGAAATACGTTCAATAACCCAAAGTCAAGCATTTTAGGTCAATCCCCAAAAAACCCAAAATAACAATGCCTACTCGAACTATGCAGTGTGAAGCACAATCAGAGATTTAAATAAAATGGATAGATAGTTGTATACCCTCTACAAACTTGAAGCAAAATCAACAAAATTATCCACCCATTGACTCCTTTTAATATAATCAAATGGTCATTAGGATAAAATGCTTCCCAAGTCTTAACCTGAATGTAGATGGTTATCCCATAGATAAGCTTTCGAAAAAAGAGAAGCACAAGCAAACTAGAAAAAGCTAAAAGATAAGTGCCTTTAACTTTTATTAGTCTGGCGCCCAATTTCAATATATTTCCCATAGGAAACAGGAAAGAGAAAATCAAGAGTACCATTTAGTCAGAATTGTTCATAGCATCAGAGAAGAACGAATTAGATTTCCACACTAGAATTTTATTCCAATTTACATGAATAATTGAATAGAACTTACATATTGGCTCCATAATTTATATAGTTAATTCTTTTTATCAAATTGATGAGATGTGTGTTGAATTAATTTTATGAAATATATTAAAATAATGTGAATTGGTATTAATTTATTATTAGGACAATTCATTGGGTTAATCAATTAATTAAGCAATTAAATTTTTTGATATATAAACAAAAAATGGATTGAGTCCGAGTTATTTGTAGGTAATTAGTGATAAGTTGAATTACATACAAGCCCATTGGATAAAGACCCTAGCTTGCAACCCAAGTATTGTCAGTAGTTATCCTATCGTATTATTGACCAAAAGATAAGAGGAATATTTTATAAGCATATTCAATTTTAAATCTGAGCAATTTTGAGCAATTGAGAGAAAGATAGGAAGTTACCATTTTTTTATTATTAAATAAAAATAATTACTCAGAACAATAAATAACTTCTCCACTTTTATGAGGCATCATTAGAATGATTTTGGCTTATCAAATATTTCTCTCTCTCTCTAAACTCTCTAATTTTTACGTAAGAAAGGTTTGGGCAAAACATGTTGTTATCTCTATTACAAAATTTATTACTGCAATGAATTTACATTACAAATAAGTTTTCTTTCTCGTTGATTATTATTTGTGTTCATTATAATCACCCAAAATTTTCTAACAATTGGTATTAGAGCCCTAGGTTCTATAATTTTTTTTTTATCATATTTTCTGTAAGTGTCTTGATCTGATTTTTTTTTTTTTTTCGTTTAGCTTCATCAGTCAAAATATGTGTGTAAAACAAGGCCAAACTTAGATTATTTTTTGAATAAAATTCATCTTAATTCTTGGAGAATTCAGATGAACGAACATGAATATGCTTATTACATACCCAAAACCTAGATGAACGAACACACCATTGGAGTTTAGGTATGAAAACTTTTAACTGAAATTACTTCGTGTGTAGACCAAATTTGACCAAATGAGTTTAGGGGTTTTATTGCTTGAGAAATTTTGAGTAGAACAAGATATATTTTAAAGCCCAAAATTATCAAAAAAGTACATTCTCCATCGAAGCTATTATATAGGCAAACCCTAGTTTTTGAAACGAAATTCTCCTAAACGTTTTGTGAAAATTAATCCAAGGGAATTGTAGATCATTCAAAGACGAAGAATGACACCAATTTCACCTTTTAAGACCTCAGTTTTGATTAGATCACATTCCAGACCAAAACTAGGTCATCTGGTTGGTCGAATCCACCTGTCAGAGGTTGAAGATGATGCGTGTAGGATCGACGCATGATGGAGTGTGTGCCTCACACACTGATCATATGAACCTGAGAGCTTTACAATTATGCTCCACATGCCCTCTTAGATTTTTTGGTGATTTTTTCAGAATTTTTTATGCCTTGGAAATAGGAGTTTTGAAATTTCTTGAAGATTTAGAGTCTTAAAAACAGTATGTAACTAAGTTATTTTGACTTGAGAAATTTTTTATACTGACTATACATAATTAGGAATAGAATACTCAATTCACTCTTCCTGATGATGTCTGAATAAATTAAAATGAATTTATTTTGCATAATTAGTTAATTTCATTCCTATTTTGTGTTGTGAAATTAATCTATAAATATTAAAGGTACTCAACCTAATGGTTGAGTGTCCACCTATTGTGAGCCCAACAATGATGGTATCAAATTTGAGGCCCATTTTATTAAAGTAATTATGGTTTATGACACACATTATTGGTATATATACCCTTAAATAATTATTAAAGGTAAAATTAGTCACCAAATAATGTCTAGAGAGTTTTATTTCTATTAATAATAGACATGCCCTATCCTAACAGCCAATTTTGCTAAATTGCTCAACCACAATAATTCATGTTACTCATGATAAATGAGTATATTGCCCAAAAAGGTTTTAAACAATTAGGACAATAATTTCATAACGAAATTCACTAAATCCACACAGGAATTGGTCTGAGAATTAAATTTAGCATTATATTGAATTTATAAAGGCATAACTTTTAGAACATATGAGATTTTTTGGGCTTATAATACCATTACAAAAAGTTCATTAGGAGCCCTATGCCTAAATAAATTACCAAAGGCAATTCGGTCCAATTTCAGACCCAAATTCTAGCGTCTTCATTGACTTTGAGACTTTTGAATTCAAGAAACTTGTTTTGGCCTTTATATAAAAGACTAACGATGATTGTTTAAAGCCAAAATTATCTTCAAGAGTAGTAATGATTCAATAAAGCCAAAATTAGCTTCAAGAGTAGTAATGATTCAAAGCCAAAAATATTATTTGTTTGGATATTTTTTAATTTAAGTAAAATTAGAGATGAAAAGCATGATTAAGTTTATATTTTTAGTAGTTAATCATGCATCATTTGAAACAATATGAAATCCGAAGTGTTGGTTTTTCCTTGCTCTTAGGCATGATTAAGTGGTTCCACTTGCCAAGAAGATCACTTAGGCTATTAGCACCTTACAATTATGAGCTCACCTATCGTAGGACCAATTGTAAAAGTGTTTTATTAGTTTGATTAAGGTGTCTATATCAATTAATTTTTGTAGGATAAAGTGGATACACCCTATCAGTATGACACTCACAATGTAATTTGTTTTTTTTATGAAAGAGATAATTAGATTGATGTCTTAATACTTCTTATTCTCTATGGGTATGGAGATGTTAGAGACATTTTGATTACATGGGTTTTTGGATGAATAAAGAGTTTTTCTCGGTTTATTATAATCCGAAAACCTTAGGCAGGATTATAATAAATAATCTTGTTAATATAGTTGAATAAACTGAGCCTTTTAGAAGAAACTGTTTTATAATTATGTGAAAACACAATACATGTTTCCTAATTTCGTTACTTAAGCTTTTGTTAATAGTAACTATTGGTAGTGAAAACTCTTAGTGAGACAAACTATAATAATTTGATAAAGTCCCTAAAATTTGTTTTGGCAACTACACTAATAACCCTTGGTCTTGGGGTGGATACACCACCTAAATTAGAATGTATGTGTGAATGTGAGATGACATTAGTAAGAACAACAGTGGAACATGTGAGGACCACTTTGGAGATAGATTAAACAACTTGTTGAGGCTAGAGTACGACCATTCTTGGAGTGGAAGAAAGTTTGATTGTAGTTAGTAATATATGATTGTAATCTTAAACTTGTATTTTATACATTATTTGACTCTATGTAATAAAGTTTACATACTATCATCGAGGAGGAATTTGAATTTCCACTTCTGTATTAAACAGACGTGATTATCTAGTTTTAACAAGAAAATAGAAGAATTAATATCTTCCTTGATTATGTTATTGTCTTTTTTATGGCATCAACTTTTAGGTCATATCTTTATAAAGAGATTAAGAATGGATGGCTAGACAGGGAACATTACATGACTTAGATTTCTCAGACTTTTGAATTGTAAAGAGCCAAATATATACATGAGAATATTTTAGACTTGATCTACACAGATATTAGTGGACCTATGACACCTAATGCCATGGATGGATTTGTTGCATGAAGCGTCTAAATCTCTGGATGCCTTTAAGGCATTTAAAGCTGTTGTTTAGTTGGCATATGATGTGTCAGACTAGTTAAGAGTGGTGATAGGTTGTTTAAGTCATTATGTCCCAAAATGATGATGAGAGGACTTTGATGAATAAAGTTCCATATCATCTACTGTTTGCAGCCTAATATATGCCCAGGCATGCATGCACATGTCTAGACATTGCTTTTCTTATTGGTGTGCTTCACAAATATCTAAATTAATTCTTGGTATGATCATCAAAAGGCTACAAAGACAGTTGTGAAGCACCTTTATGGTATAAAAACATCACATATTGACTTTTAGAAAATCTATTGAGATAGTGAGATATTTTGATTCAAATTATGCATCATGTATTAATAATCGTGAATTTATTTTTGTTACATCTATGTGATGTTTGGAGGAGTTGTTTTGTTTAAAAGTGTCATGTAAACACTTACTGTTTAAAAAGTGTTAATTGGACACTTATAGCTACCTCATATATATGAGAGAAAAGTGTGTTGCTTGTTTTGTGATGGTTATTTGTTAGGGAATGTGGTTAAATGAATGAACTTTTGTTGTGCACATATTTTGAGCCTTGATCACTTTCATTGCGATAGTGACTCTATTATAAGCTTCTCTTAAAATTACAAGAATTTTTATTGTGTCAAATATTTTAATTCTTAGTTCTTGTTTGTTAAAGGGAGAGATTAGTTAATATCATACTCATATTGAATATTTGGTGATTTGTTTACCAGAAATTTACCCATTTGAGTTTTGAAAAACTTATTACTCTTGTGTATTTTTAAAAAAATTTGATATCATGGTTTAGTGGGAGTTTGAATTGTGTTCTTAAGGGACACTTTGATATATTTTGAACACTTTGATATATTTTGGCATCTATAACATTTGTTTCCCTATTGGATTCAATGTTCTTAGTTGTATCAAAATTTTGGATATAATTCAGAATTGAAACTTTGTTGGCATTTATAACATTGTTTTCCCTATCAGATTTTATGTTCTTGATTCATTGTTTCATTTCTTAATTGTCTCTTTATATTAGACTCATGTGGTTCACATCCTTAGTGAACATTTGCTTGCAGATTAGTTGACCAAAGGGCACCCATATAAGCTCATATGGGTCTTGTTCAATATTTGATGTTGCTTTGGTCTAGTGGGAGTATAAGTTGAGTCCTTAAGGGACTTTTGTGGTAATTTGACATCTTAAATATCCATTTAGTTGAGATATTGACCTCATGTTATAATTATATTATTTGTTTCCTTATTAGATTCAATGATATTTCAATGTTTTATTTCTGAACTCTGATGGTTTTTTATGTATGTTTTAGTTGCTTAATTTTGATTGATATTTGTTTAATTAGTTATCTAATAATCAATTAATACAATCCAATTGGGAGATTGTTGAATTAATTTTATGAAATATATTATAATAATGTAGATTGGTATTAATTTATTATTAGGACAATTCGTTGGGTTAATCAATTAATTAAGCAATTAAATTTTTTGATATATAAACTAAGAATGGATTGAGTCCGAGTTATTTTTGGGTAATCAGTGATAGGTTAGATTACTCACAAGCCTATTGGATAGAGACTCCAACCTGTAGCCTAAGTATTGCTAGTAATTATTCTATCATATTACTAACCAAAAGATAAGAGAAATATTTTATAAGCATATTTAGTTTTAAATCTGAGCAGTTTTGAGCAGTTAAGAAAAAAATGAAAAGTTACTATTTTTTTATTATTAAATAAAGATAATTACTCTTAACAATAAATAACTTTTTCACTTTTATGAGACATCATCAGAACAATTTTAGCTTATCAAATATTTCTCTCTCTCTTTTTGAACTCTGTGATTTTTACTCAAAAAAGGTTTGGACAAAGTGGGTTGTAATATCTACTACAAAATTTATTGTTACAATGAATTTATATTAAAGATAAATTTTCTTTCTCGTTAATTATTATTTGTGTCTATTATAATTTTCCAAAATTTTCGAACAATGTGCAGATGAAATTTTTTCATTGCAAAATTTGCGGAATAAAATAGAGTGATGTATAACATTATTTTAGTTTGAAGACCATGCATTTTATAGTTTATTTGTGCAGTAAAAATGCAGTAAATCTCTAACAATGAGGTTTCTAAAATATATAAAAGATATAAAGATAGTAGCTCAATTGATATGTAAGGATAGTATCTTTTGTTAACAATAGTTTGATAGCTTATAGAGATTAACTCAGATTAAAATCAAATAATATTAAGAGAAGGAAGTAAAAAAATTAAGGGAGAGTCATTGATTTCTTTGTCCAACGTGTGTAGGGCCAAGCGAGAATCAAAGGACTAGTCTTTTGTATTTTATGAATTTTATAGTCAGGATTTCCATTTGTGTATCTACACGTCACAATCACCCCAATTACTAATAAATTCTTTCAGAACTTTCTTTTCCGAGATTCCTCATTCCTACACTTACCCGAAAGCTGAACGTAATATCTAAGGTTAAATTTGGAAAAATAAGAATGAAACTGAAAACAGAAACTCGGGTACGTTGGTAGTGGCAGTAACAGGCATAGTGAAGGAATAGGAGAGAAAAAGTAAGATTATAATGTTTGGTATAAGAGCAATACGAGGATTGAGATTTCCATCACAAGTTGAATGGAAAGCCACATGCTCCTTGGGAATAGACTGCATAATTACAAAAATACCCTCAATTGATAGTATTTTGACATTTTAAAATGTTTATTGAAATATTTGAAAGAATAAAAATGTTTTAACATTTTTTTAAATATTTATTACAAATTAAATCTATATGATTATTTATCAATATTTATTATTTCCCAGTTAAATAATTAAAAATAAATATTTCACTTAAAATAAAATAGATATTTTAATATTTTAAAAAATATTTATTATATAATAAAAAATTAGAATATACTTTAGTAATATTTATTATAAATAATTTAATATTTTAATTAAAAATACCATGAAAATAATTTTAAAAATATTAATTTAATATTTTTGACATAAAGACATTTCAATTTTTTCACCCATTATCATTCCCAATTCATCATTATTTTCATCATATCAAACAAACTTCATAACTACATTTCTCTTTTCATTCATAACATGTCAAATAGATTTTGATTTTAATTTTTTTTTTTTTTTTGTAAATATAGAGGAACCTTTGTCCTCTCTCTGCAATCCTCCACACCTTCTTTGCCAGCAACATCACCATCTATCATCCACGTTGACTTTATCGACTCTGACCTCAAGACCCCATGCCCGTCACCGCACCGTTTGTAATAAAATTCTAATAATTAAAACTGTTTTTGTCTTAACTGGGTAAGAGCTTTTTGTTTTAATATTGAAGTATGTTCAGTTGTAAGGAAAATTGCAAATTTTTATTGTTTTGAATTTTTTTTTTAAAAAATAGAACATCAATAATCGATTCTAAATTTGTGGGGCTGAGAGATGATAAAGATGCTCCTGAAAATATGTTTGAATGCGTCGCGAAGAAATAGTAAAAAGGAGTTGAATATGATAATATTATGCATTTGATCTTTACATTTTAACGTGGATTTTTTCTATTTTTTAATAACATATTATGATGTATTTTAAATTGAATGACTGGAATTAGTAATTTTAAAAAGTTAAAATTGATAAAAAGAAAAATGTTTAAGCCAACAATCAATGTTAAATAACGCAGATATTAAATGCTTTAAATTGTTTACGGCAAAATTTTTAATAGTTTTGTCCAACCTTAGTTGAAAAATAAAAGCATATAAGCAAGAGGTAAAATCAAAGTGAGAAACAAATATTGGGCTCTCTAGGCATGCCCTTGCGGTGGCTTTAGATCTTATATTAGTGTGAAGTGAGTGTGTGTGAGTACATCATGTGTTAATATATAACTAAAGATATTAGTTGCATCATCAGGTAGTTTTGTCCAATTATATATATATTTTTAAAAAATCTTAACTAAAGAATAATAATAATATATGTTATTCTTAAAATCTAATATTTCAAACAGTAGGGATCAATGATACTCAAATTTATATCACTAAAAATTATCTTACCTGTCTTAAATAATCAATTTTAAAATTAAAGAGCTTATGTCAATGCTAGTTCATAATAATTAAATGTTCTTAATTGTGAAATAAATCCCATCTCCATAAAAAATAATTTATATAGCAAAAGTGATTTAGAATTAAACGTTTCTTTTTTTGGACCAAAAGAAAGGAATTAGACTTTTTGTCAGAGTTATAATAATAGCAAGTACAGATTTCAGTTCTTCCAAGATGTAAGCAAAGAAATTTTTTTAAAAAGATCATCAAAATAAACATAAAAATTAAAACACCAATTTCAATTAATTATGTACTTTTATAGTCGAATTAAAAGTAAGTCGTCCATATTCGAACTAAATCATTAAAATTACAATTTACAAGAGTTATTGATTTAATTAGGCATGAATTTGAGTCAAACTCTCACCATTAAACCAATTCTTGAGGTTTGAAATTTTCTAATCTTGAATCATAGAACAATAAAAACAAAGTGTCATATTTGATGTACTTATAATTTTGAGTACACCAGAGCATATAGTTATAATATAGAAATATTATTATTTAATAATATTACAATTATATTCTTATATTATAATTGTATGCCCGGATGTATTCAAAATAGTGGGTGCACTAAATATTTTACTTAAAAACAAAAATCAATAGAAAATTGAAGGAATGTCAAAATGAAGAAAACAAAGAAAGAAAAAAATAAAAATAAAAGATGTCCAATAGAAAGTTGAAGGAATATCAAAATGAAGAAATATTAAAACAAATTTGGAACTACCAATTAATTTAGTTGGTGGAAGAATAAAACAAAAATTGAACGTAAATAATAATCACTACAATTTGTGGAGCTTTCAAATATCAATAGATAAATGGAAAAAAATAAAAAATAAAAAATGAAAAAATCTTGTGTAGTTTTTGAAAATTTAGATGAAAGTAAAATAAAATGAAATTAAAGGATAAAAGTGAAACTTAAGGTAAAGTTAAAGGACCAAATTGAAGTTAAATTAATTTCAAGGGTGGAAGTGAAACTTAAAATACAATTAAAGGACCAAATAAGAACCAAATAAAGTTAAAGGATGAAAGTGAAATATAAATTAAAGTTAAATAATTAAATTAGAATTAAATAAATTAAGGGATGAAGATAAAACCTCCAGTAAAATTAAAGATATAAAATGCATTTATGCCAGAAAAAAAATTAATAAAAAGTTTAAATGAGTCAAGTTCAACAATAAAATTCTAGTAATTTAAATTGTTTTTGTATTAAGGTAGTTTTGTTTTAAAATTGAAGTGTGTTCAATTGTAAGGAAAATTGAAAAATTTGTACTGTTTTGAACTTTTTAAAGAAAAAAATAGAACCTCAATAATCGATTCTGAATTTGTGAGGTTCTATGAGAAATGATACAGATGTTTCTAAAAATATGTTTGAAACGTGGTGAAGAAATAGTAAAAAGTTGTTGAATATGATAATATTATGCATTTGTTCTGCTTACATTTTCACGTGGAGTCTTTGCTATATTTTTAATAACATCTTATAATGTATTTAAAATTGAGTTTTCGAAATTAGTAATTTTAAAAAGTTAAAATTAATGAACAGAAAAAATTTTAATCCAACAATCAAGATTAAATAATGCATATATTAAATGGTTCAAATTGTCTATGGCAAAATTTGCAATTATATTGTCCAGTCGTATTCCTTGACTTAAAAAAACGAAAGCATGTATGTGAGAGGTAAAATCGAGGTGGGAAACGGATACCGTGCAGCCTGAGATGTACCCTTGTGGTGACTTTAGGTTTTATATGGCAATGAGTGTGTTTATGTATATAATATGTTAATACACAACTTAAAATATCGCTATATTAGATGATTTTATTCCATTATGTTCCTCGACCAAAAAGAAAAAGGAAATTTAAAATAAAAAATAATGATATATGTTATTCTTAAAATCTAATTTTTCAAAAAGTAGGGTATATGGTACTTAAATTTATATCACTAAAATCTGAAGTATGTTTACAGAATCAATTTTAAAATTAAAGAGTTTATGACAATGCTAGTTCAAAATAATTTAATGTTCTTGATTGTGAAATTTATCCCATCTCCATAAAAAAAAATATATATATATAACAAAAGTGATTAAGAATTAAACTTTTTATCACTGTTATACTAATAGCAAGTACAGTATGTAAAAGGATTTCACTTCTTCCGAAATGTCATCAAAGGAAAATTTTAAAAAGATCATCAAAATAAACAAAATTAAAACACCTATTTTAATTAATTATGTACTTTCACAGTGGAATTAAAAGTAAGTCGTCCATATTCGAACTAAATCTTTAAAATTACAATTTACAAGTTATTGATTTAGACTTGAATTTGAGTCAAACTGTCATCATTAAACCAGTGCTTGAGGTTTGAAATTGTCTAACCTTGAATCATAGAACAATATAGCATAGTTTTCAAAATTTGTTTGAAAGGAATTAATCTTAAAAATCAAAGAACAAATTAAAGAATTTTGTTCTCTGTCTCTTTCAGAGGATATGAGATAAGAGAGTTTCAATTTGTAAAGGCACGACGGAAACTGGCCTCCAATTTATTCACTGCCCTTCCAATAACATAAGACTGTGATTAAATATTTTCAAAAAAATAAAAAATTAAGATGAGATTAAATAATTTAAATGTACAAACTAAATAAAGAATGTTTTCTGAATAGAGTTAGGAAAGAGAAAAATTAAAAATACAATTCGGTCACATCACTTCACAACATTAGAGAAAAAGAAATCAGCCTATCACTAAAAATGACTTAAATGGGCAAAGAATACTTAAAGTTAAACCATAAAAATCCAAAATAAAAAAATTTATTTTGAGAAATTGTTAAAATAAATGTTTACAATAATTAATATTATTCAAATAAATGATGTATGTTCGTTATGGTCAGCTTTAATTAAACATTTATCTTTTTCATTAGTTAAAATATATAAAAAAATATAATGTCCTTCTAATTAAAAAAAATGCATTGTATCTCCTAATAATCCCATTGCAATAAATATTATTTTTTATATTTTAAAAAATTTAACTAAATAAAATTATTAACTATATCTCTAATGATTTAAACAATTTCTTTCTTTTCTCCTGCTGCAATAATTCATATCAAATACCAGTAATCTGTCATTCCACTTGTAGAATACTCCCTATCCCAAATCGTATCGCTTCAAAATAGCTCCAGCTTCCTTTATATATAGTTTGTAACATTTTTAAAAATCTTATGTTTAATGAAAAAAAACTATAACTCATAATAAGTCTGTGAAATCAATTTCTCTATTCAAAAGTAAATTTTTCCTACTGCATTATTCTCTTATAATTTAACTTTGTTTAAAAATTTTAATGAAACTAAATATCTTCAAAATTGGCAAGTATTATTATTTTATAATATTTAATTTTTAAATTTTTAATGTAAGAAAGTGAAGTTGGGAAGAAAACTTTTAGTTGACTAAGTTAATTTGGATATAACACATGGTTAGATTGAATAGTTATCGACTTTAAGCCATTGTAACATTAAAATAACGACAGAAAATTTGAAAAAACAACAAATTATGTAGCTGATTAATGTAAAGAGACCTGAATGCTGGAAGCCCTTCAAGTGGAGAAAGAATGTATTTGCAGTGATAGCATTTCAAAAAAAAAAAAGTCTCAATCTTATTAAATGATGAATCACTAAACCAACTTAGAAATATAAAACGTCGTAACCTGTTATGATTAGCTCTTTAACATTGTAGTGAGATTGATGTCTTGCTAAAACCTAAACATTGAAAGTTACCGTAACTGCTTATTTCAATTATGATATATTTGTAACAAAAAAATTAATTATTATAATAATTAAAGTGTGATAATTAGTTAAATTACCTATTCTAATAGGCGTGTAAGTCAAACGTCCTAAGAACATGATGCCGAGCTTTCACATATTATTGGGAAAAACATTAAGATAGAAGCAGGACCTAAGCTTCAAAATCTGCAAATTATAAAGAAAATCAATTGAAGGAGGCAAATGTCAAATAGGTGAAGAGAAGAGATAAGAGAACCTGTATGACTTCAAATTTCCATTGAAAATTGGAATTACAAATACATTGCTTTGTGACAAATTCAATGATCTTAGGTGTTTTAGTGGCAAAAACATATCAAAAGGGATTTGCTTGAAAGAGAAATTAGAAGAAGAGAATAAGAAGAAAGTGCGTAAATTCTTTCATAACCTTAGAATTCATTTGATTTTCACTTTCATATTGATAAATGCAGTACCATTTCTGGGACACAATTGAAAGTGTGGCATATTAATTATTGTTGAGTAGAGCAGATTGCAAGTAAAAAGGCAAATAGGTGTATTTATTAAGTTTGTACAATAATATTCTGACATTTGGGTTAAGGAAATCTAGATATTTATCAAACCTAGAGGTAACTATGACACATTGAGACACCAATGAACTAGCAACATCATCTGCACTAATAGAATGAACAAGTCCTTAGGCAATTCATAACACAATTAAATCTCGTATGGTGAATTCAGTTCAAATATATTTGGCAGCTGTCCACATATATTTGGCTATATAGAGCTTGATTTTTATTTCAATATTTGGAAAGCAAATGACAAACTGATTAATCATTCTGGCGTCTAGTTATAGAAACTCGTGTCACTAACTTCTAATACAAATGTTACAATTACTGCAAAATCAGATTCATGAAAAGAAAAAACTAAATAAGAAAATAACCAAATACTATTTTATTCTCTGCATGCGTGTAGTTTATAACTTGTTTCATACCTTTCTCCGAATAATATGTTTTACTGACACAGATATTCTCATCTCATTTTCAACTCTCAGATAACACTTATCTAAGAATGGACCAATATTATTTTTAATTATGGACTCAAGATTTAATGACACTGAATGTTAAGAAGCTTCCTAACTTATATGCACTGGGGATCCAATAAAAATCAGACACTGACATAGATACAAACACTAAATTAGCAAATTTGTGTAAAGAATTTATCAGAAATTATGAAGGAGTAAACATATGATTCAGATATGCGGTCTTACGGAGTTAAAATAAAAACACAAAGTACGTCACCGAGAACCAATGCCACCGCAACTATCAGTACCATAATGTTATTAATTCGGCACCTTAACTACCTAATCAAATCTGAAAAAGTGGAAAAAGAAATTAGTAAAGACGGGCATGAGATGAGACAAATATGTAGCAGAAAGGTAGGTTGATGTTGTTAGCTCTACATGTTGACAATAATCTACGACATAGCTTATATTTCTCGCCCCTAACCTTTGATTTGATATATGACAAAGTAAACTAAATGAAAAAGTTGTTCGACTGCTAAATATATTACAATTTTCAGGTAAACTTTTTCCTTTCTGCCCCCTTTATTTTTTTTCATTACAAACATCAAGATGTACAGAACAAAACTAATAGAAGTTATCAGTTCACTTTCTTAAACTGATAAATACTACTAGAAACCATTGGGTGTGCATAACAGAACCTAAAGCGAAGAAGATGTGCGACTAGAAAGTCGCGGCGAAGAACCAGTGACGATGTGCGGCTGGTGAGCAATAGCAAAGAATCAGTGAAGATGTGCAATAGAAAATGAGTAGATAAAACTTCTCTCTCTTGCTTTGAGGGGCATCTGAGAAGGCGCAAGGGTTTTTGGTGAAGTCTATACAAGCTGCGAGTTAAAAATCAGATCTGGTTTTGAAACCAAATCTAATCTTTAAAGGCACCTGCGCAGGTCTGTGACCTAACGTCAGTCAGATTAGACCGTCATACGTTCTTTTAACCTATCAAATCTAGAGCCAGATTTGATCCTCAATGGATCTTGCGGCGGTCGAGTTTGGACTGTCACAAATCCATGACCTAACGACGGTCCCATAAAGGCCATTGTTAGGGCACATTGTGGACCTTCATATTGTTGAGTTCTACATATGGACCTTACGGCGATTTCTTTGTACCGTCCTAAGGTCCAAACATTGTGATAGTTGTTTTTTTGGAGAAAAGTTATATGTTGACCTTATATATTATCTTAGGTTCCTAATCAGTTAATAACATCTAGATAATTTTTATACTTTATTCATTTTCTTATTAACACTGTTGTTCACTGGTTTTTATACATACAAGTACACATGGTTGTGAAAAGTAATAAAGAATAAGATATCGTTCCTACGAGGACTTGGATTTAATTATGGACTGATACTATTATCAAACTTTTAAATCAGGTAAATAGATGGATTGTATAATAACTTGACAATAATGTAAAATTGAGTAAACAAATAACTAAATGAATCAAGCACATTGGCTTCACTTCACTGCGTAGTTACTTTGTATTAACAGTTTCTTCCTGAGTTATGAATTAGTTTATTAACTTAAGGATTTAACTGCTTATGAAGTTCTGTTGAATCATAATAAACCTAACTACTTTTCGTAACTCCGTATATTTCTATGGAAGCTAGTTGATCTAAAGCGCTGCCCTAATCTTGGTTATCTAAGACAATTAAATACTATCGTTTTGACTACTAATTGCTATACTTACTACTCTTTAAGCATGCAAACATAGATTATCTTCATCCAGTTCTTCATTCAAGGTTTCCTTTTTGAGTTAGCCTAAATGCTAGTTCAATTCTAAAGTGATCAAACTCAGAAAAGCATTAAGGATAGATGAAAATAAGCAACTGAATTCAGAAAATTAATCAAAAAATACTGTTATATAGAAGTAACCCCACAAAGGGTTCAACCAAGATACCAGATAAAACTTGCTAGCTTCAAATGGGTATTAGTACAAATTTAAATAACAAAAGAATGTAATAAGAATACATGGGGCAGGAGGAGAGGGAGGTATTTAGATAGGGAAAAACTCTATATACAGCTCTCACTCTGAAACTACCCCTCTCCTTAGTAAATCTCAACTTAAGTTTCTCCCAAAGTGATTTTCATTCCTTTCTATGCTTCCTCTCTGCTTGGATGCCTTGCTGCTTGCCCTTAGGACTCTTTATATAGGCCTTAGAACCATAAAAGTGGAGTATAGGTCAAGTATGGAACCTTTAATTATTAGAGCAAATTAACGTTTTTGGTGGTGTGCTCAAGTGAGGCCCATTTGGTGCCTAGGTGACATGTCTCTGGCTTTGGTGCTCGGGGATTGAATTTTTGGCGCCTAGGCACCAACTCTCTGGTTTTGGTGCCTGGGCGATGGTTTTTTGGGGCCTGAGCTCTATTTTCTAGAAAATTGGCATCTTGGTGCTATAATTCTAGTGCTTGGGCACAGTACTATTCACTACAAAATTTCAAAGTGCATAATTGGTGCCCAGGCGTTGGATTTTTGGCCCCTGAGTGTTGGGTCTTTGGAATTAGTGCCCAGGCATTGGATTTCTTGTACCCAGGCGTTGGAATCATTCTTGTAAATTCATCATACATAATGCTTAAATCTTTGCTTAATAATGGTTAAAGGTCCATTTCCAAGTTATAGATGAAATTTCTTTGCAATCACTGAGATTTTATTTATAAATTAAATGTTTCTACTATCAAAATTGTTCTAGATAATTTTCTCTCAGAGAGTTATTAACTGTTAATTTCCACATTTTAAAAAATTATCCATGTGTCATTAGCTAATTGGAAGAACCTGATATAAATATGTAAAGAACAACATATAAGTTTTTCCTTTATTTTTTAACCATGTTAATGTTTGTGGTTTCACGACGGTTGTATTGACCATTGTTGTTCTTCCTTTGTGACGATTAAAAATGATAGTCGCAAAAAATATGTTGTAATGTCATTATTTTTTCATAGTGTTAATGAGGACAACATTTTAAACTAATTTTGGGAGCAAGAGAGTTAGGATTATGATTATGCTAGCATTTCATAGAAACTCAACATACTGCTTTAACATTGCGCTTAATGGTATAATTTGTTAGTCTAGTTTTCTTCATTACCTATAAGCATCTTCCCAATTACTAATAGACATTTCCTTTACCAATCCATAATTTCTTATGCAATTGATTAAGAGACTTAATGGAGAAGAGGTCCTAATATGATTATGTAAGGCAGGTAGGTATTTTCCTATCCTACAAGCAAATTAATCTACTCAACATTACAAGCTTCATGAACTCACACTACCAAATCCATGGTTTTCTCTTAAATTTCCTTTCTTAAGTTAATTTAGGTTACTTAAGTCATCTAATGATTTCCACACGTTTAGAAGCATTAAGAACATGATTGAGTAAACAAATCATATGAATACATGATAAATTAACATTCAAAATAGAGTACAAGCCAAATGAGCATAGAATTACAAAGTGAAGCATGGGAAGAAGAGAAAAACTAATTGAATTGGTGAATGTCCTTCATACCCAAGCTTTACCCTTCACTTTGGAGCTCCTTAAGACCTTCTCTAGCCTTCTCAACCTCCAAAATGTCTTAGAATGGCAGCCTCCATTCAAAAACCCTCAAAATCTCCCTGTAAACCAGTAAAAATTAGATTCCTTTACTTATTTTGATATGACATCATGACTAACTCTCAATTTGTCATGGCAAGATTTCATTCTATCTAAAAATTTGCCTTTTAGGTTATGACCAGTTGATGGCTGGTCATGGCGTAAGATTTAGTAAAAGGGCTTGAAACCAATTTTTGCATCTCCTTGATCCAGGTTTTTGTTGGTCTAGCTTTGAGACACCTTTAATATATATTTCTTTGTGTTAAACCTAACATAAACACATGAAATTGATTATTTACAAAATATTAAATATCTAATAAAAAATTAACACTCAAACTACTAAAAAAGAACAAAACTAAACCTATTAACTAAACTTATTTGTAACTAGAGCTAAAATATTAATTTTATTACATAAACCCAAAACAAAATAATTCTTAACTCCTAAAAACAAGACAAAATAATTAAATTATTGAGAGTTAACAATAATCACTCTCCTTTCTCGATAGTATCCAATCGGATACAACAATAGAGCATCAGAAATCAAGTTCTCTGCCACATTCTCTTCGTCTTCACCTTTAGAACATTTTAATCATTGCAACTTTTCTCCTCTAGTTGAACTTTCAATTACTGTGTTTACTCATGTAATTAAAATTTTAAGAAAAAGTATTTTTTCTCCTTTCTGGTTTTAAACCTCTTGGATTTAAGATGGGAAATAACAGTGATGTATATTTTACTTTAAACTAATTTGGATTTGGAGTGCTTTAGTATGTCAACAAATTTCACTAAGGGGTTGGGAAGACGCTACTAGTCAATATTCCATTATCGCTTAGATTTGAAGCATCATAAAACCACAATCATCAGTGCAATGACCAGGAAAAGAGATAAAAAATGGAAAAATGGAAATGGAACGTAAAGGGGATGAGAATTCAAAAATATTGATGCATGTTATTCTTAAAATTAATCTAATATTTCAATAACTAGGGATATATGATTCTTAATTTATATCACTAAAAAGCATCTCTACTGTTTTGTAATATCAATTTTAAAATTAAGGTGTTTATGACAATGTTAGTTCAAAATAATTAAATGTTTAATTGTGAGATTTATCCCATCCCTATTACCAGAGGAAAAACAGAAAAACGGGACTTAGAATTAAACTTCTTATCACAGTTATAATAATAGCTAAGAATTTCACATCATCCGAAAAGTCATCAAAGGAAAATTTTAAAGAATTTTAAATGAACATAAAAATTAAAACACCTATTTCAATTAATTAAGAAATTTTATAGTCGGATTAGAAGTAAGTCGTCCATATTTGAACTAAATCTTCAAAATTGCAATTTTAAAAGAGTTATTGATTTAATTAGAATTCAATTCAAGTCAAACTGTTATCATTATACCAATTTTTGAGATTAAATATATTGGACGGATAAACTAGAATACGAGGCAGTTGAACTACAAACACAAAATTTTCTAAAGGAGGCATAGTCTAGTTTTCAAAATTTGTTCGAAAAGGGATTAATCTTAAAGATGAAAGAACAAAATAAGGAATTTTGTTCTTTGTGCCTTTCGGACGATATAAGATAAGTGAATTTTCAATTTGAAAAGGGATGATGAAGACTGGCTTCCAATTATTCACTGCCCTATCAATAACATACAGATGTCATTAAATATTCCTCTTCTTCTTCTTTTTTTTTTTTACAAAAAGAAATAAAGATGACATTAAATAATTTAAATGTAATATTGTGAAAATAGAAGATGAGTGCTCACTTTTATTAATCGGGCATCCCATATTCAGAATCATGTTTTCTGAATAGAGATAAGAAAGAGAGAATCAAGAATACTATTTAGTCACATCTGTTCATAACATCAAAGAAAAGGAAATCAGGCTATAACTTAAAAAAAAGGCTCAAACAGGCCAAAATATTCAAAATTAAACCATAAAAATCCAAAATAAGAAAGTTTATTTTTGAGAAACCTCTGCTTAAAATAAATGTTGACAATAATTAATATTATTTAAATAAATAATAGATATTCATGGTTCACTTTAATTAAATTATTTTATTTTTATATAATTAATATATAAAAAAATATAAAGTCCCGTCCAATCTAAAAAAAATTGCATTGGATCTCCTAATAATCCCATTATTATCTATTTTTAAAATTTTTTAACTAAATAAAATTATTAAAATATATCTCTTATTGTTTAATCAATTTCTTCCTTACATCCTCTGCAACAATTCATGTCAACTACCGATAATTTATCGTCACTCCTTATTCCAAATGGTATCCCTTCCAAATAGTTCCAACTTCCTTCATATATAGTTTGCAATATTGTTGAAAATCATATGTTAAATGAAAAAAATAAACCCATAATAAATCTGTGAAATCAAATTTTTTATTTAATAGTGAGTTTCTTCTATTAACACTTATTTGCATAATTCTTTCATAATGTCTTGTTATATAATGATTAAAATTTTTAACAAAATTTGGTAACCCTAGTATTTGAAAATCATACTGGTATAATGATTAAAATTATGATTTTGCGCACGAATTGATCTCAATAAGTGAAAAAAATGGAATCTTTTAAAAATTGTTGGTAGATTTATGATATAATTACATAGGACTTTGAGGTAGGAAAACTTAACGGAATTAATTGTACAGGACAAACCTTAATTAAAAATAAACTAAAAGATAGCCATTAGTAAAAATGATTCATTGTTTGTAGATATGCGGATGAGTATTAAAAAGTTGTTTTTACTTATTATTTATTTTGATAAAAAGACACTACAAACTCACCATGCTTTTTATGTTAAAAACTATATTTCAATTTTTCAGTTTTTTTTTTAATATTTGAATCAACAACCAAAAAATTCAAAGATAATGATACTCAAACAAAATTGAGCTCGATGTCCTTCCATTATGAGGCGACCATAATTATAATGGGATTATAACTTCAAAATTCTCAAGTGTATCTTATCAATATGATACCACACGAGGATTTGAATTGGCCTAGATTGGAATTTGGGAATTCACGATTAATAAATTTAATTCCTAATCATTAGATCTATATAATTTTTGTAATATTAGTCATAGAATATTTGCAATTCAAAAATATGGAGAAAATCTATTTTCAAATTTCTCCAGTCATAGTATATTTTAGTCTCTGCACTTCCTAGACAATATCAATAATGATTTTATAATTTTACCATTTTTCGTGTGATGTTTACAGGAGTTATAAAAAAAGCTTCTAATTCACAACTATTTTATGAAATAATAATTTTTAAATTTATTATAATTCAATATTCACTAGGATTAAACTTGTAATTGACACTTAGCAGTTTTTGTAAAATAGTATTAATAATATATTTGACGTTTATCTTTTGTAGTTTTTCATTATTTACTTATCATTTCACATTTAATTATCTGAATCAATTTATGTTTAAATTTTATACACAACAATAAAATCAAAGAAACATTTTTTATTTTTAACTAAAAGGTAAATAATTTTTTTATATGAGATAATCAATAGTTAATTTTATACATAATTGATTTTATGAATTAAAAAAATGTAACGCAGGTTTATCTATCAACTTTTCAAGAACTTTATATTATTTTTGAATTTATAAAATATATTTTTATTCACCTAAGATATGAGTCAAAATCTATATCTTAATTTTTTTTGTTAAAAAAATTATAACCTTTTTTTTATCCAAAATAATTTAGAATACAAAATTATTTAACTGTTCTAATTTTTAAATTAAAATAAGCAAATTTACATAATATTAATGCATATCACACAGACTTTTCAGTATCACTGTTATGTAATAGATTATAGTACACAATATTCACATAAATTTAATGCGAAGTAGGAACAGCTGACAAATTTGATATAAGGAGGATTTTTTCATAAAAAAAAAAAAAAATACAACTAAATAAATTTACTTAACGCGATGGTTAAGGACATATGGGTTTTAGGTTAGAAAATAAAATTAAGTTTTAACTAGTTTGGGATATGTCTTTCACCAACAAAATTTTAAACTAGTGGCTTCGTATAAACAAAACTGCATTTCGATTATTTTAAAGTAAAAAACTAAATTAATAATTAATCTTTTAATAGTTAATAAAATGAAACATCCTGAGAAAGTAGGCATAAGCATCAAAACAATTATAGGCAACAATAATTAATCTTTTTCGTTTTCGTGGGGCACTTTTTTGATGGAGACAAATCCAACTGTTTCCTTTTTGTTAATTGAGATTGAACAAAAAGCAAAGCCCATAATAAAATCACAATATGTATGTCTACCAAAAATTACCTGGAGTGCAATCGATCTGGTGCATAAAACCCTATTTATACATCAAAACGACGCCTTGCTTTAAAAATGGCTTCGTTTAGTTTGGTATATTTAATTTTTTTTCAAAATTAATTTTGTGTTCCAAATTCCTATTTAAACAAAAAAAAAAAAATCTTGCTTTTGCATTCAATAATTTGGTAAAATTTAATTTTTTATTAAGTTTAAAGTCATTTTTATTATAGTTAAAACACACACTTAAACATCAATTGCATTAAAGCTTTCATCATAAATTAATGCTTAATTAGAAAAATATACAACGCAAAAATATGAGTTTGGACTTTTATTGACAAATTACATATACTCTTGGCAACCAAATAGTTTTTTAGGGAATCAAATTAAAAGTCATTTGTTATTAAAAAACAATCGCTTGGTTAGTGAATACTAAACAATGTACATGTAAACAAAAAGATGCCTAGCTAGTAAGACAAGGCAACTTGTTCTGTTTATTAAAACAAATTCTCAGAATGAAATCCAGCAAAGGCACTATCTGAAATATATGCTCTAAGTCCCAAATCCTTCACTATTCCTTTCATTATATCAACTAAAATTATAGGTCCATCCTCTCTCTTTAGATAGACTACATCTAATGGCTAATGGATTCAACAAGTCCCTATAACGAGTTGAACCAACACGAAACACACAAGTCCATGATTCTACCATAACACACTTTCATCATCCAGATATTGAGGAAAAGCTGGCGTGACTCAAAACATGAAACTTGAACGGCAAACTAATTCCATCCTTTCACGAGAGATACCCATATATAATCTTTATAAGTAAAAGAGTGAGGTAACATCAATTCTCCGAATGTCTCTTCAATCACATTAAATGATAAAATATATATGCGAACCTTATTATCTTCTTCAGGTTATGATACACAACCCAACGTAATCTTACATTCATTAACATTCTAGCAGCGATATCTCTCCAAGAGACAAGAGAAAATAAACCTCAACTTAAAGAAGAGTTTCTTGTTTATTGTGAAATGTTTTGTTACTAGAATCATGACCAAACCCATAAAGAAACTTTAGGCTTTCCGTAAATAGTATGTTCAGGTTTGGGAAGCATCATATATTTTCGAATAGAGTGATTACAAACAATGATAGTATTATTATTAACATCAAACTTTGCATCGCCAACAAAACATACCATTCCATTGCAAATGCCAACAAAGGTTTTAAATTGTAATTGGTTTTTGCAATTGCGGGTGTTGCGGAGATTAAAAATGTGGGTTGCGCTCACTGTGGTTGTGATTTTTTTAAAAATTGCATAATATATCTAAAAATTATAAATAATCATTATAACTATGATAGCATATCATATATCACATCTATAATAATTTAATAAATATATATTTTATATAAGAATACTAATATCAATCCATAAACTTTTAGTTATGTGTCCCTCACTACATTGTGTTTGGTAGTTTAGAGCTTAATCATGTAGCTCCTTAGCATTAAAGAATCATTTGTCAAAAATAATATATAGGCATTGTTTTATATATATATATATATATATATATATATACAGTGTTAAAATTATAATTATTGTGCATACTTGGAAAGAAAATATCATAATAAGTTAATTGATATATCTTTTCTTTTTTCGTAATGTTATAGACTTACAGCTAATACCTTTTATTATTCCATTAACAAAGTTGACAAAATTAATAATTACCAACTTAACAATTTTAAAAATTATAAAGTTTCCAAAATTTTGAACCCGACAACATTGTTGGAAAATTATGTGACTAATTTAATTTTAAATTATTGACATTAAATTAATTAAATATAATTGAAAAACTTAGATAATTTACAAAAAATACAAAAGTCCAATATCTCTCAGTATCATTATGTTCTATTATGATAAAATTTATGTCCAGTAAGATTTATATTCATATTTTATTTTTGTACTATATATTTGGGATTATTAAACATAATTTATAATTTCATTCCCAAATTCCTATTTCTAAAAGAATCTTACTCAGCCTTTCAGCTTTTTACATCACACCTACCCCTTTCTCTCTCTCTCGAGTCTCCTTTTTCTTTTGTTAATCTTTATTTCCTATTTCGGCTTCTTCTTCGTCAATTTGATCTCCTTTTGGTTTGCTTTCCTCTCAGTCTTTATTCTTTTCTTCTAACAGTTCCAACTCCCAGGTCATAATCCCACCCAAACTCGAACCAACGGGCGAAGACAAAGATGATGAGAAGACTTGAGGAGTAGAATCGGCATTGACCACCACCAGTTAAAGGACCTGCTCTGAGTGCTCTCCAGATATTTTGGTTGGTTTCGTTTTGTCGCTTTCTTCTTCTGGTTGCTCATTTGCTTCTCTACTTGTTCTAAAATCATGATTTTTAATTTTTCTTTTTCTGGATTTAGTGTTTAAAAACGCATCAATATGGTGTAGCGGCCGCAACATCTCGCCGCCAAGGCGAGAAGTACAGTCATCCCGCAATTGCGAGGTGATGCGGATGTGGCCACAATTTAGAACCTGGATGCCAACCACAGTCCATGCCCAATGCTTTTTCTCGTCAGTAAATGGGTGCTTCAAATTTGAGATATGTTCAATTTTCTAATGATCATTTGAATAATCTGACTAATATTCTTCATGATCATAGTTGCTGTGTGGCATTCCCTTTAAAATCTGTGGATTATAAAGCTGAAGAAAGAGGGAGGTCTACACATGATTGGCTTGGAGGGCACGAGTGTGGTGGTCAGATATGAAGTAACGATGAGTGATCAGAGACTTCCAGGATTTCTAGACAGAAGTTCATGTCACTATAGACTTTAGGGGCAACTTTTGAAAATTTTCCTCCTAAAGTTTTGTAGGCCACTAATTATGCATGGCTTAAACAAAAGAAAGAAGTAAACTTTAGAGATATATATGACTCAGAAAGCTATAGAGGAAGACAACTAGAGGGAGAAGCGTAGGAAAATTGAAGACATTGGCAAATACTACTTCAACATTTTGCTACTAAGGTCATTTCTCCAATTTTCACACTATGACCATAACAATCCGTTCATATATAAAATGCACAACCTCATTCATGAGCTCACTCAATTTGTTTCTGGCGAATTTTGCTTTAGCATGGATGATAATATTAACATGTCATGGCTAAGGTCTAATGTCAAGAATGCTCGACACTCATCTTTTCTTTGTAATGACAACAATTCCTTGCATTTGTTCCATAACTGCAGTCATCTACGAACATTCATTATGTTGTCATCAGATAGTCCAAGTCATGTGGACCAAATCCCATGAACATTTTACTTTGTATTCGTTACATGAGGGTACTGAATTTAAGCTATGCCAATATAATTGAACTTCCACATTCATTGGGACTTCGAAACACCTTCGTTACCTAAATGTCTCAAACACATATTGAAAATTTGCCAGAGTCATTGACAAATTTACATGGGTTGGAAACACTTAAGCTCAAAAATTGTTTTAACTTGCTTCAGCTTCCCAGATGCATAAAGAATCTGACAAACTTGTGACACCTTGAATTAGACATAGTGTCAAATAAGCTTTATGCTGTTAGAGCTTGGAAACCTAACGAATTTCCAAACATCATCTATCGTTATTGTCAGCAAAGAGGCAATACAAAGCATTGAGGAGGTTACGAATATGAGCTTCCTCCATGGTTCCTTTTCGTAACATTCATAAATGAGTGATTTTAATATAAGTTAAATTATTTAGGAGAAATCAGAAAGAATTAAACAAGAATAAATATGCCTAGTTGAATCATTTAAAGAAAACAACCAAAAACTTAGTTTTAAGGCATAAGAGCAAAATGGTAAATTTACAAGGTCAGGAGCAAAATGGTCATTTTTTAAAAATGCTAAGGGTAAAATGATAAATTCATGAGAGACATGTGGCATTATCTTAACATACAGGGCCTACACATGTGGGACCTACACCATAATAAAATATTAGATATATGTGAAACTCATACCATAATTATATCTTAGACATTTATGATTTAAGATTAAATCACAATTGTTAGATTAAAAATATGTGGTTAAATCTTAATCGTTAAATTCATTTTAAATACCCCACACCCTACCCCTCTTCTTCACTCCATTCCCTTCATTTCTCCCCTACCCATTTCATTCACTCTCACCTCTTCACTCCACACTTAGGTCAAGAAGGAATAAAGCAATTTTGGGAGAATTACAAAAAAGGAGAGCGTATTTAGGTTATATGATTTAGCATATTATAAGTTCTCTTATTCTCTTTTCTTTTTCCTTCTTCTTCTTCTTGAATGGTCTTCATGGTAATATAAGAGTAAAAAAGGTTGGCTATAGTGTGGAAATGTAATTGAGTTTAAAATACACTATAATATTATATAACCAATCCCTTTTGGCCAATAGTCATTTATCTTAAAATTTTGTTACCATGACCTTCCATGAGCCCATTCAAGGTCTATGAAGGGTCGAATTAGAGAATATTGAAGCTAGATAGATATTTTAAAATATCTAGAGAAATATTATGTAAGCCAAATAATTTTAGGATAAGAATTTTGATGTGTGAATTTTCTTATGCATTATGTATCCTTGCATAAATATTTTGTTATTCATACACTATAATTGCCTATGTTATTGTGTATTTCAACTTTGTATGATAGGGTGACAATATAATTGTTTGAGAAGAAAACAACGCTTTGTGAGAGTAAACTATTCCTGTATACTATATTTATTGATAGTTTGAAATCTCATTTGATAATGGCTGGCTATGTTGCATTAACATATATTGTGAATCATTTGTAATGGCTGGCTATGTCGCCTTAATATATATTGTGAATCATTTGTAATGGCTGGCTATGTCGCCTTAATATATATTGTTAATGAATTCCTTAGCAAGGTATTATATCTTATTAATCCTGTAATTAATGGCAGGTTATACCACCTAAATGATTACAGCAAAAATGGTGTTATTACATTTCTTAGGTCACAACTTGAATTCTGAGATCAATGGCAGACTATGCAGCTAAAGGGTACCAAGAAATCAAGAGGGAACAAAAATGTATACTTGTTGGTAATATTTTGAATTAAATTAACACTAAAGGAATTCCTAACTGTCATAAGAGCATTAGTGGTCAAAAGAAATCTTGATAGTTCTGTCTCAAACTAATCTTATTTTAACCACATAATGGCTTGGATGATATATTAGGATAAAAATTATATTGTCTGACTTTGTCTTATGTATCTGCTAGGGATGCCTCAGCTAAAGATAGGGTCACACCTGCCAGTCTAGTGTCATACGCTGGGGTTATGAGACTTGATTGCCTAGGTATGATAATCATATATTGGGCTTCGTGAGACTAGAATAACCTATATATGACTTCTTAATGTCTAATGGTTGAAGACATTGTCTACCTCTATTTGCCATATGTTTGCTAATACATATTTGTATGTTATGATATCTGACACCCATAAATATTTCATAAAAGTCATAATTTATAGTCATAATTTATTCTATGGATATCTCAAGTATCATATATGTTTTTTCATGTTACTGAAAAACTATTTTCATCATTCTATTAATGGTGTTTTTAGATGGCGAATAATCAAATTTCTCCTGAAGTTTATGCAAAATGAGTATTTATTCCATCAATTGGGAAGTATTTGTTATTAAGATAATTGTTGTAAGATGTGATATGACCTTACGCGCCATATCATTTATATTCGTGCCACAAGAATAAATAAATTAGGCTTAATTTTGATAGGCTTAATACCTATTCTTTTAGTTTTGTTGAATTATCTATACAGATGTATGAACAAATAGATGTATGAACTTCAATTATATGTAATTATACTATTATGTTTTAGACATTCTAATACATTTTTCATAATTCTCGCTTTATAATATTTTAAATTAAAATTTATAATAAATTCTATAATATGGGTGTTACACTTTTGTATTGCTAATCTTGAGAATGTGGTTGATGTTAAAGAAGTTGTCATGGCCAAGTTACACAAGAAGTTATATGTGGACAACTTAGAGTTATAGTGGAATGATTTTTAAGCACGTTCAGTTGAAGAAGTTTTAGCAGGACTTCAACCTCACTTTAAGATTAAAGAGTTAATTATTATAGGTTATGACAATTTTATGTTTCTAGGTTGGCTGAGTGATCCATCATTTAACAAGTTTGAAAGTATTTATATGCAGAATTGCCGCCATTGCAGATACTTTCCTGGACTTGCAAGGCTTACAGTATTAAAGTCTCTCTACATTCATGAGATGCATGATTTGGCGTGGCTTCCAATTTTCTATGATTTTCCGTCATTGCAATTACTTACATTGGATGAAATGCTAAGTCTACAGCAATTTGAACACACACCAAGTTAAAACCTAAACTTTGTCAGCTTACCATAATGGAATGTCCAACTTTATGCTTTCTTCCATAATTTCACCATTTTTCATACCTTGAAAGTTTAGAAATAATGTGTGGTCATTAGCTCTAATGCTTGCCAGATTTATGATTACTAAGTTTGTTGAATTTGTTAATCATTGTAAGATGTGACATTCTGAAAGAAAGATGCATAGATGAAGATTATGACAAAATTAGGACAACAAAGAGGTGGAGATTGATTATGAGCCGATTCTAAAGGAAGTGACGTAAGAACTAGAAGGACATATTTGATGAGCATCATGATAGGATTTTCCAGCACGCAATGATTTATATTTTCTCTTTAAATTCTTTATGACATGACATATCACTGTGGCAACTTAAATAGTTTTCTTTAAATGAAAAAGAATTTATCTTGCTATTGTCTTTTGCTATGTTATATTCCATTGACAAATTTCTTTCTTGTTGCGCTTTGGGTTTGGTTATTGTTGAAAAGCTATCCATATTTTAGGATATGTGTCAATGGATGACATGAGATAAAATGACCACGAGTTTAATAGTGAAAATGAGTTAAGTTATTATTTGAAAGTTTAAAATGAAATGTAATGGCAAAAAAGGGCTTCAATGTCTCCTCTTTGTCATCTGAGAGTCCATTTTTGTTAATCTTTCAAATTGAGGGTCAAAGATGGAATCAAATGTATATTCTTAATTAATAGCAAAAACTAATACAACTAGCTCTGCATTGTTCTATTAGAGTTTCATTTGGAAAAAAAATTATAAGTCATTTTATTTCATTATTTTTAAGTGTTACTTTCAAACAATCGTCAAATATGCCCCTCCCTTATTCTATTAATGGAATAACCCATAATTTTCCATTTCATTTTACTCTATCCTCTTCTAGACTCTTAAATATAGACTAAATATATAACCCAAAAATGAAAGGAAAAAGAAATAAGAAAAAAACCTTGTTTAAGCCTAACTCCCTTTGGTAGGATATTTGTTCCTTAATTTTAGGAAGATAAATGTCTAAAAGAAACTCGGAGTGAGGGGCTTGATCCAATTTTCAAAACCTAAAACTAAAAAAAAAAAAAAAAAGAAATAATACAGATTTTGGAAGAGAAAAACAAAGAGGGGCACAAGTGAAGCAAGTATGTTGCTGCAGTGGAAATGCAATCTTTGCATGTGTCCCCAATTATGTCTCCTTGGCAGATGAAGAGGCCGTAAATGGTGTCATCGGAGGGGTCGCCGATGGTGTCATCGGAAGTGAAATCTACAACCAGCTAATGTGATATGACTCTGGAGGGAGAATGTGAACACTGACTTGTCCCTAAATCCCTAGGAGAAAGACAGGACAACGTATTGAGGAGCTTAAGAATATGAGCTTCCTCCATGGGTCCTTCAACATTACTAAACTTGAAAATGTGGTAGATGTTAATGAAACTGCCATGGCCGAGCTAAACAAAAAGTTGTACGTGGATAAGTTGGAGTTAAAATGGAATGAGTTTGAAGCTCATTTAACTGAATAACTTTTAGCAGGTCTTCAACCACACTACCATATTAAAGAGCTAATCTTAATAGCTTATGGTAATTTTATGTTTCCAAGTTGGCTGAGTGATCCATCATTTAGCAAGCTTGAGAGTATTTCCATAGAGAAATGTTGCAATTGCAAATGCCTTCCTCTACCTTTCGAGGATAGATAGTTTCTTGTTTCTTCTTATTTCTGATGGTTTTCCATCGTTGCAGTTGCTAACATTGTCCAGCATGCCAAGACTAGAGAGAATTCGTTTGATGATAGGTGCCATACCTAAACTTGGTCGGCTTATCATTACGAACTCTCCCTTCCTGAACTTTACCATTTTTCTAACCTTGAAAGTTTAGAGATTGTGCGTTGTGTTAAGTTCCAGTTGTTCCCAAGTTCAGGGTTGCTAAGTTCGTTGAAATGTGTTACAATGTGATATTCAGAAATAAATATGCAGAGAGCAATATTATGACGAGATTAGGACAATACAAAATGTTCAGATTAATTGAGTCGATTTAAAAGAGAGTGGCGTAAGAACTAAAAGGAGCAGAATTGGAGAATGTCATGATGGGATTGTGGAGCACGCAACAGTTTTTATTTTGTCAGCATTCTTTTTGACATGGCACTAAACTTCTTCAACTACTTCCCTTAACCATATCTGTTACCCACTTTCCAATCAATTCTGTTACTAACTTCCTAGATGCTTTTCTGTATTCAGCTTCTGAGTTGCCTTTGTTAATAGAATCTTGGACTACTTTGGGGAAAGTATTTAGGGTTCCAAGTTCCAGTTGATTGTTCTTGGTAATTAAAGAGTGATTGCTGATGACATTAATTTTTCTAGATCAGTTTTGGGTGAGAAAGTTGTGGGTTTTTAGGTTTATGTATTTGTTCACCTTTTAAAGCTTTTGAAAGCCCCTCTGAGTGCTTGCCACTTCAGAGGTTGCAATTCAGGACTGTGGGTTTTTTCTTTGGTTTTGACATGCTTGGCAACAGTATTTAAGCTCATATGCAATCTTCATCTTTAACACTTTTTTGAGAATGCATTACGCATTGAATATAATTGAATTCAGTGCTGCTCTGTTATTTGGATTTTATCTATTGTGTATCTCTCACCCGCCTGAATTTCTAGAGTTTTTTGTGCCCTGTTGGCATTTTAATGGATAAATTTTTGGTGCACTGGTAGACTAGCAATACTCTCTCTTTCTCTCTCTCTCTCTCTCTCTCTCTCTCTCTCTCTCTCTCTCTCTCAAGGCCTTAGGTGATGACTGAGTTTTGTGTCCCTAGAGCTTGTTTGATTCATGGAAAAATGACTCTTTGCAAATTAGTTATGCGTTATCTTATGTTTGGTGCATCAATCAAAAGGAATGTTGCTTTTCTGCTTTTGGTGCACTTATTACTGGAACATTATTCTCACATTTCTTATGAAAAATAAAAAGACCTTTCTAGAGTTGGAATATGTTCTCATGCCATGAAAATAATATATATTTTATTTGATAAAATTAGTCACTAGATGTTAAGGATGCTTCATGTTTTATTCGTTAAAGAAAAACTCAACAACAAAAATATTTATCTCAACGAATTTGTAAATCTCGATATATTCCACGAAAGGTGCACATAGAGTCATACAACATTGACCTTATATAACATTCAATTCATGTCGCATTTCTTTGAGTTTCTTTCTATTTTTTTTCTGAAACATTTTATTTTGGAGTGAATATTGTCTGTTGGAGTCAAGAAGGTGATGATTTGATCGATTTTAAAATCGTTCTTTACATGCAATATTTCTTTACATAGATATGACTACTTTGATTGGAAAATTTAGTGTTTGCTTAGTATTTCTTCAGTCAAAAAGGGAAAGTGACCAAAATTGAAGTTCATACCTTTACCAATTTAATTGGAAAAGAATTATATTGTTTGAAATCTGTGATATTTAAGTTTGGAGGATTTGGTTCATTCAAGACGGTCTTAATTATGAAATTGATTTAATAAGTTATATTTCTAATAAAAATGAAATTAATATTATTCTTAAAGATATTTGAATTTTTATCATATTTTAGTTTAAAAAGTTGGTGTATATTTTCTTCATTAAAAAGAATATAGTATAATTAAGGTGCCTTCGAGAAGACAAGAAGAGAATAATTTACCCGAGACATAAAAGAAAAGTTATGTAAATTAAAATTAATGCGAATATTTATGGAGTGTTTTAAGAAATCTTTAAAACTTAAAATGTTCATTATAAATGTTATCTTTCATGGCATGAAAGAACTTAGTTTGCATCATAGTCAATTAAGTAGTCAAATGGACACTAAATTTTTTTTAAAGTTATTTACTTTGAGTAAAAATATGTAAATTCAATACATTTTAAATTTTAAAAAGAGATTATTTTATATTATTTAAATATTTATTTAATATTAATATGCACGTATTTTGACTAACATAAATGTAATTGTAATCAATCTTTTATCACAAAGACTTTAATGTAGCAAAATTTAATAGTGAGGAGAGGGTAATTTTTTAAAACAAAAAGAAATACTCTAAAATTCAAACTTCTCTCAAGAAAATAAAATTATAGTTTCTCTAAAATAAGAAGAGAAATATTAAAATGCAAGTACTTCATAGAACAGAATAGAAATATATAATACAAAATTTATTATTACTAGTAAATTATTTTTGTGAATATATTTTTTTAATAGGTAATTATTTCTTTTAAATAATTTTATATTTTACCAAAATTTAGAAATAATAATTTCATAAATATGAGAATATTTTGATAAATCTTAAATTTATTTTAAGCAAAATCTTTGGTGTACTCATAATTTTGAGTGTACCAGTGTATCTAATTATAATGTAGAGATATAATTATAATATTATTATTTTTTGAGTTAATAATATTACAATTATGTCCTTACATTATAAATGTGTGTACTAATATTATAATTATATTCCTATTTTATAATTAGATGTATTGATACACTTAAAATTATGAGTGCGCCAAAGAAGAGACTTTAATTTTATGATATCTTTTCCATTTCATGAAAAAATAATATAAATTTTTGAAATACAAAGAAGGACCATACAATAGGACCAAGCTAAAAGGCCCTAACTAAAATATATACTATCTTACTTCAATATATATATATATATATATATATATATACACACACACACTATCTTAATTAACAAAGCTTGATCATTTTGAAGTTCTGATACCAGATAGAATGTAGAGAAAATATGAAATTTAATAGGTGAAAATAAATAAGACTAGTAGACTAGCAGTCCACCACAAATAGAATGGCAATTTATTAAATTAAAAGAGAAAAAAATATTTATGGCTTTTAGAAGGCACCTTTACAACTGAGTATAATGTTAACAAAATTTTCATGGTAGCAAGTAAATTGGAACACTTACAAACTGTAAGGATTTAATTAGAAATTTTTTACTAGAGGGACTAAGTTAAAAATTGAATAAAACTAATTGGAATTCCTTATATGACACCATTGATTAGTCCCACTACTTCAATGTTTAGCAGTGATAGTTGTGTTTCAGCCTGAAGTAAGTCACCGTCTCTTTTTCATTCTTCTTATTGTGATGACAATATTAATCCAATATTGCAAAATTGTTTACATGTAACTGCATCTTGTCTTCCTTATCTGGTCTTTCAGGTGACTTTTCAGTTGATATGAACTTATACAGCAGGTTATGTCTGCAGAGATCTGAGAGCATAATTCACCTTTGGTTTGTTCAAATTTTTATTTTATATGATTTTGTTAGGATAACTCAAGCAGAAGGCCTAGTTGATGTTGGTAAAGAAGATATTAACTATAAGTTGAATGAAGGATCACAAAACTTGAGATTAAAGTCTTCAGAAAAATCACATTGAGTCTTGGAAAACAACTCCCAAGAATGCAATGACCACAATGACGGGTACACTGTGAGAGATGTGGACATCACTCATGGACAAAATAGTTAGGACGCAGAAGCTGACAGTTCTAATAGCCCTTCTGCATGCTTTGTTGAAGAAACTAAATATTCCATTCTTGATGACTTAAAAATCTCCAAACTTGGGAACCTCTTGAGCCCAAAAACCCACAAAATGATGTAGACCATAGTCTGGCTTGTGATGATGCTAATGATGGGGGCAATGGTATCGTTTCTTAGCCAACTTCTTTGGGTCGCTCTAAAGATGAAGTAAGTAGGAGTTACAAGTTCAAGTGGAAAAGCTAAGGGCAATGGTAAAAATAATTATACTGCATGAATTTATAGAATGGTAATTCCCTTTATTATTCAACTGTAATCTGAGATAACTAGTTGTAACATTGATAGTCTTTTAAGTTTTATGGATTTTTTTCCCTTTAAAATACTTGGTGGCATTTATCTAGCTATATAGATGCTTTCAAAATGCAGCATTGACATATACCTTTCAACTGTAATCTTTGATGACTAGTTCTAACATGGATAGTCTTTTAACTTCTTTCGTTTCTCTATTCTCTTTAAAAAGAACTAAGTTTCTTTTATCCCGTAGCGTAGATGTTTTCAAAATGCTACATTCGTGTTGTATTATGTGATTAAAGATGTATTTCTGCCAAAATTATTCTAGAGATTTTTATTTTTTTTTATTTTGTGATTTGTCTTATGTGGTTATCAATGTATTCTTTCTCTCGAAATCTGCTTGTGAAGTATAGATATCGTTAACCTATGCTAATTTGCCATTTTCCTGTAGTAATATATTTCCCTAAAACTGAGGGACTTTGTTTGGCTCAAAACACAGTATTTTGTTGTAGTCCCCAGAAGCACTTCAATGGCGTTTATTTAATTTCATGTCATGGGAGCAATTGATAAATGTTAGTTTGAGATGTATTGTAATGTTTTTTGACGTAGATATCAGAACCGTAAACTTATCATATTTGGTATTGCAATCCAATGCTTGGTATTAAAAAATCCTGCTGCTAACAAGCACATGCCAACTAAGTACAAAATTCCATGGTTGTTACTGATCGGTGATATGCTTAGTCATTCTTCTAGTGGTTTGTCCTCATTCGAATCTATGGAGCAGGTAATTAAACTGATTTGGTTTCTGTCCTTAGTGTGTTTTGGTCTCTAATTATTTGCTTGTTGAAAGGAGAAATGCTATTTGAAATCTAAATGTGCCACCCAAATGTTATTTTAGTTGAGAAAACTATTTCTTGTGACAGAGAAGAGTGAAAGCTCGCAAAAGAAATGACGCTAGTACTTGATATGAAGTTTCGTCTCCTTGAAAGAGTTGCACGATCAAAAGCTAGAGCAATGCAATTCCATCTTTTTTAAGAAGTTTGTACAGGGACCTGCTGGTCATGTTGATGGAGGAAAGAGGCCCATCAAAACTCTATTGTTAATTGAGGGTTGTCCTACACGTTTAGGTTGTATGGTATGCCTTCAGTTGACCATAGGAACCTCTTTTATCCTATTTAGTTTTATCTTTTAAATTATTAAGGGGCATATTGTTGGGAACCAAGACTTAAGCTGGAAATTCATGGATATTATTTATGAAACAGTAATATAGTCTACGATATACGACCAGTAATAGCCTCAGCAATGCAAATGAGTAAACGAACAGAAAAGGGAAGTATCCACCGACATTTGAGAGGTCAGCGTCTCTCCTGATATCACCCACAACCAGTCCTACCTCCTCTCCATCCACACCCTCCTCAATACATCATTTTACTGTTATTCTCTCTCCCCACTCGACCCCAAACACGTGCTCAATATTGGTAAATTTATATATTACCACTCCCAGCTTTGGACCTTCTTGTGTAAACCTTGCCAGTAAATTTTGTTGATGGGCCAAGTCCATCATATATACTACTTCATTTTAATGATTTAGTTATGACACAAATTTTTATACTTAGGTGTTGCTTTTAATTTTATCATCTCGCTCATAAAAATCTTAATTATGGCTTTGGGTGTGCAGCGGTGTTTCTTCTCTTTTTGGGATTGAGTTAGCATGCTATGAAGCATCAATCTGAATGTGTAATTTATGTAATGTAGTACACTTTTATAATATGTTCGAATGACATTCTGTGGAAAATGAATTACCGCACATGCCAGAACCTGTGCAATATATGATTAATTATTATCGTGTACTTGTACACTGAATCCTATAATTTAAGATTTTTCTATGAGAAAATTATTTTTGCATCTAGAATTTTGTGTACTATGTACTGCAATACCTGACTTTGCAGATTTTGCTGAAAGGAGGAAACAGTGATGAGTTGAAGAGGGTCAAATGTGTCATGGGGTATGCAGTTGTCATGTTACATCACTTAATCCTTGAGACTTCCTTTCTTGTTGATCTGAGAGCAATGTTCTCTACCATTTCTGTTGCTAATAGAGTAGCAAATGTCTTGCCAACTGATGAAAAATCCCAAAATCCAGTGTCCAGTAATTGAAGCATTCAATCTCCAGAGTACACTTCTGCTGAAAATGGAGCTGTCTGTGTTGACATTCCCATATACAATGAATCCCGTAAAGGAAACCTCAATTATTCCAACTTAGAATCCGACGAGTTTTCCATTGTTTTGTGAACCATATAATTTAGCTATATTATCAGGATTCTCAGCCATTCATCTTCTCCGAAGAAAGTTCTCTGAGGTAGTTTTCCCATTCCATCTTCTGCTCTTTATCAGTCTCTGTCTGCATATTTTGGCCTGAATGAAAGGGAGGAACCTGATGATCAAGTCAACAAATCAACTTCTATTTTTTAAATCAAGAGATAGATAAAAATTGCAGAATTGAAGGCAGAAGTTTTTCTAATGAAGAGAAATCGTTTAATGGTTTGAATCAAGAGACAGATGAAAATTGCAGAATTGAAGGCAGAACTTTTTCTGATGAAGAGAAATCATTTAATGGTGGAAAATCCCTGTGTTTTGGCCTGAATGAAAGGGAACCTGATGGTCAAGTTGACAGATCAGTTTCTGTGATTTAGGAAAATAAGAGACTGGTGACAATCGCAGAACTGAACCCTGAAATATTTCTGATGAAGAGAAATCATCTAGTGGTGGACAATCCAATTGTTTTCCTGAGTTTAGAATCCAATGGGGACAAGAGTAAGGAAGGTTATGATAATAAAAGTCAAATGCAAAATAAACATGATACCAATGCTCTGTTGGATTCTCAGAGCATTTTGGTCTTAATGTCTAGCCGGAACACTACTTAAAGAGGGACTATATGTCAGCAAACTCGCTTCTCTCGTATGATGTTCTACAAAAATTCTGATGTCCGGGCTGGAAAGTTTTATTAGGATAATCTCTTCAAACAGGTTTTCATAACTTTTTTCCCTTTTATTTTTATTGTTTGGTAGTTTCCTTTTAGTAGATGATCGACAGAGTAACAGAAATACAGTGCTTGCTTCTATTTAAGTTAAGTTTGCATGTTGTGAAGAGTACTGTGTCCTTAATGAATTTATCGATTATTATTTAATCTGTATGCTTTTCAGTTCCGTGAATGGTTTACCTCTTGCTCTATGACAATGCAATATACAGTCGATGCCCTTTTTTCTTAAAGAATAAATTAGGCTGCACCAAGTTCTAACTAATTGTTATATCAAATATGCAGACAAGACTTTGTCACACCTGTCATAAATTGCCAGAAGCTCACTATTATTATGCTCATGAGTTAGCAGCTTATTATACAAGTTAAACCCCTTCCCCAGGAAAAGTGTTTGCCGAGAGGCAGGAAGGAAACATTGGATGTGAAGCCGTTGTGGAAAATGAAAGCTTGGTTCAATTAAGAGAGTGTTGATATTGACCCCTGCGCGTTCTCTGTCATTTGGAAAATTTTTGGAGCTTAGCCTTTCTCACTATTCTTCTAGTCAGAGATCCAGCGGTGGCCATGCTCTGGGTAGGGATTTTCTCTACGTCTTGGGCTATGACAATTCGTTTAGTATACCATTTTCTGTAAACTTACATGTTTCCTCCCCTAGCAGATGACCAAAAAGAGAAAACAATTCATGAAACTAAGTATAGTAACATATGAGTGTCTGAAAATTAATTAATTGGGCCATGCCTTGCTTAGATGAGATTGCTCTTTGAAAAATCACTGGTATGAGATGGAGAAAATTTAGATTCTAAAGATAAACAAATATGCTACCCTAATTTTAGACTCCTCGATACATGTTCTGTCATTTATAGTATTTAATTTTTTTATGTTTGTAACAGATACACAATTTGGTAGAAATTTTTCCCCTTTTATAGTGATTGTGAATAATGGTATAATATAACTGACATTTAGTTAATCCCATCATAATAATATAATTGCAAAATTGAAGTGCAACTAACTTTTCCTTTAAGATTTTGCAATATCTTAGGGAGAGAGGGCAGGGCATTAAGCTGTTAACTTTGCATGTTATATAATTCTTATTGTAATTTCTCCTTTCATGCATATTAGGTTACATGGTTGCAATGTTCAGATGTTCTTCTTTCACAACTTATACTGTGTCAGTGGCCCGCTAGAGTTCAGTAGTGCCATAAGAAAAGAGTGGCTTCTTAAAGAGGTTGAGAATGTATGCTTCCATATTTTGCTACTTATATGTTGCTGACGCTACTTTGCTTTCTAGTGTGTAAATGAATTATTTTAGTTGGTTATATTCTACCTTGTAAAGTTCCAACATCAAATTCATTTGCTTCCATGTATTAAGGTATAAATATACTTCAGCATTGTATTTTTATTCTTATGTGATTTTAGTTAATGTTCTTAATTGAAGTTTTTCTTGTTGCAGCTTGGGTTAAATATTTATGTATAACGCCTCTATCTATTTGTGTCACTATAACATGTAAATGTCATGACATAAATTTATTAGCCATGATCAGAGCATAAGCTAAATCAAGTTAGCCCAACCAGTCTAAAATAACTATTTTTTTTTTTCATTTTCATACGTATACAATGATTAACTCAAAATGACATATCAAAAAGACTGGACAATAAAAAAATTTTCTAGGACAACTTCACTAGCACTTACTAATCTAAAAAATATTAAAGAAAGAGGTGTAAGTTTACCCCTAACTTAGTGAGTGAATAAATAACAAAGCAAGTGGAAAGGAAAATAATAGAGATCTTAGAATTTCTAACAAACAGAAAGTTTTGATAATATAATTTTATATGAAGCAAGTGTCAAGGAAAAAACCAAGATTATCATACTCATATTCATTTACCATATATGTTTCAATAATTCATGATGTATCCCTTTACCAGATATGTCTCAATATCTTATATCTGTATCTCTTCATCGGTCACATATCAATAATTCATATTTGTATTCCTTCATCATATACATATCAATAATTCATATTTATATCCCTTTACTAGATACATTTCAATATTTCGTATTTGTATCCCTTCACATGATATGTCTCAATAATTCATACCTGTATCCCTTTACCGGATATGTCTTTAATAATTCATTTCAACAAGGTGCACCGAGATCGTTACTCTTTCCAACAGCTATGGGGTTCTTACATGAATACCCATCCATCATTTAAAATATAAAAACCATTGAATAGTGTAAATAGGATATATAGATAAATAATTTTATTTAAACATATTTACTACTATAAAGTAATTTAAATAAAGATAATCTTGAAGATAAAATAAAAGAAAGAGTAATTAAGAATGAAGTGACAATAATATAAAAGATAAAAATTCAAATCACTTGAGAACCTGCAAATCATTGGCATCTATACTTGAGTTGTCAGATATCGAAATCATAAATTCTATATGAGTGTCTAGTCTAATAATAATAATAATAATAATTTTAATACTCTTGATAGTTTGGAATTCCCTTTATGTCTTAAAATTTATTGAATATTTAGTTTTCGCTTTTCTAAATCCAAATTGATCTAGGAGCCTTTAACATGGTTTGGTTCCAAAATGCTCCTAGCAAGAAAATATAGTAACCTTACGTATCAGTGGCCATTTAGGCAGTATAATTTTACTATAAATCTCAAGAGTTATGGGATAAATTGCTTTGCTAAAGAACTCATAAAATTTAAATTAGTCATTTAGGCGGCATAACCTACCATAGTCTTACTTGTACAAAGTTTATAAGGCTCCATAAAGGTACTATTAAATTTCATTTTAGTGTCTTAATTTTAATAAATCTATTAAATGAGATTCCACCACCATTGTGAGCATAATATGTAGAAGTTTGTTGTATAAAATATATCAATACTCTTAAAAGACTAGTTCAGAAAAAAAATATATATATATCTATATATAATCCATTTAAAAATAAAGAAATTGAAAGTGGGACAAGAAAATAAGGATGTTCGATAAAATGGAAAATACTACTTTACTAATTATACACTCACCGACAGGGAACAATAGTAGAGATCCCTTACTCTTACAGCGCTGCTCAAATTAAAGAAGTCTCCGCAAAGCTACCTCTCATACAAATATGAACGTTCCTTCCATGACCTCTCTTTCCAATTTGAATGAAAAAATTAAGAAATGTTCGTGCTATTTATAGAAATTTTTAAGTTAATATGCAAGGTACAATTTGGCATTGTGTAAACAATAACCACGCATTTTTCACCTAAATTTGCATAGTAACGACAAGTATTTGTCGATATTTAATATGGAAGTTACTATGCAATGGTTAAAATTATATTTTTTTTTATCACAGAAAATATTTTTCTTTTCATTTTAGTCCTTAAAAAGTTAAAATTATAATTTATACCCCAAATACTATTTTCTCCTTTCATTTTAGTTCATAAAATTTTATTTTATTTTTCAAATGTTATTCTTAAAATTTATACATAATATTTTTGTGTTATTACAGTTAACCTCAGAATGCTATTGCCAATAATAGAGGTTGCCTTTAAACTTTTTGGTCTAAATCGTTTGATGTGGGATCTTCTGATTGAATCTTAGATGTAGGATCAACACTTGCACACATTATTCTCACCTAATGCTTTAAGAGTTCACTCTGGTATAGCCGAGAAAGTTAAACAAAAACATAATTATAATGCAAAGTTGGAGAGCACTATTGGTGGAGAAACTAGGTTGATAAATAGGAGTACATATGTAAAGGTTATGTTAGCCTCATCTATGGAAGTAAATGAACCCCTAAAAAATAAAATTCCAATAGAGGGACCTCTCGTGGAGTATGAATAGGATGATCCTTCTAACATTATTAGGATGACCTAATACTAATTAAATTTTTTAGTTTAGCTATAAATTTTATTTATTTAACTTTTTAACTCAAACTAATCTATGAAAAATATAAATATAAAAAATAAAAGACTCTTGTGGAAATTTTTGTATATATTATTTCACTTTCAAAATGAAGGAAAAAAATGCATTGAACATTGAGAAAAAAACTTGTAAAAAATATTGGACAAAAAATAGAGAATGTAACGAATAACAAAGTTAATGTAATAAAATAAGAGTATTAAAAATATAAAAGCAGAAAGAATGAAGGGTGTTGAAGGAGAAGAAGAAATAAGAAATTCTTTTTTATTATGCCATTTTTTTTGTAAACTTACATGTTTCCTCCTTTCGCAAATGACTAACAAGAGAAAATAGTACAAGGAACAAAGTATAGTAACATATGAGTGTATGAAAATTAATTGCTTCAATTCTCTTAGTTTCATTAAAAAGTTTGATATCTCATCAAAGTAATTTCCATACTTTCTAGCAATTTCACTTCTTGTCTTTTAGGCCTTATCATTTGCATTTCCAAGAATAAGTTTCTTATGGGTTCAAAAGGGTAAGGATTTAAATTTGATTATTGCGTAATGCGAATTGTGTGATAGCATTTTAGTCTATTTTGGCTAGGGTTCCACATCATATTGTTATCGCAACTTTATCTTTAATGCATTTATAGGATCTCAAGAAAGTTCACTAGTTGTTGGGACACAACAATTAGGCTCAAAGAACTCATGTTAAATGATAGCTTTCTATTGCAATACATGTATGCTATCAATGTCATAGCAGTTTGAACCTTCATCTCTTGTAATCCGAAACCATGGGAATGAATACACAGAATATTGTTATATGTTTTATTAAGATGATGTGAACATATATAAACACTATATTATGAATATGCCAAAAGCGGTAACTTTTTGATAACTGAGAGGCTAAATTAATAATGAATTGTTAAGGCCCAATAGAAAATGAACTAAAAAGTGAAAGATAAATGATGTTTTACTTTAAAAAATTGTGAAGAAAAAAACTAGATATGATTATTGAGATATAAAATATCATGTAATAGTTACATATTTTTTAAATATTAATTTTAATTAATATATTTTGTTTTATTTGCTTACAATGTGTTTGGTTTAGCTTTTTAAAAGCTAGGTAGGCCAACTTGAACCTCCAACTCATCATCATTTTCATTAAACCCAATCATTTTTTGTATCCTTTCATTTAATCATTTTGCCAACCCGCATTATACAACAAAAACCTAAAAAAAATGTTCACATTTGTTGTGTTTGATTCTAAATTAATCAATCCAAGATTAAACCCCGATTTTCCCCATCTTTTCACATGTATTTGCATTCAAATTGCCTATGAATTAATTAGGCTCCTTTAAGTAAAAACCCATATTACACCTCTATAGTGCATTTTTTGTATTCGGTATTAGTTTTTGACACCCTAATGACAAGGGTTTGGTCAAAATTGAATGCTCACTTCCTAAATTTTATGGTTTGGCAAGTGAAAATTCATACACACATTTGAATGCTCTACACCTGCATTGCATAACCATAAAGCTCGTAGCAACAAAGGTTAAAGATGTCATATAGAAAGTCTTCCACTTAACTCTTGAGGGTGAGGTAAAGGAGCATGAGCCTACCCATTTATATGGAAAATGCTTACCAATCTTAGACCAACTTAAGAAGGGCGTTTCTAGAGAAATACTTCCTTTCTACTAAGGCTTTTATTGCAAGAAAGGATATTTTTGTAGTTAAACAAGATGAACTCAAATCCTTTTATGATTTTTAGAGCTGGTTTTAAGATATGTTGTTTAAGTGCCTAAACCACCAAAGACAAGAGGACCATTTAGTGCAATACTTTTACAATGGGATTCTACCTCATGATGCGGATATGTTGAATGCTGTTGCTAATGGGTCAGTAAAATATATAGAAGCCGGTGAGGTAAGGATCATAATTAAAAAGTTTTCTTTAAATCGACAATATATTGGATCACAAGATGCTAGAGCAGTGAGGGAAATAGATCAGTCTTTAAAAGACACACTTTTGATAAAATTGGCTTACAACATGGCTAAGCTTACTATTACTATTGAAAGCCTTAAAGCTAAAGCACCTCAGTCTCTAACTATGGTAGTTGCTAGTTGTACTTATTGCAACTCCTTAGTGCACATGATTAGTGATTAGCCTAATAAGTATGAAGAGGTCTTGGCCATGCATTAGCAACAACTGGGACAATTTCAAAAAAGAGGTCCTTACTTTAATATGTATAACTCTGGATGGAAGGAACACTCGAATTTCAAGTGGGGGGAGGTAATAATCAAAGCAACCCCAACTATCAAGGAGGTTCTTCGGCCTATCAAGGAAATACCTCTAATTTCCGAGGGGGTTTCTTAAGCTAATTTCATAAGCCTAACTTTTCCAATATAATGGTTCCTGCTTAGCAAGGCTCTTCATCCAAAAATGATGACCTACAATTGGTTTTGAAAGGAATTTTAGGCTTGTAATCCCAAATGGAGAAGGATAAATCTAATACTGATGGAAAAATCATTGCCATAGGTAAACAATTTGAATCGTGCTTTTCAATTATATTTGCTAAGATTGAACAAATGGAGACTATGGATGATAATTGAAGTGCTTATGTTGCTCAACTTTCTAATAATATGAGTGTGCAGCAAGCTAAGACAAGTAGAGCTATGCCTTTAAACAATATGATTAATCTGAAATTGATAAATGTTATAACTCTTTGGAGTGGGAAACGAGTGAGATTTTCTGATCAGAGTAGTGTAGAAGATGCAGATAAGGTTGATAATCAAAGCCTTCCTCACTCTCCCATGAGGCTATCAGAGAGCTCTAAAAAGACAGAGTTATTAAAGAAGAGCAAAGCTATAAAGGACTCTTATAGCCTTGAAAATGATCAAAAGGAATTCCCCATGCAGAAGAACAAGATAAAGAGAAAGAAAGTCTAAAGCAAGCAATTAAATCAATAGTCAATAAGGATTATGGAGAAAAACTGAGGCTTAATTGCCAAAGGTAAGAAGGTAAATATCTAATACCTCCTTTTTCCTAATTCTTACTTTATGTCTAAAAGGGTAATTACTTCTAAAACTGGACAAGATATCGTTGATTTCTTTAATAAATTAGAAGTTAACCTTCTATTGTTAGATTTAATCAAGAATGCCTTTCTTTATGCTAAATATCTTAAGGAATTATGCACACATAAAAGGAAGTTTGAACCTAATAAAAGAGTACAAGCTAGTTCTAATGTTTCTGCCTTTTTCAAACCACAAATCCTATAAAGTGTTAGAACCCTAGATCTTTCGATTGATGAATGATGACTAACTTCAAGCCACTTCACCATCTCATTTGCTTCAAAGACAACAACTGAGTTTAAGGACCATTGACATTCCCATCTTTACTGAGTCCTTATCTTATGTTATTTCCTCTCACACCTTAAAATATCTGTTTGATCTTGGTTTAATTTGTAATGTAGGTATGAAGGAAGCTATATCCAAGTTCATTGTTGGACCATTGGTGGAATGCATAGAGATTGAACCTAAACCATCCATTGGATTTAGGAAGGGGAGTAATCTATCAACTCTTAAAATTCAACAGTTAATTCCATATGTTGTTAAACCCTATTCCCTTAGGCTTAAAACCCTGATACTTAACCTTATGTATGCCTTCCAAGAGCCTAATAAGCAACTACCTATCATTATTGCTAGTTGTGTGTCATTAGAAGAGGAAGAACAATTTATTCCAATGTTGAGAAAATATAAGAGAGCTATAGGGTGGACTTTAGCTAACATTCTTGGGATTAGCCCCTTAGTTTGTACTCATAGGATCCTTTTATGGAGGAGTAAAAAGGGGTTTGACCCACCAGGTTGAACCCATTTAACCCACTTAAGAGGTAGGTTAGGTTGGGGGGTTTCCTCCTGTTTAGTATACTCCTATCAACTCGACCCATTTAACCCACGAGTTAAACGAGCCAACTTGTTGGTTAAACAAGTTGCCTTTTTTTTTTTTTTTATCTTCCGCTCACTCAGCCCAGCGCCTTAGCTCACTGTACTTTCCTATTCAGAAAAAAAAAAAAACTCTAATGTATGTGTTGTGTTATCTCTATTATTTTGTAATTTGCAAGATTTGAATATTCTGCTCATAATTATATTCTTATTATTAATGAACATTAAATTATTTGATTACTTTGCTTGTTTTAATTCGTTGAAGCTTGCTTTTTATTTTAGTTATTTTTTTTATTTATACTAATATATAAATTGATTGATTAAACAAGATATATGGTTAAACAAAGCCACATTTGAACTTTTTTTTTTTGTGTTAAACGGGTTAGCCCACTTAACCCACTAGGTGGGGTGGGTTGAGACTTTTAACCCATCACCTTATAGGGGGTTAAACAGGTTTAACCCACCAGCACAGGCTGACCTACTTTAACACCTTTATCCTTTTAAAGGATGGTTTTATACCTAAGAGGCAACTTCTAAGAATACTAAATTCTCTTTTCCTAGACGTAGTGAAAAAGGAAGTTTCCAAACTTCTTAGTACTAGCATTATTTACCCTATATCTGATAGTGAGTGGGTTAGCCCTGTTCAGGTTATGCCTAAGAAGAGTGGAGTGACTATTGTTAGAAATGATAAGGATGAGTTAATCATAACTAGAGTTCAGAATGTGTGACGTGTATGCATAGATTATAGAAAACTTAATGAAACCACATGTATTAGCCATTTTCCCCTTGCTATCATAGATCAAATGCTAGAGGATTAAGAGAAGACTACTATCACTTGCCCCTTTGGGACCTTTGCCTATAAATGCATGTTGTTTGGACTATGTAATGTTTTAGGGACTTTTCAACATTGTATGATGGCCATTTTTGGTGATTTCTTAGAGGAAAGTATGGAATTCTTCATGAATGACTTCACGGTCTATGGTAGCTTCTTTGACTTATGCTTGCTTAGTTTAAAAAAGGATTTACAATGGTGTATTAAAAAGAGTCTAGTTTTAAGTTTTGAAAAATGTCATTTTATGGTCAATTAAGGAATAGTTTTAAGTCATCTAATTTCAAGCAAAGGAATAGAAGTGAATAGATGGTTTTATAGGAGATTTATCAAAGACTTCAGTAAAATTACATGTCCACTTTCCCAACTGTTGCAAAAAGATAATGAATTTGGTTTCAATGATGCATGTTAGGCTATTTCTGATAAGCTAAAAGCTAAGCTTATTTCTCCTTTTATACAAGTTGTACCTAACTAGGATTTGTATTTTGAGCTATCATACGATGCTTCTAACTTTGCTGTTAGAGATATGTTAAGTTAAAAGGAAGACCAACTATCTAGAGTCATCGCCTATGCTTTAAGGACACTGGACATGGCACAAGTCAATTATACCACAATAGAAAAAGAATTATTTGTCGTCGCCTTTGCTCAAGAGAAGTTTTGACTTTACTTGCTTAAATCTAAAGTCATTGTTTTTCCTAACAATGCAGCTATAAGGTACCTCTTCAAGAAGCCACATTCCAAGTCAAGATTGCTTAGGTGAGCTTTCCTCTGTCAGGAGTTTGACATGAAAATCAAAGATAAAACAGGTGCTGAAAACTATGTAGCAGACCGTTTGAGCTGCCTACCTTTTGATACCAAGGGAATTAACCTTTTTGATTTTGTTTTTGACTTATTTCCAAAGTCATTGTTGTGTGCCATTGCTCTTGGGGAGCATTAGTATCCTTATATAGTTAATTATGTAATAAGTAAAGTGAAACCTCCATCTATGTCCACTTTACAGGCACAAAAGCTAAAAAATGAAGCAAAATACTATGTTTGGGATGAATCACACTTGTTGCACATGTGCGGGGACCAAATCCTAGGGAGATGCATGCCAGAGGAAGAATAAAAGCACATCCACTCTGCTTGCCATGCCTTCCCATGTGGGGCATTTTAGTGCCAAATGAATAGCTAGGAAAATTTTAAACTGTGGGTTTTTTTTGGCTAACCCTTTTTAAAGACTCATTTAATTTCTACAAATCTTGTGAAAAATGTCAATGTTTTATGGGCATGAGTTAGAGACACAAAATGTCACAGTAGCCTATATTGTTTTGTGAACTTTTTTATGCCTCGGGAATCGATTTTATGGGTCCTTTCTTGCCCTTTAATGGGTTTTCCTATATTTTATTGATGGTTGATTATTTGTCTAAATGGATGAAAGCCATCCCCCTTAGAAAAGATGACACTCAAACTGTATTTAAATTTGTCAAATCACACATTTTTATGACGGTTTGGGGTTCTTAGGGCTATAAAGAGTGATTAGGGCACCCATTTTTACAATAAACTTCTCAATTGCCTACTTGCTTAATATAGGGTGACACTTAAAGTCTCTATAGCCTACCACTCACAGATGACCAAGCAAAGGTCTCTAATAAAGAGATCAAGTAGATACTGGAGAGGATTATGCAAACCCTGAGGAAAGCTTGGAGCATAAAGTTGGAGGATGCACTTTAGGCCTACTAGACAGCATTCAAAACACCCATAGGGATGTCCCCATACTACTTCATATTTAGAAAGGCATGCCACCTCTTTGTGGATTGGATTACAAAGCTCATTAGGTAGTAAGAAAGTGCAACATGGATTTAGAGGCCTCTGGTAAAGAGAGAAAGTTGCAAATTCGAGAGATAAATGAGTTGAGAACCCAACCATATGTAAACTCAAGGATGTATTAGGAGAAAACCAAAAAGATTCATGACAAAGGCATCTTGAGGAAGCACTTAAAGGATGAAGATGAAGTGCTTAAGTTCAAAGCTCAGTTCAAGTTCAAGGACGACAAACTAAAAGCCTGGTGGGACAGACCATTCACTGTCATAAATGTTCATCCTTATGGTGCCATACAACTCTTAGACAATGTGATGGAATAAAGCAAGTAGTGAATGGTCACTATCATAAGCTTTACCTAGAGAAGCTCAAGGAACTAGAACCTTAGCCTCAAGTCATTTCTTGCCTCTCCTTATCTTTTATCATTTTGATTTTGTTAGTAAAATTCTTATTGAACTTTGATTATGAGATAAGTGTAGTGGAGGAAACTTCCTCAGTAGAGTAAAAGTAGCTTTATTTACTTTGATAGCTTTTCCATTTGATTGCTCTATGACTCTCGGTACTTGTATTGCATATAATGAGTTTGTTCTTATTCTTTTATCCATCTTGCAATTAACTTGTTTGTGATTTACGTGTTTTTATTCCTGTTTCTTTCCAATTTATAGTAGGATTAGTTCTGTGTAGTCCCTACAGCAAAACAGTGTTTTTGCTGTGGCAAAATTTCCATTCCACAAAATGTGGTCTTTGTGTCATTTGTCGCAGCGAGATTACATCTTCGCCATGATGAACTTTCTTTGTGTGCTTATCTTTCTATTTCTCTATATAGTTAGTTGCAACGACATGTATAAGGTAGCTGAAGTCCCAAAATTTAACACTAACGTCAACTTCCAACCCTTGCCAGTATTAAAGTATGATAGAGTTATAGATACCAATTGTAAAGGACTAGTAGGGCCCATTACCCAGGAGGACTCTATGGATGTCGATGAGGATATTGGAGCAGATGAATCAGTTGAGGAAGGTCTCCTAAGTGACTTTGGCATCCATTTCAAGGGACATTCTCTGATTGAAAGTGAGGATTGATAAAGAGCCCAAGTATATGAAAAGAGTGGACACTTATTTTAGACAAGTGGATGTTCTTATGGCTCAACATCTTAGTTTCCAGCTTCCACCAAAGCTAATAAAGAGCAATACTGATGTCGATCTCAGCACCACTGATTTGGGTGATGAGCTTCACGATACCGTAGCCAAACTTAGTGAGGATCAGGCTGGTGATTAGCCTCGAGATGATCAACCTGCGGAGCCATTTATTTGTATTATTTCTTTCTTTTCCATGTCTCTTGTTTTTAGAATTTGTGTCAAACTTGTTACTTTTGCTAGATAGATTCTATGTATACTTTTTGTGGCTAGGTTATTGATTATCTATGCCTTAATTTGTGGAATTTATATGGAATGATTTATGACTATTGTTGCTTTTGTTTGATCCAGTTTGTGTCGTCCTCATTCTTTTGCATTAAGGACAATGCCAAGTTTAAGTGTGGATGGATTAGATTTATTGAAATGTTTGTATTATTGAGTTTTAGTTTTGTGTTGAGGTCTTTTTCTTTGTTAAATTCTTCGTCTTTTTCCTTGGTAAACCTTTTGCAAAGTGTTATCTTTTGAGCCTAAACTTTTTGCTAGACTTTACATATGGTAATGGATATATGGGTTTTGAAATGAGCCATTAAAATTACATGTTTTTCAATCATTGTAAGCTACTTATGCATGGTAATTAATTTTGTGTGCAATTGACCATTGCAAGTGAACATATGGGTTAACTTTGTTGGAAGTTGTTTGAGCCTAATTTTCTTTCTTGAGTGATATCCACTTGATTTTGCACTTTCTAGAAATTGCCTTGATTCTTGGTCACAGTTTCATATTCATTAATGTAATGGACATGATACAGGCATTCTATTCATATGCTATATTCCATAAACATAAACCTAAACACTCATTTCCATTGCTCGCCCATTGAGCCATCATTCTTCACAAGTACCAATGCATTCATCTTCATGGGCTTTGATTGCAGTAAAAAGAGAAAAAGAGAAAAAGAGAAAATTTGCAGAAATAAAATAGCATTAAAGAATAAAGGTTCAAAATAAGGCATTTTCTTGGTGATTTTGGAGATGAAGAGGATTGATGTAAGTGTATGTTTGGAAGACATATTCAAGAGCTTAGTACATGTTCATTCACTTCTCACTCCATCTAGCCTAATCTAACATTACAACCTTCAAAATAATGTGCACCATTGTATTCATGGCAAATATTTTAGAATCATTGCAAGCTTATGGTAGGGTGTTTATCAAGTGGATTTGAGAGAAATAACCCGATTTAGGTTAGTTGAGCAAAATACTACTTTGCTTTGGTAAATTGGGCATTTTGGTTAATTGCCTTGCATATTTAGTTTACCATTGTTGCTTGTTGAAGAGTGTAACCATTTGAGTCGTTGTTTTCATGTCATGATCTTGTTGGGTTCCCACTGGTTTTGTTGCATTCTTGATCCTTTTTTACTTGATTGCTTTGCCAAGTAGTGCAAAGGTTTAAGTGTGGGGGAATTGATCTTAACCATTTTTACTATACCTTTTAATGTCATTTCATGAAATTTTATGAGGTTTATTGAGCTTAAATGTATAATTTGATAATATTTTGTGGTAATATGGATTTGAAGGTAATTTCATACAAAATGTACTTTTTAAGGGTAAAATTATAATTATACCATTTATTTAACTTAAATTAATTTGGAGCATGTGGGATATTAACAAGTTTAAATGTTGCATTTCAGGCCAAAAGTCAAAGTTAACCCTGAAGGAATCACAATCAAGGACTAGGAGAATAAAAAAAATTGCAAAAAAGCCCTAATAGGATCAAAACTGTAATTCACCTTGTTGTGTCTTTCATTGCAACGATAGTGGTGCAGTGAACTTGTTCAAATTTATGAAATTTTTTTTATTTAGATTCGAACCCAGCTGCAAAAACCTAATCTAACTCACCTCTTTTTAGCCAATAGGGTTTCTTCTAAAGCAGGGCTGTTAGGGAGAGCTAGGGGAACTAGGAGATATCCTTATTTTTCACTACCTCCTCCATTCTTCTCATCCTTTTGTCCATTTTTATGCTTTTCCACAACTTTTCTAGGAGATTTGGAGCAGGTGAAGCATTCCTCACTACCATGAGCAGCTAAACACCACTTGCTCGGAGGAGATTCAAATAGGCCTGAGCTTGGAGCATCAACTAGGGAGTTTTTCTTATTCTTTTCCATCTTTTCCTACTTGTAGTCATTGTATCTTGTTTAGATCATGTTGATTACATTGATAGGTTGGACAATATTGTTGTAGATTTTATATTATGGATTGTATTTTGAGATTTATGCCTTGATGTATGTTTTGTAAGGATTATTACTATATTTGATTATAGAAATATTGGGTTTGATTTAATCTAATATGTCTTATGATTAATTGTAGTCGCGTGAACACCTAATCCCAAATTATACGATTAATTCACCAATCAATTAATAATTAAGCAAATGAGGAAATTAAAAATGACCAAGACTCAAGTGACATTCGTAATTGGAGACAGCTTGAAATTGAAAATAAATAATAAGGGGATTTTAAGACAAGCAAAATAAAAATCCAAAAATATGATAATTTATAATAATAAATCGAAGCAAAAATCATGAAAATTTTAATGATAAAATTGGAGAAATTAAAGCTAAAGTATAAAGAATAAAATGATTTAAAAAAAAAAAATTGGAAGGGGGTAAGAGGAGGAGGACCAAAAAATTGGAGTTTTGATGCATATATACATACATGAGGAGAAGAGACAAAGAGTGGAAAGGTAGGGTCGGGAGCATTATCACTTTATAGGAAAGATGCTACTCCCCCACCCTGCAAACCCAGAGGAAAAAATGCACCAAAATGGCAAGATGTTAGCTTTTTGATATTCCCATTTGCTATGTCTAAAGGAAGGATAATAGCAAAAAGGATTAGCCAAACTTCTTCTGCTCCTTGCATGTAGAACTTACACAGGAAGGGAGAAAGGACCATGTTTAGCCACAATGTGCAGGGTAGAAAGTAAAAAATTAGCATGCAGCATGGAGAAGACCAAAGGATAAAAAGGGTGCTTTATATATATATATATAAGAGGGAGAGGACAAACAGAGGGAGAAAAAAAGGACTAAGCTAAAGACGGAGAGGACAAACCGAAAAAGAAAGGGAGAAGATTGAGCTGAAGAAAGTGAGGACAAACCAAGAGAGAATGAAGTGATTGAGTCATGGAATCGAGAAAGATAGTACCAAGGAGAACAGAGCGGAGAAGGAACAAGAGACTGAGCTGAAAAATGAAAAATCATGGACTAAAAGAGAAGCCAGAAGCTGAAGAGTCACGCCATCGTCTAGCCTTCTCTTTGTTGGCCCACCAAGTTAGTTAGTCTATATACATGTGGTTTGCATTTTACATAGCAGTGGTGTGTTTCCATTTTTTCTCATGTTCATTGGTCCTACTCTCCATTTTACTCACTCCCTCCCTCACTCCTTCATTTTGCTTGTTTTATTGCCATTGAGCATGGGTTTTCCTCCCTCTTCCTTTCCTTTTCTCATACCGTGTAAGAGCTACCATCACCCAAAAAAACTCATCTGCTCACACTCACCAAAACAGAGGCTAAAATCTGCTGCACCATGTTCCTTCGTCTTCACTGCACTGTGTCCCTTCATCTTGCTGCGTCACTTCTTCTCTTTTCCCGTCCTTAGTTTCACTTCTTGGTCTGCCATGGATGCAAGCAAAAACTCGGCTGTCACCTTTGCTTTTCCACTGTCGGGTTATGCTTAAGAAAAGGAGAGTGAGTGTTTCGGTTTGGTGTCCAAGGGCATTAAAACTCATTGCATAATGTTTGCGTGTGGCTAACAATTTACTGCGATGTGTCCCTTCCATTTTACTGCCCAAAGCCTAGCTCAAATGTGTAACATTGGCATGTTTTATCATTTACCTTCATTATGCAAGCTGATGTTCTACTGATAAAAAAATATATATATCAAGGCAAGGGGCAAACAGAGAACAAGAATGAGAGATATATATATATATATATATATATGTTTACTTATGTGTGTGCATGGGTATATATACATATAAGGTAAAAAAGAAAAAGTGCAACATATAGAAGTAGCATTTCTTCTTCTTGGAATATCCACGGGCGTGCCTTTCTTTTCTTGGGAGTTTCGTGCATGGTGTCTTAAGTTTACTTATTTATTCGTTTATTTTATTTTATTTTATTTTTGGTTTTTGTTGATTAGCTTTTAATTATCATTATTAACTTCATTTGTTTTTTTATGTCAATATGTGACTAATCTTGGTTCCATATGTAAGGTTTAAAAAAAAAAAATCATGTGGGAATATTATTCTCCTCGAGTGCTTGGGGTCGTATGAGATTTTAATCTCCATAAACTCTGAAAATTAGTACATGTCTGTTTTGAAAAAATAATAAAAATAAAAAATAAAAAGATAAATAATAATGCAAAAATAAATATTTTAATTAAATATTTTCTATTATTTACGAAATGATTAAGTCGGGGTTTGAAAAGATTTAATTAATTAAAAGTGCCATGTGGGACTTGGGTCTCTGTAAGCTTAGGGGGATCGATCTTGTTAAAAATAAGACTAAAATGATTCTAATTTCAAAACCCTTAAAAATGCATAAAATAAAACCTTGTCGTTACTATGTGAGAATATTATTCTTTTCAAGTGCTTGGGGTCGTGCGAGGTTTTAATCTCCTTAGACTCCAAAAATTAGTACGTGTTTGTTTTGAAAAAAAAAATAATAAATAAAAAGATAAATAATAATGCAAAAATAAATATTTTAATTAAATATTTTCTATTATTTATGAAATGATTAAGTCGGGGTTTGAAAAGATTTAATTAATTAAAAGTGCCATGTGGGACTTGGGCCTCTGTAAGCTTAAGGGAATCAATCTTGTTAAAAATAAGACTAAAAAGATTCCAATTTCAAAACCCTTAAAAATACATAAAATAAAACCTTGTCATTATCATGTGAGAATATTATTTTCCTCGAGTGCTTGGAGTCGTGCGAGGTTTTAATCTCCTTAGACCTTGAAAATTAGTGCATGATTGTTAAATCATAATAATAATAATAATAACAATAAATAAATAAATAGATAAATATTGCAAAAATAAATATTTTAATTAAATATTTTCTATTATTTACAAAATGATTAAGTCAGGGTTTGAAAAAATTTAATTAATTAAAAGTGCCATGTGGGACTTAGGTCTCTATAGGCTCCAGGGAATCTTATTAAAACAAGACTAAAAGAATTTTAATTTTCAAAATCCATAAAAATACATAAAAACAAAATCCTGAAAATTTCAAATATTTTATTCCATATTTTTGGGTTCTTGCATGAGATCACTCATCTTCTCAGGCACCTAAAGGTTAATTAGTAGAGACCACGTGAGATATTAAGTCTTCTTAGGTTTCAAAAATTAACATTTAAAATATTGGGATGAATTAATTAAAAAATAGGGAGGTTTGTCCTACCTATTATGTAACTAAGAATCATAAGAATATTTTTCATTTTAGTTTTACTTTAAGTTTCAAATAAATTCTAATTTTAAAAAAATATATATACAAAAGTCATAAATTCAAAAATCATATAAATGTTTTTCCACTATAGTTTAAAATTCAAAATAAAATCTAATAAAAAATATATAAAAATTAATTAAAAGTCCTGTTAATCATAATCTCACTTTCAAAATTAGAAAAATCCAAAAACCCAAAAAATAAATAAATTCAAAAATATTCCTTTCATTATAATTACATTTCAATTCCAAAAAATATAAATTCCTAAAAATCTTAAAAATCTCATCCCATAATCATTTCATTTAAATTTCAAAATAAAGGTTAAAATTCCAAAACTAAACAAAAATTAAAAAAGAGGAAAAATGAGGAGTTCAAGGGAGCTAGATTAATTAGGTCGTAAATTAAAACACACAAACCAAATTCCAATTCCGTTTTGGTTATGAAAATCTATTTAATTTAAACTCTCTTATTCTCATTGCAAAAATTAAAATTCACCAACCAATAGACCCACCATTTTGGTCGAACTACATGAACTTTGATCCTTATTATAGGGTATGTAGGTCTTAGGCTTTTATTTTAGGTCAAGTCCGCCCTTTGTAAATATTTATCCGTTTGCTTCGATTATTGTCGTTTTTATCTTTGCTGTTTAACGGGCATACATGTCAATAAAGGGTAATTAAGATAAATTTATAGCCATATTCTATTTCAACTAACTATTTAAGGTAACTGTCCTTATGAACGGGGGTTGTGGGGTGCCTAACACTTTCCCCACACTGAAATAGACTCCTGAACCCATATCTGTTTTCGCAGACCATTTTGCCTTATTCTTTTTATTTTAAATTGGTTTTCCAAAGTTGTCCATTAAAAATTTTAGAGGCGATTTCAAATAAATTGATTTTCAAGATTTGTTTTTGGGAATCAATTTAAAACTTTTTATTTTCTTCTCGCTGAAAGTTTGGTTACGACAAGTAGCTTGGTAGCACTTGGTTAAGTTGCTCATGTTGTCCTCACATCTATACATTAATATACTATTATACATTAATGATGGTAGTTAATGTTGTTGTGAGCCTTTAGGTTAAAGGTGCCTCACACAAATTAACTTACCTAGACTTTGAATGGAACTTCAAACTAATTTTGGAAATGGTTTTCTAAAATGACTCCCATTTATCTTTTAGAAGCTAGGAAGCCTGAATTGAACCTCGAATGAGCATTTCATCATCATTTGCGTTAAACCCAAGCATTTTTTGTATCCTCTCATTTAATTAGTTTTGCCAACCTGTATTTTACAACAAAAACCAAAAAAAATATTCACAATTTGTTGCGTTTGATTCTAATTAATCAAACTGGATAGAATCTAAGATTAAACCCTGGTTTTTCCCATCTCTTCAAGAATTAATTAGGCTCCTTGAAGTAAAAACAACCTGAATTGCAACACTATAGTGCATTTTTTTTTATTTGGTATTAGTTTTTTACACCTTAACAACAGGGATTGGTCACTTTCCAAATGCCAGTTTACACAAAAGTGAAAAATAGTTGATTTTGCATTAAATGAACTATATAAATGGTAAAAATTAATTTTTAGACAAAAATTTCCAAACATAAATCACGTTAATGCAAAATCACATTTGACCAAAAATAATTTTAAAAATTAAGTTCACCCAACATCACGTTAGCCTAGCACCAATCATACATACACTTAGTAATTTGAAAGAGTTTACATATTAAATTTTAAAGTTGTAATTATATTAATTCATTGATGAAGTGAAAGAAAAGAAAATTGATAAATGAGCAAGTATTACCTGATGCTATGAGCAAAAAGAAAACAAAGCAAGCCTAACTGATAGTTGAAGCTTTGGCCATTGCTTTCTAGTTTCTTAAAACACTCAATTAGAAAGAGTTGTTTAATGTTTATGGAGAAGAGGAGATCCATAGTGGAATTTATACACGAATTTTGCCTTGAGAATTTAATTTAGGTTTTGATATTTTTTATGGATTTGGATTCTCCATAGTACAAGAACCGTAAAGTACTTTTGAAGTAAAGAAATAGTGACACAAAGAATGAGAGTGAGTATGAGGTCTACCTCATCTCTTTCTACTTATTCCCCCTTTTGTCTCTATCTCTCTCTACTTTAGAGACACTTCACAGTTTAGAGGATCCAAATCCGTTTATGACTACTCAAATATGACAATAAGTACTAATTTTTACTAGTAAATGCATATGACTACTAACTATTTGTGGAATGAAAAACCTTTTATGGTACAATCTATTTGCCTATTTGTTTTGTGTTTCATGACATTAAAGAACATAGATTACAACATTTAAAGATACAAGCGATCATATTCATTGTTCTCATTAGGTTTTATTTTTAGCCTCAATGTTCTCGATAGTTAGCTTTCTGTAGATTTGATTGTTGGTTGGGCCAGTTTGATGGTTCAATATAAATTGGCCATTTTTTTTCATTTTGTAACCATTTTCTTTGCCGAATGTAGAGACAAGGTATGATTGTTATGAAATGCATTTTCAACGGTGGTAATTAGTAGTGTTTGACGACTTAAAAGCTTGTTTGTATATCCAAATAGAGATTTGTCATACAAATATTTTCAATAGATTTAACGTTTGATTTTCTTCAAAATCATTTTTGCCTTCCAAATGCTTTAGCACATAAAAATAAGAAGTTGATTTTGCATTAGATGAACTACATTGATGACAAAACTCAATTTTAAGATGAAAATTTTCTAACATAAAATCACAGTTATATGAAATTACATTTGACCAAACTCAATTTTAAAAATTAAGTTAATCCAAAGTTAATTTTGTCCAACTTTAATCCAAACACATACTAAAATAGTGCTGCACTGATTCAAGATTTCAAGAGTTTACCAATTTTATTTTTTAAACAAAGTTATCGGCTTTAATAACTTAATTTTAAATACTAAAGATTGGATTTGCATAGTTACTGCAACCATCGTATCTACCACAACTATAAATAATCTAAATTCATGTTTGTTATATCCCTTATAACAATGACTGGTTCAAAAATAGTCAATTCACGGGGTGATCAGAATAATGAATATAATAAATCTAAGTATTTGGATTTACGAAGGTATTTTTTGGACAGAGCTTTTTGACAACTATTTCTTATTGGGTATTTTGGAATTTAGAAAACTTTTGATTGAATCTACATTTTTTGGAATTCATTAATTATTTTATATATGGTAAAAGAAATTTACAAGTTAAAGGGTATGGCCAAACTATATAGTACTTTCATTTATTTAAAAATTATACACTTTCATCTCTTGAAATCAAAAGTGAGCTATGTTGATTTCTTGGAATAAAATATAAGTTACATTTACACTCAATTTTGCCAAAGAAGCTGTATATATGATTTATATACTATAATAAATATTAAATTATACTTTGCCAACATAAAAATAATTAAGTATTAAATTTAGAAAAATTAAATTTACGGTTTTCAACCTACAATAAAAATTAAAAATATTTTTAATAGGTTATATTTCTAATAAAAATGAAATTGTTATTATTCTTAAACATATTTGAATTTTTATCATATTTTAGTTCAAAAAGTTGTTGTTTATTTTCTTCATTAAAAAGAAGGTACTATAATTCAGGCGCCTTTGAGAAGACAAGGAGAGAATAATTTGCCCAAGGGAAATGAAAGAAAAGTTATGTAAATTAAAATTAATGCGAATTATTTAAGGAATGTTTTAAGAAATATTTAAACTTGAATTGTTCATTATAATTGTTACCTTTCATGGCATGAAAGAACTTAGTTTGCATCCTAGTCAATTAAGTCATCTGGACACTAAATTTTTTTGAACGTTATTACTTTGAGTAAAAATATATAACTTTAATACATTTTAAATTTTAAAAAGAGACTATTTTATATTATTTAAATATTTAGTTAATATTAATATGCACATATTTTGATTAAAATAATTGTAATTGTAATTAATCCTTTACCAGAAGGACTTTAGTGTAGCCAAATTTAATATCTAAGGCGAGGGAAATGTAATTTTTTTTTTTAAAAAAAAGAGTCTAAAATTCAAACTTCTCTCAAGAAATAAAATTATACAAAAAGTTAAAATATCACCTTTTCGGTTAAAAAAGAAGACAACTCTTAAACGGCAAGTGCTTCACACAACAGAATAGAAATATATAATATAAAATTTATTATTAATAGTTAATTATTATTGTGAATATGTTTTTTTTTATAGGTAATTATTTCTATTAAATGATTTTTTATTTTATAAAACTTTTGGAATAATAATTTTATAAATATGAGGATATTTTGATGAAAATAAATTAATTTTATAATATCTTTTCATTCCATGAAATAATAATATAAATTTTCGATATATAAAGAAGGACCATACAGTAAGACCAAGGTAAAAGGCCCCAAATAAAATATATATTATCTTACTTCAATATATATATATATATATATACACACTATCTTTTCGAAACAGTAATTACATTTTTCAAATATATATATAATTCTCTTTCTTTTCCTAGTCGAAACAAAAATTATCTTTTTTTTTGGGACTGAAACATAATTATTTATACTACTGTGAGAGTGGTATTTCGGTAACTACGTTGATAAGTCGCAGATCACAGCAAGCTAAAGTGCGGTCATTCAGCTAGAATAACCCTGGATCCTATTTCCCATTCTAATTCCTTTTTGCTCCATCTTTCCTGCGGATTTCTACTTCATGTCGTCTGATTCTGAAGACGATGACCAGCTCCCACCAGCAACATCCTTCACTGAAGGTAGTGCTTCGCATCACAGACCCGAGCACTTCGAGAGTCTTCTTCCGTTCATTTACGACTGTCGCGTTTTTCCTTTGAGTTTTGACTTAAGCAAACAAGATTTGGTTGCGTTATGGATTGCTGAAGGACTTGTTGAGTTTGGTAGGGCTGAAGACGTTGCCAGTGATATACTCGATTCCTTGGTGTCTCAACATTTTATAGTTCCCTCAAGGTTTGATAAATTTCCAGATTTCCTAAACCAAATTACTGTACAAACTCAATGAATACTGTTCTTTGCCTTCTTATTTTCAACCTGCTCTATTGAATAATCATTAGTATGTCACAATTTCGGATAATAATTTCGATCATGTTCCAGAAACGGTACTTCATCTATCTATACTATGTAAAAATGTAAATCAAGTGAATTTTGAGGCCATTAAAAGATTCGTGCATTTGCGCACTTTCTTCTCTTTTCCTTCGTGCGGTTTCTATGTCCAAGAAATCCCTTTTGATTTATTTTTATGAGTGTTAGAATAATTTTGATATTTTATGGATTAACATTAATTATTTTATTAAATTAATTTCTTATTATTACTGATTAGGCAATTAATATTATAATTTATAAATTATGAATAGACTGAGTTTTATTTTAATTGTGTATAATTAGTGATGAGTTCTGAAGGGAATAAAAGAACATAAATACATTCAGAGTAAGAGACTTACATTAATTTCCTAATTGTGGAAGCTTATTGATCTCTAATTGGGAACACTGATCGAATGAGATACCCACAGTTTATTGGGTGTATCTTGGGTTTTCACAGCCCAAATTCCCTCTCGAATGCAACTGTAAAATACTTGTAGGTATTTTACCCAGAGTGTCTTAAGTCTCTCTCTTTAGTGAGTTATCATATCGTATAATAGTCTAGCCCTATTTATAGAAAACTAGTTAGGGTTAGAGTTTAGTAGTAATTCTTATAATTACTATTTTACCCTTATTTAATGAACACCCCTTATAATTACTATTTTACTCTTATTTAATGAGCACCCCTTACCCTTATAATTACTATAATGAGTATAATATCTTAACAGACTTACATCCTAGATATTATACGATATTCTAACAGGTTCGATTATCCACAAGCTTATTGAGCAGAAACCCAACCCACAGCTCAAAAGCATTAGTAATCATCCCATCAAATTATTAATTGTGAGTTGGTTATCCAAAGAGATTTGATGGGCTTATTTTTCTCTAAACAATTAAATAAGAAATTATTTTAAAGATTATGAGGATTTTATTTTAATAATATTAATTAAAACCCTATAAATTGTACTCTAATGCCTTAATTTTGACACACAAAATCGATCACTCTCTCTAGCTGTCTAACACTAAGAGTCTCTCTTGGATATTGAGAGTTGAAAATATTCTCATCAGGCAGTATGCATATCTTAATTATGTTATCTTCATCAGGTCAAACCTTAATTTATTATTCTCTCTATTTTATATTCATGTATTATATTCTATTATGAATAATTACATGATCTATTTTTATGTTTTCAAATGGTATCAGAACTATGGTTTTATGGATTATGAAATTTTTAATTTTCTTTTATTATTATTTTTTGTATTGTTCTTTTCTTTATCATGTCGGCACGTAACTTTTTTTGTTTTCCCTTGCCACCATTCAAGTTGCCGGCAATTTGAACCGAGACAGTCACCATTGCTAATTCGCGTCACCCGTAAGCCCCTCAGCCGACAAAACTCCTTCTCTTAAGCTTCCCTATTTTTTGAACCGAGACCACCAAACAAAAGTAGAATTTCAAATGAAAATTTAACTTAACTGGAAGGGAATCACACAAAACCGCTACAAGGAATTTATAGATCATGCAACGACAATCAAAATGATCCCAATTTCGAAGCCTGAGAAGCTGAAAAACAGGTGGGTCATTTTTCAAGTCCAGCGGGTTGATTCAACCCGCTAAAGGTTGAAGCGTGTTGGCACGTGTGGCCAACCCGCCGGTCAGATGAACTCCAAACTTTTATAGTTCACCTCCACTAGCCCTGATCTTAATTATGGTGATTTTTTCAGAATTTTTTGAGCCCTGGAAATAGGAGTTTTAAATTTTTTTTAAAGATTTAGGGCCTTAAAATAATGTGTAGATGAGGTATTTTGATCTGAGAAAATTTACGTACTAACTAGACATAGTATGGAACAACATATTCAGCTCACTTTCCTTGATTATGTATAAATAAATTATAATTAATTTCTTTGTATTAATTGTTAGATTTTATTCCTAATTTAAGCACATGCCTTAAAAAGAATAAGTTGCGTATGGAATTTGTTCTGGCTTTGGATTACATGCACCTGTTTAGGGCCCAATCATGGTGATATATCTTTTATAAATAATTTATACTGTATTTGTCATTTTATTCCCTACATTTAAGAATAATTTAATTACCATCATAAAGGATGAGTCTGAATATTACGATAAGTCTACTAGAGAGAGTATATGTATATATTATATTGACAATGGACATACCCTATCGGTGTGATATTGTTAATATAATTCTGTGAAATAGATATATTTACGAATAGTTAGCAGCATTTTAAACCGACACTTTCATAATTACTTATTTCCTATCGATATGGAAACCATAGATGCATTTTGTTATTTCTCTTTGTGGTCAAATCTATGGTACATATGAGTTTTCATAAAGTGCCTAAGGTTTTTGAATTTGTCTATAAGTCAAGTGTTCGAGATTTCAGTCTCCATTGGACATTTAAAGTCATTGAAGTATCTTGATCTCTCCCTCACACCCATTAGACGTTTGCCTCTTTCAATTGATTTCCGTTATAATTTGCAGACTTTGAAGCTGAGGTTCTGTTCCAATCTTAATGCTTTGGATAATAATATTTGTAAGCTCTCCAATCTTAGGTATCTTGATTTTGATGTTTTTACGAGTTTGACCTATATGCCCATCAAAATGGGTAATTTAACTAATCTTCAGACTTTGTCAGGATTCCTTGTTGACAAGGATGATGGGAACAGAATAGTGGAGCTAAAAAATATCGCAAATCTTACTGGAAGATTCTGCATTTCGACGCTTGAGATTGTTTCTTCTTTTGAGGAAGCTAAGGGAGCTGCTTTAGTGGAAAAGAGGTTTCTAAATTGTTTGGAGATAGGGTGGACTAAAAAATTGAGTGACACTCTCTTGGAGGAAGAGAACAAAATCCTTGAGCATCTTCAACCTTCTTTGCAAATCGAAGAGTTAACAATACTATATTATTCTGGTTCTAAGCTTCCAACTTGGATTAGCAGTCCTTTATATGGTTCTTTAGCTGATCTTATTCTTTGCAGTTGCAGAAATTGTGATTTCCTTCCATCTATTGGTGAATTGCCATCACTTCAGTTTCTGATTATCATAGAAATGAATGAATTGAAAAGAATCGATCAACATTTATGCAGGAAGGACCATGACCAACAGAATCCAGCATTTCCTATACTACAGAAACTTAAAGTTAAATATATGTCGAAATTAGAAGAGTGGACAGGAATACAAAATGGTGACTTTCCTGTACTACATACACTTGTGGTGGAATGTTGCCCTGAACTGATATCACTTCCGTCGCTTTTATACCTCCATTCCCTTAAGCATTTAGAACTGAGCGTTTGTCCAAATATACTTGCTTTGCTAGACAAAGATTTGCCTTTTTCTCTTGAATTGATCTCGATTATAGATTGCTCCCAACTGAAGCAACGTTGTCTCAAAGGGGATGGCCAAGAATGGGGGAAAATGGCACATGTTCCTATTATATTGGTTGATTATGAAAAGATCTCTTGGCAACACTAGTGTGATGAGTGACGCTAACATCTAGCACATACATGAATGTTTGAAAACTGGTTTAAATGCGGAGCTCATCTTCCCTATGTCAATGTAAGCATCTTACGGATGATGTCAATTTGCTATATCAATTTACAAGCTTCGATGTTGAGTTCTATTCAGTCTTCTGTTTAAATTAGAATGAGATTTTAATGTGGAGTTCTGATTCCTTCTTCCCTAATGCTGTGAAGTGATGTGACTAAACAGTATTGTTGTGTGAACTGATGTTACTAAATAGTATTCTTGATGTTCTCTTCCTTGTTTCTGTGTGGGAAATATGAAGCGGAACATGGGGTGCCCAAGTAATAGAAGTTAAAGGCGCTTATGTTCTACTTCTTTCTGGTCTGCATATGCTTCTCTGTTTTTAAAAGCATATCTGTGGGATGAATCATACATCTTATCTCAGGTTAAGAATTGGGAAGCATTTTAATTCACAAGACCATTTGATTGGATTGAATGGATTCAGTTTTGGGTTTCTTCAATTCAAGCTCTTTTCCTAATATTATAAAGTCAATATTGTCAACAAAAAGTTAGCCCATGCCCATTGGGATATGAGTGCTGTCATGTACTTGTATATATTGGTCAGCACCTGTGCACTTACAAATCAGCAGAGAAAAGATTGATCATCTTTACTGTGAAACAAATTTACAAGCTCAAGAGACACAAACAGAACATCTTAAAACAACGTTCATTTGACGCATCTATACGTACATGAGTTTTAACCATTTATGAGAACGTAAATACATCTAATTCTAAGACCACCCACCATTATAAAAGATATTGACCTATATAAATTGATAACTCCAATGCAATAGATTTCACACTTGAGCGAGCAACTATATAAGGTATGTGTATGTATGCGTCTGTGATCGTTCTTTTGTTCTTTTAATTGCTTGTTTTATTAGTTTAATCACTATGGCTTTTAGGATTAGGATGAGCATAGATAGATTAATCATGAGAAAATACATAATTTACATACTTTTTATGTCTCTGTTGCTATTCGCTCTTCACTTTTTTATCCGGTTAGCTTATTTCTTTGATTAATTTTTAAGTTTGACTTTTCTCCCATTAAAATTAAATACATAAATATTCATTTTTTCTATAAATGAAAATGTAAAACAAATATTTTCTATCCTCTCTTAACATTAGGGTAATTACCCACTACTTTCTTTGCAATAAAAAAGAATTTTTGATACGATAATGGTACAAAAACTTAGAATTTATTTCTGGGTCTTATAAATAAGAGCAAAATAAAGCATTTTTATGAATAATAGTTTGGCTAACATTTAGTTTAATTATTATTTCATGCAACTCATTATACTCTTAAAATTCATGAGCCACTGTCATAATTAGAATGCACAACTTATCTAAAAAAAAAAAAAGTAGTTTGAATGATCATCCAATACCTATAGGTTCTCTCTCTCTCTGTATATATATATATATATATGTGTGTGTGTGTGTGTGTGTGTGTGTGTGTGTAGAGAGAGAGAGAGAGAGAGAGAGAGAGAGAAAGAGGAAAAACATTGGCTTTTTACGAGGATTTAGCCTTTTTTTCATTTTTTTTTTTCTCTTTTAATTTTATATGCTATCATTTGTTAAATTGAGAAGACGTGAATTTTTAAAATGTTTCATACCCAAAAAGAATGCCACTACAAACAATGTGTAAGGAATCCTTCATTAACACATTTAGCTAGTAAACAGTGACGAAGTTGCGAGAGAATTTTTCACTCACTCTTTTTATGTTGCTAAAAAATGAGGGAAAATTCTCTTGCCAATCATTCGCTAAATTTTTTCATTCGTAAGTATTAGAATGGACTTTCTCTTGCTAATTGTAAAGGGTTTTTCACAAGGGAATGCCCATGCCAAGTCCTCAAACTTTATTTCATTTTATTTATTCATTACTATTCTATTTGAAAATGGATTTGCTATGTTGCCTTAGTGACATGTAGTAAACAATAAAAGTTGTCGTATTGCCACGCCAGGCAAATACTCCCAGTGGACATTTCTCTTTATATAGCTGGATGTAAAGGGGTGACAAAAATAATCATCGTATGGTGATTAGCTACCTTAGGAGTCCTCTTCCCTACTCCAATAGGAAGCTTTATGTCATCTGAATGAACTATTTACCTATAACTTCATTAATCTTGAAGCATTTTTACATTTTTCTGTGACTTGTTTGGTAGATGTATCAAGCTAGAAACAAAGATTTGTAAAATTGATCAGGCCAAACTAAATCAAAATAAAAATTCATAAAATTTATCAAGCGAAACTAGATCAAAGATTCACATAAAACTCAAGCTAGCCCACGTAGTATTAAATAATATTATTTTTTTTATTTTTATAATTTATGTTTATTTCATTTAAAATAAATTTATAGTAAATTTTTTAAATAATAGTTCTTTTCAAATCATAATCATTTTACATTCCAAATTTTTTTTCCATTTCATTTCCTATTCATTTCAAATCTTAAAATTTTTTCATAATTTCTTTAAAAATGGTTTTTAAAACTTTTTTGTAACTTTAAAAATAAAATTAAAAAAAATTTGACCCTAACCCATTTAAACCCACCCAGTCCTGGGTCAAAAACATTTACATAGCTTCACATTGTCTCATGTCTTACATAAACAAACCCGGCTTATTCATATTCACCCCTACAAACATCATTTTACACAATTTGAGATTTTTCTTTTTTCTTTTTTTCCTGTGCGAAAACCATGATCATTTACATAAATATTCACTTTTGATGAAAAGAAGGTAAAACTATGAAACTCACCTTTATTATAAAAATTTAAAAAAAACAACACTAATTACCAAAAAAAAAACAAAGAAGTTACAACCAAAATCATTTTGACCAGAATATTCCTAGAAAAACACCAAGAGTGGTTATTCTTGTAATGACCCTCTATTTACAAACCATAAAAACACTAAACTCTCGTATATCATGTGCTTATTTAGAAATTCACAGAAAATAAATTCCCTTCACTTTTACTGTAGTACAAGTACTTGGAGATGTAAACCCATATTATATCATTGCGATAAGACAACAAAGTATAATGAAATTATTGGTTGCCTGCAAGGATGTAATGCAAAGATTAAAGTTCAAGCAGGGACCATCAGATCAAAAACTCACCATTGAGCACACATTTTAAGAGTATCGACATCAATACCAAAGAAAATTGAAACTTTCTGTTTTCATGTGTCTAAATTCAAGAAAAACTTAGGGCACATGAGGGGATCCATTCTCTAATTTGTCACCCCAAAAGACCACCCCACCCACCCCCCCTCTCTTTTTTTTTGCCCTAAATAAGAGGGCGTTAAGATTTAAAATTACTTTAAAACTCTAAAAGATTCACAACCTGAACAATGATTATACAAAAGTGAAAACTAAACATATATAAGACTGCTTATTGAAGCCCTGCAACTTCAAAAACACGAGCAGTGCCATCAAGTGAAACAGAGACTATGTAATCTCTATTAGCAGACACAGAAACAGATTGAATGGCATCAGAGTGCCCCTTGAATGTTCTTACACATTCGCCAGACCGGCTATCCCATAATCTCACAATTCCGTCCACACAGCCAGTAATCACATAGAATGCTCCAAGCCATGACAAGCATGTCACTCCATCCTGTCCAAATCCCAAAACATCGTGACTCAGACTAACAACAAAAATTTAATACTCAAGCCCAAGTATAACTGGAACCAAATGAAAATTAGTTTCTAACTGGTTAAATAATACTACAAACAACCTCATGGTCACATGTGCTTCGGGATAATGAATGCTCAATATCCCAGATTACGAGTCTCTGATCCATGCTTCCAATTGCAGCCCAAGAGTCACTATTACGTACAATTTTAAGGCACAACAGTGTTATTGGTGTCTAACATCGAAATTAAAGATTGGAAGGTCAAAGTCATCAGAACAGATAAAACAAACCATGAAATCTTTGAATATTGAGATGCAGCAGATGAAAGAGATAATAAAGGATAATGCAAAGATGTTGACAATTCGTTGAGGATAAACATTCATTATTCTGCATTTCGCTCACAAATGAGACCAGAACTAGTTTCAAACCCTTTGTTGACTGAGGATAAGGTTCAGCAAGTCTAATTTTAAAAGACACTGAATGAGTCCATACTCCATTGCCAGACCCTGATTTTATTTTGCGAGTTACATATGGTTCATTTAGACTTACATATATTTACACATACATATAATAGAACAGGGACAAGACGCTTTTTTACGGAACTACATCACTTGGAAAGGTAATATTACAGCATCAAGACTGAGTTTCTTCAATACAAACACTTTTGCTAATATCATAAGTCAACCTTGTCTACAAGAATTAAGCCCACACAACTACACCCATTAGGATGTGAATTCCATCAGAGACATGTAGAAACTAGGCAGCAACTGTGTACAAGAACATGTGCACATACACATAGGCAGAGATAAGTCTGATAATCTTAGTACATACCTTGGTGCAAACCCAACACATTCAATGGAATCTGAATGAGACGCCACCGAATTAATAACCTGTCAACCACAATAGTAATGTTCATTAGAGACCTAGACTCCACAAGTCGAAACAACTTTACTATGGAACAAATTTACAAGCTTTAGACACGAATGGAACATTTAGCAGTAAACAAGAATTGATGATAAATTATAATGAATAGGAGGGAAATAAATGAGAAAGCAAAGACACAATCCATATAAGAGATGCAGCACAAGAAAATGTTCAATAACATGAACATGTTCCTTTTCATTATCAGAATCTTGATGTCTACAATGTTAAGGCCCGTATGACATGCTGATAGGGACATGTGTAGTATGGGATACCTAAGTCCCACACCGAGTAGTATGGGATGCTTGATAGGATACTTAAGGAGCGTGGTTCTTTTCCTTTGCAAGCCGATTTTCAAAGGTGGGTTCTCCACACTCCCTTGGATCCTATCAATTGGTATTAGAGCCTAGAGTCAATGTCACAAAGAGAACTACCTACAAAGGATTCTGACCGGCAAGAAAGTCAAGTGAAGTGTCATAGAGTGCAGCCGCCGAGATGTTGACTCTTCAAAGGCAGTTCTATAATAGGGACATGGGTAGTATGGGGTTGCCAATCAACCCCATACTACCAAAGTCTATGACAAGAGACAAAAGGGAGGGACAGGACAGCAAGGAGCAAGGCCCACTCAAATTATGAAGGTTTATACTCGAAGAGGTAAAAAGGGGAGGGAAAAGGGAGCCTAACATAGAGATACCCTTTTGGGCACGTGGTGGAGTTAGTGGGGGAAGGTTCTTTAGTTGGGGAAAGGTGATGGAGAGGACATCTTTTGGGATCAGAAGCTTTTGGAAGGGAGAGTGCTGGCCTCTTGAAAGCCAGCTGGTTCTCATGGTTCCTTATGTCTTTTAATTGATTTCTTTTGTTTGTAACCTCTGGATTTCCAGGGAACATTGAGTTGGTTTGATAATTGTCACTAGTTTCATGTATTGGAGTGTTATAGTGTGATATTCATTTAATTGTATCAAGAACTCAGCTTTATCCCAGATACTCTTCTCTACTCTTTTTCTGCAATGTTACAGGAATAAGTTCTCAATTGAGACAGCCTTTACAGGGGCGAGCCCAAAATATCCATATTTAGGTCCTAACTATCAGCCAAAATTGATGTTGGATTGCTCATTCTCAATGAACAAATCATATCATATGCAATAACACCCAAAATATTTTCAACTTTCATCTACTTGGGATAAACATTGAAACAACCAGTTCAAGTGCTAAAAAGGCTTCTCTTAACATCAGTATCTATAACAGAACCCAAAACCTTTTTTATTTTTTTATCTATATCTATATATTGCTGCTGCAAGAAACTTCTGTAATGATCCTTCATATTTATTTTATCTGTCTTTACTATTTATACCCAAATAAGTACATAGCAGTCACAAATGGCTTTTCAATCTGAACCCTTGCATATGATATCCTCCTAACAATTTGATAGTCCGCAAAGCTATTACTAAAATATATCAAAAAAGTTTCCAACGGCTTGAAGTTAATCCCAGCATTACTCTAAAAGCCCTAATCAACAGATGAATAATATCAGATGGTTGCATGTCCTTCAAACAGAGAAAATAATACAAGAGGCTGTACTAAGTCTTTAACAGAGCATGGCAAGAGGAAGCTTTTCATTCTGCAAATCACTTATTATGAGACAACAGAAACATCTCAAACAACAAAACAATAATTGATGCCAGAAGTAAGCCATAATTTGTAGGAATTTTCCCCAAAGATCAAACACAGGAGCAGCCATAACATACAAAAGCAAATAAACACAAGTAAATGAAATATGACTGTCAAACTAACAAAACTGCATTTAGCAGCATTTGCGTCTGACCACAATATATAAGGAAAACTCAATGAATAAACACAATTCACAAACAAGCCTGCTTCATGAAAACTGCCCCATCAAGGTTATATACATGTTTCATCATGCTCCAGCTACCTTAATAGATTAGCTTATCCTTTCCTTTAAATCCCATCTGTAATCTCATATTCTAAGCTCCAGAATGGCAGAGATCACCTTAAAGATGGGCTTCCCCCTTTGAAAATAACTACTGCCAGCAAAACTATCATTGCCTTACTCTAGAGGCAAGTAGAGTAAATTAACACCAATTTCAATATATTTAAAGAACTATACATATCACAAAACCCAAAAAATTAAGTTGATGATCTAGAACTCTAAGTACAGAGATTTGCTTGGTCACAGAAGAACCAAGAAAAGTTTCTATTAATCAAACTTCAAACACAAATCAACCAAATAACCCATATCTCAATCTATTTTGAATAACATATAATGTCAATCTTGAGCCATATGGAAACAAGCTAGCAACAAACTTCTAATTGATGTTTTATTTAGCATTGCTCGAGGATGACTTGAATTCAAGATTTAATTGCTGAATATTGTAAAAATAAATTCCAAGAAAGGAACTGAATATTGTTAAAGATGATATCCTAATTTTTCTTTGATTGTGCATAAGCCAACTCTATTCATCCAGAATGCTATTATCAACTCCAATGGTCCCCATTGAAAAATTCAGGCAATTGATAGTTATCTCTCCCTTTCTTTGAATAAGCCACCAGGAATGTCCTTTACTTTGCATTAGCATTAAATGTTATAGGAGATATTTAATATCAAACTCAGAATTGAAAGTTCTTTTCTTACAAAACTAGGAGCAATTACATTTCAGTAGAATTTTAACACTTGTACCAACACAATCATATGAGCTAAAGTATAGAAATATTATTCAATGTACAGCCAAAAGGTTTTAACAATCATGAAGCAAGCAACAGAAGCACATACTTTCCCTGTAGTAATATTCACAACGTGGACAGAACCATCCTTAGAACCAGTAAGAGCAAGAGTTGAACTTGAACTTATTGCCATGCATGTCAATCCCTCAGTATGATATGGATGACCTAGAAGGCATAGTTAAGCTTGTTAAAAAGACAGTCTGCAGACAAACACAGAAACATGTGAAACTATGATGACAGCAACAGGATATTTATTCAGTTTCCTCTCAAGATTGTTGACTGTCCTTGGTATTGAAAAGAGAGAAAGGGTACTTCAAATCCTTCAAGTAGTAATGCTTTTAAATTATTTAGTCAATTTTAGATGATGCAACAGCTAGGCAGAAATTTTTCCGAAATTAAGACTGGGGTTGACCTCAGTTTATATAATTATATCATATATATATATATATATATATATATATATATATATATATATGTTGTGTGTGTGTATATATGTATCAGAGAATGACAGCATAACCCAAACTGATCAATTTCATAACGAAGGTAGAATCCAAAGATAATGTATTGTTTCACATAAACTAATATTGTATGGTTTCAGTTTTTTAAAAAATTGTACAATACTCACAGTTATGAACTATATAACACTTTGTCCAAAATTCTCATTGGCACTTTAAACTACATGCATATTGTATTTGTGTAAAATATTATCTTTATTATATTTGTAAATATCAGCATTAATGAGTGAATATTTCAAAAACATTTTGAAGAATTACGGCCTTCCACTCAGCCTTGAAGCATTTTCAAACTTCAGGCAATTTGATTTGGATCTACACATGATTGACAAAATACATTACTGACAAATAGAAAGCACAGATACATATGTATAATTTTAGTTGAAGCTCCTAGCACAAACTAACATGTAAATGAATATATAATGCATATCCTGCATGAGAGGCAAACAAAGATATTGGACAAAGTATATCACAAACTTTCTGATGGGTGCAGGCTTTTATGTTTCTTCTTACTTAATTTCATAGTTAGGGCATATTCAGTAATTTATGATTGATAAACAACCAAGATACTTCGAAAGTTATCTTTTACATACCTTGCACAACATGAAGGTTTTCTCCACTTTTTGGATTCCATATTCTCAAAGTAGCATCATCCGAGCCAGTGCATATTATTTTCCCTTCAGCACCAAATATAAGACAAGCAAATGGAAAAATTAAAGTGAACAATAACAACAAGAAAGAAAAGAGAGTACATCAAGATTAAGAGCAGTTACTACCATCAGGAGTGAAATCACCACAGGTTACACTACCACCATGGCCTGCGAATGTATTAAGAAAGACACCTCTATCAGCATTCCACATCCAAACAGTGGAATCCTCAGAACCAGCTAAGAGTAGGCGTCCTCTTGGATGCCACCTCAGCCACTGAAAGGTCACACATGTAAGCAATTTAATTACTGCTAAAGGCGGAGCACGGCAACCACAAAATTAACAATCTACCTCAATGCCCCCTCCAGGACCTTCCAGTGCACCTTTGTGATTTCCTGACACATCCCAGACTTGAACAATTCCATCTAAGCTTCCTGATGCAAGCAACTGTCCATCATAGCTAAAAGCTAAACTAGATACAGAATCTTTGTGTTCTGCACAGAGCAACAAAAGTTCAATTAGCAAAACATGACAAGTATCAAGTGATATAATTATCCTCAATAATCACTATGCACCCTTCAGTAGATTTTGTGTCATTCAAAAACCTTGAAGCTCAGAAGCCCAATCTCCTTGACCAATCTTCCAAAGAAACCCTTTGTCATCACCTCCCCCTGTCGCCACCAATGTTGCATCTGCTGGGCTGCAGGCAACACTGTATACTTCCCCTATAAAAATATCCAAGGAAGCTTGAAAATATTATATATTGTTGAATCAACAAAAGCTTGTACAAACATGTGACACGTCACCTCAAAAATCTATTTTTAAGATAAAAACATTATCAGCCAGTCAATAAGATATTCAGCAGCAATAAACTTATACACAACAAAAATCTTTTGAAGCAAATAATTTCATGTTAAGAAAGGACGTTCTGAAATAAAAAATAAAAATAAAAAAGCAGACGGTTCCTGCTCCCCTAAAATGATAAAATATAGAACTCAAACATTTGAGATATAAATCTAACTACTTAAGGTGCTGGATTTTGAGTCCATATAATTAACAGTTCAGTGAGAACGAGGCTTAAGCTGATACACAAATTAAAGGATATAAATCTCACCAGTATGACCAGTGAATATATGCACAGAATCATCCAGCTCCTCTGAAATCATTAGGTAATACATGAGTAACAAAAACTTTAAGACAATAAAAAGTAATACATCTTGATTCTGATATTGATAGAAGTATAAGCCACAGAGTAACAATTGACAGTTTCCACTTAGAGAAAACATTTACGAGACCAAGAAATTTAAAAGACTGTGTGGCTATTCAGATAGATTAGTAGCAATGGCCTACCAACTTGTTCCATGTCAGATTCTTCATCTGCATCAGGAAGATCCTCATTGTCCAGTGCGACTTCATGGATGATGTCAGACTCATCCAGAAAAACTTCATCATTATTGTCTTCATCATCATGAACAGGGGCATTCATCTTTTTGTCACAATTCTTGATATAATTAGAACTCTTTTTAAATCTGTGTACAAAGATGAAAGAGAGATTTATTGTATGGCTTTAGCATCCAATTGCTTTTGTCATTCTGTGACGAAATGTTCTATTACTTTTCAATCTTTAAGCTATTACTTAATCTATTTGTCGGATTTTAATGTGTGAAACAGAGTCAAAACTATCTCCTAGCTGTATGACGACATAATGAAATTTAGGAGAAAGTGTGGTAATCAGAATTTAGTAAACAACACCTGGATGCTAACAACAAAGCAGAAAAAACAAATAAATAATTCATAATTGTTTACAGAAAGAAAAAAACGAAAGGAAAAGAAAAGAATCTAAGCTACAAAAATATACTGCACTTTACAAATCTGAAAAACAAACATCAACGATAAGCTTCACAGAATAAATGAAAAACTTAATGGCACTGTGTAACTGTACTAAATACTGATATTAATACCATTTTAAAAGAAAGTAAAATGGATACATAGATAAATAGATAGATATATTGCATAATATAGGCAAAATCAACGCGGAACATGACCATAACATCATAGAAATGAAAATTCAACCCAGAAAAGAATTCAGATAATCTCAGTTGATCATAAGACAGCGAAAAGAACTATCAAATTGAGCATAAAGCATCAGTCAGAAAAATAGGAACGACATGTGCTCTGCAATAATCAAAGCACAACCATAACAAATCCACAAAACAAAAACAAAAAAAGAAATTGAAACTAGTTATTCCTCAAAGCTAATAAGCAGCACAAATCCGCACAGGCGCTGGTAAAAATTCAAAACAAATAAGAAAGCATAGATAAGCCACTCCAAGTTCGGAGAGAGCAAAGGGAAGAAGAGAAAGAGGGTTGCCTGCTGGCGTGCTGCAGAACCAAGGAGGAGAACTTGTTAGCAAGTAGCAGATGGTTTGCATGAGATGAAGAGCTTCAGAAAATGGAGACACAAGTTGTTGTTGGTGCTGAGCGAAGAAAATCGAAGCCGCAATGGCTTCTTGCAGCGGCGGTTCGAAGGAGGTGCTGCTGCAGAAGACAGCGGGGAAGAAACAGATTCTGAGGCTTTGGGGCTGGAGGGGAAATCACTACTTGGGCTTCCCACTTATAAAAATGGGCTGGGCTGGGAGTAAAGTTGTGATAGAAAGTTGGACTCAGTATATTGGGCTCACGGGCTTAGTCTTTGTCTTCACTTAATTGTTGGTATAAATGGCGAGTATGAAGAAATACGGACACGGATTTTTCAGCAGTAAGTACCATTAGATTTAGATCTTGTGATCCTAAATTTTTTTATAAAAATATTATTTTTTGAAGAATATAAAAATAAAAATATATTGATGTTTTGGAATAATTTTTCAATACAAAGTATTATATGGTTGAAGAATAATATATTGTAAGTAATATATAATAAACGACAAGATATTAGAAACAATTTAATTTTTTTTTTCAATCAAATATTATTTTATGTAGAAAATATAAAATATTTTTATTTTTATTTTTAAAAATACTTTATTTTATTTAAGTAAAATATTTTTATAGAAAAATTAGAGATATTAAATCTAAATCTAATAGCTTTCTCCAAAAATTTTGGATCGTTCAATAAAAGGGCTATCATTTTTGTGACCCGCTTCACCTGGTATCAGGGCCCAAAAATAGCAAAAGAGTATCGCCTTCGACCAAAGCAAAGCAACACATCTATAAAGCTTTTACAAAAACTAATTTTTTTTTTTTTCATATCCTATTTAAATTATAAAATTTTTGATAATTTTATTACAATTTAAAAATAATCATAATACCCTCAATCTTATTATTTCTCAAAAAAATAATATTTTTGGTGCCCATAGTTTCAATTAATTTTTAATTTAATCACTATAGTTTAAAGTTTTGTAATCAAATTCTTACTATTCACAAATATTCTAATTTAATCTTCGTAATTAAAATTATATAAATATTTTATTGGTATAATTAATTATATGTATTTTGAATATGTATGATCTACATCAAAGTAAAATATTGACAGTAATAAAGTTTAAATTATAAATATAAAAAAATAATTATAAATTTTATTCAAGTATAAGGATTAAACTAAATATTTAAGAAAAAAATCTATGAGGATCAAAAATATAATTTTTTTTTTTTACTATAAAAATCCAAAAACTACCGTTTTCTTTTATCCAAAACACGGCGAAAGTTTTAACCCATCCTCCATCATCCTGCCCTCCCCATAGCACTGAGTAATAATTTAATTGTAGGAGAAAGTTGGGGTTGCACGGAGAAAACAAAGTGAGTTGCAGCACTTCAATACTGTTCCTGTGCAGAATAAGAAGGTTCGTTTTCTTTCTCTCCGACTAATCTCTCCGTTACAGCAAATGTGGAGCTTCTCAGAGCTAAAAAGAATGAATCAACCGAAATGAACAGTTGATGCCGATCAAATAGAGAAAGGACCACAAATTGATTTGAGTTGAAATAGGAGAAGAAATCAGTGAAAGAGGCGGCATTTCAAAATCTCGTGCAGGGCACGATGTTGCTGCACGAGCCTCCCCCTTCCGCGGTGCACCGGAGAAAATAAGAAGAGAAGAAGGAGCCTTACCGGACAAGCTCCTCTCCCGTGCAGAGTCAAGATCCGCTGGAGAAGGAAAAGAAAGCAGTTCCACTCCGGTGAGGGGGAAAAGTGAAGCCCGGAATCAATTTGGGGAAGAAAACGGCCGGTTCACGCTGGGAATTGGGGATTTTCGAACCCTAGCCGCTGGAAAAGAAAGTTGAACGGTGAAACAGAAGGGTGCAGGGGCGGAGCGGAAGAAAGACGCTCGTAGGGGCATTTTGGTAAAACTGGAGGGGGACACGTGTCATAGTAGTGTCGTAATATTGAAAGGTAAATGGAAAACCCAAGGGAGGTTACATATTCGATCCATGGACATGTTTGGGAGGGCTGAACAGTGGACACGCTGAGCCACTCTTATCAACCGAACCTAAAAACTATTTGGGCCAAATCCAACGATTTTAAATTAGTTCAAATTTTTTTATTTTAATAAAAAATAATTTTAAAAAATTATAATAGTACACAAAAATTTATTAATATTTTAATTTTTTTTAATTTAGGATGATATTTTATTAAAAAATAAATTGTAAAATATGAATAATAGACTATAAATTATTAAGGCCTCTTTAAATGCTATCTCTTCTAATAGAATACCATCCTATATGCAAAAAAAACCATAATATGTGAGGAATAGAATCTAAATTATTAGAAATGGTTTAGTTTCTTTTTAGTGGGATACTATTATATATTAAAAGATTTAACATATTAATCTGTGTATCATCATATTTTATAAAAATTTAATTTTATTAAAATAAAAAAAGTTAAACCAATTTTGATCGTCAAATTTCATTCGATGGTTCAAATAGATCTACTAGAACGTCTAATAACGTGGCTCTCAAGCTACATTCAGACTTAATTTGTTTTTATTGTCTTTTTTATTACGTTTTTTCAATTTAATTATCTATTTCTTATTATTTTTATTTAAACTTCAGGTCTCCCCTCCTAAAGTTTAAATAATTACTAAGCCTCAATCAGTCCAATTTTATTTATTGAAAAAAGCTTATATACAGTTTATTATATTTTTGTTAGATTGTTCTTTAATTAAAATATAATAAGTATTGGATTTTATAATTATATTATGACATGTGTATAATTATTGTATATAATTATATTATTTTCAAATTAAATTATACATGATTATCAATTAATCATACACTTGTCATATTTCAATTAAAGAACAACATAGTAAAAATATAAAGAACTATATATAAATATAATCTTTATTTATTTAGGATTTCTTTGAAAACATTGCTAGAGTTTGAGACCAAGAAAATCCTTTTAATTTTAAGTATCACAATGAGGATAATTTCTTTTCAAGCATTTATTTATTTTAGACTAAAATTTTTAAAACTTTTTAAGCTACTTATTCACTATTGAAGAGATAATTAGAGGAAAATAAGAATGGGATATGGAAAATAAACTTTTGATGCAACAGCATGTGAATTTTCACATACGTTATAAACTTTCCTAATGAGATATATGTTGCATTAAATTTAATGATATTTTATATTATTTTAGATAATTTAATTTATGATATATATCTTACTAATAATTAGTTATAATCTTTTATTTAAAATTTAAATATGATCTTTATCTCCTATCAGGGTTAAGGTATTATCATGATAAGAACTATCAACATAAGGTAATAGTCATAAGGACCTATAAATATGAGGCTAGACTTAGGGTAAACTCAATTAATGGAAGAGTAATTCATAGAGAGAATTCTGAGAGGGATCTTGACTGAGTGAGGCAAATAAAATCTCTACATGTCCATCACATATGTTGCCCTTCTTCATTCAAAAAATCAATTCTAACACTTGATACTAACCCCTCCCTTCCTTTAGTATTCAAATCTTCTCGTTGAAGCTACGCTATGGTTGAAGGTATGTTCTTTTGTTTTTGTTGCTTTATTTTTTAATTTATCTTTATTGAGTTTGATGCATGTTCAGCATTATCTTGTGCTCAATTTTATTCAATATCTTATTTTCTTGCTTTATTGATATTATTAAGTATCCCTATTTAAATTCCAAAAGTAGTATCAGAGCCAAGTTAGCTCTTATTCATGGTGTGTGTTCATCATGTATCTTTATATTTTCTTGTAAGATCTATCGTGGATATATAGTCTAATGGTTTTTTAGAATATTTTCTTGCATTTTGGTACCTGAACTCATTAATCTTGATTTGCTTGGCCAAAACAACGTGCCATTTTGATATATCAAAAATGTGTTTTTCATGCTAATTAAATGACACATCATTTTTCGTTGGCCATTTGGTAATGGGCCCAATTTGAATTTCAAAAAAAGAAGTATTAGGCTTTTTTTTGGGCCAATATATATTGCACAATGTATTGTGCTCGGCATATGGTGGCTAATTTAAATTTTTGGATTTTTCAAAATCGGCCCATATAATTATTTTGTCTATACTTTAAATAGAAAAATTAATTATTAATGAATGAAATATGAATTTTTCTGTAATTAATTTAGATAAATTTTTTAAGACACCAATTGATTATGAAAAATTAATTTTGAGTGCTATTCAATTGTGAAAAATTTAATTTTAGCATCAATTAATTTTGAATGCTATTAATTTTTGGAACTATTTAATTATGGAAGATTATTTTAGCATGATTTTAATTCTAAAAAATCATTTTTGGGTGCCAAATTCTTTTAACTTGGACTATACCCTCTATAAGGAGGAACCTCCATTACCCACAAGTGCTAGTTCCCTAATGGAACAAGCGTTGTATGAACCCTGGGAGCAACCTACTCGCCTTTGCATGATGTTAATCAAATAACACATAAAGAAAAGTATTGGTGGATCCATGCCTAACTGTGCTAAGGTCAAGGATTAAATGAGGGCCATTGATGAACAACAAGTAGATTAATGACTCAATTGTGCTTTTTGAAATTGACTGGCACTAAAAGGGAGCATAAACACATAATGTAGATGAGAGACATAGTAGCTCAATTGAAGTCTCTTGAGAAAGAGATTTTTGACTCCTTATTAGTGTAATTGTTCCTTAACTCATTGCCTTTACAATATGGGTCATTCAAGATATCCTATAACACACATATAAAGATATGGATAGTAATTGAACTATTGGCCATGTATGTGTACGAGGAAAATAAGCTCATTGTGGAGAGTGGTGGGGCTATACTCGATTCTCAATTGTTGATATTGTTTTGATGATAACAAATATATAAAAAATATAAGTTACAAATATGTGTATAATTGATTAACTATTTGTACTAACTATTTGGTTTACAAATTGAATATCTATTATGTGTAGGATGGTCCAAACAAAGAAGAGTAGGCATTGAAGTGAAGAGAATATCAGTACCATGTTTAACCCAAAGTGATAGCAAGCAAGAAATGTGCTCTAAGCTTTGAAGAAGTTAAAGATTAAAAGAGTTAGAAGCTTGGTTGCATTAAGATAGTCAATTGATTGAATAGGTATAATTATCATAAGCTAAGTGTTATTTTGTGAAATTTAATGATTTAGATTTTCATTTATTAGCTCAAGATATTTTGGTTCTCAAAATATAAGTTTGGACTTAAAAGATAGTGAGATATAGATTTTACTTAAAATTTTTTTTTTACCTTTGATCACTATTTTACTTATATCTCACAAACCATGTAGTATTTTGTTATGAAACTTATTTCATTAGAACATAGACTCAAAGATCTTTTCAATGATAGGTTATTCACTTAAAATGGAGTTCAAATGAAAATGATATGACCATATAAATTTGAGTAATGAGATATGAATTCTATATAAAATAGTATTCTGACCTTTATTTACTATTTTAAACTTATCTATAAAAATACATTGAGTTTTGATATGAAACTTATTTCAATGGAAAATAGACTTAAATAAATTTCCAACGATGGATCATTCACTCAAAATGGACTTAAAATGAGAAAGTTAAGATCATTTGAAGTTAGGACTGTGTCACTATAAGTGCCCAGTTGACTGGGACCCTTTGGCAAGTCGACTAGGACAATATAAAAAGTGGGCAATCGACTGGGAAGCCCCTAACAATCGAGTGGCAAGTTCCATATTCAAAATAATGGTCATATTTTGAAAGACAGTGGACTGGAGACCCTCGGCAATCAATTGGTTGCCTCTAGAAAGTGTTTTCAAAAGTAAATAACGGCTCTTTTAAGTATATAATAGTTATATCTCATCTTAATCTATATATATGACCTTCCAAACATATTTTTCAGTAGATCTAAATACTAAAATGTGATCTTTAACTTGTTATATCATATTTGAGAGAGAAACAAACATCATTGAGCCAAAACTTATATATTCTCTATCATTTAAGTTCTTAAACCTTCATCTTGTATATCTACTTCTTTATGAGAGCATGTTCATTTCAATTTCTTTCTTTCTTGTGAGAGAGAGGCTTAAGAAGGTTCATTGAGGCGGTCAAGCTGAGAGAGAGCTTAGGTTGAGGGGGAGGTTTCCCTTGGTTATGTGCAAGGAGGTTCTTGGAAGGAATCAAGTAGTGAGTGCTTAGGATTAGGAAAAGGTTCTTCCTAGAGTTTGTAATTAAGGGAGAGATTCTCCCAGCTTGTTGTAATTAAAGATTAAGATAGTGAAAAATCCTAAGAGGTTGCTAGTGGATTGGACGTAGGCTTAGGTTGGAGCCAAACCAGGATAAATCTTTCAATTTACTTTCATTATCCCTATACTCTTTATATTTTCAATCATCATATTTATGCCTTGATTTTTAATATAACACTTGAAGTTTTGATACAAACCCCAAGCATCTATATTAAGTCTCCATTGATTTATTTAATTATTGTCTTACATCATACTTTTCCAAGTATAATGCATAACAAGGATTTTTGTAAAGTAATTTTGAAATGAACCAAAATTCTGTAAACACCCAATTCACCCCCCTCTTAGGTGTTGGTTGCCCTGGCCTAACAAGTGATATAAAAGCTTAGGCTCTTGTTTAAAAGACTTAACTGTCTCAAGAGTTTGTATAGCAACCATTAAATGCTTTTCATTACTGGAAGGTTTTAATTTGATATTACTAAACCCCTTTTCCATTATGTTATTAGTTTTGATTTTTGGAAAGCTAGAATGGAGTTTTATATTCAATCTCTTGATGTAGACTTATAGGATGTGGTATAAGATGGTTTTACCTCTAAACCAAGAAATCAATGGAATGAGTATGATAAGAAGTTATTTTCTTTGAATATTAGAGTAATGTATATGTTATATAATGCTTTGAATGAAAGTGATTATGTTAAAATCAAACATTGCTCTAATGTTAAAGATATGTGGGATAATCTTCATGCTTTATATCATACTAATCATGTTGTTGAACTTGTGAATGTTGATAGTTTTTAAGAAATTGAGCAAGATAAAGAAACATGTTTTATATTTCTTGAAGATAGTCAACTTAAAATTAAAAAGGAAAATGAAAATTCTCAAGGACTCTTCATCAACAATGAAAAGGAGGAAGATTCCCAAAGTGAGCTTAACAAGCAAGAATTAGGAAATACTCAATCTCCAGCTCACAAAGATTCAAAAGTACATAACAACTCCAAACTTAGCAGTATCTCTCCTCATGAAAAGTTGTCACAAATATGTGTTGAATTGCATCAAAAAATGTCTTTGAATTTTGAATGCTCAAATTTTTATGATTTGAAAACTGAAAATGATTTACTTGTTGAAAACTCAACTTGTACTCTTCCCAAGTCTTACAAAAGGGAAAAATTTTAAAAGAAATTTTCAAAATCATAGTTTAGGATATCATTCCAATAAAAAGACAAATTTTCTAAAGTTGTTTTTCAAAAGATCCTTATGCTTATTGTTTGCAATTATTATAGTCATGAAGGACATATTTCTCACTAATGCCTTATTAGAAGAAATTCTCATATGAGAAATAAATATATTTAGGTTTCTAAAGGCTCTAGAAATTATTGTACTAACATTCAAGGATCCAAGTTAATATGGGTACCAAAAAGTCCTTTTAGTGTTTCAATTGTGCAAAAAAATTCCTCACAGTGATGGATTAATTGGCATAGAAAAGAAGGAACTATAAAGTAGAGCTTATTAAGTACCAAAGCTAGATTTGCAAAGTACAAAACTTATAAGGAGAAGTATTAGATAAGAAAATGACATTCTTTAAATGCCATGACCAAGGTATCAAGTGACAAAACCTCTTATTTAACCATATTTAATATCCATTGAGGTATATTACAAATGGCCTTAGGTATAAGCATTGTATTAATTAAATTCATGGGAATAAATTGTTATTGATGTCAAGTGGATATATATAATTTGATCATGATTCACATATTTAGATTGTGAATCTGAATAAGTTATTTACCTAAAAAATGCAATGCTTGATATCAATCCCTCATACTTTTCACTATGCTTATATATTTATAAAGGGGATAATGCAAATTGGATAATTATGTGTTCAATTAGCTTGTTTTAGCCTATATAATTCTTCAAGGCATATGAACACATTAAAGTCTTCACAAACTAACCCTTCTTGGATCCAAATTGGTTGGGTGCCAAAGAAGAAGAACTATATTTCTCTATTGATAAAGGTGACCTCAACCTAAAAAGCATACAATAACAATGAAAGACAATAGAGGAATCTTAAGGATTAACCAAATTTATGATAATTAAGGCAATCTTAAGCGACGAGTACAAGCTCAACTATTCATGGTCATTTCCATCATTTATCTTATACATAATATATTTCATATCTTCTATTGAGAATGGATAGTCAATATCTTCTCATGTTATTATTGCTCATCTTATTCAAATAAGTTAAACAGATTAATGTCTTAAACCATTACTTGGATTTAAATATAATTTTATAGTTATAACTTATATCCTATGTTTGATAAAGATTGCAAAATTTTCAAATATTACTATGTATTAAATCTTCAAAACCAATATGTATTCATTACCATGAAAAGGATATGATTTGCTTTATAAAAGATGAAAGGAGCCTATTTGGAGAAGACGTTAAGGTTTTAATGGTTACAAAACTTCTTATGAAAGTTTTTCAATGAAATACATAGGTTCTATATATTCTTCATTGTATTATCATGTCTTATAAACCTTTGTAAGTAATATTGAGCAGATAAGGATCACTTAGAATGAATGTAAAATTGATTTTAAGTCTTAAAGGTTGAAGATAAGCTGATTTAGGGAGCTCTGGAACTCCCTGGTTGACTAGTCACTAGCCAGCAATCAAGTATCCCCTTTGCCAACTAGTTGTCAAGCCTTATCTAGTTGAATGGGCACTTTCTGTAAGTGAGCAGTCAACTGGTCACTAACTAGCAGTCAACTAGTCACCTTCTAAGAAGCCTTAACCTGTTACCAGCTTAAGCCTTGATCAACTAGGAGCTCTCTGTGAGTCACTAATAGACTGGTCACACCCATATCAAGCCCAATCAACTATCAGCCTTAAAACCAATCGACTGGGAGCTCTCTATGAGTGACCAGTCGACTGGCTAAGGGTAAGCAGTAGAGTGTTGGTATCCAGAATTTGAAGTTTTAATAGGGAAAGTAAGAGCAGTTGACTAGCCAAGGGAAGACAGTCAACTGGTCAATGGCAAACAAGCCATAATGAGTTTATAACAGATATATTTTAAAATCTCTAACTTCCCTTTTACTCCTAACGAATCTATTGTACCTTTGTCTACTGATACATAACTGATGGACCCAGAATTAATAAGGCAAAACATTTAAGAATGTTTATATCATAAGAACCACCTTCTTATTAACTTATATTGCATTAGTGCTTTATTTTTCTATATACTCTATTTTGAAACTTTAGTTCTCTGAAAATATTTCTTCTTTGAGAGTGAAAGGTTCAAGGAAGGTTATTCCTTAAGAATATCAAACAAAAGTGGAATATAGATGGAAGGGAAATAACCATCCTTGATGAAGCTTACATTTCAAAATGCTTGAAGCTTAGATATTGGTGTTAAAATTCAAAGTACAAAATAAGCAACTTCACATCAATACCAAATAATTGAATAAATGGACATGAAATACTACAATTATGGTGATATCTATGACTTACCCACTTGATATGCATTGTTTGAAATATCATAATTGGGTGACAAATTCAAAGTATTTATGTGTCGTTCTTGTGCTTCTCTAGCAATCCATGATTCAAATATTAATTATATGATATGGCAATTGCTAAGAGTACATGCTTTTGAAATGTATATATTTGTCTTCAAGTGATCTTCCTATACTTGAACATGTGATCAAGAGGAATCCTTTTGTGCTTAATTGATATATATTATTTCACATATTAACTTATTGTCTTATACTTCTCTGGAGCTTGAATTTGAAAGATCTATGTTCTTGATAGGTGAGATCTCCTAGACTTTTTAAATGAACTTTCTCATGTCAAAAATTGTTTTCATTTGAAGATTAGTTTTATAAAATGATTTGTGAAATCTTTCTTAAGAGCAAAAGTTTGGCTCATGAATATTCTCAAAGAAGTAAACTCGATTTCAATCTTGTTTTAGAAAATTGTGAAGTTGGCTTAAATATTATGGGGTAACATGAGTTACAATCATGGGTAAATATAAATGTCATGGAACATGCTCACCCAAAAGAAACTGGAGATTAATCATACACTTGCAAATGCATTATGTTTGATATATTTATGAGCATGATAAACAAGAAAACCTAGAGATAGCCAACAATAAGCTCCACCAGAACATATATGCTAATTGATTTTAAATGCTTGGTTTGTCATTAGTTGCATAGGTTATTTATAGATTGAATAAATTATGATCCCTTTGCATACATTCTCATGGTTTAGCTATTTTTTATATTCCTTGAAAGCTTGCTTATTCATAAAGGAAGCTCACAAAACTTTGAAAGAAATTTTTTCATACTCTTTTTAGATAAATTGAACCTTCAAAGTTTTAAATCTAGTTTTTAAGTTTTAAGGACTCAAAATTGTTGATATTGTACTCAAGAAAGCTTAGAAACATAAAAAGTTCATTGAAAATGATATTGTTTTCAAATGGTGCTCTTTAATTTTATAGCTACCATTCAAAGGGGAGTTATGCTTTTATTGTGATATCTTTTGATCACCTATGTATATGACAATCATCTTTTATAGAAAATACTTTTCATTTCATTTCACATCATAATGTTTTTGAATTGATTCAAAAGTCCTTTCTTTTGAAATGAGAAAAGAAATTATGCATATAAATTATGAATGTCTCATATGCTTAGCTTTAGATGTCTATCAAGTGGTTTTCATATGAATCAATTAAAAGGAATTTTCTTTGAAATATCATCCTTATAGCTCTCACAATTTGAAAGATGAAATAAGTTCTTCCCAAGAAAAATTTCTCTTCAAAATAAGTAATTTAGGTGATACATTATTATTTGAAGAGAGAGTATAGTATATAATTGAGTTTATATATCTTTGTGGCTTACTTTATTTGACTTAAAAGGATTTGGTTTGCTTGTCCATAATCTTGACATCACAAAGAAGAAGATGGCATCCCTCTTTTGTCCATCCATGGCAGAAGGTAAAATTTCATATTTTTTCATTTATTATATCAATGGAAAATGAAACAATTGCATATATGATCATTCATATAGAAAACATTTTTAAATGTGTTGGAACTATGCATATATGAAATGATTGCAAGCATTGTATAGCTGATGAGATATGAATTGAATTATACATTTGATAATATATCTTTTCAATCATATCTTGCATAATCTTTGTAACATTGAAAAGAATGATTCTTTTGATAAGACCTACCCTATGCCAAATAGACATCATAATATGATTCATTTGATTAATAAAGGAATATGTGCTTAAACTTCTATATATATTGTCTTCCATGAACCTTTTTGTTGATGTCAAATAAGGGTAGAAATTACAATAGGGACTAGATGTTCTCTTCCTCCCTTTTTGACATGACAAAGGGGGAGAGAAATGAGAAGAAAAATATGTGCATGATGAGAGGAGAATGCAAGGTGAGATGAGAAGGAAAATATGTTCATGTGCTCAATACATTACATACATTGTTATTTCACATATTTTTCTTTGTTGATTTGTCATCGTAAAAAAGGAGAAAATTGTTGAGATTGTTTTGATAATGACAAATATATGAAAAATATAAGTTACAAATATGTGTTTAATTGATTAACTATTTGGACAAACTATTTAGTTTGCAAGTTGAATATCTATTATGTGTAGGATGGTCCAAAGAAAGGAGAGTAGGCATTGAAATAAAGAGAATGAAATATCAATATCATGCTCTATCTAAAGTGATAGTAAGCAAGAAAGGTGCCCTAAGCTTTGAATAAGTTAAAGATTAAAAGAGTTAGAAACTTGGTTGCATCCAAATAGCCAATGGATTAAATAGGTATAATTATCATAGACTAAATGTTATTTTATGAAATTCAATTATTTAGATTTGCATTTATTGGCTTAAGATATTTTGGTTCTTAAAATAAAACTTTGGACTTAAAAGATAGTGAGATATAGATTTTAGTTAAAATCTTGATCACTATTTTGCTTATATCTCACAAATCATGTAGTATTTTGTTATGAAACTTATTTCATTAGAACATAGAATCAAAGATCTTTTCAATGATAGGCCTTTTACTTAAAATAGAGTTCAAATGAAAAAGATATGTCCATATAAAGTAGAGTGGTGAGATATGGATTCTGCATAAAATTGTATTATAACCTTTGGTAACTATTTTAATCATATCTCTGAAAATATATTAAGTTTTGATATTAAACTTCTTTCATTAGAAAATGGACTTAAATAGCTTTCCAAAATAGGTCATTTGAAATAAGGACTATGTCACTATAAGTGATCAGTCGTCTAGTCACCTTTGGCAAGTTGACTGGGATAGTACAAAAAGTAGGCAGTTAACTAGGATGCCCCCAACTATCGACTGGTAAGTCCCATATTCAAAATCATGGTCATATTTTGAAGGGTAGTTGACTGGTCGCCTCCGAAAAGTGTTTTCAAAAGTAAATAACGACTTTTTTGAGTATGTAACAACTATATCTCATCTTGATCTATATATATGTCCTTCCAAACATATTTTTTAGTATAACAAAATGCTAAAATATGATATTTAACTTGTTATATCATCTTTGAGAGAGAAACAAACATCATTAATATAAAACTTGCATATTTTCTATCATTTGAGTTTTTAAACCTTCATCTTGTATATTTACTTTTTTTAAGAAAGCTTGTTCATTTCAATTTCTTTCTTTCTTGTGAGAGAGAGGCTCAAGAAGGTTCTTTGAGGGAGTCAAGCTGAGAGAGAGCTTGGGTTGAGGGAGAGGTTTCCCTTGGTTATGTGCAAGGAGGTTCCTTGAAGGAATTAAGCAGTGAGTGCTTAGGATTAAGAAAAGGTTTTTCCTAGAGTTTGTAATTAGGGGAGAGATTCTCCCAGGTTGTTGTAATTGAACATTAAGATAGTGAAAAATCATAAGAAGTTGCTTGAGGATTGGACGTAAACTTTGGTTGGAGTTGAACCAGGATAAATATTTGAGTTTGCTTTCTCTATTCCTATACTCTTTATGTTTTAAGTTATCATATTTATACTTTGCTTTTTAATATTACACTTGAAGTTTTGATATATACCCCAAGCATCTATATTAAGCCTCCATTAATATATTTAATTGTTGCCTTACACCATACTCTTCCAAGTTTAATGCATAAAATAGATTTTTGTAAAACAATTTTGAAAAGAACCGAAATTCTTTAAACACCCAATTCACCCCCTCTTTGGTGTTGGTTGCCCTGGCCTAACATCTTTTGGAAACAAGCTCCAACAAAGAAGACCATAAAGGAAAAGGCAAGAAGAAAGGCATTACTCATGTTCATCAAATTGACATGGATGCTACCACATACTTCTTCTGTAAAAAGAAGAGGAATATGAGGTAGGATTACCATAAAAGAAAGGTTAGGTTAGAGAAGAGATGTAAACTCCTATATCATTTGTGTTTTGAATCATGAATAAACATTTTGCATTCTGTTTTGCTAAAAATTTAATTTTAGTTTCTAGATTTATTCCATTAGGATTTCATTAAACATATGTCGATCTTATTTTAATTTAATGAAAAATTCAGTTTCTATTGGAAAAATTACTTTAGATGGTGCTTTGTACAAGATTCATAATAGTTGAAATGTCCTTAATACCCTAATACCTTAATAGTTGTGCATGAAAGTAACGATTTAAAATGTTATGTCGTGAATGAAAGATCTTCTAGTTTATGGCATAGGAAATTAGGACATATCTCCATTGAGAGAATCAAAAGGTTGGAGAAGGGTGGGGTTCTTACACCCTTAGACTTTACTAACCTTGATTTATGTGTGGACTGCATTAAAGGTAAGAAGACCAACATGTCATGTAAAAGGGCTAGGAGAAGTTCTAAACTATTAGAAATAATACACATTGATATATGTTGTCCTGATATGAATTCTTGTGGACAAAAGTATTTCATTTCCTTTATTAATGATCACTCACGTTATATGTACATCTACATGCTTTATAATGAAATTAAGGCACTTGATGCTTTCAAAATCTATAAAGTAGAAGTAGAAAAACAATCTAGTAAGCAAATTAAAATTGTGAGATCATATAAAAAAGGTTAATACTTTGGTAGATGCACCGATAATGGATAAGCATTGGGTCCATTTGCCAAGTTCTTTGAAAAGCATAGTATAGTTACTCAATACATCATGCTGGTTCACCTAACATGAATAGTGTAAAAAAAAAAAAAGGAACATGACTTTATTAGACATGGTGAGGAGTAGGCTAAGCAACTATAAACTTTCTACCTCCTTATGGAGAGAAGCACTGAAGACAATTGTACACTTTCTTAATAGGGTTTTAACAAAGGTTATTTCTAAAACCCTAAAATGCCTATTGCACATAGTGAGATGATTCTTAATTGAGTGAGGTAGATAAAATCCTAAAATGTCCATCACACATATTGCCTTCATCAATCAAAAAATGCTTCTGACACACTTAATACTAACCCCTTCATTTCTTCGGTATTTTAGATCTTCTCATTAGGGCAATGTTATGACTGGAGGTCTGTTCTTTTGTTTCCACTGCTTTATTCTTGAACTTATCAATAAAATACTACGACAAGTATGCTTACCGTGATGCAATTGAGACAATCAACAAATTATGCTTGCATATCTTAACCCTAACTCTGAACTCATCATTGATAAGGGGATCTCCTTGAGATAACATTTATAGGTGATTATCTATCAGGCCATACTGGGTTTTTAGTCAACCCATGGCTTGACTTGGTTTCAGCACTGTGCCAACATTGTAGGCCTAGTCCCAGACACAACTTGGTGTAGACCTAGCTATGACGAGGTAGGGTTGGACTAGATTAGGTCATACGAGATCAAGCTTTTTTAAAAAATGCTAAATTTGTCAATAGAGTTAAAGGAAAAAAGTAATAAATCATAATTTATATTAAACAAATATTGTATCTTATAGTAATAAAAATTGTCTATATCTAACATACACGAATTAGTACTTAAGTTTAAAAAATGAAACAAAAATTTTAAAAGCATAAGGAAAGTTTTTTAAATAAAAAAGAAAAATTATATAAGGTCAAACTGGGCTGAGTCTATACCCTTGCCTAAACTTGGTCTAGCTCGGAACCCAATTCCACATAAGAGACTCAGTCTCTTGGCCTGATATCACTATAACCCAACCCAACCCAATATAACTACATTAAGTTAAGTTTATTGGACCATATCAGGTTATGATAACCTAGAGTAAAACCTCCTCGATAAATTCCTTTAAGTGGACTACATCATTGTTAATAAAAGTCTTGCCTTAATATAGACTTTTCTAGTCATAGTCCATTATGAATTTTGAAATTAAACAAACTTAATCCCAAGTTCATACCCAAAATCCTTAAAGTTGCACTAAAGTGGGTTGGAGTTGGAATTTTGAAATTTGAAATAGGATTTTAATTAAGTACAATTTTTGTTCCTAGATCAAATTTATCAATTACTATCATTCTCGTTACCCTATACTTTAACCAGTCCTATCATCACGTCACAAATCACCTCCTTGCCACAACATTATCTATCATTTCTCACTTTTTTCATGTAGTTCTAACAAAAGAAACAATTTGATGAATTTAAAAATTTTAGTGAATAAAAAAAGATGAATTTAAAAATATTACTATAGATGTATTTTCAAAAATAAGAAAAATTCATTTGCCTACAAAATAAAGAGAGCCTAAATGTAATTAATAGTGAAATATTTTGATAACTTGCGTAAAACTGCAAAATGGAATTCTTTATGTACCAGGAAAAAACTCTGTTATTCACCAACAAGTTGGAAGTCTAACCTATATGCTATAATGTAGTTATTTTTATAGGAATGGAAATATAAATAAGCTCGGATGAAATATAACCATATGGTTGAATTGGATCACATCTCGTTAATGGAGATTCTTGCTTTTTTAAGTAATTAGAGGTGGTTTTTGGACCTAGATGAATTTAATGGTCCACATATTATCTTTTAACCTAATTTTAATAAAAAATTATGATAATATACAATGATATATATATATATATATATATATATATTCATATCTTTTTTTCTACATGATGGTATCCTTTTTAAGATAAAACATAAATAATTTCTAACCATTTATGGTCTATTTCTCATATCTTACTGTTTATTTATTTCTTCGATAGACTGAAAACTATTAGAAGTAAACTATTTGTTTTTATTCCTGAATTGAATACCATCATGTAAAAAAAATTTCAAATATAAATATATCTTTGTGTATAATTATAATTTTTATAAAATTTATGTTTTAGAATTAAATTTAAGAATAATGTGGTGTATTTTAAACCATTTTAGTGGTGATGATTGTGAACACCCCACCTAAAATAATAATAATAATAATTAAAAACAAAAATGCAAAAAGCAAAATATAGAATTAAATGGGATAAACCAAATACAAAACCAAAAATATCAAAAGAGAAAAAATTCAATATAAATATTTGAAGTAAAGACATGTTAATTATCTTGCAAAAAAAAAAAAATAGAGTCAAAAATTTTGAATTGATCCAAATACAAAAAGGAGAGAAAAACCACATAATTAAAATTAAAATAAAAATTCAAGCTCTCTCTCACTTGCTCTTACACACTCTCACTCACACTTGCACACAGACACACACACACTCTCTCTCACATACCACTCTCACATACATTCATAGGAGACAGAAAAGGACACAAGGAGGCTAAAAAGGGGAAAGGAACAAGAGACACAGCATGGAAAAGGGGATTTACTGCTGAAAAGTAGAGGTGAACAGAAGCAGACAAAGGGGTTGAAAAGGAAGGCTGAGTGCACTAGAAAAAGGGATTAAAAAGGGCTGAAAAATTGAAAACAATGGGGACGGACTGAGAGGAGAGTTTCTAAGAGACTGATAAAAAAGGAAAGGGAGGAAGAGAGATAGGAGAGAGCATTCTGAAGAGAAGATGAGACTGAGCTGCAGAGAAAGAGGTGATGAGCTGAGGAGAATAGAAACTGAAAGCAAACCGAGAAGAGTAGAGGAGAAGAGAGAAGGAAGGAGCTGGAATAAAGAAGCTACGGATCAAGATAAAACAGAGATCGAGAGCTACTCGAACCGAGGAGCGTTGCTGGAGTTGCTATGTGACGGGCTGAAGAGAGAGAGAGAAAGAAAGAGAAGAAAAGGAGAAGAAGGACGTGTTAGCTCTGTCTTGGGCTTTACAAATAGGGGCAAAAAGTGGAGGAAGAAACAGACCGAGGAAAAAGTAGAAGAAGGAACCAAGGAGGAGGAGGAGGCGTTGCTAGAGTTGCTGCATGACGAGCCGAGGAGAGAAAGAGAGAGAGAGAGAGAGAGAGAAAGAAAGAGAAGGAGATTGAGAGGAGGAGAAGGACAGGAATGATGCCCTATTCTGCATTCCTTGAGCAGAGGCGAGTCGAGTAGGTAGAAATGAAGGGAGAGGAAGAAGAAAAAAAAGAAGGGAGGAGGAGAAAGAGAGATCGCGGAGAGGAAAGAGAGAGTTGACGGTGGGCCACCAAGCATCGAAGGAGGACCAACGGAGGAGGAGAACCATCGGAAAGGAGAGCCAACTGAGACGAAGCTCAAGTGAGCTCATGCATGCATACAGACGTTATCATGCTACATTTTGCTTCGTGTTAATTTGTTTTTGTTTTTTGTTTCTTTTTTTTATTATTATTATTATTATTATTATGTCAATATGAGATTAATTTTTGGCCTTACAAACAAGGTTCTAAGAAAATCATCGAGTGAGAACATTGTTCTCCTCGGATGTTTGGGATCGTATGAGATCTTAATCTCCTTAGACCCCAAAAATTAGTACATACTTGTTTCAAAAAATGATAATAATGAAAAATAAATAATTTAATTAAATATTTTCTATTATTTACGAAATCATCATGTGAGAATATTGTTCTCCTCGGGTCTTTAGGATCGTGTGAGATTTTGATCTCCATAAACCCTGCAAATTAGTACATACTTGTTTTAAAATGATAATGACAATAATAATAATAATAATAATAATGCAAAAAATAAATATCTTAATTAAATATTTTCTATTATTTACAAAATGATTAAGTGAGTGTTTTATAAAATTTAATTAATTAAAAAATATCATATAGGACTTGGGTCACCGTGGGATTTGGGAAATTGATCTTATTAAAAATAAGACTAAAAGAATTCTAATTTCAAAATCAATAAAAAAAAAAAATACCAAAAAATTTTCAAATATTTTATTATATATTTTGGGTTCCCAATTGAGATCACTCGTCTCCTCATGCACTCAAGGGTTAATTAGTAGAGACCGCATGAGACTTGAAGTCTCCTCAGGCTTCAAAAATTAACATTTAAAATATTGGGATGAACAAATTAAAGAAAATAGGGATGTTTGTCCTACTTAGTATGTAACTAAAAATCTTAACAATATTTTTCATTTTAGTTTTACTTTAAGTTTCAAATAAATTCTAATTAAGAATATATATATATACAAAAATCATAAATTCAAAAATCATAGAAATATTTTTCCATTATAGTTTAAAATTCTGAATAAATTCTAATAACTATATATATATATATATATATATATATATACATATATGCATGAATAAATTAATTAAAAGTCCTGTTAATCATAATCTCACTTTCAAAATTAGAAAAATCCAAAAATCCAAAAAATATATAAATTCAAAAATTCCAAAAAATGGCTTTCCGTTATAATTTTGTTCTAATTTCAACAATAAACTCTAATTTTAAAAGTCTAAAAATAAATAAAAACCAAAATCCAAAAAATACATTAATTCAAAAATCTGAAAAATGATTTTATTTTTGTCCTAATTTCAACGATAAATTCCAATTTTGAAAATCCAAAAAAAAATTCAAAATTTCAAAAATATTCCTTTCATAATAATTATATTTCACTTCTGAAAAAATATAAACTCCTAAGAATCCTAAAAATCTCGTCTCATAATCATTTCATTTTCAAAATAAAGATTAAAATTTCAAAGATAAACAAAAATTAAAAAGAGGAAAAATAAAGAGGTCTAGAGAGCTAGATTAATCAGGTTATCGTAAATTAAAACACAAAAACCAAATCCTAATTCCATTTTGTTTACAAAAATCTGTTTAATTTAAATCCTCATGTTCTCATCACGAAATTTACAAATCAACAACCAATAGACACACCATTTTGGTCGAACTATGTGGACTTTGATCCCTATCACGGGGTAAGTTGGCCCTAGGCTTCCATCTTAAGTCAAATATGCCCTTTGTAAATATCTATTTGTTTGCTTGCCAGTTTGTTGTTTTTGTCTTCCTTGTTTAACATGCATCCATATTAATAAAAAGGTAATTGAAATAAATTCAAGGTCATATTCTATTTCAGTTGATTAGTTTAAGGTAACCGTCCTTATGGATAAGTGTTGTGGGGTGCCTAACACCTTCCCCACACTCAAACAGACTCCTAAACCCATCTTTGATTTCACAGACCATTTTGCCTTTTTCTTTTTGTTTTAAATTGGTTTTTCAAAATTTTTCGTTAAAAATTTTAGTGGCAACTCCAATGAATTGATTTTCAGGATTTATTTTGGGAATCAATATAAACCACTTTTTATTCCTTCTCACCAAAAGGTCGATTACAACAATGATTATTAGGGGTATTCATAGACTTGGTTGGCTAGGTTAACTAGGTAGTCAACCAGATCTAGTCTAGTCATATTTAGGCAAGCTGTGTTAGGTCAAAATAAAAAATTTTCAAATTTTGCCAACCTGGAGTATTTTTTTTCTATAATTTGTTTTTGTTTTATTTATAATAAATTTTAAAATATTAATTCTTTTAAATTTTAATCACTTTTCATTCCAAATCTATTTTTTATTCTATTTCTTATTCATTTCAAATCTTAAATTTTTATTTTTTTCTAAAAAAAATGTTCTTATTAATATAAAATCTGCTTTTATGAAATAAAATTTATTAAAAATAATAAATAGATTCAACCCAAAGCTGGTGTAACCTAGCTTAGCCCAATTAAGTGGTGGGTTTTGTAAAAACTTGGCCCAGACCGTGTGTCATCCTAGTGGTTATGGAGGCCCTGGAAAAGAATTTGAGAGGAAGAAAGAGTTTATATATGGCATTTCTTTGTTGCAAGACTACATAATTGTCATAACTGACATCCCGACGGATAGGTTAAAAAAATGAAGAAATAGACGTAAATTGATTCCTAAAGTGAATTTTGAAAATCAATTCATTGGAATTGCCACTAAAAGTTTAAAAGAAAAATTTTGAAAAACCAAATAAAAACAAAAAGGTGATATGCGAAATCAGATATAAGTTCGAGAGTTTATTTGAGTGTTGAAAAGGTGTTAGGCACCCTAAGATACCCATTCGTGAGAACAATTACCCCAAATTAGTCAAGCAAAGTAGAAGATATGGCCTTAAATTTATTTAAAATTGCCTACACTAAAATGTGCACAAAAATAACTAAAGAAAATAAAATGACATTAATGTAAACTAAAAAAATGGATATTTCAATGAGCAAACTTAACCTATGATGAGAGCCTAGGGCCTATATACCCTATGATAGGGACCAAAGTTCATATAGTTTGTCTATAAATGTATGTCTCTGAATTGGTATTTTTATTCTTATGAAAAGAACAAGGACAATTGAAATCGGGTCAATTTTCGCAAACAAAAAATATGTAGAGATTGGTTGATGTGTTTTAATTTAGAAAATCGGCTTAACGTACTTCTATGCTCTCCTAATGTGAATTTTATTGAAATTAAAAAAAAATGATTTATGGATATTTACATTGAAATATCAACAAAAAATATAAACATTTATTTTTTAATTTTTTTAAACGAAATGAACTTTGGAAAAACAAAAAGAGGCTTAATTCAATATTTTATTCAAAAATATTTCAAGAAAGACTTTGGTATTTATCTTATTATTTATTTTTTTTTTTTAGCTAAAAAACATTGATTGGACATAAGCTCTTAGAACCCAATTTTATTTCTTTGAAAACATGCATAATATAATACAAGTTGTTGGAACCCCCAATTTAATTCAAACACGTGCTACTAGTATTGAGATATGCCTATGGAGTCACTGGATCTCACATGGCTCCACTGGTGAATCATTAAGTGCTCATGAAGACGTTAATCTCACATAAAAACATTAATGTTAAGAAAACACATAAATGTTGGAAGGATGTGCCTATGAAGGTGTTGGACCTGACATGACACATTTTAAAAGAAAGCATTAATTGAATCCTAGTCGTTAGGGTATAAAAAGATAATATCGAATATAAAAATGCACTATAGTGGTGCAATTCGGTTCATGTTCACTTTAAGGAGCCTAGTTTGTTCCTAGGTAATTTGAATGCAAAAATATGTGAAGAAATGGGAAAAATCAGGGTTTTGTCTTTGATTTTATCAACTGGATTGAATTTGAATAAAACGCAACAAACTGAAAATGTTTTTGGGATTTTTGTTATAAAGTGAAGATTGATAAAATAGTTGAATTTTAATGCAAATGATGATGAAATGCCCGTAGAAGTTTTAATTTGGTCTTCCTAGCTTCTTAAAAGATAAATGGGAGTTTCTTTAGAAAATCATTTCCATAAGTGGTTTGAAATACCATTCAAATACTAGGTTAATTAATTTGTTTATGAAACTTTTAACCTAAAGGCTCACAACAACATTGACTACCCTCTTTAATGCACTAATGGGAGATCAATGTAAAGATGTAAAGACAACTTGAACAACTTAACCAAGTGCTATCAAGCTACTACAATCAATCATAAGATATATTAGATTATACTAAACCTAATACTTTTACAATCAAATGTAACAATAATCCTTACAAAATACACATCGAAGCATAAATATCATAATCTAATCCATAACATAAAATTTACAACAATATAGTTTAGCCTATTAATGTAATTAAAATAATCTAACAAAGATACAATGACTATAAGAAGGAAATGATGGAAAAGATTAAGAAAACCCCCCTAGTTGATGCTATAAGCTCATGCCTCATTAAATCTCCTCTAGGCAAATAGTGTCTAGCTGCTCATGGTGGAGAGGAATGCTTCACCAAGCTCCAAATCACCAAGAATAGTTATGGAAAGGCAGAAAAATGATGGAGGGATGAGAAGATGAGAGGAGAGAGTGAAGAAGGATAAGTGTCTAGGTCTCCCCTTGGTTTCTCATGGCATACCCCCCTTCAGCAGGAACCCTAATGGCTAAAAAGAGGTGAGTTAGGACAAGTTCTCGTAGCTGGGTTCAGATCTGAATTATAAAATTTTGCAGCTTGGGATAAATTTGCCACGGCAAAAAACATAGTAAACAGCTTTAGGCCTTTTTTGCAATTTTTTTATTCTTCTGGTCCTTGATTGCAATTTCTTCTAGCTTGCTTTTGACTTTAACCTACAATACAAAAATTTGAATATTGTAATATCCCATATTCTCTAATTTAATTAAATTGAGTAAAACTAATGAAAAAGTTACAATTTTACCCTTACAAAGTACATTTTGTATGAAATCACCTCTAATCCCATATTACCCTTAAAATATTATCAAATCATGCATTTAAGCTCAATAATTCTCATAAAATCCCATGAATTGACATTGAATGGTATGGTAAAAATGGGTAAGATCAAGTATCTATGGAAACGTTGGACCTTGCATAGCACTTTTTTTATTAAAAAAAAAAAAAAAACTAAGCGTTGGTGTTTGGTGTGTATTGGTGTTTGATCAATCATCCATGGATGTGGGTGTGTGTTGGTGTTATATAAAGCATTCATGAGTATTTGTGTATGAGAGTATCCAATTATGTATTCATTACATGGTGATTACAAAGAATTAAGAATACATCAACTGCAATCAAGTACAAAGGAATTTGATAACTTAATCTTACTAGTTTTCCAATTTGCCATCCTTGCTTGAGTGTCCCTTGCACCTTGATTTTAATGTCTCTTAGCTATGGTTCCCAAGTTTCAACTCAACATAATTCTACATAATTTGGACAACAAGAAGCTCACACAATCATAGCCAACATTAAGGAACTTGAAGATTAATCATGCCACAATGTCATTAATTAAAAAACATGTGAACTACAGCAGCATTTGGAAATCGCACACCAAAGTAAACCACATGTGTCAAAATCATGCTAATTAAAATGGATAGCCATGTAAATCATCATAGGAAACTAAATCCAACTCAAAATTGCACACCAAAATGGAGCAAGAGTAACTTCCACTACTCTGTTTTCTCTAGTTACCGAGTTATGTATGATAATCAGTGACAAAGTGCTATATCCTAAAAGAAGAACCCTTAACACCAATTTATCATACTAGACATAGAGAGGGTTCACATAGTCGAAAATCAGCTCAAAATACTTTCTAAATCAATACTAGAAAATCCAAACAATTGACTATACTTGAATTGTTTGGTCACAGAGTTGTGTGCGCAAAGTTGTACAAATGACATATTTGGTCACTATAATTCCAAAAAATTTGACAGCAACAATGACACATTAAACAACATTATACCATATTTTAGCTCAAAATAATGTGCAAACACTTCTTAAAAAATTCAACAAGTTGACCCATGATAAAATTCGTTGAAACAAAACATGTTCAAGATAAGCACCAATGTTCACCATTTATCCACTACCCATTCTAGCTTAAAAATTAGTGTAAAATTCATCAAAAATCTAAACATATGAAATAACTTTGTCACTAAATTGCAAGGTAAAATGGCTTCATTTAAAGTAGTAGAAAATCAACAAAAAAATTCACATGAAACACACTGAACCTAAAATTGGATATCAAAATTGGCATACATGTGAAGTAATTTATTAAACACCTTAGGATCAAATACCATCACATCAATAACATATCCATGATGATCAATTAGCATCTAATCCATGAAGGTTTCATCCAACAATAGAAAAAGTAGGCGAAGAATTTGACATTTAGAGAATGAAAATTGGAGAGATGATAAGAAATATACTTAATGTGCTTCCTCATTCCTTGTTTGTTCCTCTATAGTGCCTAACTCTCCACCCAAGAGCCAAAAAGACCTTCTTCCAAGTTGAGCTCTCCTCAAAGTCACCTCCAAAACTAGGTCAAGAAGGATTCAATATAAAAATTTAACCCCTTGAATGCAAATATAATGCTACATGGAATGAAAAGCATATATACCAAATGAACCTTGCCTAAATTATGTACTGTTGTGAAATGCATACTAAAATAATTAAAATGTATATAAAAAATGACATTTAGTGATGATGAATGACGTGATGCCACATGTGATGTGAAATAAAAATGTAAAATGTAAAATAAAATGCAAATGAAATCGTAGTGAAATGCAAAATGAAGCGTTCTTAGAGTGGCATGTGTAAAATACTATAAAAGGAAAATAAATAAAATATAAAAAAGAAACAAATACAAGGAAAGTGCAAATAAAATGAAGATGAAATCCCTTATGCAATGACAGGTGTAAGTAAGGAAAAGGAAAATAGAAAATAAAAATTGAAGGAAGAAGGGTCATGGATCATGAGTTGAGAGTGACTTAGGTTCAAATAAATCTTCTTGTATCCTCAAATTCTAACAAGTGGGCAAGGTTTTACCTTCGATGTTTGGGCTTTAACTCTATTTTATTTTTTTGACCCAATTTCCAAATGTGCCTTTCTTTTTTTGTTTTCCTTTTTTTTTTTTTTTGCTATTTCCAATTTTTATTTTTCATTGTATTGCAACTGTGTTCATTCTTTATCATTTCTTACTTATTATTTATTTTATTATTTTTATTTTTATTTTTGAATTTTTCTTATTTTTATATTTTCACATTATTTCATTTTTGTACTTTTTGCTTTTTTTATATTTTTTGTGAATTTTTTAATTTTGGTATTTTTATTAATTAATTGTTTTAAATTCCCTTTAATTATTGAGATTTGAAATTGGACAAATTAAGATGTTCACAATAATCAAAGAGAGATGAAGAAGGAAGTTAGTGAACGATTAGGGAGCTCTACTTTCAAAAGGCAAGAATGGAAATTTGCACAGCATTCCATTAGGTATCATCTCTTTCTGTGGCAGAGCTAGGACATAGAGTCAGTGGAGGCGAAATTTTTTTTTTTTCAAATTTTATATTTTATTTAAAAAATTATATTTTAATATTATATATATTTCTTAAATAAAGTTATTTCCTTTAAACTTTTGAATTCAGTTAAATGAGATTAACTTATCAACAATATCATCATTTTATCCTTCTTAAATTTAAAATCAAGTTTAAAAATATTTGTGTATAGTTTCAATTGTCAATTGGTTCAAAAATATTAAATAAGTATAAGCATAAAATTATAACTTAATGCCAAATATGTCAAACTACAAAAATTTGAGGGAAGGCATGTGCCAACTCTCAAATACGTGTAACTCCCCCTGTGATCTCATTCCATACACTGAGAATGTAAATAAAATTGATTCAATTTGATGGAAAGAGCATTGCCATGGAATACCATTCTTTCTTACCAAACAACTTTTTTCTTGGAATCATGATTGCCTTCCCCATTTCATTGATTGGATTGCCTTAAACGAAACGGGCCCTAGAAGTATAATATCCTTGGATTTACTAAATTTACTTCTATGTATCACAGCTCTTGTCCAAATCCTTCAAAAATTGGTGCTAGGGTTTGTGCTTTTGAAGAGAACAAATAATCCATGGGCTGATGAACAAATCCAAAGGGAAGAAGGACAAAAACTTGGATGTTGAGAAGATACCTTTTGCTCATAGAAGTTTGATGTTTAACTGTGGCTTCTTTATGACTATATGTTTGAACAAAAGACAAAGTAGCGTTTACTACATACACACTATTTACATATAATATTACATGAATGAATTATATTGTAAATATAAAATATTCAAATGTTAAATTCAAATAATTTTAATTTAATTTTTCGTCATCATGATTTAATTTTAAGCACAACAACAATTGATCACGAATTCGAAATCAATTCTCTATGAGATAGAATAATTATGTGATGAATCAAAATTGTAGAAGTATGAACGTAAAATAATCATCATGTACCTGCCAAAATTGTTCTAAATGGTGCTTCAAACTTTATATTTTATCTTGTTTTTTCTTTCACGGTGATTTAGAAAATTATATTATCTTAATTAGATGCTGAAGTACTTTCTTAACCATTAAGCCAATTGCTTAAGTGTAAACTTTATATTATATAATATAGTTTAATATGTGGCAAAAAGAATTTTACATTACATATGAAAGATCAAATATGAAAAATTTGATAAACACCAAATTCCCTTATAATTAACACTAATATTTCCTAAATTGTGTTTGGATGAGATTATTTAAGAGCAAATGAAATTTTTTGTTGGCTAGTATTCAAATTACTTTATTAAAAAAATTCGTTGCTTGGATTAGCATGGAACATCTTTGCTAATGGGTGAAGTAATATAATTAAGTAAATTTAAAATAATTTAAATTTTCCCAAAAAATAAAGTAGAATTTGAAATTTTCATCTTCTAACAAATTTCATAGAGCATCATTTCTAATACATACACGAGCATCATTTCTACTACAATAAAATGACTAGTGGATGGTCTATCAATTCTTCGTGTTTTAGTCTAAAGCTAATTAATTTTTTTAAATTAATAAACGTAGTAAAATAACGCTTTAAATTCTTATAAAATTCTAATATTTTAAATTGTTTTGACATAGCAATATTTAATTGTCATATTTTTTTTAATGGATAAATTATCTTAGGTACAAATTTTAAAATTCTTAGTTTTTCCAGTTAATATTTATTAAGTAAAATTTTTAATATGAAAAATTACAAAAATATATTTTATTATCACTGATTTGATTATGGTCAAATTAGTGAACCGTAAACCCTAAATCAATACTTTAATTGACTTAATAAATGGTTTGATTTTGACATATAATTAATTTATTTAATAGTTATTTATTAATCATAATAAATTCTTATAAATTTACATTATGAATCTTTTTTTTTTAGAGTTTAGCATCCTTAAATGAAAAGGAACAATTTCTTTTCTTATCACTCATTTCTCCCTTTTTTTTTTTAAATTAATCTCTTATATTCATTCATAATATATTTGAGAAAAATCGTATGATCCATCTTCTTTTATGACAGATTTAGTCTTTCAATCTATTCTTTTATATCTATTGAAAAGTTTCTCAATCCCACGTTACTTGACAATTCATTTTTATTTAATACGAGTTGTTATAATTTCTTTTATTTGGTCCTGAAATTTTGTGTGGTTGTTGTAGTTGTTGGATTTGATACATCAAATGCATAGATATGCTTATTTTGTTGAAGCTCCATGAAATGAATTTTTATCGTAAAAACATATTCAAAAAATTACTAATACTTTGGCCTAGCCATATATATATATATATATATATATATTATGGTTTTATTTATTTTTTATTTCTAATAAAATTAAAGTAAAATATTTGATACGTTTATAATTTTAAATATATCAGTATACTCAATTATAACATAGAAACATAATTATAATATTATTATTTTTTAGGTTAATATTATTATAATTATATCATCACATTATAATTAAATGTACTAGTTTACTCAAAATTATAAATATATCAAAGATTATACCTAAAATTAATTATATTTTAAAATAAATAACTACTTCGCTTTATTTGTATAGAATATAAATAATTTTTATTCATATAAAATATCTTATTTATTAAATATAAAATAAATTTTCTTTTTTAAAAAAATCTATTTAAATTTGTTAAAAACTTAAAAATTAAAAAATTTAAATGACCCAACCCGACCATTTGTCCTATTATATACCATGTCCAATTGTTACGGCACTAGACTAAATAATGTGACTCAAAATAAACATTGAGACAAGCAACAGGTTGGAGTGAAACCCGACACAATCCTAAATTTGTTTACCATTAACTTTTATAGATGAAAATTTTGGAAAATTTTATTAATTATTATTATAATTAAAAGTTTTACAATCATTATAAGTTTCATAATAAAAGCACAAATATCAAGCCATTGAGAAAGAAAATCCACATACTATATGGTCCATTGTTCATTTATAACGAGATAAACTATGCTTGATCCATAGAAAAATAAAATGGACGTTGAAGAAGTTTCATGAAAAACATAAAATACTGGATTATAAAAAATATATTTTTAATAAATAAAAATAAAAATGAAAACACCGTACCAAAGTTTTCTCGACAGTGAAATCTCTTCCCTACTCAATACTCATGATCCCCGCGTTTATCACTACGCAGCACTACGGACGCGCATCGAAGAATTATAAACCGAGTTTAAAAATAAATTTCATTATTTTTTAAAAAAATCTACGACCTGGGTTTCACAGATCATTCAGAATTCTTACTTGTTAAGGAAGGAGACTAGCAGGTAACGATTATATTCTCTCTCTCGCTCTGTGGTAGTCGTCTTTTGCTTGATATCACTAGCGACTTTTCTCAGTTTTTATTCCCCTTTTTCATCCAATTTGGCCCAAAAATTCGGAACTTTAAATTCGCATACTGTCTACAATTTCGTTAGCTCGCTGTAGTTTTCGATCTTAGTTTCTGGGTTTGTCTTTGTGGCGTTCAGGGATTGATTCTGATCGAGAACACCACCATGTCGATGCTCGATTCCTTCTTCAACAAGGGTTTCAAAGGTTCCAAATGGTAATAATTCAATGATAGCTTTTTTCGGTGATAATTTACTTGCTTGTCATAGTGTTAATTGATCTAGCTTTGTGCTTTTTGTTGTTTGGAATGAAAAGTTTGTGATGGTTGATTGATAAAAGTAGCAAATAGTTCACTTCAGTTAGCCTAAATGAACTATGTAAGGTATTTCAACTTGAATTATTCTAATATGCCGTTTTTGTCAATCTTTTAACTGGACATAGTGGAGCTTTTATTGTTCTCTATATTTGCACTGCATCTTTTCTTTCAGATGCCCCTTTTTTTTGGTTCAGTTGTTTATATATGAGGACCATGTGTTTCTGAATTTCAGTTAGTCCTTGATATTTGTGTTTCACAAAATCATCTGGACACGAGTTCTGTTATTCTGTTTCTTGTCTAATTTTCTTAGTAAGTGGTTTGATTTTTCCAATGTTACACTTTCAGTAAGACCCTTCTGAAATTGACGATTCCACGTATAAAGTTGCTAAGAAACAGAAGAGAGATCCAGTTAAAGCAGATGCGTCGTGACATTGCTAAACTACTTGAGACTGGTCAAGAAGCTACTGCTCGCATTAGGGTAAACCTGATTTGCATAAAAAAATTGTTTAGTCTTTTCATTTTTCCCTTTGTTTCAGAATTTTGAACCCATGGCCATAGACCCTAAAAATGTTCTTTTCTACTGTTTTTTTGGTTTTCCACCTCACTGGACGTGTTTTTATGTGCTATTCTTGATGTGATCAATTGTGCAGGTGGAGCATATTATCCGAGAGGAAAATATGATGGCTGCTCAAGAGATCATTGAACTGTTTTGTGAACTTATTGCTGTCCGCCTTCCAATAATTGAATCACAGAGGTATTCTACACAAGAGAAGAGAAATCTGACTGACTAGCTAAAGTTCTGCTTTGAATTTTTTATGTGTGACAATTTTTGTGAAATCTTATTACAATTTATTTACATTTTAAGTTAATAATATGTTCAACATGCACCCAACAAAGCTGAAGGTATATTTATTCATCTGAATTGACAAAACATTGTCACCATGACCTGCCAAACTGACTAACCAGGGGAGAATTGACATCTTTTGTAACAGGACTGAGAATTGACACATTAAAAAGGCTTAAGTGTTTCAGGCAGTGTTTCATAAGTCTAAAAGTGCTGAAAGTGGTTATTTTTGCTTCAGCATATTTTTTCTGCGTGGCTTAATCCTCTGTCAGTATTGGTATTGTTGGACATATTTATTTTTTTATTCTGGGCATGACAACTCAGCAGATCTGGTGAAAGTTATTTCAATATTCAATTTGCATTTACCCATGTGTTATTGATAATTGAACTCTCAAAATATGGTTTAGTTGGTGAAGAGTTGAACTTACGGAAAGGAAAAATAAGAAAATTGTCCAGTTATTTTCCCAATGCTTCTTTTCCCTGTCCTTTAGATGTTCAGCTCTTTTGTTGTCACTCAAAGAGACTACAATATATGAAAACTAGCACCCTTGCTTCCCTCACATTTGTGTCAGCAAAATGAAGTGATGTGCGGAAATAAACAGGGAAAAGAGATATAATTTATGAAGAAACATGTATATGCTAATTTTGAATGAATGTTTTTTAAATCATTATTGGAATACTTAATGATACCTGAAGGAGGTTGCTCATGGATCTGCTTGTAACGTGTTGCAGGAGCTTAATGTTGTGTCTCATATGACTATTATCTCTGATAGAAATGTTTGTCATTTGGATATAATATTGATTTAATTCTACAAAAATGAAAGTAGAACCTATATTCATATCTGTTGCTATGGTGCTGCTGAATATCAGAAGCTTGGCTTAGACTACTGCATCTTCATATTGGTCGAGCAATATTTGGTGGAATAGATTAACTCCTGAACTGTAAAGATGTTAGTTCACTTTTAATGTAGTTTGTGCTTTCTAATATAAGTAGACTTTTGGTCTATTTTATGTATGGGAGCACATGAGATCATAAATAATCCACAAAGAAGAGAGGGTTTTGATGGAGTTCTATGCTACCACTGGTCGTCATTATTTTTAGTTGTATGTACTTTTCGCTCTGGCTCTAACTGCCACAGCTTAAATCTTGCGCTGGCAGAACACTTGTTTTGCTTCTGTAATTAAATTTCTTTTTGCTAATTTAGTATTTGAACAGTTTACAAAATCTTTGTCAAATAATAATGTTAAAAATATCCATCTACTTATGGTATGACTAACCTATCAGTATTCTTTAATCATATATCCTAACCGTTAATAATGTTTAGGGAATGTCCTCTAGATTTGAAGGAAGCAATATCTAGTATATGTTTTGCTGCACCAAGATGCGCCGATCTGCCGGAGTTGTTGCAGGTTCAAATGTCATTTGCTTCCAAATATGGGAAGGAATTTGTAGCTGCAGCGACTGAGCTCCTGCCAGATTGTGGTGTTAATCGCCAGGTTCCATGAATTTTCATCCTATACAGACTTACCACCAAGTATAATTGCTATTTCTTTTATGACATTATATATGCAATCTGCAATTGCAGTTAATAGAGCTACTATCAGTTCGTGCTCCTTCACCAGAAAAGAAATTGGTGCTTCTGAAAGAAATTGCTGTTGAGCATGGCTTAGATTGGGATCCAGCTGCTTCTGAAACTGAGTTATTTAAGAAACATGAAGACTTACTGGTAAATAATAGACATTAGTGACTAGCAATCATGTGCTATTTTGTTTTTTCATCCTGTCACAATCTTATATGTGCGCACTTTGTCAGAATGGCCCTACACAATTTGTTAGTGGATCTAAAATGCCCCTTCCTGAAGAAAAACACAATGAAGCACTGTACTCTACTCCTGATCAACCCAACAAAGAAGAACCTGACTCTGATTCTGGCTCGGACACATTAGAATTTCCTGAAGTTCCTAAAGCATCAGTGCGGTCAAGTGCAAATGTCGCCACAGCTCCAGAAACAGTCACATCCTCTCCATCTATTTTTCCCCCTGAAGTTGATCTTCACTTGTCAGGCAGTTCTGGAGTTACAGAACATGTAAAACATGAGAAGGTAGAAGAAAAACCAAGGGCTGATAAAGATGAACCTTATGATTTGTCTGGCAGTAAGGAAAATAAACAGTTTGTGCCTTTCATTGCCCCTCCATCGATATCATCTGGATCATTTTCAGCAAGACATAGTGACTCACCTCCCTCCTTGTCAAGGACCAAAACAGAGGCTGATGTTGACTTGCAGGATGTGTTGGTTGCTGCTCATGCTGCTGCTGAAACTGCTGAACGTGCCGCAGCTGCAGCTCGCTCAGCAGCTACTCTTGCACAAGTTCGAATTAATGAGCTTACCAAGAAAAGTAGTGAACATGAACCAGATAGTATCTCTGAGAACCCATTCTTTACGGGTAGTACTAATCAGTTTGAAGCAACTGAAACAGAGCATTTCACTGAGCAAAATGCTGCAGGTGATTATGATGGTCATGGTAGAAAACATTTCGAGCCCCATCAGCATCTTAATGCTCTCCCAGGATCAGATTCATCGAGCTTTCCTTCATTTGATACCCTCAAGGCAGATTTTGATTCTTCTCTACCCAGTGATCATGTGCAGGAAGACAAATCAGCTGGCCACCAGCCTAAGAGATTACCTTCAATGGATGATGACCCATATTTCTCGTACCCCAACTTATTTACCTCACAAAATCCAAATGGTGGATCTCATACTCGTTCGGATAATACAGGCTTCCCACATGATCTGTGACAGGGATTCTAGTCCAGCTACACCTTTCTTGATATGGCTTTGAGATCTTGCTTCTGAATGGTTTTCTACTCTGCTGTAGAATTCTAGTTTAGTCTTTGTCTTATTTGCAGTTCCTGGCTTTATATCCTACATCCTACACACTAATGCTGCCTTTTCATTTAATGAATGAAGCAATGCAAATTTTCAATTTCTGTAGTTATGTAAGCTTTCCTGTTCATGGTGAATTTGTTGATGGTGATTAAGGCTACAATGAGTGTAAAAATCCTTTAGTGTTGGGAATAAAAGGTTTTCGTATTCAATTTTGTTTCTATTAGACTTGTTATTTATTTGCACATCGATGTCTAGTTTGGTAGCAACATACAGTGGGGAATTTTATCATGCTCATTAGTTTTTAAATCTCCAATATAGATGTACAAGTATAATGTCTGGATATCGATGTTACTGTTGAAATAGGCCTCCATTAGATGTTATGCATGCTTCATGTAAGGAAATGTACAAAATGCAGGCATCCATTGTACTTGGCACTAAGAATAATGCACATTAATGATAAGCTCGGGCTCTAGATGAGTTTTTATTTTATTTTATTTTTATTTGTCTTTATTATGCTAACAAATGTATTTTACTTCAGCTCAGAGTGACACGAGAAACCAAATCACCGTACAGTGTGATGACAACTTACTGCTAGAACGGTTAGTGGGTTAGGCCAATGCGTGTATGTTAATCTAGTACACCTAAACATTTGTCAATTAGCTGACTAATATGTTAATTTATGGTCAAATATTTAGAAAATGGGTTTTGATTCAAAATCATTTTATTAAGCATCACATTAGCTAGGATTGGTTTGGACGAGCCTGCTTGGATTATCTGGATTTTTTTTTTTCTTATGGTATCTTCAAACAGGTTTATATTCTTAAGAAGCATTTCAAACAAGCAATAGATTGGGTTTAATATTAATTAAAATCTTTGATATATTCACAATTTCAAGTGTGTCAATGCATCTAGTTATAATATAGAGATATAATTGTAATATTACTATTTTTGGATTGATATTATTACAATTATGTTTCTACATTATAACTGAATGGATTAGTATTCTCAAAATTATAAGTATACCAAAAATGATTATTGTATTTCATATTTTCTTTTTTTAAAAAAGTAAGATCAAATTATTAAAATAGACATGTATAGATTTGATAGTGTAATTACTATTATTTGAATGAATAAATAATTTAAAATATTTATAGCGGTTGAATTCAATTTAATTTTTAATTTTGTAGTTAAAGTACTAAAAAAATAAAATAAATATATAAAACATGTTAATCAAATATATATATATATATATATATAATATTAAATTAAAATAAATATATAAGGTCAAGAGAATACATGGGACTTAGAAAAAGGGAGATTTTATAGGTAGAAAATGAAAATTGATGTGATTAATGATTTTTAGTCATGATATTTTTGTCATACAAAAAACAGTCCAATGTTTTTGTTCTTATATTGAAGGAAAAGCTCTTTTCCTTCTATCCTACAAGAGAAAATTACTCCTGTTATTACTGAAACCTTTCTTTTTTTTTTGAAAAAAAGAAAAAACTCGGTCAAACACTTCAAAAAAAAATCAAAATAAATATTTTACATGAGAAAAAGGGCTGCTGTTCCTCCTGCAAGGACTCTGACCATACAATCAACTAAACGACAAAGTTCATTTTTTAATTTTGCATTTCCTTTTATATACTCTTTTATCATGCACTATGCATAATTTTTTTACTAAAATATTGAATTCATTCTTAACAAACTAAAAGCAATATAATCTAATTATGAGAAAAAAAAATTATCTTTACAAAATTGCTAAATTTACTATGTACCAGTTGGGTTTTTTAAAGGTATAGCCAGTGCGTCACGCCACAATTAGGAAGCTTATTTAAGACATGAGAAAGAAAACCATAGTGCCACAGACACATCGGAGGGCAATGGAACTTTGAAGATACATTTCAATCTGGAGAAGTCCTGAATGCCATGCCAAACCTACTTTTGAATATCCCCACTCAGAAGAACGAGAATAGATATAAATTGTAGATTGAACAAGTTGTGAAGCAAGGTGTACAAAAAGATTAAGCTACCAATGTTTCGTTAAATAAACACCACTTCGTCATACTGCAGAAGATGATACAAATTGCAACTCGACAAAGCAGCTCCTATGCACAAATGTAAATGAATATAATGCAGTGAACTTACAGGAGAAGTAATCAGATAATGGTACTCGAAGGAACAAAATAGAGGGAGTAAAAAACAGAAGTAAAAGAGAACTTTATAGTTAAAAAATAAGTCATCATAATTCTTCTTTTCTTTGTTACTCTCCACTGTCCCAAGGTCATCTTGGACCAGATAACTCCACTGCATGTAAATTTTCAGTTGAGTCAACAATCCAATCAGAATTGGGATGAGGGGCCAGCTCCACTTCCTGGCGAAGAACTTCAACCTTTTGCCACTCATCCCATCTCTCCGCCAAGCCATCACCTTCGAGCATTCTCACCACTTCCGACATCTTAGGCCGGTCCATAGGGGAGCCTTGTGTGCAGAGAAGTGCAACCTGGATAAGCTGTTCTACCTCAGCTTCTACGTAGTTGTTATGTAGATCAGGATCAACCAGCATTTCTAGCTTTTTCTCTTTGAGAAGTCCTTTTACCTAAGAACATGTTCAGTAGCAGTTTAGGATATTTCATCACTGAAAAGGGAAATCTTAAAAATGAAGGGCAAAAAGGTTTCAGAAATACACATCTACGTATTCCAGCTAACCATGTTCATCAACTATTTATGTCAGCAATAAATAGTTTTGAAGCTTTCATGTGCACAAGAATGGAAGTGTCAATTTTCTAAATCATGCTTATCCTTCTTCCCCACAAAAAGCACAGAATAATCTTGCTTGTCATAATCAGATGACTGGATCATATCCAGGCAATAGCTCTATCAATAACAGTTGCTGATGACATTACTATAAACTGAAATAACTTACAACCCTTTGCTATGCCCGGCAGATGTCATTGATTTGCCAAAACAATAAATGAAATCAAATGTAATATTTCTGGGGTTGCAGCCTTCAGCAATCACAACATAATAAAATGAAAAATTTCCTCCCTCCTTCCCTTTACCATTTATGTGCAGGAACATTATGCCTAAGCCAACAATATAGGAAATACAAAATACAAAATACACCAAACGAATTATAAAATTAAATTTAAAGCAAGGGCAAAATATATTTAAAACAGGAGGATATACTTTACAGTGAACATACCCAATCAAGCAACATAACATCGTCATCATTTGCAAGCCGAGCAAGGTCAAAAGCTCGTTGTCCAGTTATAAGCTCCAAAAGCATAATACCATACCCAAAAACATCAGTTTTCTCTGAAGATTTCCCAGTTGACAGATACTCTGGAGCTATGTGCCCAATTGTGCCCCGTACAGCAGTTGTGACATGGGTATCCTTGTAGTCCATAAGCTTTGCCAACCCAAAGTCCCCAACAACAGCCTCAAACTCCTCGTCCAACAATATGTTTGCAGCTTTTACATCACGATGAATAATCTTTGGGTCACAATGATCATGCAAATATGAAAGACCCCTGGCAGATCCCAAAGCAATTCGCTTCCTAGTTGGCCAGTCTAGAGGCGGCTGATGTGCTAGACGCTCTAAAATAATACAAATACAGAGTCACAAGGCAATATTAGAATAATGATATGAATCACTCATGTTTTTAGACATGAATGAGATAACTGGTCCAAACTATTCTTCAAATAAAAAGAAATGCTATTTAAGCTAATAAATTTGAGCAATGCTGTAAAAGTTGATACAACTTACATAAATTAGCTCTGTTTCATATATGTTTACTCTCTTCCATAAAACGTGAACACAAGATTTTTTTAGCAGTAAAAGTTGACACTTGATTGAAAAGATAAACATAATCAAAGGTGGCCAGAAGCATGTCAACAAAATTTGTGGCTTATAATAAGAGAGCTAAAGCTGCAAAGGTATCAGCAGTAGTCAATCTGATTTTATGCTATCCTATTTAAAAAAAAAAATTGCAGTGAACCAAAAGTCTCTTTTAAGTTTAAAACGCAGGAGTACAACTGTAAAGCATAATTACTGTAATTCCTAGTTATTGTTTGAAAATGCCAGAGCTAGAACAGCTCACGACTAAACTTAGCTCTTCTAATACCCAGTAGCAAATATTTAAACAGTTTTCAATTTAGAAAATCATACAGTGAAAGGAAACTCCATGTTAAAGTAAGAAAAAAAAGGTTACCCCAATTCATAAAGTTGACATTATTTAGACAAACTTGCAAATATAAAGAAAAGGGGTACAGAAACAGAAGGCAGAGGGGTATATTGAAAGATGACAGGAACAGAAACAGTTGTGAGGTTATCAAGTACAGAAATATATATATATAAATAATAAATAGATAAATAAATACACAACCCAGTCAATGTCTCCTTAAATCTCTAGTCAAAGTCACTGCATAGCAAAGAATCAAGCACTTCTATAGCATAGATGCCTAATGGCTTGCAAGTGGACTAAGGACAAAATAGGGAAAAGATCTACCTCTTAAGCATGATGCAACACTTCCATTAGCCATGTAGGGATAAACGAGCAACCTTTCAGTAGGTGTCATACAGAACCCACGTAAACGAAGAAGATTTCGATGCACAGCCATGCTGATCATTTCTACTTCAGTCTGAAACTGAAGCTCTCCACCAGGTGTGCGCTCCTCTTTCAGTCTTTTCACGGCAACCAATGAACCATCTGCCAAGCGTCCTTTGTATACCTTACCAAATCCGCCCCTTCCCAGGATATTCTTATTGCTGAAACTATCTGTAGCAACTTGCAGTTCTCGTAGTGAGAACCTCTTAAGCTGTCCCAGATGGACTTCAGGATCCTCTTCAGCTGCAAACAGATGTAAAAAAGTCAAAATCATCCAATTCATATTCACCAAAAAAAACCCATAATCCAACTGATAAGTTCAACTATTCTTATATGCATTACTCACCAGGCACATCAAAGAAAAACTCTTGCGGCTTCCTTCGTCGCCACCATGCAAATGCAATTGCAGGAGCAGCAAATAACAGGGCAGCACCTGCAGCAACTCCCCCAGCAATTGCCCCTGTGGCACTATTACCTCCTGAAATTTCATAAACAGGAAAATCAGAATGCAAGTGCTTCATTCATCTATAAATGTCCACAACATGCATGAAATATGGATTGTAGAATCAAGTAGCCACTGCCCATAGCATAGCAAGAGCTTCATGTTAAAAATCCAGGCCAAGTATAATTCTTCATAACTAGAAGCAGCCAAAAACCTAAGACATGCCGAAGGTATAAGTAACATTATCATCTAAACTTTGCACTTAAAGTCAGCAATAATAGAAAGATTACCTGGGACAGAAACTGGGGGTGGTGGGACAAAAGGGGGAGGTGGCGAAAATGGAGGAGAGCCTGGACAAGGGTGCCCAGTGACTGGCCCACATAAATCCAAATTGTTGGCAAAACTGCATTAAACGCAGATGCTTAAGCAAATTCTATTACAAATCAAAATTAGTGAATTTAATAATAGGTCAGAGATCAGAGGATAACCTGATTGGAGTGAATAATGAGAAGGAGCCATTATCAGGAACTACACCAGAGAGGCGGTTATTTGATAAATCCCTACATTGTTATATATAAATTGAGAACAAAAAAATTAGCATTTCTTATACAGATTAAAGAGGGGAAGAAACAGCATGTGATTCTGTAAAATGGCACTTACAGCACTTGAAGAGATGAAATATTAGTCAATGACATGGGAATTGGACCCGTCAGGCTGTTATTGTTAAGCCGGCTATCCTTAGACAGACATACCAAGGAAACAGTATTAAGATCTATAATATTATCACAATAAAGAAAAATGGAATACAACAGTATAATCTTTCACCCTTTGACAGAAGAATTACAACAATCTACATAAAACTAACATAGGTTAAGTTTTCATTCTTGTCTTCATTTTAGAATTTTAAGAGGAATATGCAATGATGGTTGGTACATGAAATATAGCTTACAGGCACAAATGAACTGTATGTAACTCAGAGAATTGACAATTCGTTAATTACAAACACCATCTATGACAAAATCCTTCCTTCTTTGTGTATTCTCAAGAAAACATAAGTATAATGCAAAAGCCCCTGATCCTCCAAAGAAATAGGAAGTTATTTTATGCCTGGAAATTAGCTTTTTTATACTTCTGTTGTGGCTTAACTTAAGCTTCACCTCCCACTGGAATTGTTCCCCATCTATTTATTTTAAGTGATCAGTTACAATATTTTATTAAGGTATCAGCAAGGAAATTCAATAACACAGGATATTTTAATCACCATTTGCTCCCATTATTGTCATCACAGCAAAAATTGAGTTAATTAATGAAATCAAAAGCAAGACAAATGCACATGCTTGTCATATTAAACTTCAATGACTAAATAGTCTAACCTAAAGTCTCAATAGGCATTTCTAACCAATATAACACCCTTGTTTGGATAGACAGTTACATTTCTCTCAGGCCCCTTAAATATGAAAATTTTGTCCCTTTTGATTGGATCCAACTCCCAAATATGAATGTTAAATCACAGTTGATTTCAGATTTCTGTTTCCTTTAGAATTCAACATAATACATATCTTTGCTTGAACACAAGACCTGAATTCTGTTGGATTTAATTGTCTTCAAAGTCAACTTCTAATTGTTAAGTTGCAGTAAGGGAATTTCTCTCCAACGTTACACAATTAACACCAATAGGATGCCACTGTACATATTTATCCACTCGTATACATCAATTATAAAAACAAAAATAACCATACATCTTGGGCAAACAAAATGGAATTTGACACAAAAAATAATTTCTTCAGAATGGCCACCACAGCATAGATTTCAAACAAATAATGCATACAACAAGTATACTCACAGAAAACGCAATTTTGACAGCTTGCCCAATGAATCTGGGATAGGACCAGTGAAGCTATTTAAGTACAGATCCAAGCTCACCAAGCTAGTAAGATTACCAAGATCGCTTGGAATTGGGCCAGTAATGTTATTGCTGTAAAGTTCCCTGTTTTAAAATATATACATTAAAACGTTATGGAAATATTGGATTTCTAAATTCTTATTTTGAAAAATACTCAAAGGAGAATAACTCAAAAGTGGGGTGTTCTGTTTTCCATAAGTTTAACATTTTTCGTGCTCAAAAAATAAAGTTCTATCAATGTAGAAGATTCAAGTGTCAAAAATCAACTGAGAAGGGGCAAAAACGAAAAAAAGAAAGCAAGAAATATGGACCTTTGACACCACAAAATTAAGTGATGCAATATGGATAACTTCACTAATAAACCTATAAATAGACTCCAAAATTGACGAAAAAAGAAAAAGAAGATCAAAACATCAAAAGGATCAAAGCCAGACATAACATACAAATACTGCAAATTCTTGAGCAGGCCTAGCTGTGGAACAAGTTGACCAGACAAAGCAGCATTTCCTAGATCACTGGCATCAGAACAAAAGAAAGGAAAACATAAGAGAGTGTTAGAAAAGACACCCTGTAATTATAATATGCACCAGAATTCAGATACAGAATAAACGTATACGTGATAGATATATAGGCCCAGAAAGCTTACACTCTTATTACACTATTATCATTGTTGCATGTTACATGAAACCATGTGCATGGATTAACAAGTGTAGGATCCCAACTTTGTAAAACATTGTTAGGATCCTGCAAATTTGTCCTCAGGCTATGTAAAGCATCGCCTGTTTTAAAATACAAGAAACAATCAGGTTTGGTTAGAAGCTACACCGGTTAGACATTGCAAATAAAGAAACATAATGCACCACAGTTAATTAAGCAATACATTTCAAGACAAAAATAAGCTACCAGCAGAGACCAGTACAAGGAGATCTAATCTTAGCTTATCTACTAGACACGCGTGATGAAATCATAACAATCTATTGCATAGAGTAGCTTGGGGGTTAAGGATTCATTGAACTGGACAGATAAAAATTGAATCGGGAGAATCTGGTAGAAGCAATGCCATGATTAAAACTGTTAACATTCCATGTGCCATCATTACTTGGTTTGAATTGCCCAAAGCATAACCCATTCAGAGCATGTGATAGGGTGCCCAGCAGCAAGACATTGTCTACAAACGTTCTCTACGAGAAGCCCTTGCGATAAAAAACCGTACTACATGAGACACAGGTGGAATATCTGCCGGGACTTCTTACACTTAATACTCCATCTGATCACTTCTACCAATTTTTTTTTCCAAAACCAGAGGAACAGGAGATATAAAGGTCATAATGAAACACCATAAAACGCACTAAGGCCGTCTGACCAAATGGTATTACTCCTGTGATGCATAGAATCTTCCGAAGGAACTTTATACCGAAGGGAAAAGAAACCCATTCACCACAAGTCAATACAATCAACGAAGCAACCAGCAAACTCTCAAACAAGTTTGAAGATCGTAATTTTTGTTGAAAAAGAGAAAAAAATGGTAATGAATGAATGAGCTCTAAAGCTTATAAAATAAAATAAAATAAGACCAACCTTCCATGTTAGCAGAAATCAGCCATAATGGATGAACTAACAAGACCAACCAGAGCATAGCTGAAGCCCAGACCCCTGTCCCCATCAGACTAAGTAGCCAAAAATCGCAGATCCAAATGATATCTCACCCCCCAATACACCATCACAAAACCCCCTCTCCTCCACACCCCAACCACCCAAATAACTCAAAACCCTAACTCCCCAACTCTTACAACCAAGCCCCTCTAATCTCCACCATTACTACCCAGAAGCACACCCAAAGCATCACACTCAAAAGCCGATCTCATCCAAATACACCTTCTGAACTAACCAAGAAAGCCAAACTGAAAAAATTCCCAAAATAAATAAAAAATCAGAAGAAATTTATAACATTTTCCTTTCCCCTCTCCTTCAAGTGAAAAACTTTTTCCTTTTCACTTTTCTCTCCTCGCCGAACAACTCTCTCTCCTTTCTCAACCAGCCAGTGTAAGCGGTTATGTGTGTTTTTGAGTGAGGCGTGCACACTGAGAAGAGTGAATGTAAGAGAGAGAGAAAGACTGCCCGAACGGTGCTGACCGTTGCCCGAACTCAGTCAAAACGCCCTCGCGCTATATCGTGGAAAGTGACGTGACCCAAAGAAGGCAGGGGGCAAAACCCCGTTAAGGGTCAAAGGTGCGAGTGGGAGTCTAGTGGGTCCCACACCACCATTTTGGGGGTGCCACGTCAGATTGGGCCCAAAGTTTTTAAATGCGTAAAGATGGAGATTGCGAGAAACTGAGTCCCAAAATAAATATCAATGCAATAATAAACCAAGCTTGATTTGTTGGGTTAAAAGATAGCAAAATATGCCGTTATAAATGAAGAATATTTGACTGAGAAACAATGGGTGTATGTAATTGTAAATTTTTGAAGGTAGAATTATTATGGACCCACATTGTGTTACCATATTTCTTGTCGTGTAATTGAATGAATTTTTGTTATCAAGGCCTGAATTTACAAATTCAAGAGCTCCAAACTAATAAACCGTTAAAAAAAAAGTTTTTGTTGGTATTAATTAAAAAATATTTATTACACGTACTAAATTATTTTTAATTAATAAAATTAATTTATAATCAATTATTATAACCATTATCGATAATAATAAATGTTTGTAAAATTTATTTATTGTATACAATATATAAGTTTTAATTAATGCCCTCAAGACACTTAATAGTAAAATTCAAAAATAAAAGTCTAAGGCACAATTTAAATGGACGTGCTCAAGGGTCAATGTATTTAATGGAAATAGATAAAATATAATGATAGGTGTCATAATTTTCTACAAAATTTTTGTAATTGGTTTCATTTTGTTCAATTTACATTGGTTTGAATAATTTGTCATTTTTGAAAAAATAGAAAAGTTTCAATCAAAAATAAAAAATATGAAAAAATAATTACAATATCAAAGAAGAGTAGAGTTGAGTTTCTCAAAAATAATTACAATCTTAAAATTTTTTCATGAACAATCTTTTTTCGAAGAATTTAGTTATCGGAAAACATATTTTTAACTTGAAACAAAGCTACAAAGAATTTCAAAGTTGAAAGCAAGCTTTCTTGAATTCTTATTTTTTTCAAAGAATGCTCAAGACAAAACGAAAAGACGTAGAAATGAGAGACATCAATGAAATAGAATTTATAGAGGTTTATACTAATATTTTCCTACATCTTCCTCCCAAACACACAAATAGAGAAATTTTTTGTCAATGAAAATCACCAACAACTTACATCAAGACAACCCTCAACATTAGGCTCAACATTCCCAAATTATCTTTGTTGCTATTAAGGATAAAACTTTTGCACCCAAAAGGATAAGACTAGCTAATATTTGGCTTCCTTTCCAAACTTCATATGATGTTTTTGTTCAATTTTTTTTTTTTCTAATTAGACATATATTCAAAGTATAGCAGAAAGTGTAAATTGTTTCAACCCAAAGAATTCTAGGAAGGCTATATTCACAAAGCAATTTTCTTGCCATAACAATGTTCAAATGTTCTCTTCAGATGGAGGTATTCAAATGCCCCTTTTCATTTTGAAAATGAGAATTAAATATCTTAAATCTTGTAAAGCATCTATCCATGTAAGCATGGAAGAAGACCTGCATGAAACTTGAAAAATCATTCATAATAACCAAACTATAAAATTTACCTGAGGCTTTGAGTTCTACTTGGTCGTAATAGGTTTATATGTATGAAGTAAAGTAAGGCCATATTGTGAAGCATGGTCTTCTTAGACAAAGATGTCAGACAACGCAAACAATAAATAAGAAGGGATTAATTGAATGTTTACAAAAATTTTGATTATTTTAAAATATATTTTGCAAAATAATTGTTATTAAGACCACTTTAAAGAGTTTAGAGAAAAATATCAATTATATCTATCAATAAAAGTTTGTCTTGTTACTTAAAGCAAGACGAGTACAATTGTCCTTTTCAGAATCAAAGTAGATAACAATATTTAGTTAAAATTCACACAAAAGCTTGTTTTTAAGCAAAATTAAAAATCTAATGGTCGCTTGAACAATTTATTAACAAAACAAATGTAAGATGTAATGAGTATATACAAAGAGAATACAAACTCTAAATCTTATCCTGATTTAAGTGTAATCCAAGTTTAAATCCAGTTTACAAGTTTCTACTTGAAAATTCTCTATTAAATCACAAGTTTAATTAGACACAACTTTTAACTCAAACTAAAGTAGATTTTTTTATATTGAAAAGGAAAAAAAATTATCAAAAGATCACCTCTATTCTTAGAAGAAAATGGCTCTAAAAGCTTCATCACTCTTGTTTTTTCTCACAATGACACACCAATCATAAATTGCTAAAAAGAAAACAAGGCCTCTGATAGAGAAAATAGGTAAAATGAAGCTATAAAAACTCAAATGATAAAGATTTTGCAGCTCAGTAATGTTTGTTTTCTCTCCCCAAACATATTAAAACAAATTTAACATCATATTATAACACTTGGTTCTATTCCAAAATGTTTTTAAAGATCATTTATGTAGGGCTCTATGAAAAAAAGTTGTTAGACACATAAAATATTATGTTATATGCTTCAAAAAAGATTTTCTTTTTTATGCTGCCGCTGCCAAGGCCTACTAGTCAACTTGTAGCCAAAATATGATTGTTATCTTGAATTTCCAATTCATTAATCAATTGTTGAGGTATAGTAGTTGAATGTTGCCTTTTAGTGAACTTCCAATAAATTTATAGGAATTGACAATTAACTAGTACCTCCATTTTAAGGGAATGACTTGCATTTAGAAAGTTTTGAGTCTATTTTCATATAAAACAAGTTCCACATGAAAATTTTGTCATATTTTATGTAAATTTGTATCTCACTACTCCATTTTAAATGATCATAACTTTTGCATTTGAATTGTTTTTTGAATGAATGACCTACTTTAGAAGATATTTGAGTCTAATTTTAAAAAGAACTAGTTTCATGTCAAAGCCTCCGTATGATTTGTAAAATATGATCAAATTGGTGGCCAAAGGAAAAAATAGGATTTTGCTACAATCTATATCTTGCTTTTTCAGGGATCCAAACAAATATCATGAGAACTAAAAGCTCTTGGGCTTATAAATGTAAATCTAAGTCATTGAACTTCACAAAAAATCTTATGCTTATGATAAATATACTTATTTGAATCCAAACTAAAGGAATCCAGGGTTTAGAAAAGAATATCTTATCCATTCACCCACAACTGTAAGGCTTCCATGATGGAAAGTAAGCAGAGATAAATTTACCAAGGGGAAAGGGGTGCATGTTCTCGACTTTGAATGTTTATTAATATTTAATATTTTGCCTCCCATCTGCATATATATATATATATATATATATATATATATATAGAAAAGGTATCAAGATTGGTCAATCTACAAAGGCTAAATTACATCTGGTTTATGTTGATGACATAACACTCTTTTTTGAAGCTAGTGATGAATCCTGTATTGAAATTAGAGGTATTCTAGACAAATCCAGCTCTTCTCATGCTTCGAAATCAATAGGAATAAATCATTGATGGTCTTCAACCCAAACACCTCACATTATTTAAGAAGTTCATGTCAAGTTTATTTGGAATCAAATATGCAAGCGAGTTAGAAAGTATCTTGGAACTAGGATGGATCCAAGGAAATAGAAAGATAGAGTTATTCAATGTTTAATAGACAAAATTAATCGAAATTTGCAATCCTCGAAGTCTTTTCTATTATCACTAGTAGGACACCTACTCTTATTAAATATGCGTTTAATTCATGTTTGTTCTATGAGCTTTCTTGCTTTGTGCCACCAAAAAAATATTGTAAAATCATTGATTGTAAAGTTGCTAATTTTTCTAGGATTCAAGGATCAAAGACCTCATATTCACATGTTGAATTCAGGGAACATCAGCATCAACAACCAAAGTGGAGGTTTAGGGATTTGAAACACATTTTCATTCATTCAAAGCCCTTTTGCCCAAGCAAACCTGGAGAATTTTAGATAAAAATTATTCTTTCATTTGAACGCAATAGTTTCATAGGAAATATTTTGATCTTCATTAACTAGGCACTCTCATCAAATGCTTCAATTCCTCATGGATATGGAAAAAGATTATGGAGACTCAAGAGCTCATAACTACAAAAATAAAGTGACAAATAAGTTCAAGTGATGATATCTCTATCAATCATTATCCCTAGTGGCAAATGCAGTCAGGTTTGTCCTTAGTTCATAATAGAGTCTCAGACCATATTCAGCATGACAGAGCTGCATGGGACATACATCGCCCAAGTAAAATATCTCATGAAAATATTATATTCCAAATATCATTTGAACCTTTTCCATTACTAATATTCCGGATAAGCTTATATAGGCAAGAAATAGCAAAGGCTTCTACACGGTTAGAGATGGCTACAACATTTTAACGAGAATGAGACAGATTCAATTTTGCCTCAACAACGAGTATTCTCAAAATGGGATGTACTTTGGAAGGTTAACCTCCCTTACAAAATCTTGATGTCTTCATGGATATTAATTTTTAAATCTCTTCCTATTGGCAAGATACTTATTACTCATCACGTTCTTATGGAATCTTTATGCTATCTAAGTGGTGCCCCAAATGAAGCCCTCTGTCCCCTAATTTTGCACCGTCCTTTAGCCATAAGTCTTTAGTTTGCCTCATCACTAGGACTCATGTAGATCATTTTGAGAATCAAGATTTAGCTGCTTTGTACCAAGCTTGGGTTTCCATGGACAAAAACAACCTTGTCAACTTGAATCTTTTTCTTTCTTTTGGCCATATACGTGAACTTGAATCTATCACTAAAGAAATTCTTGTTATTCCTTTTGTTATTTGGAATATTAGAAATCTGGTCCTTCATAAAATAAGCATCCTAATCTTGTGGAAGCTCTGAAGCAAGTTAAACACTTTTAGTTCTCCTCTAATTCTGTTCATACATAGGATGTGAGCAAGGCTTTATATCGATTACATGACAGTCTCCCAAGTATACAAAGACATCTTCATACTCGGAACGGATGGTCCATAGTTATTGGCTTTTGGAAAATTGGGATCAGATTAAAAAAACCTATCATTTATTACATAAGTATGTTCAATAGATCTATGGTTAGGAAACAACAATAGTTAATTGCCTCTTAAAACAAAGTAGCTTCTTCTCATAGCTGTCCAATATGTCCTAAGTTGGAAACCTGCCTCTTAAAACAAAATTTAATGTATTTGTATGGTTACAATATTGAATTGATTTCGATCAATATTTTAAAAACTAGAAATCAGCCTGCCTTTTGGTATCATCATCCTTAAACTTTGGAGTATCTAAAATTTGATCAAACTTAAACAAAAGTACATGATTGACTATTTAATTATAAATTTATGTTACTAAATTCAATTTAGTCTCAAATATTGATAATTTATTAGTCATGAAGCAATAAATGTTATTGAGTATAATTAGTTAATATTTTAGTATAGATTAAACACAATTTCTCTAAATTTTATTAAAGCACAAACAACTCTTCTTTTTTTTTTTTTTTTAAATGTCTATATTTTAGTCTAATTTTAATTTATTTTTACTAAAATACCATTCATAGAAATATCTACGGGGATATTTTAGTTAAATAGAATATAAGTTTAGGTTAACGAAAGGTATATTAATAAAAAAAATGTTTTGCTGAAAAAAATAAACAATGCAAATGCACCAACTACACCAAATTTCAAATACATTCAATTAAAATCCACTATAATATAGTTCATCTGTTAATTTCAAGAGTAGTCTGTATAATTTTTGAAAAGAAAAAGTTCATATAATTTCAACATAATTTAAAAAATATGATCTATATAAATTACTCTATATTTTATTATTATCTAATTGTAGAATTTATTATTTTCTTAATGTTTTTCCCTTGAGTCCTTTTAATATTGAGTTATATATTAGCCAATTGATTTAATTAACCCGTTACCCAATAGCCTCTCGTCTTTTTTTCTTTTAACTTTTTAAATTAATCCGGATATTGAACTGATCTCTCTGAATCTAATGGATAATTTTAAATAATTTCAATTTACACTTCAACATTAATTATTGAAACTCTTTTTTCTAATGACAAATTCGAATCCATTTCAACGATCAAGTTCAAACTAAAACAAATCAACATGACACTTGTAGAACAAACGATTTGAGTGTGCATCATAAAAAATTCCATGACGTAATAACATTAATTTAATAATAATTAAATTAATCACTTCTCGTTGACTGGGTGTTTTGCTTTACTGAAGATCTCAATCTTACCGGCTTGGTGCCCATAATAAATGTTTAAATTATACACACACACACACACACACACACATATATATATATATATATATATATATTTAATTTTATGAAAAAATACAAATTTTTTCATGTAATGAGAAAATGACTAAAAATACCATAAAAGTTAATGTTAACATTTTATTAAAAATATATTTCTTAAACTTTCATTCAATATTAATGATTTTTTTCATAAGTGTAATTTATTTTAAATTTAAAAAATAACTATTTTATATTGCCCAGATACATAATTAATATTTATTATATTACATAAATAATTATAATAACATTTTTCTTTGAATGAGTGTAGTTATCACTTATTTTATTGTTACAAAAAAAATTAATGTAGGACATCTTTTGGATTTTAAAAGAAAAGTATAACTTTTAATATAGTTTTTACCTATTCCTACTATTATTCAATCTATATGTAGCTTTTAGTTTAATAAATTGTTAAATAAAGAGTAATTCTTGTGTGATATGGCAAGAAAATTCCTGTTTTTATTTCGATATATAAATAAAATTTAAACTACTTTTTTGGTTTAAAATAATTAAAAGATTTTTAACTTCATGGACTAATATTATAAAATTGACTTCTTCTTTAAATTTATGTTCGTAACATTATTTTATTTTATCTTATTTCTGAAATTATTTTGAATGTTATTTAATTTCAATTCGATCCAAAAACTAACCTAGAAGTTTATGTAGTGCTATTTTAAACATTTTTCACATACATTTTATTAGTTTATTTACTCTTGCTACACACTTAATTTGCATAAAAAATAATACAATGTATGAAATTAGGGTTAGATATGTAAAGCTATAGAGTTCCTAAATTTCATGAATAAATTAGAGTTCTAATTAGAGCTTCTTAAAGGCAAGTTTCTTTTTTTAAAAAAAGTGAAGGAATGAAAGTGAAATTTAGAAGTATTTTAATAAATGAGGATTTAAATAAATATACATTTAAGAAATATTGAATTAAATAATTTGACATTACTATATACATATTTTCATGTTAGAATCATTATATATATTAAATAATTGTTCTATATTCAAGATAAAATTGTATCATATCTAATTGATATTCATATAAATGATCAGATGAATTTGATTATCGTTATTTGATGATTAATATTAATGTCAAATATATTAAATTTTACTAGCACTAGAATAATGTGGAGAGTATATTCTTAATGTTATTCAACATATTCAATTACGATAAAATATAAATATCGTGTATTCCAATAAAAATATGTTTAAACATAAACAAAATATATTATAAAAGTTTTGAAACATTTTATCCGGCCAGAAGTTTCTGTTGAATATATGACACTTCACTTTTGCAATTAATTAAAAATTAGGGCCTCTTTATTTCTTTAAAAAAATAAATTTGATTAGATGAAAGTTTGTCTTATAAATAATTTTATTTGATTTAGTTTAAATTCTTTTTTAAAAAATTACTTTTGTTCTTTAAACTCTTGTTTATATAAAATAAAAGTAAAAAAATACGTTTTGCTTTGAATAAGTTATATTGATGACAAAATTTAATTTTTATATATTTTTCAAATATAAAATACGGTAATATAAAGTCACATTTGACTAAAAATCAATTTTACCTAATAATATTAATCAAAAATCAAATTTGTTCAACCTTTAGTCTAAACACACGTTGAATAGTTAAGGAGACATGCCTCCTATTTGGATTAATCAATTTAAAATTTTAGAATCAACCCTTGCAATTTGCTCTCACAAACATTTTAAATCAATGTATGGATGCACCTTTAAAAATTACTAGTAACAAACTGTTTTGGAAAGGAACTAATTGGACTAACTTAAACAATACCCAAAATAATAGAAAGTGTGCAAGTTTCTCCTTGTGCTTTGAAACGTTGACCATATGGTTTCTCCTTTGCCAAATGTGTGACCCAAAAGCTTTTTACTTTGTGTGAGGGAATGGTTTTCAAGGTTGAAATGATTTTGATTTAGAGGCTAAGGTGTGAAGAGAGAGAGGTACTATGTTTGACTCAAAGTGGGTGCACTACCACTAATTATTGAGCATGACCAAGCATGCATTCTTGTGCATTCCCTTTTCCCATTCTTCATAGATTCTTTGGCCCATCCTCCTTTTTTATTTTTTATTTTTGCTTTTTGCTTTTTTTAACAGTTAGTGATTCATTATGAATAGTAATTTAAAAAAAAAAATTTTTATACTTTTAGTTCTTGTAGTTTCACGTAATTTTAAACAGGTCCTTATGGTTCAAAAATTTATAATTAATTCTTTAACGTTCAAATAATTTTTTATCTAGTCATTGTCAATATAATTTTACTACCAATATTTTGGTAATGTGTGAGTTTATTTCATTCCATGATTCATTTTAATCTCTTTTATTAGTATAATTTAATTATATTTATAGTGTCGAGATACTGTATAATTAGTTATATAAACAAAATTTTAACTATAAGGATAAATTAAAATATTTGTAAACTATAAGGCCTTAATTAAAAAGTTTTAAAATATAAGATTCAAGTTAAAAATTGCATGAAACTATATATAAGAACTGAAGGTATTATTTCCCTAATTTTTATTAAAATATTTCTACATAAATCAATTTGTATGAAGGTAGAAATTATAAGTTTATTTTTGTAGTAAAAATATTATGATACAATCTCTTTATGTAAATAATTGTATATATGTTTATAATGTTTATTAGCATAATTTAATGTATATTTATCATAAAAAATATATTTAAATTGAATTTAATTTTTTTTTATTCCGGTGAATCTATGTGTAATTTGTAGAAAATGGAAATAGGATAAATTTGTCTGTCAATCCAGAGAACCAATAATTAGTGGCAGTGATTTGGAAATTGTTGTATTTTCAATTTAAGGGTAAATTATATTACATTTTTTTTTCAGAGTAGGCTAAATTGTATATAATGTCTCTTTTATTTTAAAATTATCTTTTCAATCTTGTGACATTTAGCATATATTGCAGAAATTTTCATGCTATTATTTTTTGTGAATAATATTAATTTATTATACAATATTATATTGTAGTTGTATTTTTAATACAAAAGTAAAAGCAATCAAGTAATTTTTATATTTTGAAAGAACATATATTGTGAAAATCAAGAAATTTACTATATGATAGAAAATAAATTGAAAAAGAATATTTTTTTTGCAACCTATATCAAATGTGAAGGGCACTGGCTTTTTTTCAAAAATAAAAAGTATTCGGTGAAATTTAATCCCATTTCAGGCGAGTTTAGTGTAGTTTATTCTGAATTTAAATTACTAAAAAAAATGCAGAGTTCCATGTTTCTTGAATATTTAAAATTATACATCATAAAACTATTTGAAATTAAATAGTTTGTTTGATGTGTTAATTAGTCATAATTTGCCTTGTTTGAAAATTACGATGTGAACGAACCAAACCGAATATTCCATCTAATGAGAAGGCAGGGTGATCATAAAAGCAAAAAAGAAAAGAAAAATAATGCTAAATGGCGACAATGAAATGATTTGAAGGATATTAAAGAGGAATATGCATTTCTGGTATTCTTCAAAAAAGCAGCACATGATTAATCGTACAGTTCGTTTAATGTGGCTTGTCAAATTGATTTTATTAATTTTACTATTTTGACCATTTAAAAATTATCAATTTTAATATCTAATTTTAAATATGAATAGTTATGTTTGTATAGTTCTTTAATATTAACAATTTGATTTGTAAATCTAACATTTAAAGTTTAAGATTTGAAGAAAGTCTGAATTCAAACTTAGTTTTAAATGATTTGAATTTTTAATAAATTTTAAAGAAGAATTACTGATTGTTAGATTGCAAATTTTTATATATGAATCGCTAAATTAAAAATTTTGAATTATAGCTGGTTAATTGTTAACATTTTTTGTTATGTACTATCCCTAATTTTAATCTATTCACACATTACCTTTCATGTTAATAGTTGAATTCATCCACTTCAAAATGGGACTATTCCTAGAAGAGTGGGTATTACTGGAAGACAGGTATAAAGCTCACTTTCAAAAGGTTCACAGTCATGCATGCTTTCCACACTCTTTTAGGTCTTCATATCATGAAGTTGCGACAAAGCAAGCGGATGTTCTTCTACTTCAATCATTTCCCTCCTTCCAAGTCAAATTTATTAACACCCATTATTATATATTTGTTTAACTAATTAATGTAAAAATTAACTTTTGTTGATAAAGTTGATTTTACAATATATTAAAAATTAGAATAAATTTAGTCATCTCTTAATTTATTCCTAAAGTTTCAGTGTCACATTTTTCATCATTTACAAAAGCAATTTTTTAATTTGACTTTCGTATATCAATGTAAGATAAAATTAAGCGACTTTTATATTTTTTATATGACTTCAAATTATATAATAATTATACAATATATTATTTTAAATTGTTTATTCTCATATATTAACGTTAAGTGAATATTTTTTTAATCAAAGACTAAAAAATAAAATCATCTAATATAAATGATATTTAAATAATTTAAATGTTTTATTTATACACATTAAAACTCATCCAACGTGAGATTTAAAAACATCCATAAAAGACCCCTTAAATATGGGACCAAATGCTGTCACATTCGATTTTAAACTCACATTCAATTTTAAAGTAGTTTACTTGCACTGAATATTTTTTTTTTTGGAAAAAAAATTTGAATGATAAAGTCAGGTGGTAATTAAATAGCACAATGTTAAGGGGAGTTTACATTTTATATCACTAGTCACTATCAAATATTTATTACTGAGGATGAAATTACAAAAAAAAATCTTTAGATGATAAAAATTATTAGATAATAAAATGTTTTAAAATTAAATAAAGATAAAATTATATTTTAAAAAATCTAAATATTGAGAGTTAATAAAATTTCATGTTATAAGAAATGATTCCTTTTTCTTTGAAAAAGATGGTCACTCAAACAAAAGTTATACAAAATATTAAAGGGAAAAGTATAAATTTAATTTTTTTATTTTTATATTTTGTGATAATTTAGTCTTTTATAAATTGATTGTAACAAATTGTTTTTCACAAATTTATATTTGTATAAAACTAATAATTCACAAATTTAAATTTATATAAAATCAATATTTCTATTTGAATTAATGAGAAATTATTTTTACATAAAATAAGATTTAAAAAAATTAATTTGTTATAATTAATTTATAAAAAATTAAATAATCATAAAATATAAAAATTAGAAATCAATTTAATATTTTTCTACATCAACAAATTATAACCCAATTTAATAATTGAAATGCAAAAAGCCACTAATATATTTTAATAAATAAGGGACCTCGAGGACACGAGAATTAAATAATGTGTAGTACATAGAAGAAGACATTTATTAAGTTGTACCATCATTTGCTTAACACCATCCAAATATCCAAACCCTAATTTTGACTTGTTTTTAATTTCGTTGGTTTGGTAGGGTTCCACTCACCCACGTGTGCGATTTTATTTTCCTCATTTATTTGTTGCCCTCAAAAATCAAAATATTTCTTTATTGTGGAAAAAATACAAAGCGTCACAATCATCAAATATTGGTGCAGGGCTCCACGTAAATTTTGGCTTTTAAAATCCCTGTTCACATCTTTACACGTGTCGATGCGTCCACTTTACATTTTTATGTTTAAAAAATTATAATTTAAAGACTTAAATATTCTTAATACCTTGAGTAAAATATCACTTTATTCTCTTAATTTTTAATTCACTGTCAATTTAATTTTTTTTATTAATTTTTATTTTTAATTTAATTTTTCACTTATTATTTAATTCTTAATTTAATTCATTATTAATTTTATTCTCAATTTAATCTCTTATTAATTCATTATCATTTTAGTTCTTTATTAATCTATATTTTAGTACATTTTGTTCATATTTAATTAAGATTGAGGAATTGAAAATACTGACTTTTAAATTAATAAGAGACTAAGTCTAAAATAAAAAATTAATAAAAATTAAATTGAGAATAAACTGATAATAAATAGACCAAATAAAAAATAAAAAATTTCAAAAACTAAATTAAAAACTAATTGATAAATAAAAAATTAAAATAATATTTTACTCTTTAAAGACCCTTAAAAATCTACTTATATGATTTTGATTCTGCCATATCGTGTGACTATAACATTATTTTCATTTGATAATAATCAGGGCTTTGGAACTTCAGGCATAGTTTTATTTGAATAATTATAAAATTATTCAATTTTTGGTGTTAAATTATGAATATAGAAAATGATAGAAAAAAGTATCCACTACTTTATTATTGAAGGTGATCAAGTACCCTAGTGGCCATACCATTGGTCTAGAATTTGGAGCGTCTAGTTAGATGATAATACCTAAAAAGTTGATGCACTTTTTTCTTAGAAAAATAAGAATACATAATAACATAATTGAAAAGAACTAATTACTTATGTAAGACTCACTGGTTGTGTGAATACATCTAAATGCATATAAATTAAAATAAAAAAATATTAAGAGATGATCATATGCCACTAACATCTTAATCCTTGCCTTTGATTTTAAAAAATTGTTATTTTGGGCAATAAATCATAAAGTACAGAAAAGGCACCATTATTTCTTGGGCCCAATAAGCAGTCTTAAGTAAGAGGCCTAGAAGAATATAAGAGTAGCTAGCACAAACTTAAATTGTATTTTAGCTCCCCTGGATAGATTGTAACTGAAAATTTTGTATTTTTTTAATTAATTATCCTCACACTATGTCACAACATATTTTTAGTCGCTATTACTTGTACATTAGGGGCAATAACAATTATAATATCGACAGATAAAAACTCAATTAAAAATAAAGGATTTATAGACACAATTTTTTTTTTTTAATCAGCAATGGTTATGCCCACTAAAGTTGATTTTATAATGGGTTAATATCAACATTAAGCAGCCTATTTTATTGTGGATAAAAAAAAAGAGATTTATAGCAGCAATTATATGCCAATAATTGTTACGGGCATTAAAGTTAGTTTCACAAATGACTAATATTAAATATTTAACAACATAACTTTCCCAATCATTGCAAGTATTGTGAAAAATAGTATACATAACTGCCATATGAAGGCATAAGGGCCCAAATATCATGTTTTGGGCCCAAAAGCCCACTAAGTATACGGTTCTATTAAATATGATTGCTTGAATGCTATCTGCTTGACTTTCAATATATCATAAACTTTAAAAGTTTTTTTTTATTGAAATATATTATGACTCTATAGATTTGAATTGAAAATTTGCATGTTTTTTAATTAATTATCCTCATTGGGTTGGCCCTTGATCCAATTAACTTCCATGTATTTGTTCTGTTTTGCATAGGTTAGTATATTTGTTGGTGTGCTTTCTTAAGTATAGACTAGGACCACAAGTATGACAATTTGATACCAAATAATAGGTCTCTAATGTATAGAGTGTGCTTCTAAAGTAAAGAGAGAGTAACATAATAAGTGAAATCTTGTATCGGTTCACTTCCTCTTTTTATTCATTCTTTTTTCTGTCTCTATCTCTCTTTACTTTAAAAACATTTTATACTTTTGAGGATCCAAACTCATAGGTAAGTTGTGCATATAAATATAATTATTTCAATTAATTAAAGTAGGATGTTTCCAAAAATAAATTAGGGAAAGATGCAAAATTATGTTTATTAACATTCACATTTCAAGAAAAATGTCATTTTTTTTATATTTTTTTTCTTTAGTGATGTTATCTCAAACACCAAATTAGACATTTTCATATCTAATGACAATTAATTCCTCTTTACCTTCAATGTCTCCAGCAAAAGAAGGGAGGATCAACTATCAATTTCATATTGAATTTATATAAAAAATACACAAAATAACTTATTCTTTATAGTGTTAAAAATTAAAGAATCCATTTTTAGTTTTGAAAGTTTAAAGGTTTATTTACAAGTAATGTAAAATTTAAGGACATTTTTTTGGTTGTATTTTTTTATCAGTTGATTCTTAATTTATTCTTTTACTGATTTTCATTTTCAGTTTGACTTTTCATTTATTAGTTTATTTTCAATTTAGTCCCTCGTTAAAATGAAAGTTAATACATTTAATCTCTCAATCTTAACTAACTTTATATTTAATCAGGGACTAAATTGAGAATTGACTGACAAATGAGGGACCAAATAAAAAATTGAAATTAGTGATGAATCAAATTGTGAATAAATTGAGAAGTGAAGTAACAAATTGACAATGAAAATTAATGAAAAATTAAATTAAAAAATTAGCAGATAAGTAAAAGATTAAAATAGTATTTTCTTTAAGAAAATATTATAAGTTAATGAATTAAAATTAAATCAAATTTTTAAATAATAAAGTGATAGAAAAATATTCAACATCCCCAACGGAGTTTATGATGCATACTTTAACCAGTTGATCTCAATCTTGATATGAGAATATAATAGCTATGAAGTAGTTAATGTAATTAAACAAAAGATTCGACGAGAAAAGGACAAAAGAGAACGTCCATGAGTTAATGCCATACATCTGTCATCTTCCATGGAGTCGGTAGCCTAGCTTTCATAAATCTTCAATGTTGTTCATGGCATACTCTATTTACTACACATATTGATGTCTATCTATCTTGATCTTTTGCTTTTAATACAAAAGATTTGCTTTCCAACACTCTGCTCTGCTTTATTCAAATGACAGTCTTACGCTCCTGCCCTTGAAGAAGGATGTTGGAACATTGAAGATGAAAATATCACTTTACTTCCTGTCAATTCGGTTCCTCTACAGTGTCTTATGGAATTTTATGCCTTTGGATTGTGAAGTTTGTTTGATATAAATTGTTAGATTAAAACATGATCGCAACCAGTTAAAATTTTTAATTTTGATCACATTTAGTCATTTCCTATTATTATTATGAATCATTGGATCTGTAAAATTTCTTCACTCTTGGTCATTAGTTCATAAATTTCTTTGGCAACTTTAAGCGATTTGTTCACCTGACTTATTATTATATTATTATTATAATTATTTACTCATTTTATTTCCTATAATAACCCACCATATATTGGAGATTGCCAATTTTAATCTTTCTATGCGAATAGATAGGGATACCCTAAGAAACTATTTATATATGATAATGATATCAAAATTGAGGGACAACAATGTCAAATTTCAAATGAGGTGGGGATTATTTTAAAAAAATGAATGAAGGACCAAAAGAATAATTTAGGGATTAAAATAATATTTTTCAACACTGAATGAAACATAAATCTAGTTTTACATTTTTGTTTTTTTTGATATTTCAACTCAACTTGATTTACACATTTCAAAAAGTTTGCCGCATATTTTGTATTAATCCAGCATAATATATGAAAAATAGAGAAAAATTAATCAACAAAATGCTCAATAGTAATTTGAAAATTTTTATTAATTAAAATCTGCTCACGAAATGTTTAAGAAGGCTACGAATCCCTAATTTGCTTTCATAATTAAAATAAAATCAAATAAAAATTATTAATATAAAAATTATTAAAAGCTAACAAAAAGTAATGGTTAAATTGAATTCAAAATTAGACCTATTTGGCATTTGGGATTGATATTGTAACATGAAATTCTTATCCGTGTTAACTAAAAGTTATATATCTCCTAGCAATTTACCTTTAAACACTTATGTTCAATTATCGAGTAAAATGTTATTTTTCATCCTTTATTTATTAGTTATTTTTTAATTTGATTTCTTATTAACTTTTATTCTCAATTTGATCTTCCACTTATTACTTTTATTTTTAATTTTTTGAAAACGTTTCCAAAATAATGACCAAATATGGTAATGTTTAGATTAACGGAGGATCAAAGGATATTATCGACAAAAGCTCTTGCATGAAACCTATATAAGCGTGGCAGTCTTCAAGAAACAAAGCATTATATTGCATTTAAAGCACCAGAGTCAGAGAGAAGCAACAAAGGCTGAAGAAGACTATGGAGGATGGGTCATCAATACCACCAGCAGTACAGGAAGAAGAAGGAGAAGAAGAAAAAGCGAAGGTTTCTGAGACGAAAGCCATCTTCTTCCTTTACCATCCATACTATTTCCTTCAACGACTTCTGAGGGTTCTCAACAGGTGTCTAGGGTTTCAAGAGATGAGCCTCAAAGCTCCTTCGGATGTTGCAGAAAACTCTGGAAGCCACACCCATATGACTTACCAGAAAGACGACGACGTTCCTTCTCCAACTGCTAAAGAAGCTGCAGATCCACCTTCTTCTATGCTAAACCCCGTATTTACAGAGTCCATCATATCTCTACTCAGGGCTTCTCTCTCGATCTTCCTCTTTTTACAAGTCGCAAACTTGTTAATCAGCTATTTCATACATTATCTATCTTAACTTTTATTTTTTGGCATTTTAAAACTTAGATTTCATAGGATTGTATACTAAAATATACAATTAAATTTATGAAATTTTTTTTAAGAAGTGGCATTATATATATATATTGATGTACGGAATAAAATTACTTAAAATAATATATTAGGTATTTAAAAATCTGTACACAAATCATATGCATATAAACAAAGTTCAAGATGAAGATAATGATGTAAAAAGGGTTACTAAAATTTTGCAAAAAATTAAAATACATCCCTTCAATTTTAAGTAATTCGAAAATATTCCCTTAATATTAAAAATAAAAATAATCACCTTAAACTTTCGCACTTAGGCAGTTAAAACCTTCTTCAGGATCAATTTCTTGTTAATGGAGTCCTACTTCACATTCTTTCTTCTGCTACATGACATGTCTTCATAGATCTGAAAGTAGTCGAGTGAACAATGGAAGCATGCTGTGAAGGGGAAAAGTGCATGAAGTATAGCTTTTTTTTTTTGTCAAGGAAGTATCGCCTTTATTGACGAGAAAAAGATACAATGATTTAAATGCAGAAGAGTGAAAATACATAAGCAAGCCTGCGATTTTTAAAGATGAGATGGTGTTTATATATGAATGACTTAAAAACGACAGGATTTATTTAGGTGCCACATTCCAATCCAGATTCATCGGAGGGTCAATGAAGTATTGCTCGCGTCTCTTGTCATTAATTCATTGTTCCCTTGGAGGGACCTCGATCCAATCCAAAAACCTCTCCACTTTTTCCTCCTGCAGAATCACATTCTAATCCAATTTAGCAAGCGTCTCACGTCTGCAAATCCTGATCATCCACGTGTTGAGCCGGAGGCAGCCTTAAGTTAACAGTAAAGGGCCGCCCAAGAACAAGGAGGTATATAACTCCCACCAGTCCCACCAACTCCAGGACTTCTAAAGGTTGGGGCCCATCCCACCAAGCGAACTGCCTTTACCAAAATGTCCCGACACAACTACTTCAGAGTGCACTCAAGGAACGTCTTCCTCACTTATGCTCGCTACCATCTAAAGAAGGAAGAATGTCTGGAGTAGCCGTAGAACCTGTTCCTGACTAAGACCCCCAACTTCATACGAGTTGTAGCAAAATAACACAGACGGAACACCACACCTTCACTGCCTGTTGCAATTCCCATATCGTTTAGAAATACAAAAAGAACAATTATTCGACCTCCTATGCGTCACTCGAAACACGACTTACCATTGAAACAAGCAACCAACTTGAAATGTAAAGGCCATTCGGGATTACATCTCGTTAAATTTTGGGATTACTTAAGAAGTCTTGCCACATTGTGATGGGCCTCCTAGATGAGCAATTTGGGTTGTAGACGTTGGCCCTGTCACACCGTAATACTACATAATATCCTCTAAGTAAGTACTCCAAATGTTTATAAGAAATTGGAGTCAATTAAGTAATAAAATTGAATGAAACTTTGTGGGAAAATAGTTGAATAGTAAAGACAATTTCTAATTTAGTGGTACTATTCATATGATAAATTGCCAAAATTGGAAATTCATAATTTATTCAAAGAAGTTCCAAAAATTGTGAAACATTTTAGGAAATTAGAATAACATAATAACTAATTGTCCATCAGATTTCAGTCTAAAATTCATTTATTTATAAAATTCCATGATTGTGACTGTATGGAATTATGCAGAACCAAAATTTTATTTCAGATATTTGATGTAAAATCCCTTTGAACGAAATCCAAATGATATCAAACTTTTTAGAATACTTTATTACTACCTCAAGGGATTGGGAATACAATTCCAGTCCAAAATTCATCCATTAAGTCCCTCAAGTGTCACTTAACATCGTGCTTTAGAAAACTTTTTTGCATAATTCTTCATACTTTAAGTATGCAACAAGGTTAGCTACTTAACTCAAATTCAATGAAATTTGGTAAAAATAAACTTTGATATATTAAGATTCAATCTATCAAAGATCTTAAATTTTGGAGTCTATTTACTTAATTTTTTCACATTTTCTCTCCTCTCACAAAATTCCATCTTCATAAAACTAAAACTTGACTAAATGAGTTCTAACATATCAAATTTTGAATTTGGTCTCATTCACTCATACTTTGCATCAATAAGCCTTCTATTACATATTAAAATTTGCTCAAACTCTTGGTTAGTCATTTCTTCATGCATGTGAAAGCTTATACATATACAAAGAAAGTCTTGTGCTACATCATCATATTTTCTAAGTTACATGACAATACATTTTTAATCCTTGAGTTCTTGTCACATACGTAAAACAAATCATTGCTTTCAACTAACCAAGCCTCATGGCTTTGCTTCTCCAAAAGATCTAAGAGGCTATTTCCTTTTGCTTATTCATACTAGTTCCACCTGGAACAATTAGTTAGATAAATGAAGAGACAAAAAAGTCCCAATAGCTCACTTCACATTCAACACACACAATGACACACATGAGCAAAGTAATGTACACATCATCATAACATGAACATAGATTATGAAATTATGCTAGAGTTGACACCTTTGACTTTGGTTAATGAGCACATCATATTCAATATCATAATTAAGGTAGGATTGTCATGTCCAAATCCTATAAGCCATTACACATAACATCAATTGTGAGCCATTAAGGCTAAGGCTCCATGTGAGATCTCACACCATCATACATCAACTCATAGCAACATAAAGCATAAAAAAATTCATTAAATACACCATCACTAAGCATAAGCACACACATAGCATATGAGGAAGGGAGAAGGAGCTACTTTGCTACCTTAAGCAAATTCCTTTCTTGATTTTCCTTGCAATGACAATATCTTTTCTCTAAACTTAATCCTTGATAGCTCTTTTGGCAATAACCAATCCTTATACACATAAGAATTATTACTATTATTATTATTATTAGTTTAAATGCTTTGACCATACTTCTCCATTTAAAATTCCAAATTGCATCATAAATTACTTAAAAATATATCTTATTACATTAGTAGGTGCCAATAGATCAAAGACACACTTGGACAACTTGGTTCCTTTTTGTTTCTCCACTTTCTAGCTATAATTTCACCTAGGTCATGAAGAGAAGTTTGTTCACCTAAGTCTTTAGATTACAAATATGGTGAGGAAGAGTTGAAACTTCATGGTTTTGGCCATGAAGGATCTATTTCAACAAACTATATAAAAAAAATTCATATAATAAAGCTTACCATTTCTTTTGCTTCACGTCTCTCTAGTTGAATCCATCAAATCCTTCACTGCATCTAGGACAAAATCCACTATAGGAGAAAATATTTGGATAATTAGATAGCTCTAAGTGAGCTTTGTAACTTTTTCTTCTACCATGAGTGCAAAAAGTGAGGAAATTACCTTGAAAAATCTACTTCTATATCTTTCTCCAATCTACCATTTCCTCCACCATTTTTGCATCTTATTTTCCTTCCTTAGTCATGCATATAATGGAGAAGATGGTGAGGTGTCCCTTTGTCCCTCATTTGGCTGAAGGGTAGGTGGAAAAGTCAAATAAAAAAAATCATTTGGTGAAAATTAGACATTTTAACCTTCATTCACACTTATCCCTTTTAGTGGTATTTTCTAATCCAAAATTGTATAAAATTCCCTAATCATGATTTTTGGATCCTCTGATAGTGCTAAATTTAATTTTCAACATGCCTTGTGACTTTACAAAGATTAAACTTTTACCCCTATTTATACCAAACTTTTTCTATTAGTTCCTTTTGGCTTTTCCATTCGGTCTTTCCCTCTTTGATTGGTTTAATTATTATTTTTACAAGGTAATTTTGTACCTATTACTAAATGAAAGTTATTATTTGGGATGTTATAGGCCTGAACCCAATTTGGTCTAGGTTTGAGGACTTTGGAAACATATGGGAATTAGGAGATGAAGATCTTAAGTAGGGGTTTGCAAATCATATCCAGATTGTGTTTCATCTTGTTGTAGTGGATTAGGTAGGACTTTAGGTCTGCAATGCAGATTAAATGTAAAGCCTCGTTTAAGTTTTTGTAGTTTAAAGCCTTAACAATAGCATCATTTAGGTCATCTTTGTTATTAAGCCGAAGGGTTCTCTATTCGATAAAATCACTGTCCTTAGAGATGTAATCCTAAATAGCCTTTACATTTCTAGCTGGTTTCACGTTTGGGTGGTAAGGCATGTTCCAATTGATGTATCAGAGGTTGAAGAATCGTTTGTTATGCATTTCAAAATGATATAGGAATTGCAACAGGCAGTGAGGGTGTGGTATTTTGTCTTCGTATTCTTCTGCTATAACTCGTATGAAGTTGTGGCTCTTGTTTGGGAACAGGTTTTATAGTTGCTCTAAACATTCTTTCTTCTTCAGATGGCTGGGAGGATATGTGAGGAAGTTGTTCCTTGAGTGCACTCTGAAGTAGTTGTGTCGGGGCATTTTTGTAAAGACATTTCGCTTGGTGGGAATGGGCCTTAGCCTTTAGAAGTCTTGGAGTTGGTGGGAGTTATATATCCCTATGTTCTAGGGTAGCCCTTTAATATTACCATAGGGCTATCCCCCTTTAAAATTAGTTTGTAATATGGCTCCATAGGAAGGAATAATGCTAGGGTTTTTGAATTGGATCATGGTATAACTAGGGGAACAGTGAATTAATGACAAGGGGCACAGGGGCATTTATCACTTTTGTCATAAAAGGACATGAGGTACACTTATGGCAGGTGTCCTTTTAAGATGTCCAAAGGGCAGGTTACCTCCACCAGTCCTTTCTTGGAGCCATATTTCATATCTTTTTGGGGTTGCCATACCATGTTTTCCCAATTCAAACTTTCCTTTGCACATCACCCGGCTCCATGCATTCTTTACTTCACAAATTATCTCTTCTTTTTGTTAATCACCATAGTAAAAATTAATCATGCTTATTGCCATTTCAGAGGGGACATCTTGTGTGTAAGCAAACAGATAGTGTACGACTGTAGGGTTGTAGTTAATGCACCCTCGAGGACCCATAAAAGGGGTGTATTTGGGAAGTCCTTATAGCAATAAATGACCTCTTCACTTTCCTACCAAGCAAGTTTCCATCAAAATGTGTTATCTTTCAATGCCCTTATTTCTTGAGTCCATTCATTGCAATTCATATTTGTTCATAGTAGGGTCAACCCTTTGCAAAGATGGTAGTCTCTAATTAGGTGATGTATTGTGTTAAATCCTATACCAAGCTGATATTTCCTTCCATAAATGTGGTAAACCAACAATATATTTAAGAGCAACAAGTGGCATTTTAGCTTTCGCTTCTTTTCTAGGTGGCAGAAACTTAATGCCAAGAATGTCTCAGTTAAAAATGCTGGCACTGGATTCATACGGTGATTATCCACCATCCAAAAAATACTCACGACTATAAGATCAATGACTCCCATAGTGGAAGGGAACAATACCAATCCATATATTGCCAAAGCAAGAACTCTTCTATAAACAACCCAATCTTTTTTGTCATTCAATGTCTCTAGCCTTTTTTTATATGCTTTCTGGATAGGCCTTCTATTTGCCCCCAAACAACATAAATGGATTCGAAGAGGCTCTTCACCAAGAATTTGGGCTATGCTTTGATGGGAGATATCCAGGGTAGGAATAGACAGCGGAGTCTTTGCTAATAGGCATGTTCATCAATCCTCAGTATTCTTCAAATGTAGGCTCAATTTGAAAAGTAGAAAATGTGGAGCATCTTAATGAATCATCCCAATATTGAGTTAAGGTCATAAGAGCACCAGACTAGATAGGGACTGATAACAAATCCAAGATATCTCCACAATCTATTCGTAAATCTTGAAGTTGTCCCCCTTTGAGTTTCTTGCTCAGAATGATTAAACTATCAATTAATTCAACTTTTACTTTTACTCTGATCCTTTTTCTGGTTAAAACCACTCCTCTCAAGCTTGGGTCTTAGGGTTGTGTGTTCCCAGTGGTTCCATTAGGTTAGTATGCTAACCAGTTGTGATGACAATATGTGCTGAAAAAATACATTGGTTAAAAACAGAAAATGAAGTGAGTATACATCCCCTTTTTGTGTTTAATCAACGAATTACTTAGCAGTATGTTACCTATTATTCACCAAGAGTCCTATTGATTCATTGGGAATAAAGGTTTAACAATCAACCTGTGAAGGAGGTGGTTTTCACGCGGGTGAGGCTTAATGTTGATAGGCAAACCAAATAATCCACTAATATATTACTTTAACAAAATATCACCAATTTTAATGGTTTACAACCCCGTTGATACAACATTAGATATGACTTTAAGTTTATTTAAGATTGCCCATATTAAATATGAATGCAAAATAACATTGACAAATAAAACAAAATTAACATAAACAAAAAAAAGGAGGACTTGACCTAGGATGAGAGCCTATGGCCTAAGTATACTACGAGAGGGATCCACATAGTATGTCTATAAATGTGTGTTAGTAGGTTGGTGTTTTTTAAATTTTTGTGAAAAGACCAAAATAGTTGACATTAAACCAATTTTTGTAAACAAAACAATTTTGAGATTTGGTCTATGTATTATAATTTACGAAATTAGTGTAATCTCATTATTTTATTCTCTTCATTTTCTCTATTTTTTAGAGTTTTGAAGACATGATTTATTTATGCTTTATTTAAAAAAGTGGGAAATATCTTATATTTTAAAATTTAGATTACTTGAAAAGAGCATGTAATGGACTGTTGGAACCTAAAACTTATTCAAAACATAAACGATTAGGGATGGGTCGTTGTAACCCCAAATTATTTTAAACGTGTGTAACCAGTATCAGGATATGCCTATGGAGTCGTTGGATCCTACATGATCCCACTAGTGAATCATTAGGTACTGATAAAGATGTTGGTCTCACTTGGCAACATAATGTCTCATTAAGTGCTCATAAATACATTGGTCTCACACGACAACATTTATGTTAAGAAAAAGATAAATGTTTGTAAGATATGCTATCGTAACCAACCTTTCAGCGAGAGGAAATAAAAAGGTAGTTTAAATTGATTCCCAAAATGAATCTTGAAAATCAATTTATTTGGAGTTGCCACCAAAATTTTTAAGGGAAAACTTTGGAAAACCAATTTAAAACAAAAAGAAAAACACGAAATGGTCTGCGAAAACAAAGGTAGGTTCAGGAGTCTATTTAAGTGTGGAGAAGGTGTTAGGCACCCTATAACACCCGTCCCTAAGGATAGTTACCTTAAACTAGTCAACTGAAATAAAATATGGTCTTAAATTTATCTCAATTACCTTTTTTATTGACATGCTTGCTCATTAAATAGGGAAGGCAAAAATGATAATAATGGAAGCAAACGAATTGATATTTACAAAGGGCAGACTTGACCTAGGATGAGAGTCTAGGGCCTATGTACCTTGTGATAGGGATCAAAGTCCACGTAGTTCGACCAAAAGGCATGTCTATTGGTTAAGGATCAGTAAATTTTGTGATGAGAATATGAAGGTTTATATTAAACAGATTTTTGTAAACAAAACGGAATTGGGATTTAGTTTGTGTGTTTTAATTTACGACAACCTGATTAATCTAGCTTTTTTGATCTCTTCATTTTTTTTTGTTTTTTTAATTTTTTTTAATTTTGTATTCCAAATCTTTATTTTGAAATGAAATGATTATGGGATAATATTTTAGGATTTTTGGGAGTCTATATATATTTTTTGGAATTGAAATGTAATTATAATGAAAGGAATATTTTTGAATTTTTGAATTTTATCTATCTATTATTTTTTTTGGATTTTTTAAAATTAGAATTTATCATTGAAATTAGGACGAAAATAAAATCATTTTTTGAATTTTTGAATTTATGTATTTTTTGGATTTTGGTTTTTATTTATTTTTGTATTCTTAAAATCAGAATTTATTGTTGAAATTAGAACAAAATTGTAACGGAAAGCCATTTTTCAAATTTTTTTGATTTTATATATATTTTTTGGTTTTTGGATTTTTCTAATCTTGGAAGTGAAATTATAGTTAACAGGACTTTTAATTAATTTTATTTATATATATAAATATTTTATTTAAATTTATTATGAGCTTCAAACCATAATAAAAAAAAAATATTTCTATGATTTTTGACTTTAGGATTTTTGTATGTATATTTTTTAGAATTAAAAATAAAAAAAAATCTTCTTAGGATTTTTGGTTACATAATAGGTAGGACAACTTTCTTTATTTTTTATTCATCCCAATATTTTAAAGGTAAATTTTTTTTTTGAAACCTGAGAAGACTCAAGGTCTCACATGGTTTCTACTAATTAACCTTTGGGTGCCTGAGGAGACAAACGATCTCACGCAGGAACCCAAGATATAGAATAAAATATTTAGGAATCCTCGAGATTTTATTTTCACATTTTTCAAGGATTTTAAAATTATAATTCTTTTAGTATTGTTTTAATAGGATAAATTCCCCAGAGCCTACGAGGACCCAAGTCTCACATGACACTTTTAATTAATTAAATTTTATAAAACCCCGACTTAATCATTTTGTAAATAATTTAATTAACATATTTTTTTGTGTTATTATTATTTATTTATTATTGTTATTATTATTATTTTTAACAAGTATGTACTAAATTTTAGAGTCTAAGGAGATTAAAATCCCACACGACCCCAAGCACTCGAGGAGAATAATATTTTCACATGATGATGACACGACTTTATTTTCATATATTTTTAAAAAATTCTGAAATGGGAATTATTTAAGCCTTATTTTTAACAAGATTAATTCCCCTAAGCATACGGGGACCAAAGTCCCATATGACACTTTTAATTAATTAAATTTTATAAAACACTGACTTAATCGTTTGGTAAATAGTATACAATATTTAATTAAGATATTTGTTTTTGCATTATTATTATTATTGCTATTATTATTTTAGGACAAGTATGTACTAATTTTTGGGGTTTATGGAGATTAAAATCTCACACGACCCCAAGCATTCAAGGAGAACAATATTCTCACATGATGATAATTTTCATAGAATCTTGTTTGTAAAGCTAAAATCAATTTCCCATTGACATTAAAAAAAATGGCAATAATAATAATAAAGATGACAAAAATAAATTAAAACTAAACATAGGCAAATAAATACAATATGATCTAAGGCAAAACGTATGAATAGTGGTAACCATGCATAACAACTTCCACCATGCAACCATACCTCATGTGTTTCTTCTTCAGCGTTTTCCTTTGTGTTCAGATGAAAGAAACTTTTCCCCACAATCCTTCCTCAGTTTACGTTTTGCACATAGCTCTCCAATACGATCTAGAATTTCTGCTCCTTGGCTGGAAAACCGAGGCCAAGAGCTTTTCTTCCTCTCAGCATCTTCCTTTCTTCCTTCCTTCCTTTTTCTTCTTCTTGATACCTTCCCCTTTTCTTTCCTTCTTCCTTTTCTCTTCTCAGCGTTTTTGCTGTCTTCTCGGCACTTCACACACCTTCAATTTTTTTTAGTATTTCCCATCGGTTAGATTTCCCAGTATGGCCTCCATCTTCAGCGTTTTCTTTTCTCCTTCTTCTCTTTAATTCCTTCTCTGTTCAGCTCTATTTTTTGGAGCTCAAAATAGAGGATTTCCTCTTCCTCTATCCTTCCTCTTCTTCTTAGCACCTTCAGTTTCTCTTCTTGGCACCTCACCTATTCTCTCTTTTTCTTCCTCCTTTAGCCACGGTTTCTCGGTCCAACAACGCCTGTCATCTTCTCGATTTAAGCCTCCAACACTCTTCTTAGTTCACACTTCCAGCGTTCTTCTTGAAGCTCTATTCTCGGTTAATCCCTCCAGCATTCTTTCGGTTCCTCTTCAATGTTCTTCTTGGTTCTCCCACTTCCTCCTCCTTCTTGGTTTTTCTAGCTCCCTCCCTTTCATTTTTTGCTCTATTTTTTTTTTATCAGTCTCCTCCAAAACTCTTTCCCCTTTTCTTCTCCTTTTCAGCCCTTTTTAATCATCTTTTTTTGGTGCACATAGCTTCCTTTTCAACCCTTGCATCTGCTTCTGCTCACCTCCACTTTTCAGTAGCAAATCACCTTTTCCTTGCCGTGTTTCATGCCCCTTTTTCTTTTCAGCCCTCCTTGTGTCCTTTTTGTCTCTTATGAGTGTGTGTGAGAGTGGTGTGTGCAAGTGTGAATGAGAGTGTGTGAGTGTGAGTGTGAGTGTGAGTAAGAGTGTGTAAGAGCAAGTTAGAGTAAGCTTGCATTTTCATTTTTATTTTAATTAGGTGGCTTTTCTCTCCTCTTTGTATTTGGATCGATTCAAAATTTTTTTTACTCTATTTATTTTTCTTTTTGCAAGATAGTTATCATGTCTTTACTTCAAATATTTATTTTGAATTTTTTCTCTTTTAATACTTTTGGTTTTGTATTTGGTTTATACCATTTTAATTCTATATTTTGCTTTTCTCATTTTTGTTTTTAATTTTTTTAATTTTTAATTTTATTTATTAGTATTATTCTTATTATGATTATTATTATTATTATTTTAGGTGGGGTGTTCACATATGCTAATGGAGGCATTGGACCTCACATGACAAGGGAACAAAATGAGAGTATCTATAGAGGTGTTGAACCTTATATGGCATATTTTCAAAAATACTAAGCATTGGTGTTTGGTGTGTGTAGGTGTTTAATCAATCATCCATGGGTGTGGGTGTGTGTTGGTGTTAAATAAAACATTTATGGGTGTTTGTGTGTATGTGTCCAATTACATATTTATTACATGGTGATTACAATGGACTATAAATACATCAATTACAATTAAGCCCAAAGGAATTTTATAACTTAATCTTACTAGTCTTCCAATAAGTCATCCTTGCTTGTGTATTCTTTGTACCATGATTTGAATGCCTCTTAGCCATGATTCTCAAGTTTTAGGCTCATCATAATTCCATATCATTTGGACAACCAATATACATTAAACATCATTAACTTTAAGCAACTCAAAGATTTATCATGTCATAATAACATTAACACCATCGAGACACAATTAAGCCCAAGGTCTCACACTAAAGTGAATTCCATGTGACTCCATCATGTTAGCTAAGATGGACAACCATGTACATTATCATAGGAGCCCAAATTCATCTCAAAATTGCACACCAAAATGAAGCAAGAGTGAATTCCACTATTTTGTTTTCTTTAATTACTGAGTTATATATAATAATCTATAGCAAAGTGCTATATCCTTAAAGGAAAACCCAAACACCAATTTGTCCTACGGGCTAGACTTATAATGGGTTCACATACTAAAAAATCAACCCAAGTTACTAGCAAGATCAATACTAGAAAATCCACAAAGTTGACCTTACCTAAACTGTCGGGTCGCAAAGTTATATGTGTAAGATTGTACAAATGGCATATTAATTGATCATTATAAATCCTAGAAATATTCAATAATGGCAATGACACACCGATAACAAGTACACCAAATTTCAGCTTAAAAGAATGTATAGACACTTCCCAGAAAATTCAACGAGTTGACTTATGGTAAAATTTGCTAAAACATAATATGTTCAAGACAATCACTATAGTTCACCATTTTTCCACTACCTATCCTAGCTCAAAAATTAGTGGAAAATTCATCAAGAATCTACACATGTGAAATAACTTGGATACGAAATTACAAGGTAAAATGGCATCATATGAAGTACTAGAAAATTCACAAAAATTCACATTAAGCTTAAAAATGGATATCTAAGGTGAGCAAAGCAATTCATCAAACATCTTGGAGTACTACCACACCAACACCTCCATGGTGACTAATTGACTAATTAACATCTAGCCCATGATAATATCAGCTATCAAGAGAAGAATTTGAAACAAAGAGATTAAAATTGCAGAGAAGTCAGGAAGGATTACCTAGATGTCCTCCCTTAGCCTCTTTCCTCTTTTCTTGCCTTCTTCACTCTAATATTTCATAACCTCTTAAAACCTATCCTTCAAGCCTTGTTTCTTCTCCTCTCATCTCTCTTTTTCATCTCTCCTTTACTTTAATCTCTTTTGCCTCTCCAAACCTCTATTTATTACCCTTCTTTCTTTTTTCTCTCTTCTCTCTTTTTCTTCTATCCTTCACTCTAATCTTTTTAGCCTTTCAAAACCTCTCTTTTATAGCCTTATCTCTTCTTCCCCTCCTCTCTCTTTTCTCCTTACCTAATGCTTCTCCCTCTTCAAAGAAAAAAAAGAAGAAGCTCATTTTCCATTCTTTTTCCCCTCCATAACCACCATCCATCTCGCCATTGTCCCTTATTTTTTCACCTTTTGCTTACTTTTCCCTCTTGCTTCTTCACTTCCTAACTCATTTTCTTTTCTTTAGACTTTTCTTGTCCCAATCCATTGATATTATTTCTTCACAATATCATTTTGCCTCCTACCTTTGACCATCAAGTTTTTTCTTTCTTTGTTTATCTTCCTATAGTATTTTGTTCTTTTTGCACCACTTCTTTTATTATTATTATTATTATTATTATTATTATTATTTGGCTTTTGATTTTGTCCTTTATGTTTTCTTTTTTTTTTTGGTTAGCCTTCACTAAAAAATTTAATGCTTTTCCTTCATCTCACATGCTCTCTTTATTTTTTTTAAGTCAACTTGATTTTCTTTTTATTTTGAAAGATAATTAGAGTATCTTTGTTTAGAATTCTTGTTAAATTTTTGAATTTTAAAATTATTACATTTTGTATTTTCATTGCTACTTTCCTTTATATCTTCTTTTTTTTTTTTTGAAATTTTTCTTTATTTGGCATTTTTTAGAATTATTGTTATTTTCTTCATTTTTTTTTTATATTTTTGACATTTTTGCCCTATTTCTTTTTAGTTTTTCCCTAATTATTAATATTTTATAAAATTTCTAGACAAATTACAGTGTTCACAAGGCTCGTGTTAGACATGTGCTTCAAGGAAGTTTAGATTAAATAATCCTAGAACACAAGTAAATGAAAAAGAAATGATAGAACAACTAGCAAATAATAAGTTTACATGCCACACTAAAGAACACTAGATTTAATTCACCACACTCTAGAATAGCAGAAGGATAGTGATATGAATTGGGGTTAATTTCACCACTAAGTTTAGTAAACTTAAATGCGAAATTCGCATATAAGAGACTAGGACAATTTTAAGAGCATTCATGGTTGCATTTCTCATTGATGAGTTCTAAATTTATAGCCAAGAACAACCCTCTTAGCATAAGTCCAAGACTCACCTAATTACTCACCTAATTTGGTAAAATATGCAGAGAAATATACCTAACTTAGACTTTCAATCCAATATAGCTTACCTAACTTAGGCTTTAACCAATGATCCAAATACTTATTTCAATTGTCATCACATGCATGATTAACTTTTCACATTGCATTTATTAGAGCACATGATCAAATTGCCCCACTTGAACTTGGACTCCATATAGAAGTTGGGCATGGACTCTAAGTGGCCTGATTCTACTTTGAGTTGTTGAACAAGTATGACCTTAATCTTTTTAGCCATAGAATGAGTAATGGAACTCCTTGGCCCAAGTCAGCCTCTTGTTTAACTTGATGGCCATCACACTAGGAGGGTACGTATGAGAACGAGGCTTATTTAGGCCTTGTGATTGATGCTTAATGATTAAGCATTCCAGATTTTGAGACGTGAAGGGTATATTGTAGCATTTGAAATATTATGTAATTTGTAGTGGCTCTCAAGGTATCATATATGCGCATGAAACATGTGGGATGCATGTTTCACATTATTGTATTGTTTAAGAGCATGGGTGAAGGAGCATTTAATGTACTTTAATTGTAGTCCTAAATAGGACCTTATGTTTTGTAAAGGTATTAATGGAAATGTAAATCATTGCAATGGTAGGATATTATTCCTAAATTTAATAGTGTCTCTTGTGGAGAAAAGATTTAATCAAACTGGCTTCCATTAGAACTTGTTTTATTACATGGTAAAGTGGTAATACATAGACACATTGAAAATAAACTGTAATCATTAATATGATAATGACATTTATTCTTGATAAGACTAGCTAAGGTTATGGTCTTGTGGATCTTGTTGGTTATCTAGATACGCTAAGTAGAGAAAAAAACTCCTAATATGGAATTGTCAGTATACTAAGGAATTGATCATAAATTGGAGGTCCAATATATGCTGGGTTGGTTAGTGGGTCACTTTGACATGCATTGGGTTGGGTATTGTCCACATTGGGATAACAATAAGTTCTGATGGGTCCATTATTTATGCCAACGCAGTGGCAGGTCTTATAATGTCATTATTTAGTTGCAGGATTCCTTTTCCAGTTGTGGTGCATGTTTCAAGTTCTTCTGTAAAGAGCAGCTCTTGGTATGTGTAAAAGGTAGCATTTGCCAAAGTCCACTCAAGCAGTGAGGAATTTTTTAGTTTTGATAGAAAGGTGGTGTATAAGGTGTAGATGCTTAGATTGTAGAGCATAATTGTTAGGAATCCTTCTTTTATAGTGTAAGGTTTTCTGTATATAAAATTTAATTTCCATTCCTACTAAGCGCCAATAAATTTTTTCCAGTGCTTAGGATATATTGGCCATACCTAATTTTGTGAGGGTTCAGGGACATTGGAGAAATTTGGGAATTGGGGAATGAAGATCTCAAGAGGGGGTTTTGAAAATCATATCCAAATTATGTTTCATTTTGTCAAAGTGGATTAGGTAGGACTTCAGGTCTATAGTGTAGATTAATTTTAGAGCCTTATTTGAGTTTCTGTATTTGAGAGTCTAGACGTAAGCATCATTATGATTGTCTTTGTTGTTAAGTTGGAGGGTTCCCTACTTGGCGAAATCATTGTCCTAGGAGATGTAATCCCAAATGGCCTTTATAGTTCTAGCTGGTTGTATGTTTGGGTGGTAAGTCGTGTTCCAAGTGACACATTGATGGTTGAAGAATTGTCATTGTACTTTTTGAAACAATTTAGGATTTGCAACAGGCAGTGAAGTTATGGTGTTTCGTCTTCTTGTTGTTCTGTTACAACTAGGATAAAGTTAGGCCTCTTGTTCGAGAATAGGTTCTACAGTTGCTCCAGTCATTCTTCCTTCTTTAGATGGTGGTGAGCATTATGCGGAAGGTGTTCCTTGAGTGCACTTTGAAGTAGTTACATCAGGGCATTTTGGTCAATGCACTTCGCTTAGTGAGAATAGGGTTTAACCTCTAGAAGTCTTGGAGTTAGTTGTTCTGGAGGGACCTTTGATATTACCTTAAGGTTGCCCTACACTTGCCACTTGGATGGTTAGGATTTGCAGACTTGAAATGCTTGCTATATTGGATCAGAATGCCATTCTATAGAAGGGAACATTGGTGGGGTTTTTGGATTATATCGGAGTCCTACTAGGGGAATAATGAATTATTGACAAGGGGCGTGGGGGCATTTATTGCTTTTGTTATAAAAGGATGTAAGGTATAGTTGCAACAGGTGTCTTTTTTAAAAGGTACACCATATTATCACATGGCTAAAGTATGTTGAAGTTGACATGAGGTAAGAATGTTTTAATTATCCACATTGGGATTGCAGAGCACCAACCAAGGATACCTCCTTAGAGGGTCCATTATGATGTGGCAAGATATTCTGGGCATGAGACTGACTAAGGTGAACGATTACTGTAGTGCCAAGAGTTAGGGGGTTTCATTGGCTGGGATACTATGTAGAATAAGAGATGGTGTGACTAAGTAGTCATTCTTGTACGGGTATAGTGTGTTGTAAGTGGATGTTTTATTTACTTGTTTACACTCCTAGTGGGCTCGGTGCATATTTTTGAATTACAAGATAGTATGTCCAGTCGTAGCCTATTTGATTTTAGCTCTTGAATACCAAGTAGGGCCTCGATGTGAAGTGGATTGCAGTTTCGAGATGGAATTCGTTGAATCACTTGTGCTGCACCTAGCTTTTTAAATGGTCTATGTATAGGGGGAGTCTTATAAATAAAGGGCATCTGGTTGGGTCCATGTTTTTGCCTGTTGATGGAATGTCAATCAATATGGCTTAGGTCTTAGAGATAGTTTTCCATTATCTGGGTCAAAGTGTGATGTGGAACCCCAAGGTTATGAAGAACTTAAAACTCTTAGAACATACACTATAGCAAGAACATGAAATGGAACGAACCCCCAAATGACAGATGTAAATGGAAACACAAATGATAGGTTAATTATAAATAAGAATAAATTCACTTCAAGATATCACCTTGCTAAGAATTAATTCTTGTTGCAACAGAAGACAAGCTATCCTCTCTTAAAGAACCCTGGCCAAGCTAAGAAGGAAACTAAAATGTTTCTTTTGCTAGAATGAAACTTGATGTCTTACAAGGTTGAGACTCAAACTTCTTTATAAGCTTTAGACCCCCCTAAAAAACCCTAATTCGTAATGCTTTCTTGAGCTCTCAATAATATGGGTCAAATGAGGCCAAAATGACTTCAGACATTGCAAATAGAAGCCTAACATATAACCATATACATCTTAGGCCCAAATTAGTTACATTGAGGTCTAAAATATTTATTTTAGTAACAACAATTTTGAGTGACATAACCCAAACGAATTGGGCCTTCATTTAGGCTGGACATGACTCAAATGAATGAATTGGGATTCCTTCTCCAAACCCAAGCTGTCCAAGTGATCTTCTTTTGCATTCTCTAAAAACTTTCCCACATAAATTTGTAGTGATTCCTTGAACTTCTTAGCTCTTAGTCTTGTAATTGGGCCTAGAGGAAAATTTAGATCGTTATTCAAGCCATCATGCCTCTTGTCATCTGTGCTCACATTATTCCTTCATTCCTTAAAAAGATTTAACCTCGAATTTGAATCAAAATTAAATGGAAAAAGATTAGAAACATTGAAAGTTGCACTCACATTGTACTCACCTGGCAAATATATTTTGTAAGCATTGTTATTGATCCTTTCCAACACTTGAAATGGTCCATCACCCCTTGCATTAAGTTTTAATTGTCTTTGCTTTAGAAACCTCTCCTTTTGCAAGTGCACCGAAACCCAATCTCCTGGTTGAAAAATAACTTGCTTTTGACCCTTATTGGCTCTTTGAGCATACATGCAGTTTCTCTTTTCAATTTGCTCACATGCTTTTTTGTGCATTGCTTGAACCATGTCAGCCTTCTTCTTTCTATCTAAATTAACAATTTCACTAGAAGGCAAAGGCATCAAATCTAATATAGTTAATGGGTTAAAACCATACACAATTTCAAACGGTGAAAAACCTGTGGAAGAATGTATAGCTCGATTATATGCAAACTCCACAAATGGCAAGCAATCTTCCTAAGTTTTTAAATTCTTCCCCACACTAGCAAGTAACATGGTTCCTAATGTCCTATTTACGACTTTAGTTTGGCCATTAGTCTATGGGTGGCATGCAGTGGAGAATAAAAGCTTAGTGCCAAGTTTTCCCCACAAGACTTTCCAAAAATGACTAAGGAATTTAGCATCCTTATAAGAAACTATGGTTCTTGGCACACCATGGAGTAACCACTTCCTTGAAGAAAAGGTCAGCAACTTCATTGCAACATCTGTTTTATGACAAGCAATAAAATGAGCCATTTTACTAAATCTATCAACTACAATAAATATGTTGTCTCTACCCCTTCTGGTCTTAGGTAGTCCCAAAACAAAATCCACTGATATGTCAGTCTAAGTTTCAGTAGGAATAGGCAAATGTGTATATATAAGCCATATGGCTTAAACTTTGACTTAACTTGTTTGTATGTGATACACTTAGCACAAACTCTTTTGACATCTTTTCTCATGTTTAGCCAATAAAAGTGTTCATTTAGCATGTCTAAAATCTTTTGAACAACAAAATGTCCCATTAGCCTACTGCCATGCGATTCCCTTACAAGCAATTCTCTAATAGAACACGTAGGAATGCATAGTTGTTTATTTTTAAAGAGAAATCCCTCATAGCTATAGAACTTGTTAAATGCAGTATGTTCACAAGCTTGATACATATCACCAAAAATAGAATCATTGCAATACAATTTTTTCAAATGCTCAAATCTAAGTAGCTTAGAGCTAAGCATAAAAATCAAAGCATACCTTCTTAAAAGTCCATCAGCGACCATATTATCCTTTCCTTGTTTATATTTTATCACATAGGGAAATGTTTCCAGATATTCCACCCATTTTGCATTCCTCTTACTTATTTTTCCTTGCCCCATCAAGTATTTTAGTGATTGGTGATACTATAGATGACAAATTATTTAGGCTGTAAGTAATGTTCCTAAACTCCAAGAACCCTCACCAGGGCATAGAACTTTTTATCATAAGTGGAGTAATTCAGAGTCGGTCAACTTAACTTTTCACTGAAATATGTGATGGGTTAGTTTTCTTGCATTAAAATAGCCCCCATACCAATCCCGAAAGCATCACATTCAATCTTAAAGGTTTTATAAAAATCAGGTAGACATAAAACTGGTGTAGAACATAATTTGTTCTTCAAAGTGTTAAAGGCATCTTCTTGTTCCTTTTTCCATTTAAATCCAACACATTTTTTAACAATTTCATTTAGTGGGGTGGTGATAGTAGAAAACTTTTGAATAAATTGCCTATAAAAACTTGTCAAATCATGGAAACTCCTAACCTCACTAACAGACTTAGGCATTAGCCATTCGTGGATAGCCTTCACCTTTCTAGTGTCAACCTGAACTCCTTTTGAACTCACTATAAAACCTAAGAATGTAACTTTATTCATACAAAAAGCACATTTTTTGAGATTTGCATATAATTTTTCCTTTTTAAGCACATCCAAAACAGTCTTCACATGCAGGGTATGATCATCTAAGCTTTTGCTGTAAATCAAAATGTCATCAAAGTAAACAACAACAAAATTTCCAAGAAACTCTTGCAAGGCATGATTCATTAAGTGCATGAATGTATTGGGTGTATTAGATAAACCAAAAAGCATCACTAACCACTCATACAATCCATATTTTGTCTTAAATGCAATTTTCCATTCATCATCTTCTTTCATCCTAATATGATGATAACCACTTTTCAAATCAATTTTAGAGAAAACACATGCACATGCAGTTCATCTAGCATATAATCTAATCTAGGAATAGGATGACGATACTTTATAGTGATTTTGTTGATTGCCCTACAATCCATAAACATCCTCTAAGTTCCATCTTTCTTCGGCACAAAGAAGATAGGAACAACATATGGGCTCATGCTTTCCCTCATGTACCCTTTTGCCAACAACTCATCTACTTGCCTTTGCAACTCCTTTGTTTCCTCAGGATTGCTTCGGTAAGCTGGCTTGTTAGGAATCTGTGCTTTGGGGATGAAATCAATTTGATGTTTAATCCCTCTGAATGGTGGTAACCCATGAGATACCTCTTCAGAAAATACATCATCATGCTTTTGTAATAAACTCACAAATCTATCAGATAAATTTGAATCAAGGTTAATGTTAGTGAACAAAGTTTCTTTGAACTGTATCAGGATTAAAGCTCTTTTGCCTATGTATGCAATTTTTAATTCTCTTTCTTTTGCATAATAACAACGTTTTTCACCCTTCTTAGTTTCTTTTTCCTCATTTTTTTCATTCTTTTCTTGTTTTCCAATCACTAGTTTTTTTTCACCTGCGCATCTCACTTTCTTTTCTTCATTCTTGCAGTCTCACCATTGGGCCATTTTCTTTATTCTTTAAGTTCTTGGCTTATTTTCTCTCTTTTCTTTTAAAACCCTCACAATCCATACCTTCATTTATTGAAGATCGTGTTTTGAGCTGGTCTTGATAAATTTCAAATGGTGTCATCTGAGCAAGTGTAATCTTATGACCGTTCATGTCAAACATGTACCTATTTGTGAATCTATCATGAATTGCCCTTCTATCAAATTGCCAAGGCTTGCCTAATAAAACATGTCTAACTTACATAGGCACCACATCACACCTCACTTCGTCAATAAATTTGCCAATGGAAAATGACATAACAATTTGCTTAGTCACTTTGCACTCTCCACTATCATTCAACCATTAGAGCCTATACAGTTTGGGGTTCTTTTCACACTCTAGCCCAAACTTCTTAACCAAGTATGTACTAGCCACATTAGTACAACTACCACCATCTATGATCATGCTATAGACTTTCCCACTTACCAAACACTTGGTATGAAATATATTTTCCCTTTGTTCTAAGCTTTCTTCCTTAATAGACAAACTTAATGCACGCCTAGTTACTAAGGATTCTCCTTGCACAACATATTCAACATCTCATCAACATCTGAACAATTATCTAATGATGGCATACTCAAGTTATCATCAGGATCATTATCATGCTTAAATTCAGAAACAATTTCATTTCCCCTAAAAAGCATAGTGTTTCAATTAGGGCAATCAAATGCGTAATGACCATGCCCTTGGCACTTAAAACACTTCATATCTTTCTATTTAGAAGGTAGATTAAAAGTACCCTTTTGATTTGATGTACTATTCACCTTGCCCTGATATATGTCATTGGCCTTCACTTTCGAATCCAGACTTGGTCCTTTCCTTTTCTTGTCATCTTTACTCCATTTTGAGCTCCATTTGCTGCTAGAATTTGGAAATGATCTTGCTAAACTCTTCTATTTTTGCTGGCTTTCCACTTTCATGGCTAGGTTGACTAGATCCTCCATCTTCACAAAAGGATGTAAATCCACCATGTCAGCAATTTCTTTATTCAAACCAGCAAGAAATCTAGACATTGTCACTTCTTCATCCTCCTCAATATTAGCTTTTATCATCAGCATCTCCATCTCCTTGTGGTAATCTTTAATCGACTTTGATCCTTGAATAAGCCTTTATAGCTTCTGATGTGTTTCTCTATAGTAATAAGAAGGAATAAATCACTTTCTCATCACGCTCTTCATCTCAGCCTAAGTCTCGATCAGATCCTCACTATTTCTCTTTCTAAAATTTACAAGTTCACCTTACCAAACTAAAGCATAATCTAAAAATTCAACTGTAGCCAATCTCACCTTCTTCTCCTCTGAATAATTGTGGCACACAAATAACATCTCAACCTTCCTCTCCTATTCAAGATAAGTTTCAGCATCATTTTTACCTTTAAATGGATGAATGCATATCTTGATAGTTTGCATCATCACGATTAGATTCTCCTTCTTCAACAAATGGAAGCCTTCGGGTAAGTCTTGACATAATTGATGATTCAAAATTATCCAATCTCATCTTTAAAGCCTTGAACTGGTCTTGTATAACCTTCATAAATAGCTTCATATCAACTTTATTATTTTCTCCAGAACTACTCATGATTCTCAATATGAAAATAACTAAAGAAAATGAAATAGAATAATTGGTAAGCAACTCATTTCCTCAAGTGTTTAAACTCTAGGGTGTTTAAATCACCTGTATTTCACACTGATTTTGGCTTTTACTACTCTTAAGCTTACTAACACTCGAGCCATTTAACTACTCAAGCTTGTTGTCCTTGATTGCAGTTCAAAATATATTTCCATACAAGATAGATCACTTTTGCAAATTTAATGAATGGAAGGAAATATAAGGACTAGCAGACAGTGGAATGATATAAGAATAACAAAAAATTCAAGCTGTAGAAGGTATGTGAAAGAAACATGAAGATAGACTATTAACAACTAACAAAGTCTGAAAATGCACAATACCATTGAGCAATTTTTTTTTTTTTAAAATAACGCAGCCTCTCCTTTTTTTTTTTTTTTTCCTTTTCAACTTCTGATTTTGTTTTTTGTTTTAAACGAAACAGTATTCTTGTGATAGGCTTCCAACTCCAACATTCACTCATTAGAAGTCTTCAAAAGATGCTTTCACTTTTAACTTTTGTACAATACACTCAACACTTTCAGATTTTTTTTTTCACTTTTTTTTTAATTTTCATTTTTCCCAAAGAAGATAAGTACTAGACAAGATCAGAGGCAAATCCTTTGATGAACAAAAAGTGATAGTAGATAAACAAAAATTAATAATTGAAGGATTAATTTGGACAAGATAGACTTAAAACAAAATGAGTAGACACTGATTCTTTTTTTTTTTTTTTTTTTTCACAAACTCTCTAAGATATGATCAAGAAAATAAGATTATAGAAGCAAAATCAGGTAGAAATACACTGATGGATAGAAAATAGTAACAGATGAAAAAATCTGGGCAAGATTAAGACCAAATAGAGTGAACAAAGACTGATATATTTTTTTAAATTCTGGAACAAACAAGAAGCTTAAGAATAAGAAATAAGCAGGATAAATGAGAATTTACCTTATTCCAAGCTCTAATACCAAATGATAAGGAACACTAAAGTTATGAAGAACCTAAAACTCCTAGAACATACACTATGACAAGAACATGAAATGGAATGAACCCCCAACCTATTGAACCCCCAAATGATAGATGCAAATGGAAACACAAATGATAGGTTGATTATAAACAAGAATAAATTCACCTCAAGAGATCACCTTGCTAAAAATTCATTCTCGTTGCAATAGAAGAAGACAAGCTATCATCTCCTAGAGAACTCTGACCATGCCAAGAAGGAAACTAAAATGTTTCTTTTGATAGAATGAAAATTGATGTCTTACAAGGTTGAGACTCAAACCTCTTTATAAGCTTTAAACCCCTCTAAGAAATCCTAGTTCGTAATGCTTCCTTGAGCCCTCAATAAGTTAGGTCAAATGAGGCCAAAATGACTTCAAACATTGAAAATAGAAGCCCAACACATAACCATATACATCTTAAGCCCACATTAGTTACATTGAGGTCCAAAATATTTATTTTAGTAACAACAATTTTGAGTGACATAACCCAAACGAATTGGGCCTTCATTTAGGCTGGACATGACTCAGATGAATGAATTGGGGTTCCTTCTCCAAGCCCAAGCCGTCCAAATGATTTTCTTTTGCATTCTTTAAAACTTTCCCACATAAATTTGTAGTGATTCCTTGAACTTCTTGACTCTCAGTCTTGTAATTGGCCCTAGAGAAAAATTCTGATTGTCATTCAAGCCATCGTGCCTCTTGTCATTTGTGCTCACATCAAGGTGCTAATGACAAACAGGGTCATCTCATCAAAGCCATGGGTGCTTGATATGAGAGTTATGTTCATGTAGGGATTACTAATAAAGCAGACAGTTTGAAGGGACTTATCAAGGTTTATGTTGTCTGATATTGTCAGCCATTTCAGATACAAATGTCTTGCTTTGATGATGTCTTCCATAGCTAAGCATCAGCCTAAATTGTATTTTAGGTCTGACTAGAAAAATTATAACAGAAAGATTTACATGTTTCTTTGTATTAATTATCCTCACCCTATATCAAGACATAATCTTAGTCATTATTATTTTGAAAATTAAGGGCAATAATAATTATAATAAGAGTCATTAAAAATCCAACTAAAAAATAAAGGACTTATAGAGATTATAATTTTTATGGCCGCTAAAATTTATTTTATAATTGACTAATATCAACATTTAACAACTTATTTTATTGTCCGTAAGAAAAGAGATTTAAAGCAACAATTATATGCTAAAAATTGTTACAACCATTAAAGCTGACTTCCTTGAGTGACTAATAACAACATTTAGCAACATTTTTTTTTGTTGCTAATAAAAGTTTCAAATAATTACTTTTCCAATGGGTGGGATCTGAGTCATCTAGCATTCGAGATCCCCTTCATTTGGTGCGTTTATTTTGCATTTAATCTATTTGAACTTATTAAAATTAAAAAAAAAAAAAGAGAACTAAGGCAAATACACAAATTCCGACTGGAGAAAAACTTTTTGCCGAAGGGCATATGTGGCATAATAAACATGAACAAAATTTTGGCCCTTCACTCCTTTAGTTCTGCTTTGGTCCACCATTCAGCACCAATCCCAATTCAGACTCCCACTTAATGATTTTGTTCTATTTTAGTCGTTTCATTCAGAGTCTGTCACATATGTGACATAATAAACATGATTGCTTGAATGTTTTCTTCTTGATTTGCAATATATCATAAACTTTCAAAGGTTTTTATTGACATATATTATGACCCAATAGGTTTTAACTGAAAATTTTGCATTTTTTAAATAAATAATCTGGCCATTGATACAATTAACTTTTATATATTTTTTCTGTTTTGCACAGGTTACTATATTTGTTGGTGTGCTTTCTTGAGCATAGATTAGGACCACTAGTACGATCATTTTATACCAAATAATGGGTAAGTTGTGAGTTTAAATCAATTAAAATAGGATGTTTCCTATAATGAATTAGGGAAAGATGCAGAAAATTTTCTTATTTAGGCTTTGAGTGACATGTAAATAGTTCCCAGAATTTTTAAAATGGAAAAATAGGTTTATTAACTCTCACATTTTAACAAATATGCCCTTTTCTTATTTTTTTTTCTTTAACGATGTTAGCTCAAACGCTAAATTAGACATTTTCATATTTAATATATATATATATATATATATATATAAAGAGAGAATAACTTATTTCCAACAATGTTAAAAAAAATTAAATAATCTATTTTCACTTTTAAAAATTTAAAAAATTATCTACAAGGAATCCAAACTTTAAGGAGGTTTTTTTTATATTTTTTTAATAAATTAATGAATTGATATAAGATGACTATAGTATCAATCTCCCAACGTTTTTGTATCACTTTAATACTCGAAGGTTTAATTTTGTTCAAATATTTATTCTTGTAGAGGTACTAAAAATAATTATAATATTTCAAAAAGCAAATATTATAAATGATGGAATTGAAATTACACTTGGTCGTAATTTAAAAAATTCGCTCAGCTTGCAAAAATTAAAACCTGAATAATATAAAAATGATTATAGGTTTGGATTGAAAAATATAGATAAGAACTTAAATGAAGTATTGGATTAAATAATAAGTTCAGATGTTTTTTACTTGAATTTTAACTCAATTTTCAAAAATTTAGCCTAATAATTAGGTTTAATTGAAATAAACTAATGTTGAAAAATAACAAAGTGATAAAAAAAATCATCACAAACCCCAATGAAGTAGTTTAGGATGCATACTTTAACCAGTTAGTCTCAATCTTGACCTGAGAGTATCCTAGTTATGAAGTAGTTAAATTAATTAAACAAAAGATTCGGTGAGAAAAGGACAAAAGATAAGGTCCAAGAATTAATACCATTTTTATATCATCCTCCATGGAGTAGGTAGCCTAGCTTTCATGAGTCTTCAGTGTTTTGTTCATGGCATACTCTATTTGTTACACATATTGATGTCTATCTGTCTTGATCTTTTGCTTTTAATACCAAAGATTTTGCTTCCCAACACCCTCCTCTGCTTCATTCAAATGACAGTGTTACCCTCCTGCCCTTCATTCAAATGGAACTCACAAAAAGTGCTCAAGAATAATTTCAAAATTTTAGTAAGGCTACGAAGCCCTAATTAATTTTCATAATGAAAATAAATAATCCAAGATTCTTAGTTAATATAGTAAGATTATTAAAATATAAAAAAAACGTAATGGATAAATTGAATTCAAAATTAGACCCAATTGATTTTTTGAATTGGTATTGTAACACAAAATTTTTATCCGTGTTAAAATTTATGTTTCCTAAAAAAAATTATCTTAAAGACTTATTCATAAGTATCGAGTAAAACATCATTATATTATCTTATTTATCTGTTAATTTTTAATTTTAATTTTTTTATTAATTTTTATTCTTAATTTGATCTATTACTCATTTGAATATATGATTTTTGGTTCTTCAATAATATAAACATTATCACATTTAGTCGAAAATAAGAGGTTAAATGTTATGTTTAGATTAGGGAAGGATCAAAAGTAGTAATATTTTGATGAGTAAGAGGCTAAACTAGGAATAAAAATTAATAAAAAAAATAAAATAAAAAATGAACTAATAAATAAAAATTTTAATTAAAAATAAAAATTAATAAAGAGCTAAAGTAAAAGTAAAAAATGATATTAAGTATGTCTAATAATCAACTTGGTTTCGAATTTTACATATAATTTGGTGTAGAACATGGTGGAGTTTCTCGCCACATGCCAGCATATATGATCAAAGGGTACTATCGACTAAAGCTCTGGTATGAAACATATATCACTAGTAAGCGTGGCAGTACACAAGAAACAGGGCATTAAAGTGCAGTTAAAGCATCAGAGTCTCCGAGAGAAGGAGAAGAAGAAGGTTGGAGAAGAAGACTATGGAGAGTGGGTCAACAGCACCAACAGTGCAAGGAGAAGAAGGAGAAGAAGAAGTGAAGGTTTCTGAGACGAAATCCTTCTTCCTTTACCATCCATGCTACTGCCTTCGACAACTTCTGAGGGCTCTCTTTAGATGTCTAGGTTTTCAAGAGATGAGCCTCAAAGCTCCTTCTGATGTTGCCAAAAGCTCTGGAAGCCACAACCAAATGACTTACCACCAAGACGACGACGTTCCTTCTCCAACTGCCCAAGAAGCTGCAGATTCAAAGTGCCTCAGAGCTCCCTCAGATGTTGCAGAAGACTCTGGAAGCAACACCCAAATGACTTACCAAGACGACGACGTTCCTTCTCCAACTGCACAAGAAGCTGCAGATCCACCTTCTTCCACAATAAACCAGGTATTTACAGAGTTCATCATATCTCTACTCAGGGCTTCTCTCTCAATCTTCCTCCTTCTACAAGTCCCAAACTTGTTAACCAATTGTTATGTACATTAAATCTCTTTATCTTGCATTTTTTGGCGTATTATAGCTTAAATTTTATAGGATTGTATGCTAAAATACACATTAAAATTAAGAAAACATAAAAATAGTATTTTAAAAATTAAATTTATGAAAATAATATTTCAAAGATGTGACATTATATATATATATATATGTATATATAATATTAGGTATTTAAATATCTGTACACAAATCATATGCATTATAAAAAAAGATGAAGATAACGGTGTAAAAAGACTTACTAAATTTTTGAAAAAATTTAAAATACATCCTTTCAATTTTAAGTTATTCGAAAATATTCCATAATATTAAAAATTAAAATGATCACATTAAACTTTCATACTGCAGTAGTTAAACCTTCTGCATGTCAATTTCTTGTTAATGGAGATGCTACTTCACATCCTTCCTCCTGCTGCATGACATGTCTTCATAGATCTGAAAGTAATTAAGTGAACAAGTAATGGAAGGCTTTGTAGTAGAAAAAGTGTATAAAGTGCCATGCTTATTAACGAGGAATATATATATATATACGCACACACACACACACACACTGATTTAAATGCAGAAGAGTGAAAATTTATAAGCTAGCCTGCGATTTTTAAAGATGAGAAGGTGTTTATATATGAATGGCCTAAAAATTGACAGGATTTATTTACATTTTTTTTTTTGGGGAAGTTTAGTAAATTTGTTCGAAAATTATTGTTTATGCAGTTTCTAATTTACTGTTAATTATGGCTATATATTTTTTGCAGCAAATTGTCGCGAGTGCATTAATTGTTCACAATCGAAGGTCAGGACTTAGTACAGGGCCAGGTCCTCAGATAAATTAATTGGATGCTGTATATATATGTCTAAATTAATTAGCCCTTGACATTTCTTTTTTTTTTTTTTTTGGTTTTTCCTTGTGTGTTATCTTTATTGGGAGAAGGTTTGTATGTAATATATATCAGGCATAGGAAGATACCCATGACTGAAAGCTTGGCTGTAAATCCATGTATGACAAGCTTGTTTTCTTAGCACAGGCACAGCACTTCCTTTCGTTCAATCTTAATATATACTATCTGCTATTTTTCATTAGTTTGATTGTTACTGGTAATGCAAATGTACCTAATTAATATGTATATATATTAATATAATTCTTTTTCAAAAATACTATGTATATAGTAAAGAATACTTAATGTTTTATGGTTTGGGTGCTAATTTCTTTTCTGGTGCTCCGTGAATGCGTCAAGAAGAATACTCTTGACACGGTACATTTTCCAATACGAATACAATACTTCCAATGGTATCATTCTAGAACAACAGGAAAAAGGTGTCCTAACCACAGTTGTTTTGTGGTTTGGCCACGGTTATAACCATGGTTAGGACCACTAACCACGATTGGCGAAATTGCAGTAGAACCAACCGTGGAAAAGGAAATGTTATTCTAGACCATCAGGAGAACCGTAGTTAAGTCGTGTCCTCACCACGATTTTAAAATCGTGGATTGTGATTAGGACACGACTTAACCACAGTTTTAAAACCGTGGTTAGGACAAAATCTTAACCACGGTTTAGATACAACCGTAGTTAAGTCAAAGTTTAACCATGGTTTCAAAAACTGTAGTTAATCCTTGTCTTAGCCATGGTTTGTATTTAACTGTAGTTATAAGACTGTGATTAGGACATATAATTGTAGTTAGATTTGAATTATTTATAGTGGCATTTTTTACTGTTGCTAGTAGATTTACCATATACTAATTATATATATTTTTTGTCATGAAACCTATAAATCCAAAAAAAACAACTCCAATCAACTAAGATTCAACTAACCAATAATATTTCATTTCAAAAAGAGAAGTTGTCCATCCTAAACAATGTCCAACCAACAGAATACCATTACATATATATACAAATATCCAAATACATACTAATATAATTATAGTTCACCTAAAATACTTATCAAAGGCACTTGATCCATGCGGAGAATGAGCATTTCCTATGGTACATGTCCACTATTTTGATCACTTGGTACCTAGATTTCAAATAAATGAGTAATGATATAACAAAGACTAAGATGCATGAAAATTAAACTAAACTAGTGAAAATAGTGAAAATTACTATTGTGTTTTACAAGGTAGCGAGCTTAGGTGGCACTTGGCCATGGAAACTCTGAAGGAGAAAAGCCATCCTTGCTTCTAATTGCTGTGTTTGAGCATATCATTTTGCATCCTTGGCATCTCTTTTCGCCATCTTAGCCTCATTTTCTGCTTAAGCAGTGTTTGCCCACTTTGTATCTCACTGTAAGAAGGATGAGAGGATGAGCTTCCATGGTGTTTGAATACTTGAGTTGGGCAAACTTCTAAGCTAAATCCACGCACTCGTCCATGGTGCTCTTGTGTTCCCAAGGCACTGGCTAATGCATTGTTGAATAAAATTGGCTGTGATGCAATATCTTGTTGCTCAATTTTAGCAATTTTTTCTTACAAATTTAAACAAGAAGAAACAAATCATCTAAAGACTAGATCATTTCAATAGTAGCTTATCCAAACACCATAGTACCACATAATTCAAAGAGAGATGTAAAGTATCCAAACACCATGGTGCTTTCGTGTTCCAAGGCCTTGGCTAATCGCCTCCTCGTTCACATATGATCCATCAGAATGTTTGTGAACCACAATCCACAAATCTCCTTTGCTAATTGGCCCTCCACGCTTTGCATCCTACAAATTTAAAGAGAGATGTGAAGTATCTCAAATTATGTTATACATTATGTTATATTATTCCCCAAAATGACCTTACCATCTCAGCCTTTTTTCATGCAAAACTTTTAGATCCACTAATGTGTGGCATTGTCAACATCTTTGGATTCTATTTATTCTTTACAGCTATTTCCTGTGATCAAATAATCAGCTAAGATCATATGTAACTCAAAGAAAAAGTGTGTTCTCACCTAAGTCCTTTAAGAAAGTCTATAATCAATTAAAGTTACTCATTGATCCTTGTCTATATTATCTGGGACATCTTGAAGTAATTCTTCTTGAGTGCAAGTCCCATCATTCTTATACAAGTCACATCATGCACTCTTCTATTTACTTCCAATAAATTGTAATATGTACCTCTTATGGACATCATAATTTAGTACAAACTTAGTCTATAGGATAAGATATAACGATTAGGGGACAATACTAAACAATAATGCAAAAACATAGAATGTGACTTTACCTGTATGGTATCTCTATACATTTGATTTTTGTACTCAGAAGGGACATGCCTCCAATCCCTATAATTGATTGGAAATGCACCAAAATCCTTAGCAAAGATGCCCAAGAAAACACCTAACAACCCACCTCCATTTCCAATTGCTTGGTGAGTGTCATTGAATGAGACTATGATAATGTGCCCCCTCTGAAGGGACCATGCATCATGCAAACTTTATGATTAAGTATGAACTTTTCCCTTTTCATCTGTTAATGGAATGGAAAATAATAAGCCTTCAAATGTAGACAAATTTACACACCTTTGCAAAATTAGACATTACATACCAATAACATCAATGATCCAAGATCATCTTTGATGTTGTCATGGGGGGACATTGCGTGTTGCAGGCTGTTCAAATTGTACATTGACTTCTTCATATTGATTATGAACATCGGGTAAGATGACATGGAAGTCTAGTCTTAGAACTTCTGATGGGCTAGGGGAATCAGACATAATATTTCCACTATTCTTAGAACCACCACCCTTGCCCACTTTACACTTCTTGAGGTACTTATTCATCTTTAGAATTCCTGTGTAGTGAGGAAAGGAAAAGAAAATATTAGTTTAGGTGTATAGGAAAAAATATAAGTCCCATCAATACTTATTGGTAAAGTAGTATAAAAAGAACATTAGCTCAAGTGTAAGTCACATTACTCAAGTGTAACATAATAGAAGTATTACCTAGATAGGCATAAGTTTGCTTCAAACTCGGGGAATATAATTTATAAGTGTTAAGGTTGGAATGACTCACTATCACAAACAATAACCTCATCTTCTTCTCTTAAATCATATAGGTCATGAGGCTTTAAATGGACAACTAAACTTAGGTTTTTATTTAATTCATCGTCCACATAATATACTTGTTGAGCTTATGAAACTTGGACGTATGGCTTATCATTGTCATTGACACCGGTGTGTATCAACCATGAAAAGTTAATAAACTTGAATTCTAATTTGTTGGTTATAATCCCTTTAGGATTGGTTGTATTAGCCTATATACATTTGAATAAGGTAATCGTAAATTGACCATGGTAATTTGGTTCAATGATATCTACCAATTTTCCATAGTACAACACACTTTTGAAGTTCATTTGATCGTCACTACTACTTGAATAACTTCTAGTTCTAAAAGTCCCAAAGACTCCACTGTTTTGAGTTTTCAACCCTTGATCTTGTTCTATAGTTCTAAATTTGAAACTGTTGACATTATAAGCACTATATCATCTTGCTATATCAAGTGGACTCTAAGCAAGCAAAATCATATCAATTGAATGAGATCTATTAATGTCATTTCTTATATGGATTTAACCAACCATAAATATGTTAATCAATAAAAATTATCAAGTGCAAAAACATTTATAGGCAAATATATACTCACTTGACGACAGAACCAATAAACAAATTCACGGTGAACCTTCTTATCTAATTCAGTCGAAGACCGTGTATGACTTCGTAATTATCTCCTGACATGATCTTTAAATTCCCTGTACGACATATACAAGAGATGTCATTGACAAAATTGTATATGAAAGTACTAATTTCAATAAGTATAATCCACTCATTAAAGAAACAAGTCCACTTGTTTACAGTTAGTCAGCACATGATGATGTGCTTGTAATTTCTCTGTAAGAGACAAAGCAAAGTACTCAAAACCACCGATGGGTCTTCCAATAGTCGAAAATAAAGTATCAACATTTGATGACCCATCATCAGGTTAGTCATCTACACGCCTGAGTCGATTAAAGGTTGTTTTAATTATGTCTAAGTATCTTGAACAAAAAGTTAAAACCTCCTGAGCTATATAACCTTTAACTATCAAACCCTTAGGCTATGCCTTGTTGCGTACGTATGATTTTAACTTTCCTAAATACCTATCAAATAGATTCTTTGTTGGTCATACGTATAATTAAAATAAATGGGAAAGAATTAATCATTGAAAAATTAGAAGTTCACCTTTCGATAGGGTACATCCATCTATATTGTACTGGATCTCTGAGCTTTGCTTCTTCAACTAAGTGTACAGTCAAATGAACCATGACTCATGAAAAATGAAGGCAGGAATAACATCTCCAAATGAAATAATATAAGAATAACCCTATCTTGGAGTTGGTCAAGCTCATTCATGCTTAAGACTTTATTACATAATTTCTTGAAAAATGCAAACAAGTCAATCAGTACTGCACATACTTCTTTTAGGAGTGTGGTTCTCATTACTATGGGTAGGGATTACTCCATCAGAACATAGGAGTCATGACTTTTCAACCTTCCAATCTTACGATGTCTTAAATCAATGCACCTAGAAATGTTACTTGAATAGCCATTTGGGACAGTGATATTCTTTAAAGTCCTAAGAATATCTCCCACTATAATTAGGCCAAAGTTTAAGCCTAATGTTCATTTCTTACAAGCTTCTTCGTGCATTTAAATGGTCTTTTGAATGCCTAGACTCATTTAACAAAGTGAAATGCACATTGTCACATATATTTTTCTCAATATGCATTACATCTAGATTGTGTGTAATAAATGGTTTCCCCAATATGGAAGTTGAAAAAGTATACTTTTCTCATGCCATTGTTGAGTCTCTCCATCATTAACGCCAACTCCTCGAGTCCTTTTTCCCTGGATTTCAACTTCAACATCTTTCCCAAATATAACATTAGCGTTTTCAAGCTGCACTAGGATTTCTAAGGTAGTAATTGCTTTTGGAGGACTTCTCCTATCCTCTTTTCCATCTATTCGATTTCAGGCCAATCTAAACTTATACCCTGGGTTCAAATAATAACGATGACCCATAAACACCACTTCCAACTATGAGGAAGATGAATAGGGGTTGAGTTAAAATTACAGTTAGGACATGCCAAGCCGGTGTGGACATTTCACCCAGATAAAGTTCCAAACCCTGGAAAATCACTAATAGACCACATTAGTGTGGCACGCATATTAAACACCTCATTGGTGAAGGAATCATATGTTTCAATTCCAACATGCCATAAATCATTCAACTTATCTATTAATGGTTGCATATACACATCAATATCATTTCCAGGTGCTCTTTTCCTAGGAATAATCATTGAGAGAATGAAAGAACTTTGTTTCATGCACATCTAGGGCAGGGGATTGTAAGACATTAACACCACTGGCCAGATGCTATAACTTGTACTTAGATTGCCAAAAGGGTTAAAGCCATTAGTGGCCAAACCTAAGCGTATGTTACGTCAATTTAAGGCAAATTGAGGATATATTAAGTCAAATTTCTTTTATGCCTAAGAATCCTTTAGATGTCTCATCAGCCATCATTATTCTTATCTAATGCATGCCATCGCATGTGCTTAGCAATTTTTAAAGACATAAATAACCTTTGCAACCATGGCTTCAATGGAAAGTATCTAAGTACTTTTACTGGCCATTTGGTTCTCTTTTTTCCCTTACCTTTTGGTTTCTATCTAGAGGTATTACACTTCTTACACACTTATCTATTTTCTTCTTCCCCTTAGTATAACATGCAATCATTTGGATAAGCATGAATTTTTTCATAATTAAGCCCTAATTTGTTCAGAATTTTCTTCACCTCATAAAAAGATGATGGAATGTTGGCATGTTCAAATGCATCAGCCAATAATTCAAGAAACATTGACATTGCCTTGTTACTTATTCCACACATACACTTGATGTGATACAATTTCACTAAAAATGACAACTTAGAGTACTTCTCACACCTTTTGTATAAATTTTGTAATCCATCCTTAAGCAAGTCTTAAATTTCTTGCATACCACTATGTAATGTTTAGTCTACTTTTGAAGTTGGACCACCAACATCATTAACAATTTCATTATCATTATGAATCCCAAATGCATCACAAACCATGTTGTGTATAAGATCATCCCTGCAAATTGATTCATCTCTAACTTATGGCCTTACTTGATGTTCTAGCTCATGAGGTTCTTCATTAGTTGTTTCCCCATGCCTAAACCAAAAAGTGTATCCATGTGGAAAAGGTTTAATAATTAAGTGGTCCCGCACAACTTCTTTAACTTGTCATTTCTTAAATTTACATTTAGGACATGGGCATATTATCTTATCCTCAACACTCTTAGTTGCAAATGCAAAGTCTAAAAATCCAGTTTATCTCTCTAAATATTCAGAAGTATTTCGAGACCTAAGAATCCAAGACTTATCCATTTCTTAAAGACCAAAAAAAAAAAAATGGGAAACAATATCAATTTGTCAACAATCAACAAAGGTATAAGAATATTCATTTTCAATGTCATATATTTCATCATGTTTCTCAATAACAAAGTACAATCATTATATATATACAAACTAAATCAATTCAACACGTAGAACAAATGGTTAATATAATCTAAATATTCAACTCATTTAATTTCAAGAAACTTAAACTAAACATTACAAAAGTGTAACAATATTCAAAAAACAATGTTAATAATAAAATATAACACGTAATAATAAAAGTCATACCATGACTAAAAATAACATAAAAACAAACATATAGGATAATGTTAATTGTAAATCAAGAAATATTCATATTCATGAAAAAAAAAAAGAGTAATGTTAAAAAATACACTTTTATAGATAGTAGATAATAATAATAATGACACTTAAAAATGAATTTTGTATTTTCTCTAAAACAAAATAAATAAAAATATTGTATATCACATTTGAATAATTAAAATCAAAACCAGAAAAAAAAAAAACAAAATAATAAAAAAATAAAACCAGAAATAATAATAAAATCAAAAAATAATTGTAATAGGAAATAATATCGACATCTGGAAAAAATTAAAAATAAAAAATATTTATAAAATCTAAAAAAATTGCAATAACAAAACTGATAAACTTACATCCCTACATATCAAAATCAAAACAACAAAATTTCCAAACACACAAAGAGAAAAAGGGGATAGAATACTAACTTGGAGCTCCAAATGCTAAGCAAAAAATCACCTCCTCCATGCCAACCAATGTTGCCGACGCTCTCTAGGTTGACCGGTGATAGAAGTTGCTCACTGGTGGTGGGTTGAAGTCACTCTAGTAGCTAGCACAATGACAAGGAGAGCCGACAGGGAGGGAAGGGAAGCTACTGCATGAAAATGAAATATGGTCTAGTAGGGTAAAATTTTAATGGGCCTAGCCACAGTTTAGACCAAACCATTACTACGACATCTCTTAGTAATGGTTTTGATACAAATCGTGGCTAGGGTTTCTTAGGCCTAACCACGTTCTCTGAAAGGCCACGGTTTAGAGCAAAACCATTGCTAAGACGTGTCGTAGCAACGGTTTGGTTTGAACCGTGGTTAGGACATTTTAAATGGTCCAACCACAGTTTTTCAAAATCAAGGTTATACTAAGCATCTAAGCAACGGTTGTCTCAAAATCGTGGCTGACACTTGGACCTAACCATGATTTTCTGGAAACCGTTGCTAAACTACTTTTTATAGTAACTTTTTCACTATGGTCTAGCCATGGTTTACATTAACCATGGTTGAGACATAGTATTACATGGTCCATATGGCCACATTGCTTGGGCTTGCCACAGTTTACTTGGAACTGTGGCAAGGTCTTAACCGTGGTTAAACTTGTGGGCTTAACCACAGTTTAGACAACTGTGGTAAAAACTATGTTTAACCATGGTTTATTAAATCGTGGTCAAACCACTGTGGCTAGACCACCTCTTCCCTATAGTGTGGAATAAGACATTCTCTAAAATGAGAAAGCATAATGGGTATAGAAATACAAGGAAGGAAGAGGTCCTACGTTCCTATTATTGAGTTTAGATCCCGTGCAACGTAGATTTTAATAACACTAGCTATTCGACCCATATGTGTATCAATAAATCTTGACTATCATATTTTTTTTTATTGATTTCTGTAACTTAATTTTAAATATAAATTGTTAAGTTTTTTATAATAATTTATATCAATTATTAGATTTTATTGCAAAAAATTTATTATAGACTATCACATCAATTCCTACTATGCGTTTTTTATTACCATTAAAAAGGCTCACGATACCCAAAACAAAGATTTGAATCAGATACATACGGACCAAGATTGTCTACAGTTGAGATGATGAGCAGTTGGTACATTTATTCATGTTCTTCTCATTATTCTTTTTCATTTTAGCTAACATTAGGGGTCAAGAACCAGTTATGTGCTTCCATGTCAATTGTCGGATCATGTAGTTTAAACACTGAAAAAATGTTTTTGACTATATATAGTAAAAGACCACATTAGGTCACCTATTTTATTTTCAAAGTTAAATCTGTACAATATTTTAACGAGAACCGTTTAATAAGTGAATTTGGCAAATCTAGACCCCCAAAATTTCAGCCTGCTCTTCATGGTGAAAGTAATTATTACTTTAAAATGAAATGATACATTGTAAAAAAATTTAAAGAAACAAAAAGAACTTATTTTCTCCTCTCTCTCTCTCTCATTACACACACTCTTTGTGGCCTCTGGCTATTCTGTAATATAAAAGAAACAAAAAGAACGGATTGAATGTGTTATGACTATTGGTTTGGAACTTTTTGTGGGCCATTTTCTCTTTTATTTGCTCTATTTAGACTCCAACATGGTCAATGTTTAATTTAATGTAATTTAATCTAATTTAACATAATGGGTATTATCAGTAAAGCAAACCCAATGCAAACAACAGGTGAAATGAAATTTTTGCTGAAAATATATTTTGGATTCAGGAAATTCCAGTAATTCTATCTTACACAACTATGATTGGAATTACTAGGATTGTTTGAATCAATTGTAATTTGCATTACTTTATATGCACCTTATGTACTAGTATTTGCGCCAAAGGTAAAAAAAGTTTACGAATTAAATCATATATTTCATATTGACATTAGTGAAAGGAAGCCACATAAAGGTGAAGGCAACAGTGTACGTAGGAAAGGAAAAAGTTGAAGGCATAAAACTATACCAACAAAAAGAAAGTGAAAAGAATATGTATAATAAAAAGTTTCAATTTTTGTTCTGTTGACTTTTCCAATGTAAACAATATTGAACAATGATTTTATTTGTAAGCCTTCCAAACAAGTGAATCATGCAAATTTTACTAGTTACTGAGATCCTTCTGTCAAATTCTGCTTCCCCGGATCCCAAAGAACAAACGAATGAATACATAAAGAATAATAAAATAATAAAATAATATGTCATAATATATCTTGGTGTCTATCCTTTACAATTTAAATCAACATTTGGGCATATCAGGTGGTGGTGACAGCATGTGCTCCTCTGGATTGTTACCATTTTTCACAATGGAAGTCATAGCCATCCCCCATGTCACGTGACGCTCTAAATGGCAGTGCACGAACCATACACCTACATATCCAAGCCAAGCAACATTAATATTGAAGATTCAAAATCAAACAAGAGCAATTAATAAATGTGAAAATTAAATTAAATTATTATTTAATTTCCAATACAAAACAAGAGCAATAAATGTAAATTACCTGGATTATTGGCCTTGAATCTTATGGTGACCCAACCATTCTTGGGAATAGTCATAGTATTTTGATATGGAGGATCAACAAGATTGTATTTTAAAGGGTCTGTCTTTGTCAAAGTTCCCCAATCCCCAACCAACCACATAGAAACTATACCAATGCAGGTGAATAGGGTGTTCTGTTCCTGCAAGCACATTAGTCCCTTGAAGAACAAGCTCTACCGTGGAGCCATACTCAAGCACCTTCACCTCTGTACCCACTGATGGAGTCAACAAGAATGGAGGCAGATCATTTCCTGTAAAATCAAATGCCAATGGTGGCACATCTGGGAACTTTTCCTCATACACCCTATTGATGTTGCTATAATAAGCTTGCAAAATGTTAGTCCCATGAGGCATTTGGAAGCTTATATTGTTCATACTAGCCGAGAGTCGATCTTGATTTGGACTAACACATGTTGAACCATTCGCACATGGTAATGTATTAACAGAGGCTGTGTAGAGAAGCTTTGTGTTTATCTCCAATGGCACATCAATGGGGTGGTTCTTGTCTGCCAAACTTCTAAATTGGCTTATGAGGTTGGTGGAGGCAATGGTGTCGTTTGGGATTGGAAGGAAAGGCATGGAAGGGGTAGTGGAAGCTGGGATGTAGTTTCCTTTGTATTCAAGGACGGCAGTGGTGATTGTGGGGTTAAATGAAACATTAGCAATACTGGAATAAGCTCTAGCAGCCATGTAATAGCGATCCAGTGGTTGGTTTGCTTTTAGCAAGACATCCATAGTTTGAACAGGTGAGATTGTGATGTAATCTACTTTCACAGGCTTTATGTAGCTTCCATCTATACCTACCACGGTCAGTTTATGATTTGCTATGGCGAAGAATAGAACATCTTCTAGTGCAGCATTTATCATTCGGAGAAGATAGGTTTTTCCATATCGAACTTTCAGCTTGAAAGTTTCTGCAAAAAATACGAATCATCCATAAGGATATTGATTTTAATTATAAGTCATAAAAATGTAGAATGAAAATGAAGCATATTAATTACCAGAATTTGAGCAAGGGTAAAGATCACCAGGCTGGCCATTAATGGTGTAAGCATCACATGGCATGGGGTCTCCTCCACTTTTAAGAAAATCATTGTAAACTTGAACAATATCTTGTTTACACCACTCTCCTGCATTTACAAGTCACATATAAATAGTTACTTCTGTTCTTCAATATGCTTTTTTCTTAAAAATCATATTTTCATTAGAAAACCAAACAACAAATACTTAAGAACTATCACTAACTATAGTCTTTGAATTAATCATTTTATACCTAGTATAATGGGAAGTTCTGAATATGGTTTTCGAAATGGATAAGTGGTTCTTGGCTTGGGTTTAATGATTATAGCACTATGAATGGTTACTCGGGAATAATCGCTATGAGCATGCCACCAAAGAGTACCTTCCTTTTAGAAAATATAACTTTTTGGCTAAACTTGTGACTAGGTTTAATTGGGTATTGAGTGATAAATTTAGGACCATCCGACCATAGATATCTTAGTTGGTTGACTCCATGCCCACAAATTAATAGTTTGAGTTTTATAATTAATTATCTCACAAGTTATATTAAGCTTCACAAACTATAAGAAGACAAAAAGTGGGGTTGCCTTTAATTTAATTTAATTTACTAGTGGATGGTGATACTCTCGTTGGCTCGGTTATAGACATTAACAATGATGGTTTCTCCATTGGTAACATACAAGGTTGGCCCAGGAAATCGCCCATTTACAGTCAATATGTTCTCGGTGCTGCAAAATCTTGTGTAGAAACTGTCTTTGACCTGCACTTGATGAAATACAAGCGTCAGGATTCAAATTAATACACACACACACACACACACACACACACACACACACACACACACACACACACACACACATATATATATATATATATTAATCATATTTGTGAGTAAGTACTTCTATATAGCCTAAACTTGATATCATTAGCATCATAAAATCCATGCCACGAAAGTATAATGCCTGAGTGCGTGGGAAATGAGGAGGTTGCTGAGGAACAAAACTCCTAATAATTGTAAGATGAATATCACTGAGATTTTCATGACAACTCTCAACCAAGAAAGGCTTGATCTCTGTTCAGTCCTTGAAGAAAAAGGTGATCTCCACAGATTAGTAAAGCTCCTGTATGTTGCTTGAAGAAAGGCTTCCTCTCAGCTTCTTGCTGATTAATGTTGCTGTTTGGTGCTGATAAATATTGTTTCTGTATAATTGGTGTTCGCAGATGTTCGCCATGCGCGCGCGCGCACACACAAGATTTTTCATTTGGGCCAAAATGATATTGGGTCAAACCGATAGAAAATTTCATGGGTTGGGGTTGAACTAAGTTCCCTAAATGGGCTAAGAAGATATTGGGTCAAAATGGATCGAACATGTTCAGTTATGGGCCAAACAGACTTCAGTAAGCCCAAAACTGAAGTGGGTCATTTTGCAGGAATTTGAAGGAGTTGGACTTCATTAAGACAGGGATGAACCAAAGTTACTTTGATGGTAAGGACTAGAGCACTCAAAAGAATGAGTCTCCTCTGGCGAGGACGAACAGACAAAAATGCTTTTTGCATTTGTCAAAACAAGGGATTAGGTTGTGTTACTAAAATGTACATTGTTATTATTTTCTTACCAATTGTAAGAGTTAGATTGTTTGGAAAGTAGAGTAGAAGGTTGGACAATTATACATAAACATGTTAATGGTTTTTTGTGAATAATGAGACAAGAGTAGTTAACGTAAGTATTTGTTTATTTCAATCAAAAGTACTTTAACAATGGAATTGGTTTTTAGTTCAATTGAAAATACTTTGTCTAATTAATACATGTTCTGGATGAGTTGTGTTTTGTTTATGTCAGTGTACATTATTTCATTTAAAAGGAAGTACTTGCTTAGTAGAATTCTTTTAGTTAATGCATTTGTTTCAATTGAAATACTTGTTATAATTTATGTATTTTTTTTAAATTGATCTAGTTGATATCAGACAAGATTGTTGCACATTAACCTAGTACAATGTCCATGTTCCCAGAGTTATTGACTCAAGATTTTTTGCCTTTACTCTAGGAAGTTGAAGAGCACAAGAATTCTATTTGTGGATTGAGATTAAGCCCATTTCTATCCCAAGTGTTTGGATGTCACTCATCATTCTTGCAATAGAATGGGCTCATCCAGTTCTTCTTATAGGGAGTTGCATAATCAAATCACTGAAATGAAAGCAATGACAAAAGAAGAAAGGGTTTTGCTTCTTAAAAAATTACTTTAATTAGTGAAATAAGTGGAAGATCAAAATATGCAAAATGCTTCCAAGCAAATTCCCGTCTCAAAAAAATAAAGAGTACCTGCTCATGGAAAATATGAAATGCCTATTTAACTTGCAAAATATGCTAAGAACCATAGAGCACTAGCGTTTGTGTTGACATTATAAATTTAACATTTTTGAACAAGCAATTTATTTCAAAGTGTTCAAAAAACGAGAATCATATCTACACATATATACATACATATATATATATATATATATGACACGACAAATTTTTTGAACTTTAAGTTATTATTAATATTATTTTTCAGACTGGAAGCGAATGAGTTCTGTGGCCTTTGCATTAGTTTACTCTTGTTCTGAATATTTGGGCATGGAAAATGAGGTTGGAAATTAGAAAATATTTTGGTCATTTTACATTTATTTTCTAAACATTTAAAATTGAAATGATGGAGTTTTATAATTTGCGCCCTGTGTACTAGTATCTAAGCCAAAGGTGAAAAATTTTACAGATGGAATTACATATTACATATTGACAATATGTGAAAAGGAAGCCTTCGTAAAAGTCAAAGGCAAAAGCATAGCAAAGAAAAATGTCGAAGGCACAAACCAATACTAACACGAGGAAAGTTTATATGCTTAACAATTTTATAATTTTGACATTTTAAACTTAACAATTTTGAACAATGATTTTATTTTAATGCATTCTGTTATGCCTCTGCAAATTTTACATGTTAATGATATGCTTCTATCAAATTACACCTCCCAACATCACAAAGAACAAATTAAAAAAATGAATATAAATTAAGAATAATAAGAGAATACAGTAAATGTGTTGGACAAATTTCCTTGAACTTCCTTTATAATTGAATTCAACATTTTGGCATATCATGTGGCGGTGGCAGCATCTGATCCTCTGGATTGTTACCATTTTTCACAATGAAAGTCATAGCCATCCCCCATGTCACGTGACGCTCCAAATGACAGTGCATGAACCATACACCTACATATCCAGACCAAACAAAAATTGATATTTAAGATCCAAAACAAAGCAAGAGCTATAAGCATAAAATTCGAATAAAATTAATGTTTAAGATCCAAAATAGAACGAGAGCGCTAGATAAGAGCTACCTGGATTTTTGGCCCTGAATCTTATGGTAACCCAACCACTTTTGGGTATTGACACAGTGTTCTGATATGGAGGATCAACAAGATTATACTTCAAAGGGTCTTTGTCTTTGTCAAAGTTCCCGAATCCCCAACCCACCACAAAGAAACTATGCCCATGAAGGTGAATGGGGTGCTCTGTTCCTGCAAGCACATTAGTCCCTTGAAGAACAAGCTCCACCGTAGATCCATACTCAAGCACCTTCACCTCTGTACCCACTGAAGGAGTTAACAAGAATGGAAGTAGATCATTTCCTGTAAAATCAAATGCCAATGGTGGCACATCTGGGAACTTTTCCCCATACACCCCACTGACGTTGTTATAATAAGCTTGCAAAATGTTAGTCCCAATAGGCATTTGGAAGCTTATATTGTTCATACTAGCTGAGAGTCGATCTTGATTTGGACCAACACATGTTGAACCATTCATACATGGTAATGTGTTAACGGAGGCTGTGTAGAGAAGCTTTGTGCTTATCTCTAATGGCACATCAATAGGGTGGTTCTTGCTAGCCAAGCTTCTAAATTGGCTAATGAGGTTGGGGGAGGCAATGGTGTCGTTTGGGGCTGGAAGGAAAGGCATGGAAGGGGTAGTGGCAGCTGGGATGTAGTTTCCTTTGTATTCAAGGATAGCGGTGGTGATTGTGGGGTTAAATGGAATAACATTAGCAGTACTGGAATATGCTTTGGCAGCCACGTAATAGCGACCTAATTGTTGGTTTGCTTCAAGTAAGACATCCATAGTTTGACCAGGTGAGATTGTGATGTAGTCTACTTTCACAGGCTTTATGTAGCTTCCATCTGTACCTACCACGGTGAGTTTATGATTGGCAATGGCAAAGAAAAGAACATCTTCTAGTGCAGCGTTGATCATTCGTAGAAGGTAGGTTTTGCCATGTCGAAGTTCTAGCTTATAAGTTTCTGCAAAAAGATACAAGTAATTGATAAGAATATTAATTTTGAATATAATTCATACAAAGGGAGAATAAAAAAGATAAGCATAATTAGTACCATAATCTGAGCATGGGTAAAGATCAGCAGGTTGGCCATTAATGGTATAAGCATCGGACAACATGGGGTCTCCTCCATTTTTACGGAAGTCATTGTAAACCTGAACGATATCCTGTTTCCACCACTCTCCTGTGTTGAGATGACATAGGTAGAAAATTAAATTTTTGGGCTTTTCAAAATATTTGATTCACATATCATGTTTATATTTGAGATCTTGATAATACGCCAAAGTAAGTTTAACAATGTTTTGTTCTTGAATAAATAGATTGATACCTAAAATAATGGGAAATTCAGCATGTGGTTTTGGGAATGGATATGTAGTTCTAGACTTGGGTTTAATGACAATAGCGCCTGTGGCACGGGAATAGTCACTATGAGCATGCCACCAAATAGTGCCTTCCTCTTCAGAAAAAATAATTTTTTAGCTAAACTTGTGACTAGGTCGAATCGGGTACTGAGTTATGAACTTAGGGCCATCTGACCATGGATATCTCGGCTGATTTATTCTATGCCTGTAAATTAATTAATGATATAAGCCACAAAACAAATTAAGGTAAACGAAAGAGTAGGCTTTTTAATTGAATTTATTGTACCAGTGGATGGTGATGCTCGCGTTGGCCCGGTTATAGACATCAACAATGATGGTTTCACCTTTGGTTACATACAAGGTTGGCCCAGGAAATTGCCCATTTACTGTCAATATGTTCTTGGTGCTGCAAAGTCTTGTGTAGGAACTGTCTTTAATCTGCACTTAGAAAAATACAAGCGTCAAGATGCATAATCAAGAGCTATTAGATATATAATATCATACTTCAGATAAATTACTTCAAAAGATATAGCCTAACCTTAATCATTAATTAGCTTTATAAAAACATACCTCAAAGGTATAATGCCTGAGTGCGTTGGAAACGAGGAGGTTGTTGAGGAGCATAACTCCTAACATTTGTAAGATGAATATTGCTGAACTTTTCATGACAAAATCTGAACTAACAAATGCTTGATCTCTTTGTTGAGTGCTTAAAGAAATAGTTGATCTATTCAGATTAGAGAAGTTCCTGTTTGTTGCTTGAAGAATGGCTTGTTCTGTGCTGACAAATATTGTTTCCGTGTAATTGGTGTTTGAAGAAGGACGCCATGCACGTATACATATAGTTTTGGGAGGCTTTGACGTGAATATCATTACGCGTGAGAATATTATTCAATTGAAAGGTCTTCATCAAAATATTCTGTAATATCAAACCAAGTCATTACTTAAAGCTGCCTTATAAAAGAGTATTATCTATCGTATCTTTGTTTATTCATTTTGAACCCATGTGCGAACAACTTTGGAGCTGGAAAAAGTCGAAGGAGCTGCTGTACCTTAATTTTAAATATTATGGTGCATTGCAATACTTATGTGCAACCAAACAAAATTAAAGAACTATATATCCGACGTTTTGGAAGTTTCTTTGGACAAGAATAAGTTTACGTTTTTTATTTAAATAATAAAGGATAATTCTTAAAATGTTTCATAGTTATGTTTTTGAACTTATTTCTAAACAAATTGTGCATCGTTAAATTGCAAAATTTATTTAATACTAATTGATCAACATATTAAATTTTATTAATTTTGGTAACTTGAAATTATTAAATTCAGTTTTCCAATATTAAATGTAAGTATTTTTTTTAATTTCAACCATCGAATCACTATAATTTAAAAATTAATATAAGAATTCCAAATTATCTTGCAAAGGCACCTGAATTTAGTTAGTCCGTGGTTTGAACCTTTTTGACAGTCAATGGATCAAACATGTACAGTGCAAAGAATGTTATGCGTGTCGGCTTTTGTTGTTATCCCTCTACTGCAAAACACGATGTTGTGCGTTTGTCTAATTTTACTCGTACCTTTTCGTTTTCATGACGTGTGACATACCAAAATAACCTTTAGGTATGTATAGGAGAATAATAATATAATACTTAAAAATTTTGTTCCAATAACAGATTTCAATCATATATTCCTTTTGATCAAGTCCATTAGGATAAAAGGTATAAATTTTATAATTAATTTCAGAGAATATTAAATTTCAATAATATTTTGTAATTTTTTTTTATAAACTTCTTCAACTTTTTCCTTAAAAATGCAAGAAATGAAAAAAAAAAAATATTTTATTTCAAAGAATTTAGTTATGGATACTTAAAATATTTCACTTATAACTTTTTCTTGTTAATGATAATTTTATGCCTTTGTGTGCTCACCTCTTAGTACAACGAGGTGTTGTGCATGTGTCTGATTTAAATTCTCAACCTTTTGTGTTAAAAAATAAATATCTCCGATAATCATATAAATTAACGTATGAAAATTTATTTCCTTATCGAACAGTTCCCCATAAGTAAAAATATAAATAGAGACGTCTTATTAATTTGATATAGGAAAAACATGTATTATATAGTTCTGAAGGGGCCGTTGTACCTTAATTCATTTTAAATTTTATTATATTGCAGTAATTATGTATAACCCGACGAAGTTGAAGAAGTATGCATGTGGAATAATTTTTTTTTTTTTTGGGATAAGACTAGGTTTATGGTTTCGAGTAAAATAATGAAGGTCAATTCTTAGATTAGTTTCTTCATTTACCTTGTGAAGCCACCTGAATTTGGATAGTTCATGGTTTGTACTTTTAAATAACATTTGCAAAGTCAATGTTGAAGATTGATTGTTTAGTCAAATATGGAAGGTCTTTAATTGGAAGTTGAACTTTGCTGCTCTTGATGCTATAATAGCTGGATTTCACTGTTCATCACTCCAAAAATATTCCTTTCGATCGAATACATTTCAGGTCAATTAAGGTACATTTAAAATAGGGAGATAGAATTTTAAAACACACCTGGTATAATGCTTGAAACTATTAATTATGCACGATTTCTACTGGACAAGAAAATGTTTCGATAAAAGAGAGATAAGAGAGATAGCAACTTACAATATCAAAATAGGTATGATAAGCACTAGTACCTTCCAACATGAGTTTATCGGTAGCTCAGCTTATAACAAATTATTTAATCACATAATCCAATATACAGTACCAAATAAAAAAAATTGATTATTCGATATTATTAAAAAGTATTATTCGTTAATTAGTCTAACAGTTAATTAATGATAATCTACAAATTGATTCATTAATCAAACAATTTTCCATTTAAATGAAATGCAATCATACAATGAAGAAAAAAATTATTTTATTTTACAGGATTTATTAATGAATATTTAAAATAGTTCACTTAAAACTTTTACATGTTTATGATAAATTTATGCGTTTGTTCACACTATTGACAAATGCTCCTATATGAAACATATATCATTTATAAGCTTGGCAGACCACAAGAAACAAAGCATTCAAGTGCAGTTAAAGCATCATAATGTCATAAGGAGAAGGCGGTAAATGGAGGGTGGGTCATGTGCATCAACAGAATCTAGGGAAAAATAAATGTAGAAAGTAACTAAGATGAAAATTGTGCATATAAATGAGCATTATTCATATTCTCCTTGAGGTGATATTTGTTCTCTCATTGTTTGCTACAGTGTATACGACAAAACAATCCTAGAATTTATTATTGGAATAGTTTATATTTTTTTGTAGATTAGTATTAACCTTATTTTTAGTACAATTTTCATATGGTTATTAACTAAGCAATCAATCTTAATCTAAACCATATAATGGATTGAGTTCATATTAATTGTAAGTAATCAGTAATAGATTGGACTATCTATAAGCCCATTGGATAAATGCCCTAATTTGCAGCCTAAGACTTGTTGGTAATTATTCTATCAAATTAGTGGTTGAGGGTTAAAAGTGAGATTTTCTTAAGCCCTTTGAGAATTATTTAATTAATTATTAGTTTTAAAAAGCTAAAGAAAATGAACATTTTTTTTTTGGAAAATGAACAAATTAATTACTTCATATTTCATTAATTACCTGATGAAATAAATAGTATTCTAACTTTCTTTCTCAACTTTGAGTAAATAAAATATTCTAGGGCTTTTTTTTTTTTTTTCTTTTCTCTCTTTGGGTGGCTCCCCCCTCTGCGATAGGTTTGGATGTTGTAGGGTATAAACTCTATTGGTTAACCATGGTTGATTTTAGATTGTGGCTACATTCTAGATAAGTTTTCTATCTTATTGATAAGTTCCTATTTTATATAATATTTTATATCTTATTTTAGTGTTCTTATCATATTTTGTTGGGCTTAGATGCATTCATTGTTATAAATTTGGTTCAAAAGTGATTGCATGAAAATAAAGGGGCTAAATTGTTATAAATTTTGTGATTACTCTTTAATTATAGAATTTTGGAATGAATGCTATTACATTGGCTTGTTTTGCATTATAGGTTTTCTTGGGAAAATTGGAGGAAAAGCAAAAAAGAATATGATCCAAAAACCCATTGACCCTAGATCCATCTAAGACCCAATTTTCTCTTAATTCTCTCACCTCACCTCATGATTACTTGACCCAAATTCTCCAATATTTAATTGGCATTTTTTTTCCCTCCACCCATCTAATTTTGATGCCTCCTTCTCCTATTCTCTCAACGCCTCTCTTCTTCATCATTCTTTCTCAATCTCTTTGTCCTCCTTTCCTCAATTTCATCTTTTTCCATCTTTTCACCCAATTCCCCTCTTCATTCTTCCTCTTTCATTTCTACCGCTTGCTCCATGGTTGAAGTGAAGTAAGTTTCAACATCTCCTCCTATGTGTGGCTAGAGTCTTGCCTTCTTGCATATGGAGATTATGACATGAGTTCCTATGCTAATAGAGGGGAGTAAAATATCTCAATACTATGTTTAGATTGCGTATTAGGTTTCCAAGCTCTAGGATTATCTTTATACAATTATGAAACTTAGATTTTGGTTATTATCTATATGTATTGTCAATTGTGGTTTAGATCAATAGATTTAACTTGATGATTATATAGATGAATATTACCTTTGCAATGCAATGAGAGTATTTTTTTTGTCATGTTTATGATTGGATGAAATAATCTCGTATGCTTGCATTTCAGTCTCGGTTGAGCACTATTAAAAAGAGGAGCTTTTGCCCAATTTCAATCACACATTGAGTGGTTTCTTAATAGTGTCGTATGGAGTAGTTACTAGCTATGTCAATAGGAGTAATCACTAAGTAAGAGCACTAGACTCAAGTGTCAACTTGGTTTTTTTCCTTAAGACTTGATGAAGAACTAACTCCCATATTAATTTGATCAAGGATAGCTATCATTCCATTTCCAAGAGCATTCATCATATACATTCCAACTCATTTTCATTTATCCATTCAAGAAAAATAACAATAATAGTAGCTTAGGTTCATTTTAGTTGCATATAAGTTTACCTTGATTGCATACTTATTTAGTGGATAGCTTGAAAATACCAACACATAACATTTGTCAATTGCATATTTTTTACACTTAGTTTAGGTTAGGATTTCAAATAAAGGCTCCTTAAGTTAATGTGACCTGGATTGCATTACTATATTACATTCTAATTCGGTTTAATTTTAATCCCTTGCAATGAGGTTTGATCAAGATTTTGGTGCCATTGTTGGGGAGCCAATTTATTTGGTTTTTTGGTTAGCTAAGTGTCAAGTTTTGTGCCTAAGTTGAGGACTCTCATGTGTTGCCTATTAGGTTTAGTGTTTCTTATTGTAAGCTTGTCTAGAATATAGGTTTTTGTTTAGTTTGCATTTGCATTTGCATACCATTCTCTTTTGCATGTCTAAATAAAATTTTTCAGCAATACCAACGAAGATTTTTCTTACCTCCTTTCTGTTTTTTTTTATGCTACACTGTTCTGTTCTGTTACTGTTCATCATGCTGCTTGCTGTCAAATTATGTTACTGTTCATTGTTCTAGTATTTTTTGTTACTATTCATTGTTATTGTTCTTCTTGTTCTGCTTCTCTTTTACTATTTTGTGTTTAAATTTTCTGTTGTTGCCATTTTTCCAGTGCTGAATCAGTTCTATTTTTCTGGCTGCTGTTTTTCACTGAACTTGTTCTATTATTTAGCTGTTGTTTTTCCTGAATCTGTTCAGCTGTTTGGTTGCTGTTTTGGAGTTGCTGTTGCTGATTCAGTCATTGTTTTTTTGGCTGTTTCTGTTCTGTTATTCAGTTGCTGTTTTTCTACTGATTTTGCTGATTTAAGTTGCAGTATTGGCTATGTTGAAAGAAAACAAATTTTCTGCACAAAAATGAGAATATTTGCATTGAAAATGTTTGTTGTTTTTACTGTAATGATGGAACAAAATTTTTTTGCACTTGCTTTCACTGCATTTTTTATGCATACATGGCTCATACTTGATATGCCTTTGAATGTACAGACCTTTTACATGCTTGAACTCATTGAGAATATTTGCATTGACTGAGGTTCAGTTAATTTTGATTGATTCTAGTGAATACAAATCTGAACTTGTGGACATCACTTGCTTGCTTATTTGCTATTTGATAGTGCATGAATCAAATTAAAAAAATTTTACCATTAGATTCAGAAATTGAATGAACATTGATGAAATTAATGAGAGAAAAGAAGTTAGAAGGCACTAGTAAGAGTCCTATTGAAGAAGCTAGTGTATCTAGTGAGTCTAGTGTGTCTAATGATTTTGAATATGATTTAGAATCTTATATTGATCTACATCTCACAATGGAAGATAGAAATATACGTAGGCCTCATAATGTACAATATGATGGTAATGGTAATGGGGACAATCTTAAAAGAAGGGCAAAAAATAACGGGCATAATGGAAGAAGATGCATTAGGGAAATGACTACTTCTGATGCTAATTTTGATCCTTTTAATGTTTCTTGTCCTAACTTTGATGTGAATTTTGAATTGAAAGGTCCTCTTGTTAATTCCTTACCAAAGTTTTATGGCTTGGCAGGTGAAGATCCTTACAATCATTTGATCTTCTTGTATATGGTATGTGTAAGCATGAAGCCCTTGGGAGCCAATTTAGATTATGTTCAATTGAAGGTCTTCCATCTTTCTCTTAAAGGGAAAGCCAAGGAATTATATATGAGACTCCCCTATCATGTGGAAAATGCATATAATTTATGGACCAATTTGAAAAGAGGTTTCTTAGAGAAGTATTTTCCTACATCCATGACTACTGCACTTAAGAAGGAAGTTTATTCAGCAAGATAAATGGATCAAGCGACATTTTATAAGTATTGGAACAATTTTCAGTTGTTATCAAAGTACCCTCATCATCAAATTTTAGAAGAGCACTTCGTCCAATACTTCTTTGATAGACTCTTAAATCATAATAAGAGTGTGCTTGATGCTGCATTTGGAGGTTCTCTAATTGATAAAACAACTCAAGAAGCATCAATGTTGATTGAAAAGATGACTACAAATAGTTAACAATATAGTAGCCGAGACATAAGATTAGTAAGAGCATTAAGTGGTTCTTTAAGACAACTAAGAGAAATTAGCTCTCTTGCCTCATAAGTGGAAATATTAATAGCATAAATGTCTAAGATGTCAGCTCTGAAGCAACTATGACACCAAGTTGTAAGTTTTGTGCCTTAGCATGCCCAAGTTGTTATTTTGACTCAGTTTAAGTTTGACTTCCTTATAGTTGAAAGTAGTGTTTTATGGGTCATCGTCATTTTTTGAGCCCTAGTCACATATTTAGATTGGCTTGAAGTTGATTTGATGGAAAAGAAGAGACGTGAAATGCCTCACTACCGATATCTAGGTTGGAAATCCTATGACAACTTGAGAATGTTAATGTTGTGTTTGGAAAAGATGTGGAAGTTGAAGGTTGAGGAAGAAAAACTCGAGTAGTTGGTGTTGTTGATGGTGAAACTTAATAGTGGCATAAAAATAGTATATTTTTTCAACTTACATACTAGGTAAACTAGATGTCATGCATATTGAGAAAAATGTGTATGACAATGTGATATTCTCTTTACTAAATGAGTTTGTACACTTAAAGGACCATGTTAATGCATGAAGATACCTACAAGAAATGGGCATTAGAGCTAATCTTGGGCCTAATGAAAGTGGTAGATGTCCTCTAGCTTTATTCACTTTGACAAATGAAAACAGAGATATCTTTTTGAGGACTTTGAAAAATATTACTGTGCCCGATAGGTATTTAAGCAACATTTCTAGATGCATTGATCTAAGACAACGTAAGATTGGTGGATTGAAAATACATGACTCACATGTTCTTATGTAACAACTTTTGCCTCTGGCCATGAGAAAAGGAGGTATTTGCAATTCTATCAGACTTGTGTACTTTTTTTAGGGTGCTTTACAGTAAAGTGTTAAGCATGAATGACCTTGATGAGATTCAAAATAGAGTAATTTTATTTATGTCATCTGGAGATGATATCCCCACCCTCATTTTTTATAGTCATGGTTCATTTAATTGTACACTTAGTTGAAGAGGCCAAACTTAGAGGTCTCATCCAGTATTGGTGGATGTACCCAATAGGAAGATAAATAAAATATTGTATTGAGTTTTTATTTTAAGTTAGTTAACTTTTTTGTACTAACTCACTTATGGTTGATAGGTATATAGAAAATTAAAGTCTTTTATACGAAATAGAGCTCAGCCAGAGAGCTTAATTACTGAGTGTTACATGGCTCAAGAGATATTAATCTTTTACTCAAGATATTTGGAAGGAATAGAGATAGTATTTAATCATCCTGGATGAGTAGATGATAAACCCAATGGTGAGCCATCTTATCTCGATACCTTGTTTCCACTTATTGGAAACCCTGTTAGTGGATTTGAGTACTTTAGTTTATCTCTTATGGAGAAACTGCAAGTACATAGCCATGTGTTGACCAACTATAAAGAAATTGACCCTTTCTTTTGGTAAGTATATGTCTTATATCACTAACCTTTGTTGCATGCCTTTAAACCATCTAATTAATTGGTGTATAACATGTAGGAAACTTATAGATCATGTGAGGTGACAATTAAGAAATCATACATGATCAACTTCAGAGATAGACAAAAGGGTTTAAAAAGAGTTTGCTGGTTAGTTCTTACGTCATGTAAGTATATAATAATGATTGTTTACTTTTCAAATTATGTTCACTTTAAATTAACAAATTCATTATTTCTTTTTCCTTTAGATTAGAAATGATATAAATAACACACATTCAATTGAAATGAGATGTATTGCCATGGGTCCACTTGATAAAGCCATGTGATATGCTGCGTACAATGTCAATGGATACAAATTTCAAACTTTAGCATGGGATGAAGGGCTAAAAGCACAAAATAGTGGTGTTATCAAGACATTTAGTACAAGAAGTTATGCAAGTAGATAAGATGACCATAAAGATTTGGAGTTGTGCCATATTATGGAAAATTTCTAAATGTAATTGAATTAAATTACCAAGGTTAGTTTACTGTTACATTGTTCAAATGTGTGTAGGCTAACATGACCAATCCTAGAGCCATTATAATCGATGACTTGGGATTCAAATCCATTAATTCTTCGTGGTTGATACGTACTAGTGAGAGTGAAAATGACGAACCATACAAGCAAGCTTTGAAAAGCTCACCAAGTGTGTTATGTTGATGATTAATTAGACAAAGATTGGAATATTATTGTGCATTTAAAGCCATGAGACTTGTATGACAAGGGTGATGATGACGACGCATTGATTTATGAAAGTGAACTATTACAACAACAACCATTAGAGCAATTATTCCTAGACGGTGAAACAAATTTATAGTTGTCTAGGTGTGTGTATGTTACTTATATTTGTATGTGATCTTATGTGTTTGTATGTGTATGATACTTATTTCTAATGTTACTTATTTATAAGTGTATGCTACTTATTTGTAATGTTTTAATTTGTTGTATCACGCATGATCAAGATTTTTGTTTGCTTTAACAAGAATTTTGATGATAAAGAAATTCCTGAAGAAGTCTAACTTAGTCTTTATTGGTAGAGGTGGTGAAGCCAGCTTTAGGAGCCTTTAATCAACTCCACCAATTAGTGATGGTGGACATCCAACATACCAAGATGTGAGGGTTCTACCTAACTCATCTACATTGCTATCACTTGATATCTAGCCCTACCAACAAGAGATTGTTGATGTTGAATTATTGGTAGAGGAAGAGGGACATGTAGATCTGCCTGTGCAAGTTGCACAGCGGCAAATAAGGCATAGATGGTAAACGTTATTAGTATGTGCTAACAACTTTAGATCTAAGTTGTTTATTTCTAATATTTGTAGTAACATTGACTTCGTAGATGAAGAAGGACATATAACTACTAGACAGTTAACAGTGCATAATGTTTAGGCTCTACGTTGGGACAAAGGGCTGTATTAAGTTTCAATGACATAAACTAACTAGTAGGGGATTTAGGAGGGTTGTTTGGTGTCTTTCTAGGAACTACTGCAAGAAACTTCAATGTATTCCCTATCAGTTATCCATATTGGACTCATATTCCTAGAGAATATAAAATAATATGTTTAAGGAAGTTATACAAGTATTAGTTGATTCATCTTGCATTTCTCCTAAAATTTTAACTTCATGGGTTCATTAACTGCTACATTTATTCTTCTAGGCTAAGTTTGTAGTGGAAGATAGACATAAAAATTATATTTTAAGTTCAATAGGGGCTAAGTGGAATAGTGTACTGTGTAACTTATAGAAAAATGATGGCACTTGAACCTGAGAGCATCTAATACGTGATGACCCCAATGGAATTTTGAGAGATCAGTAGGCCATGTTCATAGATTATAGTCTTACGAAGAAGGCATAAGTGATCTAACTAGTATTTTAGTATACATGATTGTCTGTCATTTTGTACTAACATGTATTTGTTCATAAATAGGAGATAGCTAAGAAAGATAAGCAAAACAAAACAAAACTAACCATTCAACATACAAGTGGCTAAAAAAGCCTTGCATGAAGGAAGACAGAGTTGGTAAGTTCATTGTGGTAGCTAGATGGAACATGTCATTAATAATATGTCACATATGTCTTCAATTCTATAGGAAGTTGAGCGTGGTGGCTCGGTCACACGAGGTGATGTGTAGACTACAGTCCATAAGCATGTTGATGGATCATTTGTTAATAATAAAGCAAAAGTGATAAGCGTAAGTATTTGTAACCTAAGTTGTATGCAATTTATTATATGGCTGATGGAAATTAATAATTCTTAATTACATTTTAGGAGAAGATTGTTACAATTAAGGCAGATGGTCCTTCATCCTAACCAATATCTACTTATAATTCATTGGCTAGAGCTTTGGGAACTCAAGAACACTACGATAGAGTAAGAGGAATGGGTTTAGGTGCCTGTCCTACCTAAGCATCTAGATGCTATGCACTTGATAATTTATCGTCTATGCCTTCATACAATGAATTGCAGGATAAGGTTGCACAACGTAGGGAGAAAATAGCTTAAAGGGAAGCACATGAATACAAATAGCTACTGAACATGCAAAGTTGCTTGATAAGCAACATCTAATGGAAGAAACAATGGCTTTTATTCTATGAAAGATTACTGGTCAAGTGCCACCTAAACTTGGGGTAATAATCACTTTGTTCTCTATTATGGTTGAATAAAAGAATGTTTATATATTATGATTTTAAACTAAAAACTAATAACATGTTTTGGGATTTAAATTTTAGATTTCGATTAATAAAGATAATGGAAATCTAGCTGTTTAACAAGCAAGCCCTTCCCAGCATTCTAGTTGCATGAATGATTAGTTTAGTTGAACTTTGACTATATTAGGTGTATGTGTAACTTCTTGTTTTTAGTTTATGTATCTATATTTTCCATGCTTAAGATGTTGATGGGTATATGTTGAGTTAGATGTTAGGCAATTGTTACTTTTGAATGGAAGGTGTTGCCTTGTAGTTGTTGTTGAAAATTAGGTACAATGTAAAAGAAAAATTGGTAAAAACAGAAAACATATAAAACAATAATAGAACATAAAACTAGCAGCAATTCTAACCGCTGCTTTTTAAAAGTAATGATCATAAATATAATGATGATTAGTGATAACCGTCGTTATGCCATAAAAGCGATGGTTACCAACAAATGTCATTATACCACAATAGCAACGATTACCAACAACTGTTGTTATACTTGACCTAAACACAATTTTGTAACCATGGTTAAAGCTAGTTTTAATGATCATTAATTTGTAACCATCATTAAACCAATAGTAAAGAATTTTTTTTTTTTTATGCCCGTTATCAAGTCACGCCATAATAATAGTTTTATCAACGTTTTCAAATAACTATCGTAAACCAGTCCCTACAAATGATTTTTCAATGAATATGTTAACTGTCGTTAAACCCTTTTACCACTGTTATAACTATGGTTAAGGCCACTTAAAAATCATCATTAGGACTTAGGTTTTTTGAAGTGTAAATTGCATTGGTAATAGATACACCCTATTGGTGTAGCACTAACAATGTGATTTGATATTATTAAGATTTAGTTAAATTGATGAATTAATATTTCTTGTACCCTATTGGTATATGGATGTTAAAAACATATGCTTGTATGGGTCTTTTGATGTATAAGGAGTTTTCTTAGTTTATTATAATCTGAGACCTTTAGGTAGGATTATAATAAATAATTTTTATGAATGTAGTTGCATAAGCTAAGTTTTTTGGGGAAAATTTTGTTTTATAATTATATGCATGCACATAATACACATTTTCTAATTTCGTTAACTCAACTCTTGTATTGAGCAATTATCAATGGTGAAAAATCCTAATGGGACAAACAATGATGACTTGAAAAGTCTCTAAAATGTGTTTTGGAAATTGCATTAATGGTGTTGGTCCTACAGTGAATATATTGTTTACACTTCGCAACAATTCCACTTTTCTGAAAAGCCATTCATGAACTGTGACACCACCTAATTAGAATGTGTGTGTATGGGAAGCCATTAATGGAAACCATGGTGAAATATTTGAAGGCCACTTGAGAGAAGGTTTATGTAACTTGTTAAGGATCGAGAGGGGCCATCACTTCTAATTTGAGAACACTCAATTTGATGGAGTGTTTGGTTTTCAAAAAACACATTTTGAAGCTCGTGTATATTATTAGAGAACATATGTCCTTCATTCTTGATTTAGGAGATAAACTACACATTTGACACATTAAGAGTATCTCTTATCTTTGCTTGATTCTAAAGGTTAGTTAGTACACCCAGCTAGATAAGGAGGCATGGGATGAACCAATTAAGGTTGTTCCTCAAAAAAGGAGGAAATTAAAGAAATTAAGTAATACGCTATAAAAAATAGTGACATTGCAACGGGCTCTTTGTGACAGTCAACAACGACTGTCACAAAGAATGAACGTGACGATGGTTAATATCTCCATCATGAAACAACAAACATTATGATGGTTGAAAATAATGGTCATAAGGTCTAGACCTTATAATAGTTATTTTATAACTATCCTAATGTCTGGATCTTATGACGATTTAAAATAATCATCGTAAAGTCCATTACTGGACCTTAACAATATAAGGTCCACAATAATGGGCTTAATAACGACCTAGAAAAAATTGTTGTTAGGATGTGCCCTAATAATCATCTATTAAGTATCGCCGTTAAGGCTAGGATAGAGTGGACCTTATGTAATGAGATATGCAACATGACTTAACGACTGTTTCATGGAACCATTGTTAGGTCATAGACTTGTGATGGTCTGAACTTAACTGTTGTAAGTCTGTTGAGAATTGATTAGATACTTTAAAGGGACTTGTGATGATCATGTCCAACTATCGTTATGTTGGGACTCGCAATGATTGAAATGTAACTGTCACAGGAGCCTTTAAAGATCAGATTTGGTTCTCACCAGAACTGATTTGATTTTTTTCTCAGTTGCTTGCATGAACATTCAAGATTTAATCAGAACCCTTGAGCCTTCAATAGACAATGCTTAAGGGTTATTCTTTAGTAGATGGCAAAGATAATTTAGCTACAATAATGCTCGAAGGCCGAAGGCAGCAGTAAGACAAAGCTTTATTGAAGGGTAGTAAATGTGAAGATGATAACATCCCTCAATTTTCTACAATTACTGACTTTAATTCTCCTTGGTATTCATCCATGCCTTTCTTTTCTTTTTTTTTAATTTATTTTTTTGTACTCATTCTTCTTCTAGGTTGCATTTGTCAATATTGTTTTAGGTTGACTACTTTCATTGCTCATTTTGGTATTGGTGTCTATTGTCAAACAATTCGATGCCAATTACCACGACTGTTCTTCTTCATCACCAAAATATGATTTAGTGACTCTGATTTTTACTTTTCACTCTTGCATTTTTCTACTTTTTGAATCACTATTTACATAGATGAGGTAATCCATTACTACCTACCTTTTGATTCAAACTTGTATTAGTTATTCCTTTTTCTTGCATTTCTCAATACACCTCAAAATCCCTACAATTTTGCCTCTATCTATTTTTTATAAGATTTTATGAGCGAATCGGTGTACCTGAAGAAATCACTTTTTTTACCTGTTTGGTTTTTAGTATTAGTAAATGATATCAAATTTAAGTCTTAGGATATACAAATTAATTGGAATCATATACTGCCCAGCCAATATGGAATGACGATAATAAAAGACGTGCATAAGTATGTTGAGCAACATGGCTATAAGAATGCTAAGGAAGCTTTGCAGCATAGGATGGATGCTATGAGTGCTGAATATCAAGCTGCCAAGAAAACTATCAACAAGGAACAACATGATGAAGCTGGTGGAGAAATTTACCTGCTAGAAACTTACTTGGGTTCCAAGAAGAGGTGAACATAATGTTGATATGAGTTGTGATTGAAGGCTGAATATGAGTTAACATGAATATAAATATGAGTTGTAATTAAAGTTTGGATATAATGTTGATATGAATATTTAGTTACTAGCTTGAAATTGTCGTTGAATATATTCAATTAGCAATAGGCCCCCTAGAGTGCCTTGTTAACATAGAGCACCACCTATAAGTAGAATTCTGATATTTCCTCTAGCTAAAAACTAATACTAGAAGATGAACCAATGCTAGTTATTCTCATAAGACTTTATCAGACTAAATTTTACTCTTGCATTCATTGTAAATCACACATATTTTATGGATACGTCTATTGAATCAGTATGTTTGTGATGAACATGGATAATACTTCAATACACTTGACATCATAAAAAATTGCCAAATTGTTTTATGTTTAATTAAGTCTTTATCATAAAAGTTAAATAAACTATTTTATGTTTTAAGTCTTTATCATGAACAAGCTATTTATGTTATAAACTGATTTATGAAGAATATATTAGATAGATTACAATGGCTTCTTTAGCATCTATAGATATTAGGGAAGACCTATGGGACCCTGAAGTTTGTAAGCAAAGAAGTCAAGAAAAGATGAAAGTATTCTTCTTCTTCTAGTTATCTAATACAATTCCTCAATTTTAGTTATCAATAATTGAAGGGCTTAAAGAGAATAATTTTGATTTTTTGTTACTATAAATACTTTTAAATTTGATTAAAATACCATGTGTATATAATTTAAGTTTATTGTTAAACACATTTAAATTTTTTAGTTTATCTCAAAAATATTTATGCTTCCCTGATATTAGATGTTTAATATTTAAAAACTTAGTGTTATTACTACACATATTGTGATAAATAGATTATTTGTGTCTAATATATAAAATTTAATTTAATCATAGTATGCTCAACCTACCATGACGATCATAATAATAATGGTTAGCATTCATTAACTAAGAGAGAGAAAGGGCAAATAATAATGTAAACTTATATATAATTACAGATATCTTTTATTGGTTAATCTTTTGAGGGTGCCCTTTTTAACAGAGTGGGAAAGAGACAAAGGACACAAGATAAAGTCACAGATAATGGCTGCTTCTGGTTGTAGTCTATCTAATATTTGGATATTTTATTTGAAAAGGAAGTAGGACTTTCATAATTTTGGAAGTCTCTAATGAAACTGTTATACTTAGTGTAGGGGATGGGAACTAAGAAGGGCTAAAGAGATTAATTAGTTGGTACTACTTCCAATTATATTTCAAATTGACTCTTGTACAGAGTTAGACTTTATAATCTACATTTATTTTACATTACTTTAGTATTTGAAAATTGTAATGTAACAAATTTCAATGATATGTTGTAATGTAATTCATATTTATATTTTGTTCATATGATTGTTAAATTATGCTAATGTGATTGTTGTAAATTTTTTATATTTCCAAGATGTTGGCTTAAAAAGATTCAACACAATAAATTAATGTAAGTTCTTTAAAACTAGAAAAAACTTAAGGCGGCGGTTGAAAATGTTACCAAAACATTTAGTTTATGACGGTCAAAGTTGACCATCACAAAAGAGAATCATTGTGATAGTCTCTTTAGACCGTCACAAAAGTAAGATATTGCGACAGTCTCTTTTGACTATCACAAAAACATACCATTGTGACAACTTCAATAGGGGGTAATGGAGAATATTGTTATTTCATTTGTGACAGTGGTTTTTATGATGTTCTCATCGACTGTTGTAGAACCCCTCTGCGATGGTTGAAACCCTTGCAAATGCCATTAAGAAACCATCGCAAAAACCTTTTTTCTTTGCAGTGACGCTTAACCATGAATTTTTTTATCTTGGATCTAGTTGTGAGTTGGATGTAGATTTGGCATTAAACTAAAAACCCAAGTCCTAAATCGCTAATATGCATAATGGATGGTAAGTTATGTAATAATTAACTTAGCTATTTTTGGGACCTTGTCAGGGTAAAAGAATTTTTAATATAACTGGAACATACAATAATGGACTATCCCTCAAGCTGTATTTAATTTTAATTTGATGTTATTGAGTTTGGCTTTTTCAATTGTTTTGAATTTTATGATTCCACCACTAGATTGGGTGTTATAATACTCTCAAGTGTTGTGGGGTAATTGTTTCAGTCACAATTCTAGAAAGAAAGGTTAATGAGACTAATAAAAGGACATCTCATACAATATTTATTTTTGATTTGTATAGATGATATTAGTAACTATTTTGTGCTAGAACTAGGTGCTAAAGGAAGAATGGGAATCTAAGATAATTAAGATAACTACTAACATGAGAGTTGTAACCCTATGTCCTTTTTTATGTTTTTGCTATACTTTAGTATGATATGCCAGATCTTTAACATTTCTAGCTACTGGCATGGTTTATATGTAGAACATATATTTTTTTTTATGACTATTACTTCATATTAGTTTTCTTTCATAAAGAATCAGTCCTAATTCATCTCCATATTTGAAAAATTTTGGAATTCACATTAGGCTTTTCAAATTGGTAATTACAAGTGGGTATTCAAAACCTAGTGTAGGTTGCAAGAGAAATTTGGAACGGGGTTTTTAAACCTAATATGATCATGGTGATTGTATTATGGAAGAAGGAATTAATTTTTCCTATACCTCTCATTTATGTCCATTTAGTAAACCTCAAGGGATGATTTTGTAAAATCATGGAATAAGCACTTGATGTGTAGATTGAATAATCTATCTTTGGTTGAAACAATTTTTGGGGCAATATTTCTTCAATTTGATAACTTCATAGCTTTGTTTTTGTAATGTATATTAAATGACATACTATTAGTTTAAAGTGGCGTTAACCTCCTGGTCTTAAACCAATATGTTATATCTTAGTGAGACCTCTTATGTTCCTGAAATTTAGTATCACCATAATAGGTTTCATGGTTTTACAAGGAATTCTTGTTGACCATGTGCTCATAGAATTCAAAAGGTATTTTTGTTCATGTTGTGGTGCACTTATTCATATATGTGTGAGAGAGGTTGTTATGATCTTTTAAGTCTTAATGTAACAAAAAGTGAACATGGATAAGGAAAAATTTCTATTTGCTTCTGGTGTTGGTAGCTTGGTGTATTCTTAAGTAAGCACTTATACTAATATAGCTTGTGCCATAACGTGTGTTATATACTTAAGTAATCCTTTTTTGGATTATTGGATAACTACTTATATAGTTGTGCTATACCTACAAGGTATTAGGAATCACATATTCTATGATAGTGAATTTGATCCATTTGTACTTATTGACAATCTGGATTCAGATTATGTGATTTTCGTAGATTATTTTACATCCTTTTTTGTCTATACATCTTAAGATGTTTCATGAGGAGCTACTTTGTAGTAAAATGTCAAATAAACACTTATAGCTGCCTCAACTTGAGAATTTTGATGTTTTAAGCAAGCTATTCCATGGTAAAGTGTCAAACAGACACTTATAGCTATCAATCTCAATATGTGGAAAATGTCATGTAAACACTTACAGTTGCCATATTCATTGCCTCAATCATTGCATTAGTTATCAAACTAGTTAAGAGTATATCTGTGTAGTATTATTGAACTTATTAAACTAGCTATTCTTTCAATATATTATAGAATAACACTTTACGCTAAATAACTAATACTTGTGTATCTCTATTAATCTTGTAGCTTGTAAATTATTGAACATATTTACTTTTGGTGTAATTTTAAAATGTATACACTATACAAGATTCCAATGATATCAATGTAATCAATTAATCAATTGACCTTCCAATATTTGATTTATTTGTATGGAACACATAAGGGGTCTATGTCTCTTAAAATCATGTTGTTAAAATTTGATAACCTTTTAATAACTTTATGGATAAACTCTAAGTCCTCTTCTTTAAATTCAAGTTAATATGTAATTTATAAAGTATCAATACCATATATATACTTGCTTTACTTACACAAATTCATTTCTCGAAATAATAGCCATTGAATTTTATCAAAAAATAATTTTCTCCACTAAATATAGCATCTTCTCACAATTCACGTTCACATTCCTTCTCTCTCTGTTCTAATCAAAATTTAAATTTTCAAATTTTCTCTTTTCTCATTTCTCTCTCATCTTTGAAGACATCACTCTTCTCTTCTCTTGCTCTTATAAGACGTCCTCTCTCCCTCTCCTTCATCCATTTTCTTCTAATTTCTTCTCCAATTCTCACTAATTTCAATTTAATCCCCTTCCTCTCCTTCAATTCATCCAATCCCTTTCATTTCCCTTTTTAATTTGTCTCTTACAACATGGTTGAAATAAAGGTATTAGTGGAGTATTCTCTATGTGTGCTAGAGCTTGGCTTCTTAGAGATAGAGATGATGACTTGAGTTCCTATGCTTTAAAGGGCAGATTAATTTCTCAATTCTATTTTCATATTGTGTAATTGATTTCCTAGTTCTAGGATTTTCTTTATGTAATTGTGAAAATTAGATTTTGGGTATATTATCTATGTTAATTGATAATTGTGATTTTAATTGGTTGATGTAACTTGATGATTGTATGGAATTCTTACCTTGTAAAGCTGTGTTAGAGTATTTTCTGTCATGTTATAATTGGATTATATAATAATCTTGTATGCTTGTATATGGGTGCCTCATTTGAGCATCTATTGAATAGAGGAACAAGTTGCTTTTGCCTAATTATAATCTCACATTAAATGGTTTATAATAGTATCTTATGAAGTAATTGCTAGTTATGATAGTAGGAGAAGTTATTAAGTAAGAACACAAGACTCAAGTGGTACCATAATGTTTTCCTTATGACTTAATAAAGAATTAATTTCTTTATTAATTTGGACATGGATAGTTGCTATCCCATTTCCTAGAGCATTCATCTTATATTTTCCAACTTACTTTAATTCATTCATTCTCATTTTAGAAAATACTAAAAAAATAGTAGCTTAGATTTATTTTAGTTTCAGTAGTTATAACTATCCTAACCAATAAGACGTAACCAACACGAGGAATGAGGTACCTTTCACTCTTGTAAGCCTAACTATCACATTAAGAAATTAGACATTTATTGAACATACTAAATTTTCATTTGATAAAATAAAGACAGAATGCACCCACAAATACATATCTTGCCTTTGCAATCAAGCAAGGCTTACAAAGAGATAAACCCTCACAAGCTCCTACTCTGTAGGTGGGTGTTCTGGGTCAACGTTGTGATATGAAAAATGTTAAATAACATGGGGTGAGTAAAAACTCAATGAACAGATAATAATAATTATACCATGGTAGGGATAGATTGGCCACAATAGAGTTATTGAAAAAAAAATCATATGCTATCTTGAAATCAAACATCTTTCATAGTTAAGACAAATAGTGCAAAAAGCAAAACACGTATTAATCTTTAATAAAGGCCTCAATAATTAAATTATAAGACCAGTTCTTAATGGAAATGAATCAATATATTTATAACAAATGGTTTTCCAAATCTAATAGAATGCTTAGGAACATCTTATTGAACCATCAGGCAGAGCTAGCCCAAGGCTAGTATAATCAAAACAAAATTGATATCAGCCACAAATTTCAAGCTTGGAATATCCAGAATAATGACCTTAGGGCTCAGAGAGAGAGTCATAATAATGGCATCATGCCCAATCATATCAGAATACATATCATAGCACTTTACGGCTAACCGTTAGCTACAAGGTCTTATTTTGGATGCATTCCTAAAATTTTCTTTAACATATGTAAATATGTGATACAAAATCAAAGCTTAAAAAATTTAGAACTAAACTTTTCCATAAAGACAAATAATAGTATCCAATTTTTAAAATCCCACTAAATTAAATATATAAAATCGGATATCTTTATGAAAAAATAAAACAAAGTATTTTATAAATATAAATCTAGAATACTTCAAATTATAGAACAGATAATTTTAGAAACAATATTTCAAAAAGAGATAACAGAAAACAAAAACCTTCAACAATTAAGATTATCTACTCACTTGGGCAAAGCACACATAACTCACTCTCATACCCGCTATGTAGAGCGCAACTACTATGACCCTAAAAACAAACAAGACACCTTTAATGTCTCTTGATAAGGAGCACCTTAACTTAGGTAAATTCTAATAGCAAGTTTCCACAAATGAGTGACAAACAATTTCAATACTTTATTTCCTTTGTATAAGGTCAGCATTATACCTCTTAATCTTTTTAATTGTCATAATTAGCACATATATTCACATATACTTAGAAAATACTTTGGTAACCCAAATGGAGCATGAACTTACAGTCATGAAAGATAAACTTGAGAAAAATTCTCTAAGTGGCTTACCACGCAAAACGGTAACTATTAACAACTTAAATTCTTCTTGTTGAGGTGCAATAACACTTGAGGATCAAGAAATCTTCATATATCACCACTCTACACAATTTAACTCTCTACCAAGAAAAAGAGGTTTTAATTGAGTGATCCAAACATCAAATTGACACATGAGAATTGTTAGATACTTACTTAAGATCAAACCAATTAACTAGATTTATAATTTGTAATGCGATTATATCCTTATCCAACCTTAAAGTTTCCATGGTTTATTAAAGGTTGTGAAAGCAAGATGTGTAAGAATTCCTCCCTTTCTTGGCATTTACAACTCTAACTAGTAGGTGAAATAAATAAATACTAATATTAATAATATTAACAAATTTAAGTATGAAAGCTATTAATTGTATCTAAGCCTACTAATTTAGCCAATATATATATGAATATACATACATACCTTGCATTCTAAATAACCTTGAGTACTAATGTTATTTATTTATTAATATTATTGTTTACAACATAGGAAATATTACCATTCCATATATAAAGCCCATCGGAACAATAGTGTTTGCTTAACTTCACCTCACCATAATATGTATATATATATGTGTGTGTGTGTGTGTGTGTGTGTGTGTGTGTGTATGTGTGTATGTATGAATGTATGGTATGGGGAGGCATATTTAAGCTAAGAAGGAACTCACCAAAAATTAGTTCCAATGACCACCATCACATCCCTAGTTAGCAACTCACATTAGACCAATCATTATCAAAAGATGTTATTTACAAGACAAAACAAATATATAGGTATTACTTATCTTTCTTCATTAAATATAAAGGTATTATTTATCTTTCTTCATTTAATACTAGAGAGAGAGACACACACACACATATACTTAACCCTTCAAAATATTTGACAGGATTTTTAAGGACAATTATTTGAGGTCTAACTAAAAATAATATATTAACATTTGAATTTAATTATGTTATACTAAGTTATTGTAAAACTAATATTTATAAAATGGCTAAATTACACATAACTTCTGTAAACCTTAGGTCATGATCCCTTGACATTGAAAACTTGATAATAAACTTCTTTAAACTTGACATTATAAGCAAGTAAACCCTTTACATTAGCTAGATAATTATTTCATTGATATAAGCATGATAAATAAGAAGATTAATTGCACATGACCCAAATTTTAGGGAGTTTCTTTTCACTTCACTTAAAGTTTAAAAGAGTTATTTGTACAAAAAATTAGACATGAAGGGATCCATTTAATAACGGTGTTGTTATTTGCTTAAATTTAAAAAGTTTAGGGGGGGTTTATTATCATGTTTCTAAGGTGAGGGGAGTTATTTGCATATGAATTAAAGTTCAAGAAAGTTTTGTGCAATTTAACCTTATAAAAATATGTCAAATGTTTACATGTAAATTAATTATAAGATTCTATGCATAATACATATGTAAGTCTAATGGGTACAAATTAAAATATCAACTAATAATACAAAATAACATAGCCCAATTATAAAAAAGAACTTAATACTATATAAATAAAAAACTTTTAAGGAGGGAAGCACCCCCTTATATATGTTGTTCTGCCTTTGCCTTCTGCACTGGGCTTGAATAAGGGAAAAATTGGAAAAGAAGAGTACGGTTATGGGTAGAGAATGGTAAGAAATATGGTACAACAACAAAAAGTTACTTGGAGAAATGAAGAACATGAATTGTAGAGAGAGGCAGTAGAAAATAGGGCCAAAGTTGCATTTTATCCTTGCTTCAATAGTGGAATAGTAGCAAGAATATAAGAACAGATCCTCTCTAGTAATGCAGGGACTGTTTTCTCCTTTAGAAAATTGGGATTCTTGGATCTCATCTAATGGTCCAAAATAAATTATTTGAAGAATAATTTTTCAAAAATAAAATATTAATTATTGTTAAAAATAAAGATATATTAATATTTTAGATTTTTTTTATACAGAATAGTATCTTGTTTGAGGAGAGAAAAAAAACTACATTGTGTGGAACAAACTATAAGATATAAGAAACACTTCAATCTTTTTTTTTTCCTCTAACAGAATATTATTCTCTATATTAAAAAATCCAAAATAATAATATGTTATTAAAAATACTTAATTTTTATTTTTAAAAAACATTTCTAAGTAATTTATTGGGGACCGTTAGATCTCATCCAAGGATCCCAATATCTTAATAGAGAAAACAATCCCCTACATTACTATAAGGGATCTATTCTTGCTGGAATACAAAGTGAAAAGCAAGGATGCCAAGAGGATGGGAGAAGGCATTATGGTTCTTTTACAAATTGGAAAACATAAAGATGGTAAAGGAAAAAAATAGGAAGAAGAAGGAGAGCTGCATTGGAACATAGGTGCATAGGGTGACGTTTAGCAACTTGTACTAGGCACAAACCCAACCATATAATTGTAACCAAAATTAACAACTTAATTAGTAAATGTAATATAGTCAATTTAAATCCTCAATGTTACAATATATTTGGTTAATAGTCTTAGTATTTTTAGGTGCGTATGAACTTGTTGTAAACCTAGTAATTGAAAGAATAAAACCTTAAATGGGTGAGCTTGTGAATTTCCTGGCTTAGAAGTAAAAGTCTGAAGTGGTTAAGCTTATTATCATTTTTAAGGAAGTAGAACTCAAAAACGTGATCCCTAAAGGTTGATTCTAAGTTGTAAGGTTATTATCTTTATATATGGCAAAGTTTCAAGAAAGGGTTTACTAGTTGTAGTTATGATTTTCCATTGAAAGTAAAATTCCCTTTTGTACGTGTCAAACACCCAACTAAGGAAGTGCAATCACATGGAGAATGAGATAATCCCCAACTCCATAAACAAAAAAAAATGCAGACAACTTGAACAGTTTGACAACATACTTACCAAATGATGGTTACTAGATTATGCAAATCCATAAGCATAATCTTCACCAATTAGCTTTTGTATGAAATTTCAACAGAGTTTCCTCTGAAATATGGACTCCCAAAATTTCCACAAGTAAGGCCTGTAAATCAAAAAGTAAGAGACCTCCACTCTCACAAAATATATAACCAAACCATCAAAGATATACAACACAGAGTCTAATTTCCTGCCTGTGATAATTGGAGCTACTATATTACAAAATTTACAATGTTCAACAACAACAAAAAGTAATCTACGCCAATATAGACAATGCATGGCTCACTAGGGGATATCTGACTTCTCTCTATGTAACAAAAGGGTCCATGGTTAACATAGCTTTATGAAAAACATGTGAATAAAGCAATGAGTGAAAACATTCAGTGAGTAAATATTACTAACTATACTAGGAAGGGAATAAACAAAAGCGTAAAAGTTTTCATAAACTAGTTATTCATCTTTGTTAAATCTTAACAAGAATAAGTAATTATTCATAAAATATGAATAATGAGAACATATCAATGTTCATGAAAATTAGTCCAAAAACATGGTATACAATATGGAAAAAAATGAATCAAATTCTATAATACAATATAAATGAAACCCATGCAATGTGGTCTAGTAGTGAACATTCGATAGAACTAGCAAAATATCAAAACTAAAGCTAGCTCAAGGCTAGTGCTATCAACATTGAATAGATATCAAACGCGTGCATCAAGCTTGAAATAATTAGAATACAAGTCATGCGCTACATTCAGATATTCAGAATTAGATCAAATCCACTTACGTTAGCCTACACACGGGGCTAGTATCTCCCTTACTAGTTGGGGTGTTGTTAGATCACAATAAGTATCAGTCACAAGCATCAAACTCAAAATAAATTAATAACTATGTGTACGCCTCAGTCATATAATATGAATTAGATAAGATCCAAGTGTATTGGCCCACACACAAGGCAAGTATCAGCCTATCATGGTGCACCATGACTAATGGCTACAACCATTAACTGTAGGGTTCTGGATTGGATGGGTTCCTAAAAAAAATTCTTTTACAATGATAATTACATGACTAAACTTTTCCAAAAAATTTCAAAACAAATAAATTCGTAATTCCATAATTAGAGTAATTTGTCAACCCAAAATTGAAGTATTTCATAAACACATAGTTAGAGTATTTCATGAATTTGGAGTAAGAGTATTTCATAAATTCAAAGACAGTATTTCTAAAATCTAGAGTTTCCAAAATATCCAAAACTAAAGTAGTTCAAAAAATCCAAAATCAGTTTTATTCAAAAAAACAAAATCAAAGTATTTCAAAATTCTAATTCAGAGACTCCATAATTTAGATTCATAAAAACTTAAGAAACACAGAGGTAGAGCCTTCAGAGGTATAGAATTAGATTCATTCAAAATACAAATCAGAGTACATTGTACAACCCAAGTTTTTAGAATACCCAAGATTATAATAACTTAAAGAATCTAGAACTAGGTCCATTCTGAATATAAAGTCAGACTAATTCAAAATCATGAAGGTAAATCAAATTCTAAAGTATACAAAGGTGTAAATCTTAATTTTAAAGTAAGACCAAATACCAAAAGATGCTACATATCACATTACCTTGACGTTGTGAAAGCATTTAGATAATTTTTTAATGAAGAAACAATGTATTTAAGGAAGTATGTTCCCTATAATAGTTGAGTGAACAAATCATACGAATTAACAAAGAAAGGTATTGAAATACAAAATACCAGTATAGTTACCAGCATTTACTCACCTAGAGAGGAGCATACAAACTTATTCTTAAAGCCTTTAACAACTCACTTGATAACGATTAGCCTAAAAGACCTATAAAATAAGGCAGCACAATCTTACCCTTAATTATTCATGAATAATATAAGCAATCATATCCATTTATTTAACTAGTAGGTTGCTCTTGAACTGTAAATGTATGCCTCTAGATTTATAACTCTTAGATGGTTAAACACAACCTTTTATAGTTATCCTTGGTTCCACTTATCGTTCTTTCTTCTCATTTTGAAATCCAAATTTATAAGTAAACATCATTTTACTAAGACCAATGACACTGTTAACTCAATTCCAAATAGGAATACTTATAGGTTTTTAAACCACTGATTAACTTAACTCCAATGCATTTAACCATTAATTATCCAACTCTAATTAAAGACACTTTCAACAAAACTATTCTCCAACTTTATTCTACAGGATTACTAACATTTAAATTCACTAACGGCTTGGGGAAATAGTCATGCCCCTAGTCCTAAATTAGTTCATGACCTTAGTTAATAGTGGGTACCTTGAATCCCTTCTAATATGCTTCATTATTCCTTTACTCCTAATTCATGAATTTATTAGTATAGAATGTTCAGGAACCCAAATGGTCCTGAAGTTTAAAGTTTTCATTCTTTCACCAATAACCAACATCAATATTTTGCACTAAAAGTATCCCAATGTTTTGGTAATGTCCTTGTGCTTGTAAGTTCATCAACTTTCTTTATACAATAATGAAATTTTAAAAAATTTGAGAAAAATTCTCAATACTACTTACCATTCAAAACAAAAACTCCAATAAGCCTAAATCCTTTTCCTTAAGGTCCATTAGTGCTAGGGGAATAAGAAATGTTCAGATTTCACTAGCTAACACATTTCAACTCACTGCAATGAAAAGGGGTTTTCAATTTAGTGACTAAAACATCAAGTTGGTAGAGGGGAAATGTTAGATTCTTACCTAGGACAAAAAACCCTAAATAAATTTAACAAAATAACTCCAATCGTGCCCAAAATTACGAGCTAAAGCACTACTCATAGTCTTTCTCATGCGACAAAGAGGGCTTTCCAAATTAGAAAAAATTGATGAAATTAATTGAGAAAGGGTTGAAAATTATCTTACAAAAGGAGCCCCATCTCAATTTGATGAAGTTAAGCCCAAATCATGCTTAAACTTGAAATTTGCATCAACTATACACTACAGAATGGGGGTTCATGATTCATAGCTTGTTACTTGAAATTGATCTGGGCATCTAAGGGAGAAAGGATCGAAAATTAGTTTATAAGAAATCTCATTTGAATCACATCTAATTTGAGCTAAGATCACACCCTAAGTCTGCTAAAAGCCTTAGCTTCTTTCTAGCCAATAAACACTGACAGCTGGTCAATGAAGGCAAAGTTGAGGACGATGACACTGGAGGTAGGTGGACGAAGCAAGATGGATGGAAAATGGCTGCTTGCTTTTTCCCTTTTTATGCGAGAGAGGATAAGTATTCTGACAGAAAGAAACGCAAAGAATAAAAAGGAAGGGAGGGTAATTTTATCCTTCACCCTATAAGTGTCATATGTTAGTAACCCAAGAAAAAAAAATAAAAGGGAAAGCAAAGCTAGAACTTGAACTCAATGCCTTATGGAGAGAAGGGATGAAGCTTACTCACTTGTGCAAGCCTCAAGTTTAGGTTTAATATTAACTCATTTTGTATTTTCTCTTTCTAAATTTCCTTTTTCAATACTCTTTAATTATAAAAATTTACTATGATTATAAATTAGGTTGGGTAGCTTGGCCGAAGCATTCAACAAAATCAAAATATTAGATATGGAGTATAATGCCCTGTTATTTGTGCTTAAGTCAGGGCATTAGTCTACTGTGGGAGCCTCCAAAATAGTAGGAAGAAAAGAGAGAATAAGGGGAACAACAATGCACATAAATGGTGAGCTATAAGTCAAGCAAAACAAAGAAGGGGAGAAAAGAGTTCAACGTGTGGAAGTTGATATTTTTCAGCCAAGGAAGGTTGGAAGGACGTGGAACAAGCACAGGGAATTGGCAAAAGGTAATTCCACAAATATTTAGATTATGACTATTGAATAATCAATGGACTATATTAAAACTTTTAGTCTTCTTTTCCAGTGAGCATAATGATTCCTATTGATGTATGGTGGCCTTGTGGTAGAGTGTCCTTCAGCAAAATAGGCTTCTTCAAGATGCTACAAAGTCATTTTCTACAAAAACAAATAAGAACCTTTTGTTGGGAAGTTAAGCACCAATCAAATGAGACCAATGCTCTAATACCAATTGACAAAATATCTAGAGGGTGTGAATAGGTACTTTTATTAATTTTAGTCCTTTTTCAAAAACTTCTACAATTATAGTTTACATAAAGTTTTATAGTTTATTGAGAAATTTATAAACCAGTTAATGCGTAAAAATATAGTTGACTAGTTTTGATAAAAACAATTGACTATATATTTTTAGTCAACTGAATCTTCATTGAAAAGACCAAATGATAAAATCTCAAAATAGAAATACAAAGATGAAAGTTTAGAGAAGCAAACATAGAATTTTTATCCTGGTTCAGCCAAAGATGCCTACTTTCAGTCCCCTTAACTCCTTCATAGGATTTAACTAGATTAACAAAGTGCTACAATCTTCAAGAGTTCTACACGTGCTCACTCTTCAAACACAAGGTTTTTCAAGCTTAACATCAAACTTCTTCTGGTAACACACTCACTTTCTATCCTCTTCTCACACAAAGAGATAGAGGTATAGTGAAGAAACAATGGAACATATAACCCTTGTAACAATAAGCTTACAAGGCTTCAACTTAAGAATGCTTCTATATAAGCTAATGGACTAGAAACTAGGTAGTATGTGTACTGATATAGAGTTCCAAATCTATATTCTTCTTCGTTGGGCAACTTTTTCATTTGTACTCCTTCTTGTCTTGATTATTGGACCATATTTGAATCTTCATATCTGTGACTTTATAGTAATGAAGGATTCTTTGATATTCATCTTCCATGTTTCTCATTTAGCTTCGATCCTCATATGGAAAGAGAGCCTTCAAGAGATCTTGAAGCTTTTAAAACTTGCTCATAGTCAAAGTGCTTGAAAAGAAATAGTAGTATTAGAAAAGATGTAATTTTTGCAGATAAGATAAGGCTTTCAAATTGTCCTCACTTGATGCTTTTCTTTTGGAGATAATAAGCTGTAAGTATAAGCAACTTCTTAAGTTATTATTTCTTAGTAGGCAGTTGCAAATGAGTGAACTAAATGAAACATAATATTTTCTTTACTTAGGTTTGTCAAACATCAAACTTAATGGGATTTGGGCTAACTTTTGGGCTAACAAATACTTAGATATTGGATCTACTTGAGAGTTGGATGTAGATTCGGCAATGAACTAGAACCCTAAGTCTTATATCACTGATATGAATTGTGGATGATATGTTACATAATATTTAACTTAGTTGTTCATAGGACCATGTTATAGTAAAAGAATTTTTAATAGTAACTAGGTCATATGATAATTGACTTCCGCTCTAACTCTAGCAAGTTTTAATTTGAAGTTATTGAGTTTGTCCTTTTCAACAATTTTCAATTTTATGATTTCCCCATTGAATCTAGTATTATAATTCTCTTAAGTATTGTAAGGTAATTGTTTAAGTCACAATCTAGAAAGAAAGGTTAATGAGATTAATTAAATGACACTATTGATTCAAATTGCAATTGAAGTGCAATGTCACATGCAAGTATACGTGGTCAGCAAGTAATATATAATGATAAAATGAGTATCGATCCCTTAGAGACTCGGGTTCAATATTTACTGATAGAATTTACTAGTTATGTGATCAAGGATTGGTTGAGCAAATGTGAGACACATTTGAATGTTGGTTGATGCAGAATTTTAACAACCTAGGATTTTGATCTTTCATCACATGCAGGGATGCTTTCTATTATGATTATTACTTTGTTCTAACTAAAGAATAAATTGCTAACCTGGGATTCTTACCTTCTTATATGCTTTTTCCAAATGCCTACAAGTTGAGTTCTTTCCCCCTAACTCCCTATATGTCTATGGAAACCAACGTGGATAAGAACCTTATAAATCCGAAACCTAAAAGTGATTATCATAGACAATTAAGTACTTTCGTTTTAACTGCGAATTACATTTTTACAAACAGTGATTCTATACATCCAGCTCAGATATTTAGGTAACTTTGTCCAGTTGACATAAATTCAATCTTTTTTCCTAAGATGATCAAACTTAGAAAATAATAACTACAAGATGAATATAAACAATCATTCATTCACTGAAAACTATAATAACATTCAACAGAAAAGCATCCTTAACAAGGGCTCAGTCAAAATCCTAGAAACAAGCTACTTAGCCTCTCTTGGGTATTAGTACAGAATTAAATAACAAAGAAGAGCATAAAGGATACATGAAACTGAAGAAGAGGGGGATGTTTTGAAGGGGGAAAACTCTATATAGAGCCCTCACTCTGAAACTAACCCTCTCTTTAGCAATCTCTATCGTAACCGACCTTTTGGCGGAATAAAATAAAAAGTGGTTAAATTGATTCCCAAAAATGAATCTTGAAAATCAATTTATTTAGAGTCGCCACCAAAATTTTTAACGGAAAACATTGAAAAACCAATTTAAATAAAAAGAAAAAGGCAATATGGTCTGCGAAATCAAAGATGAGTTCGGGAGTCTATTTGAGTGTGGAGAAGGTGTTAGGCACCCCACAACACCCGCCCATGAGGATGGTTACCTTAAACTAGTCAATTGAAATGGAATATGACCTTTTAATTTATCTTAATTACCCTTTTCATCGACATGCATGCTTGTTAAACAGAAGAGACAAAACAACACGAATGAAAACAAACTAACCGATATTCACAAAGGGCAGACTTGACCTAGGATAAGAGCCTAGGGCCTACGTACCCTATGATAGGGATCAAAGTCCACGTAGTTCGACCCAAAAGGCGTGTCTGTTGGTTGGTGATTTATAATTTTTGTGATGAGAACAGGAGAGTTCGAATTGAATAGATTTTTGTAAACAAAATAGGATTGGAATTTGGATTTGTGTGTTTTAATATACAGCAACCTAAGTAATCTAGCTCTCTTGATCTCTTCATTTTTCAACCTTTTAATTTTTGTTTGTTTTTGGAATTTTAATCTTTATTTTGAAATTTAAATGAAATGATTACGGAATGAGATTTTTGGGATTTTGGGAAGTTTATATTCTATTCTATTTCTTTTGAAATTTGAAATGAAAGGAATATTTTTGAGTTTTTTTTAATTTATTTAATTTTTGGATTTTTTTTTTTGTTTCACTTATTTTTTTATTTTTTATTTCTTTTTTAAAATCGAGATTGAAATCAGAACAAAATATAACAGAAAGCCATTTTTGGAATTTTTGAACGTGGCATTCTAATTCGTTAAATTTATAAAACTCTGACTTTATTTATTTTGTAAATAATTCAATTAAAATATTCGTTTTTGCATTATTATTATTTTATCTATTTATCATCATTCTTGTTATTTATCTTTCAAACAAGTATGTACTAAATTTTGAGGTCTAAAGAGATTAAAATCTCACACAACCCCAAGTATTTGAGGAGAACTATATTCTCACATGATAATTTCGTAAATAATGGGAAATATTTAATTAGAATGAATATTTAATTATGATTGTTTGTTTGTTTTTATTATTATTATTAGATAGAGGTATATTAATTTTAGGGAACTAAGGAAATTAAAACCTCACATATTCCCATGCAATCGAAGAGAACCGACTCCTCACACTATAGTTTTGAAAATAATGAAAAAATATTTAATTCAAATCAATATTTAATTATTATTATTTTTAAAACAAATGTGCTAATTTTTAAAAGATCTAAGGAGATTAAAATCTTACATGATCTCATGCAATAGAGGAGAACCAAATCCTCACACGATAATTTCATAAATAATTGAAAATATTTAATTAAGTCAATATTAAATTATTATTATTTTTTTAAAATAAATGTGCTAATTTTTAAAAGATCTAAGGAGATTAAAATCTCACATGATCTCATGCAATTGAGGAGAATCGAATTCTCACACAATAATTTCATAAAACTTTACCCATGGGACCAAGATTAGTCTTACATTGACATTAAAAAAATAATAAATAAATAAATAAATAAATTAAAATGCCAAAATTGAAGTAGAGTTACTATGCATGCATGCACGTAACGTTGCTTACCTCTCCAAATTTCCCTTGCAACAAAGTCCAATATGTATTGGTTGTCCCTCGGGTACAAACAATTCCAAACAACACTGTCATAGCCTCTAGTGGCTATGAAAGGCATTTGGGGACTATCATCATTCTCACTCTGACCTTTCATCCAGTCAGATACTTCTTTATTCATCCTCTCCATGCCATATGCAACATGGTGAGGAAGAAGGCTACCATGGCAGAAGACCCAGTCATTGACCTTAAGTACAACAGGATGTCTTGCTAGTTCACATGCCAATGAGCCACCAGGCCTAAAAAGGATTGATCTGTCAATGACTCCTTTTTGCCTCTTCACCAAATTCCAGGGACCCCAATAACCATATGACATCCTCCGACTGTCTTTCCATCTTTCAAAAACATCAATCTAACCAGCTAAGGTCTCTTCCCAGTCATCTTTTGAATCATTCATATATTCTAGAAAATCACTACACTCATCAAATCCCCCAGATTTAACATATCTGAAATCCCCTTCCACATTCATGGTATCATGGTTGCCATTAACTTGAAACACAGCTCCACTTTTTGCTTTTGCTTGTATGTCCAATGACTGTAGCAAGGACAAGATAACAATTTCATCCTCACCTCGATCTAGTATATCTCCAAGTTGAATCAACACAGTTTTTCCACCAGTCCACAAGTTTTCACTGTCAGAGCTCAATACACCAGCCATCTCAAGTGCAGATCCAGGTTGCCTAGGATCTCCATGTAGATCTCCAACGGCAACAATTCGGTGACCAGGAGCAGAGACAAAAGTTGGGGGATTCCCTTTGACAACTATGGGTTTCGAGGCCCATGCTATGGTATAATTATTACCATCAAGAAGTGAAGAAGAAGAAGATGAAGAAGTTTCAGTGAGTTTGCGGGGGTGAAAAGGTGGGGGGACTGGTATGGAGTTTAAATAGAAGGAAGCCATGGCATGGGCTTGGCTCCCATTATTTTGAAGAAATGGAGAAAATGGAGGCAGCTTTTGGATAGGAAAAAGAGTCCATAATACCAAAAACACTCTTCAGCCAAGCATTTGGTACCTTCTGTCTGCATATGCCCCTCAGTGTCTCCTCTTTTCCTTCTGAGCTATTTTAATGGAGACTTCACGCCTCCTCATTAAACTGCAAAATGTGTTCTACAGTTCTTCTATTCTTCTTCTTACGAGGTTCTCTGCTTCTTCTCGCTATAATAGGGAAGAGCAGAGCAACTTCATGGAGGGCCACATTCCTCTCTTTTGGTTCTCTCTTACTTAGCCCCTTCTCCCTCTAGCTATTCCCATGTTTTTCATTTTCTTTCTCTACACTCTCAACCTCTGGCAGCACCACCCCTCTGGCCACTATTTCTCTAGCTCCCTTCTTCCTCGGTTCGGTCTCCTCTCTTTCTTCCTTGGCTCAGCCTCCCTCAGTCCATCTCTCTCCTGCAGAAGAATAAGAAACCCGAGAAGAGTGAGAGCGTAAGGGGTCCGGAGGGTGGAACCAGAGAGCTTCGGTTTTCTTTTCCTTTTCTTTTTCTTTTTCATTTTCATACAAATATTTTATCCATGTATCGCTGCGTGTCTATATATAAGCAGTTGAACAACCAATCAAAGAAAAAGTGACACTTGCAGATACAAGGAAAACAAAACACTAATCTTGAAAATCACCATAAACAGAAGATCACGAAGCCTTGTTGTCGTAACCGACCTTTCGGCGGACTAAAATAAAAGTGTTTAAATTGATTCCCAAAAACGAATCTTGAAAATCAATTTATTTGGAGTCACCACCAAAATTTTTAATGAAAAATTTTGGAAAACCAATTTAAAAGAAAAAGAAAAGGCAAGATGGTCTGCGAAAACAGAGATGAGTTCGGGAGTCTGTTTGAATGTGGGGAAGGTGTTAGGCACCTCACAACACCCGTCCATGAGAACAGTTACCTTAAACCAGTCAGCTGAAATAGAATATGGCTTTTAAATTTACTTCAATTACCCTTTTCATCGACATGCAAGCCTGTTAAACAGAGTAGATAAAACAACAAGAATGAAAGCAAACAGATGGATATTTACAAAGGGCGGACTTGACCTAGGATGAAAACCTAGGGCCTATGTATCCAATAATTGGGATCAAAGTCCACGTAGTTCGACCCAAAAGGCGTATTTATTGGTTGATTATTTGTAAATTTTACGATGAGAATAAGAGAGTCTAAATTAAACAGATTTACATAAACAAAACGAAATTGAGATTTGGTTTGTGTGTCTTGATTTACGACAATTTGATTAGTTTGGCTCTCTTGATCTCTCCATTTTTCTTTTTAATTTTTTTTATTTATTTTTGGAATTTTAATCCTTATTTTTGAAATTTAAATGAAAACATTATAAAGGGTGAATTTAATCATTTTTAAAATGAATTTAATTAACATATTTATTTCTTAGTTATTATCATTATTGTTACTATTGTTCTAAAACAATTACGTATCGATTTTTAAGGTTTATGGAGATTAAGATCTCACACAACCCCAAGTATTCGGGGAGAGCAAAACTCTCACGTAATAATTTCATGAAAATATTTAATTCAAGATTAACATTTAATTAATATTTATATTTTTTATTTATTTATTCTACCTTTTTTATTTTTTTTTTTTAAAACCAATGTGTACTAAACTTAGGGGTTTAAAGAGATTGAAATCTCACATAACCCCCTACAATCGAAGAGAGCAAAACTCACGTAATAATTTCATAAAAAATATTTAATTTAAGATTAATGTTTAATTATTATTTATATTATTTATTTATTTATCTATTTATTTTTTTTAACTAATGTGTACCAAGCTTAGGGGTTTAAGGAGATCGAAATCTCACATAACCCCATACAATCTAGGAGAGCAAAACTCTCATGCAAAAACTTCATAAAAATATTTAATTTAAGATTAATATTTAGTTATTATTCATAATTTTTTATTTATATTATTATTCATATTTTTGATTTATTTATTTTTTTAACCCAATGTGTACCAAATTTAGGGGTTTACGGAGATTGAAATCTCACATAACCTTATACAATCGAGGAGAGCAAAACTCTCACGCGATAATTTCATAAAAATATTTAATTTAAGATTACTATTTGATTATTATTCATATTTATTTATTTATTTGTTTACTTATTTATTTTTTTAACTAATGTATACCATATTTAGGGGTTTAAGGAGATTGAAATCTCACATAACCCCATACAATCCAGGAGAGCAAAACTCTTACGCGATAATTTCATAAATAATGGAAAAGTTTTAATTAAAGTAAATATTTAATTGTTATTATTTATACAACAAATGTGTACTAATTTTAAGGATTTAAGGAAATTAAAATCTCACATGATTCCATGCAATCGAGGAGGACAAAATCCTCACATGATAATTTCATAAATAATGAAAAATTATTTAATTAAAGTAAATATTTAATTATTATTATTTTTACAACAAATGTGTGCTAATTTTGGGGATCCAAGGAGATTAAAATCTCACATAATCCCAAGCACTCGAGGAGAATAATATTCTCACATGATGATGATATAGCTTAAAACCTTGTTTGTAAAGCCGAAATCAAGTCCACATCCACATTTGACATGAAAAAAATGACAATAAGAATAATGAAAAATGACAAAAATAAATTAAAACAAAAAATAAGCAAATAAGCATAATGTTATCTGAAGCAAAACGCATGAACAGTGTCTACCATGCACAACAACTTCTACCATGCAGCCATACCTCACGTGCTCCTTCTTCAACGTTGTTTCTTGCTCAGATGAAAGACTGCCTTCCTTCCTCAGTTGATACCTCACTCACAGCTCTCTAACACAGTCCCCAAACCTTTGCTTTCTCGACTGGAAAACAGAGGCCAAATGCTCCTCTTCAACTCACTACCTTCCTTTCTTCCTTCCTTCTTCTTCTTCCTCTTGATACCTTTCCCTCTTCCTTCCTTTCTTTTCCTCTTCTTCTCAAGGTTTCTGCTGCCTTCTCGGCTGGATACACCTTCAATTTTTTTTTTCAACACCTCTCCTCGGTTGCATCTCCCTGTATGGTCTCCATGTTCAGCATTTTGTTCTTCCACTCCTCCTCTGTTCAGCTCTATTTTTTGTACTCAAAACAGAGAATTTCTTCTTCCTCTTCCACCTCATAAAGCCCCTAAACTTCCTCTGCTTTGGATCATTCAAACAGAGGTGAACAGAAAGGCAACTCGATGTGTCCGTGGCCCCTCTGTGTTAACAGTTTTTTTTAGTCTGTGGCTCCTCTGCTCAACACGTTGCTTTCCCTCTCTTCTGCACTTCTTTGTCTCTATTCTTCTCCCTTATTCACCCACGGTTTCAAGGCCCAGTAGTACCTATCCTCCTTCAGCTCACCAACACGATCAACAGCATTTTTCAATCTTTCTCTCCCCCCTCTACTCCTCTCAGTTTCTGCTTCTCCTGTTCAGCTAAGGTTCTCCTCTTGGTTTTTGCCTTGCTCTCTCGATTTTTCCCTTTCCGTTCAGCTAAGGTTCTCCTCTCAGTTTTTGCCTTGTTCTCTCGGTTTTTGCCCCTTCTGTTCAGCTAAGGTTCTCCTCTCAGTTTCTGCCTTGCTCTCTCGGTTTTTCCTTTTCTGTTCAGCTAAGGTTCTCCTCTCGGTTTCTGCCCTCACACTCTTCTCAGTTGCTTCTTGGTTTACTGCTCTCACACTCTTCTCAGTTGCTTTCTTTTTCTCGGCCCCCTCTCTCCCTCTTCTGTTCAGCTCCGGTCCTCCACTTCTCCAACTGAAGTCCTCTCTTCTTTATGCTCCAGCCAACCTCTCTTTTTCTGCCACGTTGCTCCCTTCTTTTCTTGCTTTTTCTGCAACTTCCAGCCACTCCACTCACTGCTCATGGTCTCCTGCTTTTTCTGCCATTTCCAGCCACTCAACTCTCTGCTCCAGCCAACCTCTCTCCTTCTTCTGCACAAGCCGATCCACCTTCTGCTCTCCTCTGAAAAACCAGCTCCCTCTTGCTTTTTTGTCCTCCTTATCCTCTTGTTCCTTAGTAATGTATGTGTGTGCATGAGTGTATGCATGTGGGAGTGAGTGAGCATGTGAGCAAGTGAGGGTGTGTGAGTGTGAGCGTGTGTGAGAGCAAGTGACCACGTGAGAGTGTGTGAGTGTGAGCAAGTGAGAGTGTTTTGCAATTTTATTTTAATTAGGTAGCCTTATTCATTTTATTTCTTTACAAGAGGATTACCATGTCTCTTCTTCTTCAAACATATATTTTAAATTTTTCTTTTTAATATTTTTGGTTCTTATATTTGGTTTTTTCCATATTACTTCTATTTTTTTGCCTTTGGCAATTTTGTTTTAATTAATTAAATTTTTTGAATTTTTAATTCTATTTATTATTATTACCATGATTATTATTATTGTTAATTTGGGTGGGGTGTTCACAGTTGCCTCTCTTTGCTTGTCTCTTAAGTTAGGGAAGTGAATATAGTGAGGAAATGACCTAATCTTAAGAGCAAGCAAAGACATGAACACACCATCTTCCACATCGAGGGAAGACAGGGGAAGACAAGAGTAAATTTGTGCTTAGAATGGATGGTGAATATCCTGAATAAAATGCATGGCTTTCGACATAAATGTAAATTACCTGGGCACGATACAGGACTTTTAAAGAAATGTAAATTGCTTGGACATGATGCAGGACTTTAGCAGAAATGTAAATTGCTTGGACACGACACAGGACTTTGACAGAAATGTAAATCGCCTGGACACGATGTAGGACTTTAGCAGAAATGTAAATTGCCTGGACACGATGCAGGACTTTGACAGAAATGTAAACTGCCTGGACATGGTGTAGGACTTTGACAGAAATATAAATTGTCTGGACACGATGCAGGACTTTTGCAGAAATGTAAATTGCCTGGACACGATGCAGGACTTTAGCAGAAATGTAAATTGCCTGGACACGATGCAGGACTTTAGCAGAAATGTAAACTGCCTGGACACAATGCAGAACTTTTGCAGAAATGTAAATTGCTTGGACACGATGCAGGACTTTAGCAGAAATGTAAATTGCCTGGACACGATGCAGGACTTTAGCAGAAATGTAAATTGCCTGGACACGATGCAGGACTTTAGCAGAAATGTAAATTGCCTGGACACGATGCAGGACTTTGACAGAAATGTAAACTGCCTAGACACGATGCAGGACTTTGACAGAAATGTAAATTGCCTGGACACGATGCAGGACTTTAGCAGAAATGTAAATCGCCTGGACACGATGCAGGACTTTGACAGAAATGTAAATTGCTTGGACCTGATGCAGGAGTGAGATATATGATAAGCGTGGAGCACCATGGATGCATGAGATAGGCTCATTTTTTAAGAATAATGGAAATTTTATTTGTTTTGATATATTTCACAATTATAGCCTGGGCGTTAGAAATAAGAGACTTCACGTTAACGTAGAACCTCTACCCTTTTATTTTGGAAGCTGGGGGGTGACATGTTAGATTATAGTTCATGGTAATTGGAAAGACATCAATATTGCCCAGAGCGAAAGCATTGCCCAACCAAGCTCCTTTCGTGTTGTGACCATGAATCCGCCATTTCTACAAGTGGGGATCTGCATAACTTTACCTCTTCGACTTAACTCTCAGCAGGCTTATATTCTTTTCTTTACAGTAAACTAGAGGACATTGAAAATGCTTCTATCTCCCATTTTACATGGTAACTCGGTAACGAAATCAGAAATGCCACAGAAACGTCAAGACGCGTACATGTTTCTCGCATTAAGCTTCATTGCAACAGTTTCAATGAAGCACTTAAAGAATCGTGGGTGTTTCCGAAATGCATATCATTAGACAATATTTTGAAAGACGACAATATTTTGAATGGCATTATTCAATTGAATGTTTATTTTGCGTATTGAATGCATGAAGCAATTATGAAGGCAACACGGTATAAAGAAAGGAAAAAGGTGACAAGAGGCAGTCATCTTAAATGAGTAAGCGATTCCATCTCAAAGATAGACCACATGGTCTTAAGGAGAGTGGGTGATAAATCGAATGTTAATGCAAAGATTAGCTAAAAAAAACGACTGGGATGACTTTGACTTTTGACTCCAAGTGGCAATGGTTATTTGTGCCTGGTGTTGCCGTTGGATACACTTATTTAGAAATTGATTAATGAAGACAATCTCTGAGGATCCTTCTAGATAGGTGATTTGGTCCTTGTACAGTCTCACTTTGTTCATCATCTATTCCCCCTTCTTTTGTTTAAACCACCTTTTTAGGTTTCGACCTGACTGGCCCTGATTGTAAAATCTCCTTTCTCTCTTCTTTCCTTTTTCCTGCCATTCCCATTTTAAGCAACGTATTTCTTTACTGCATCAGAGTTAACTAGTTTTCCGAGCTCCTTTCCATCCATATCGGCAAGAATTAAAGCACCTCCGAAGAATGCTCGTATCACCACATATGGACCTTCATATGAAGGTGCCTATTTGCCTCTATTATCTTCCTGATTCAGGAGGATCTTTTTTAGAACCAACTCCCCTGGCTCGAATTGCCTGGGATGAATCTTCTGATTAAAGGCTCTTGCCATCCTTTATTGGTATAGTTGCCCATGACACATAGCCATTAATCATTTTTCTTAAATCATGTTCAGTTGCTCATACCGTGTCTTTACCCACTCCCTCTCCTCTAGGTTGGATTCGATCAACACTCGGAGAGAAGGGATCTCTACCTCAACCGGGGTGACTACCTCCATGCCATATATTAAAGAGTATGGCGTTGCCCCTGTGGACGTTCGTACTGTTGTTCGATACCCATGAAGAGCATATGGGAGCATCTCATGCCAGTCTTTATAAGTGATAGCCATCTTGCTAATGATCTTTTTGATATTTTTGTTTGCTGCCTCGATTGCCCCATTCATCTATGGCTGATAGGGTGCAGAGTTGTGACGTTTAATCTTAAATTGTTCACATAACTTCTTGACGTCAACTCCGTTTAAGTTGGGCGCATTATCGGTGATAATCCTTTTTGGTACACCATATTTGCAAATAATGTTCGATTTCAAAAAGCGAAGGAAGACCCTTTAGGTAATATTGGAGAGCGAACATGCCTCTATCCATTTCGTGAAGTAATCAATGGCTACCAGAATGAATCGATGTCCATTAGACGCCTTTGGATTGATGGGGCCAATCACGTCTATTCCCCACATTGAGAATGGCCAAGGTGCCACTAAGTTGTGCAGAGGTTGCGGTGGAGAATTGATCCTGTTAGCATATGTCTGAGATTTATGACATTTCTTCACGTAGTCAATGCAGTCTTTCTCCATGGTTAACCAGAAGTATCCACACCTTTAAATTTGTCTAGTCATGGTATGGCCATTAGCATGGGTTCCACATGTTCTGATATGCTTCAAGGAAGTTCAGATTGAACAATCCCTGAACACAAGTAAATAAAAAGAAGAAAAGATAGAACAACTAACAGTCTCGAATGATAAGTTTGCACGCCACACTCAAGAATACTAGCTTTGATTCGCCACACTCTAGAATAGAAAAGGGAGAGTGATAAGAATCGGGGATAATTTCACCACTAAGTTTATGAAACTTAGATAAGAAATTCGCATATAAGAGGTTAAGCCAATTTTCAGAGCATTCAAGGTTGCATTTCTCATTGATAACTTCCATATTTATAGCCAAGAACAACCCTCATGGCATAAGTCCAAGATTTATCTAATTCTCACCTAATTTGGAAAAACATGCATAGAAATTCACCTAACATAGACTTTTCATCTAATGTAGATCACCTAACTTATCTAACTTAGACTTTCAAAGAAATATAGCTCACCTAACTTAGACTTTAACCAATACTTATTTTCAACTTTCATGCATTTATCACATGCATAATTGACTTTTCATAATTTATTCATTATGACACATAATCAAATTGGCCCACTTGAACTTGGGCTCCATATAGAAATTGGGCTTGGATCCTAAATGGGCTGATTCCATTTTGAATTGTTGGACAACCATGGCCTGAATCTTCTTAGCCATAGAACGTGTAATTGGCCCAGATGGAGCTCCTTGGCCTAAGTTAGCCTAAGTTAGTCATGGTATGGCCATTAGCATGGGTTCCACATGTTCCCTCGTGAATTTCTATCATTATCCTTCGTGCTTCTGATGAATCCACACACTGGAGCAGGGTGTTATCCCATGACCTTTTATACAACACACCCCCACTAAGGAAAAAACTCATCGCCAATCGGCGAATGGTTTTTTTATCATTCTCAGATGCCTCAGTCGGGTATTGTTAACTCTGGACATAGTTCTTTATATCATGGAACCATGGTCGACCATCACTTTCTTCCTCCACATTTAGGTAGTAGGCCGGGGTTCCCCAAGTCTCAATCTGGATGGGAAGCATGTTGACTCCACAATCTAACTTGATCATTATAGCTAGGGTAGCCAATGCATTAGCAAACTGGTTTTTATCACGGGTTAGATGTGTGAAATTTATCTCTTTAAACCTTGATAACAATTCTATCAAGTACTCTTGGTATGGGATCAGTTTGGGATCTTTGGTTTGCCATTCCCCCTTTACCTGATAAATTACAAGGGCTGAATCTCCAAACACATCAAGATCTGTGACACCCAACTCTAAGGTAGCTTGTAAGCCATTGACACAAGCCTCATATTCCACCACATTATTTGTGCAATCGAAACTGAGTTTGATTGCCATTGGATACTGCTTGCCTTCTGGTGATATTATCACCGCTCCTAATCCACTACCATTTACATTGGCTGCTCCATCAAAGTACATTGTCCACTTATCCTCCTTTGGTTCATCTTCCTCCATTGCTAGAATATCCTCATATGGGAACCGGAAATCTAACGGTTGGTACTCATCCAGGGGATTAGCCGCTAAATGCTCTGCTATAACGCTGCCTTTGATTGATTTACTGGTCATGTACTTCACGTCATATTCTGAGAGTATGACTTGCCATTTTGAGACTCTTCTTGATACATGAGGACTCTCGAAGATGTATTTGATCAGATCCATCCTGGAAATCAGCCATGTAACATGGTAAAGCATATATTGCCTCAGTCTCTTTGTGGTCCACACGAGACTGCAACAAGTCTTCTCAATTAACGGGTACCGCGACTCGCATTCATTAAATTTTTTACTCAGGTAATAAATGGCTTGCTCTTTTCTTCCTAATTCATCATGCTGTCCTAACATAGCACCCATGGACCCTGGTCGGACTGTCAAATAAAGGATAAGGGGCTGCCCTAACGTAGGCGACACCAGGATAGGGGGATTCGAGAGGTACTCCTTTATCTTGTCAAACGCTTGTTGGCAAGTCTCATTCCATTCTCCTGGTTGGTTCTTGCGTAATAATTTAAATATCGGTTCACAAGGGTCAGTTAAATTCGCAATGAACCTAGCTATGTAATTCAAACGCCCCAAGAATCCTTGAACTTCCATTTCTGTACTAGGTGGTGGCATATCATGAATTGCCTTAATTTTATCAGGGTCTACTTCTATTCCCTTCTTGCTGACGACGAATCCTAAAAGCTTCCCTGATGTGGCCCCGAATACGCATTTACTAGTATTCAACCGGAGCTTGTACTTCCGTAGTCTTTCAAAGAGCTTTCGTAACACAGCCACATGACTTTCCCCTTCAGCTGACTTAGCAACCATGTCGTCCACAAATACCTTTATTTCTTTATGCATCAGATCATGGAACAAGACTACCATCGCCCGTTGGTAGCTGGCCCCAGCATTTTTAAGCCCAAAGGGAATTACCTTGTAACAAAAGTTTCCCCATTGGGTGATGAATGTGGTTTTTTCTTTGTCATCTGGGTGCATCGAAATTTGATTATATCCAGAACACCCGTCCATAAAGGAATACCTGAAGCTCCTTGCTGTATTATCGACTAAGATGTCGATGTGGGGTAAAGGAAAGTCATCTTTCGGGCTGGCTTGATTTAAGTCCCGATAATCGATGCACATCCTCACTCGCCCGTCTTTCTTTAGTACAGGGACTATGTTCGAGACCTATTGGGGGTATTTAGAGACTTCTAGGAAACCAGCATCCCATTGCTTCACTACTTCCTCCTTGATTTTGAGGGACATCTCTGGGCTCATCCTCCTTAACTTCTGCTTTTTAGGTCCTACATCAAGGTACAAGGGTATCTTGTGGGAAGTAATTTCAGGGTCTATTCCCGGCATATCTTGGTAGGACCAGACAAACACATCCATATATACCTTAAACAAATTAATCATTTCCTCCCTTTCTGGGTTATCAACTATCTTTAATTCCTTCTTATTATCCTCAGTCCCCATATTAATCACTTCGGTAGCTTCTTCATGTGGAGTAATACCCTTTTCTGTAGATTCTATTATTTTAAGGAAGGTTCGAGATGTGTCATCATTATCATCAATTTCTAAATCATTCATATCCGTGACAACATGAGGCTCATTCAAACGGTGCCCAAGCGGCTCTGCTTCAGTCGAGAGCTTCAAAGATTCAAATTCCCTGGAAAGTGGGTAGAAAAGGCAAGAATAAATATGAAGAGGTAGGATTTAAACAAGATTTTGGAAAAAGATTGAAATTGCTGCATTCATTCGATATTCAAAATAAAGTTCAAATCGTTAGCTATTACAAAACTTTTCAAAACAATATTCAAAATATTACTCTAATGACATAACATCTGGTAACATTTCAGATTCCCAATTGTCAAGTGCTTTTCCAAGCTTATCCAACTGGATCTATGGGGCCTCTGCGCGCTTTTCTTCCTCTTCACTTGCCATTATGGCTAGGTCGTCTGGATGTATTATCTCAGCAGAAACAGGAAACGTTTCCCAGATGTGGGGTATTTCTGTTCTTTCTCTTGGTTTACCTTCCTTCCATCGTGCCCTCCGAGTTTCCATAGACAACTCGTACCCTAACCCTCGTCGCCCTGGATTTTCAAACAACTCAACCGGCTCCCCTATACCCTGCAGCTTCGCGCCCAATCCTTTTCCTTTTTGATACTCATTACTCATCATGATCTTGGCCACTACTTGATTGACATCCCTGGTAGATCCCCCTACTCCTTCTGGGTTCTGGTTGGCTCCTTTGGCGGAGTTCCCAGCTTCTAGCACTTCCAAACTCTGGTATAAGTTGTCTACAACTTGCTCGGCATTTTCAATATAAGGTACCGTGCTAGGCTTGCTGATGATCATCTCTTCTTCGCCTTTTATGGTGATAAGCCTTCCTTCATTAATATACTTGACTCTTTGGTGTACAGTTGATGGGACTGCCCCAGCTGTATGGATCCAAGGTCTTCCCAAAAGCATCGTATATGCTGCATCGATGTCCATGACTTGAAACTCGACGGTGAATATATTTGGACCAATTTCCAATGGGAGTTCAAACTTTCCAATTACTTCCCTCCTCGTCCCATCGAAGGCTCTCACTACCATGTCGTTATATTCGATGCATGACTTTTCAACTGGTAATTGCCCTAAAGTGGATAAGGGTAAAACATTTAGCGCATATCCTCCATCAATGAGTACCTTAGCGATTACGTACCCATAGCATTTTAGAGTAATATGGAGGGCTTTGGGCTTTCCAGTTGGTGCGGGGTATACCTCGTCCTCAGAAAATGCGATGAAGGTGGCATTCTTTACCGCATTTATCATGTTTACCACCTTCTCTGGGGTGATGTCAGGCCGTACGTAGGCTTCATCCAACACACTATGTAATGCCTTTCGATGAGCTTCTGAATTCATTATGAGGGTCAAAATGGAAATTTGGGCCAGTGTTTTCTGTAACTGATCGACCACATCATATTCGCTTTGCTTCATAATTTTTAGGAACTCATCAGTCTCCTCTCGTTCTCCTTTTCTAGGGGTTCCTTTGAGGTTCGAGCTTTCTCCTATTTCTGGATTCGAGTTTGGGACTCCTTCGCTGTCCTTAGAATATACTCTACCACTGCGAGTAATTCCCCTTATCATTTTTGACTGTCCTTTTTCTACAATAGGCCTTCCTCCTGATGCCTCATTATCATGAGAGCATTCTATTTTCAGCCCGTAATTCCATGGTACAGCGTGATCACTCCGATATGGAAATGGAGATGGCACATGAATAATAGCGATTGGATTTTTTACTGGCGCCGGTGTGTGTATGACGAGCAAGGATCCTTTTGTTTTACCTCGTGTGTCATAGTTACTTTGGGCTTGGGCAGTCTTGTTGACTTCGTAAATTGTTTATTAACCACTAGAAAGGAATTCCTGGGCTTTGTAGAGTTAGGTGATCCCTCAGTCCTAGCACCATTTTTCTCTGTGATGCACACATTCCTTTCAATGGGTCCTCGAGTTCCTTCAACGGTCAGGATTCCAAGCGACATCATTCTTTGCGCTAATTCCTTAAATTGCTTACGTTCTTCAATGTCATGACCCACTTCTCCATCATGAAACTCGCAGTAGCTGTTTTATGACCCTCTGAGCACGTTTCGCTCTTCATCCCAAGTGGGGATATAGTTAGCATCCTTCAAGCTTTTATATAACTGCTTCATGGTGGATGACACATCTGTCAAGTTTTTCAAGCTAGGCTCTTCTCCATCTATCATGGACACTTACTTCCCTTTATTATGATTTGGCAAGGGATTGGTGACGATGTCAGGGTCATTACCTGTTCTTATGCCAATATGGTTATTGTCTAATAATGCCAAGATGTGTTTCCTGAAGGCATCACATTTGTCAATGCTGTGTCCCGTAGCTCCCATATGGTACTCACAAGTAGCGCTAGAGTCATACCACCCTGGGAATGGTGGTTGAAGTGGTTTAACCGGCTTCGGGCCCATAAGCTTTTTAGCTACCAAATCGTGGAAGAGCTCCGATCGACTAACATTGAAGTCAAGTAACGGCCTATCATCGCGAGGTTGCTGCATAAGCCTAAACCCTCTATTTTGGACCGTCATTTGTTGTGATCCAAGATGGGATTGTGGTGGCGTCGAGTAACTCATATGACTACTCACAGCTGGACCTCGGGGCTGGTAAGACATGGTTGGGTTTGGGCCGTGAAATGGCATTTGAGGATATTGATTATATGTAGGGCGAGGGTGTTGGTATGCAGCATGGATGTGACTAACATCCCCCCTTCTTTCAATTGCTTGCAGGCCTCCTGGTTTCTATAGAGGTGCTTTCAAACAAACCCTCGCGTACGTCAGTATCTATCCTCTCTCCAACCTGGATGAGATCAAAAAATTCATCCACATGGGTCCCGAGCATTATCTTACGATAGGGGTCCCCCAGGGTACGAATGAAATAAGAACATAATTCTGAGTCTATAAGCGGCGGCTGAACCTCAGCTGCCGTAGCCCTCTATCTTTGAGCATAGTCCTTAAAGGTCTCTATTCCCTTATTCTTCAACCCTTTTAAGTGCTCTTGTGTGGGTGCTGTATCGAGGTTGAACCTGTATTGCCTCATGAACACATCAGTAAGATCCCTCCATCTCTTTAGTTTAGAGTGATCTAGTTTCATGAACCAATGCAATGCTGCCCCGGCCAAGCTCTCGTGGAAGAAGTTTATAAGAAACCTCTCATCCCTAGACCATACTGACATTTTGGTGTAGTATGACTTTAGATGATAGTGCAGATCTCCACTACCATCATACTTAGTGAACTCGGGCACCTTGAACTTCTTAGGAATGGGTACCTCTGGGGCTAGACATAATTCCTCCAATTCGACTGACTTCCAATTGGTCGGCCTCGGCAGAGCTCGCAGCCTGTCCTTAACCTCTGCTATATCTTCTTCCCAATCCTTCTTCTCGTTGCCCTCTTTCATCTTAAGGCCAGTATTGGCAACGGGCTGACTGGGATTAATGATCCCGTTAGCCGGCTCCCCTCCTGGAAGGTCATAAGGGGAAACACCTCCTTGGTTCCATTCTTGATACCCTTGTCCTTCCAACCCTGAAGCCAAGGGATTCGGTGGCCGACTCACTGTAGTTGGTCTTTGTGTCGGTTCCAGAACCCCGGTGGCAGAAGGACCACCCGAAGTTACTCCCGGTATTTCAGCACTCGTATTTGGGGCGCCGTGGTCTACATTAGTGGGGTTTGGCGGAGCGTTATTTGTAACAGCTTCATCATTTCTACCATTTGAGACTGCATTGTCCCCATTTGATCCTTTAGGGCTCCCACTTTAGCTTCTAGCTGCTGCTCAATTTTTGATCAGCTATTTTCAGTGGCCATAGCTTTAGCTCACGCTCTAGTTAAATACGTTCTTCTCGGCGACTGAGCTTGGTTAGATGAATTCTTCCCCCCTCGGGCAATATTGGCTTTTACCTATTTTTTTTTTAGAAAAAAAAAAGGACTTTAATAATGAAATAGTTACCTAGGTTTCCGATTTTTCAATATGTTGACCTGGCATAAAAGGTATAAGGACCACGAACCTTTGAATCTTTGAGGGTACGTATTGTAACACTTGATGAGTCAAAGTTAACAGCTAACGCAAGGAACATTTAATATCCACATGCGTAGGTCTATTTTGCACCACACAACCTACTTTGTCACGTGATTTTCGATATTTCATATATGCAGTAACAAACACATTTGATAGCCGAAAGAATAAACCATGCATTTTACTAAAATGGAATGTTTGATTACATCATACATCAAAGTAACCCAGTTCATAAATTCACTTGACAAAATACTGAAATTGTCTCTGCCTCTACTCATCTAAAATTTCATTAACATCTTCAAATCCTCCATGTGGTTATGACATAAAGTGAGAAATTCAATTACAGCCATAAGAGTCTTCGTAGGGATAGTGTGTCCTTCAGCTTTCTTATATGCGTAAATGAATTTAGGAATGGCATCATTGGCAAACAGAATCATTCTTTTGAAACGCTCTAGCCACCTTTCTTTCTCAATCACTTGTTCCTCATGACGAGCCTCCCACAATCGAGCCTTTTCTGCTTGATGGTTAAGCTATTCGATCAAGTTTTGTATGGCTATCGCATTATCACTCTTGACCCTAGTCATCTCACTCATCTTTTCTTCTAGCTGTTTGACAAGTACATTAATTTCTCGTTGGAGATCACTAGGAGACTCGAATTCTTCCACCTGCTTTATCAGGGCATCCTTTTCCTTAACAGCTTTTAACAATCGAGCTTGATAATGGAGGGCCTTCTTGTTGTTTTTTTCAGCCCGTTTTTGAATCCTCCTTACGGTGTTCTTCAACTTATCATTTTTTTTCTTTCAATCTTCTCAACTCGATGTCCATCTCTGACTCTTTTCTTCTTTTGGCTCTCTCGTCTTCTCGTAACTTGGATAAGTTTTCCAAGTGCCTTTTGCTTACTTCCTCCAGGTATTGTAGCTCAGCCTTTTTACCTTCTAATTGTTTGGCCAAACATTCATGAACCTCTTGTAGGTTGTTGCTTAGTAAAGGGTTACGAGATCTTAAAGGTGGATGAATCCCACTGGTCCTTTCCTTAACCCAAGCCTCATATCTTTTTGTAGTTTCTACGGCGCGCTTCCTTAACTCGAACCTCCCTTTACACATTACATGGGTCCATGCATCCCTTATCTGACAGATCATTTCCATATTTGGAGGATCGCTATAGTTGAAGCTGACTCTTTGCACAGATTCTTCAGACGGGATGTCCTGCTCGTACGCGAATTGGCAATGCGCAACCGCGGGATTATAATTAACGCATCCTCGGGCACCTATAAGAGGAACATTAGGGAAATTTCCACAGTAGTAAATAATAGGACCTTCCCACCAAGAGAGCTTTTACCAAATGGTGGTATCTTCAAGTCCTTCTATTTTCTTAATCCATTGATCGTGGCTCATTTTTGCTTGTATTGGGATTGATCCTTTGTGACGTGGATAATCTCGGATCGGGTGATGGATGGTGTTGAATCTCATACCACGCTGATATTCCCTACTATAAACATGATTAACCCACCATATATTCAACAGTGGCAAACAACACTTCAGCTTTCCTTTCTTTTCTTTATGGCAAAAACTTAATGTCAAAAACGTTTCTGCTAGAAGCACCGGTACTGGATTCACACGGTGATTTTCCACCATCCACAGGATACTTACTGCTGCCATATCAACCACGCCCACTGCTGATGGGAATAACACTAACCCATATACTGCCAAAGCAAGGACTATTCTGAAAACAACCTAATTTCCCTTCTCGGCTAAAGCTTCCAACCTCTTCTCTAAATATTTCCTGGATAGTCCTTCTGTTGCACCAGAGCGGCATAATTGTACTCGGGTAGGTTCCTCCCCCAGAATCTGGGCCACAACGTGTTTGGAAGGGAGATGCCCCGGGTACAGGTAGACGGGGGTGTCTTTGGTAATAGGCATCTTCATCAATCCCCTGTATTCTTCCAAAGTGGGTGCAAGTTGGAAAGTTGGAAACGTGAAACATCCCAATGAATCCTCCCAATGTTGGGCTAAGACTACAAGTGCATCGGGCTGGATAGGGATTGATAGCAAATCCAAGATGTCTCCATAATCCTTTTGAAACTGGTGGAGCTGCTCCCCTTTAAGTTTCCCACTCATAACGATTAAGCTATCCACTGATTCAGCTTTTACCTTTACTTGAACTCTCCTCCTAGTCAAGACCATTCCTGTTGGGCTTGTATCTCGTGGTTGTGTGGTGTCTGATGGGTCCTTCATATCTTTATGCCAACGAAAATTCACTGTAACAAGTCCATTGGTTAGAAACAAAATGAAATGAGCACATAACGTATTCAATCAATAGATTACTTGTCACTTTATTCACTATTAATTGCCAAGAGCCTTATTGATCCATTGGGAATAACAGATATATGTCTCAACCCAAGGAGAAATAGATCCTCACATGGGCGAGGCTTAAATAAGTGAGCCAAATAATCTGTTGATATATTATTTTCACAAGAATTATTAATTTTCAAGAATCTCCCTACTCCATCAATGCACCAATAGGCCAACCTTCCCGCACTGACGAAAGTTTCAATTTTAGCTCATTTCATTTGGCTAGTAACACATCGTATGGAAATGTTGTGATAATTCAATACCCCATAAAATATTTTTTTTATTAAAAAAATGTAATCATGCCATGAATGTCAATATAAACCTCTACTAACCTAAGGCAAGCGAGGACTTAGGTATAGAGCCCAAAAGTGTGTGAGGTAGAATGTCAATATGCTTAAGGTGCGAGGGGAACATATAAACCTCTGAACCAATAGTTTACCCAATCTTCACCTGTCAAATAGACAAACTACAAAAGAAGCCAAGAACTTACAATATAGACAAAGGTCATCTACCCTAGGGTTTTATTCCGCATGTTATCTATCCTAGCATGTGTGTTGCAAATAAACTAGCAAAATTATATGGCAAATGAAGAGCATTAAGCATGTTGTATGATTGAAAAGGAAGAAATACACCTATACAAATAGGAAAAATAAATAGCAAATACATAAGAACATACAGGCATATCATGCAACCACAAGAGATAAATAAACACGAAACAAAGAAGAATTAAGAAAAATTAAACCAAACAAAACACGACAAGAGTAATTAAGATAATAGACAGTGATATTCTTTCAATTGACTAATTAAATAGGCTTGACTCACGAAATATCCCCAGTGGAGTCGCCAAACTGTCGTAACCGACCTTTCGACGGAATAAAATAAAAGTGAATTAAATTGATTCCCAAAAACGAATATTGAAAATCATTTTATTTGGAGTCGCCACCAAAATTTTTAACGGAAAACTTTGGAAAACCAATTTAAATAAAAAAGAAAAGGGCAACATGGTCTGTGAAATCAGAGATGAGTTTGGGAGTCTATTTGAGTGTGGGGAAGGTGTTAGGCACCCCACAACACCCGTCCATGAAGACGATTACCTTAAACTAGTCAATTGAAATAGAATATGGCCTTAAATTTATCTCAATTACCCTTTATTAACATGCATGCCTATTAAACAGAGAAGACAAAAACGACAATAGTGGAAACAAACAGATGGATATTTACAAAGGGCGGACTTGACCTAGGATGAAAACCTAGGGCCTACGTACCCAGTGATTGGGATCAAAGTCCACATAGTTCAATGCAAAAGGCATGTCTGTTGGTTGGTGATTTATAATTTTTGTGATAAGAACATGAAAGTTCAAATTAAATAGATTTTTGTAAACAAAACAAGATTGGAATTTGGATTTGTGTGTTTTAATATACAACAACCTAAGTAATCTAGCTCTCTTGATCTCTTCATTTTTTCTCTTTTTAATTTTTTTGTTTATTTTTGGAATTTTAAATCTTTATTTTGAAATTTAAATGATTATAAAGAAAGAATTTGATCGCGTAAAGAAAAGAAATTATTTAATTAAGACATTTATTTTTGTAACATTGTTATTATTGTTATCATTATTTTATAACAAATATGTGCTAATTTTAGGGATCCAAGGAGATTAAAATCTCACATGATCCCATGCAATCGGGGAGAACAATATTCTCACACTATAATTTCGTAAATAGAAATTATTTAATTAAAGTAAATATTTAGTTATTATTATTTTTAAAACCAATGTATACCAAATTTGGGGATCTAAAAAGATAAAATCTCACATAATCCCATACAATCGAGGAGAACAAAATTCTCACGCGATAATTTCATAAATAATGGAAAATATTTAATTAAAGTCAATATTTAATTTGAAACAAATGTGTACTACTTGTAAGGATCTAAGGAGACTAAAATCTCACATAATCCCCTACAATCGAGGAGAACAATATTCTCACACGATAATTCCACAGATAATAAAAATATTTAATTAAGATCAATATTTAATTACCGTTTATATTTATGTATTTATTTGTTTACTTATTTATTTAATTTTTTTTTAACCAATGTATACCAAATTTAGGGATCTAAAAAGATAAAATCTCACATAATCCCATACAATCGAGGAGAACAAAATTCTCACGTGATAATTTCATAAATAATGGAAAATATTTAATTGAAGCAAAAATTTAGTTATTATTATTATTTTTAAAACAAATATGTACTAATTTTAGGGATCTAAGGAGATTAAAATCTCACATAATCCCATGCAATCGAGGAGAACAATATTCTCACACGATAATTTCACAAATAATAGAAATTATTTAATTGAAGCAAATATTTAGTTATTATTATTATTTTTAAAACAAATGTGTACTAATTTTAGGGATATAAGGAGATTAAAATCTCACATAATCCCATGCAATTGAGGAGAACAATATTCTCACACCATAATTTCGTAAATAATGGAAAATATTTAATTAAAGTATTCACCTTCGCATTATTATTATTTTTAAAACAAATATGTACTAAATTTCAGGATCTAAGGAGATTAAAATCTCACATGATCACAAGCACTGGAGGAGAATAATATTCTCACATGACGATTTTCTTAAAACTTTACTTGTATAACCAAAATTAGTTTGACATTGACATAAGAAGATAAAATAATAATAAAATAGATAAATAAATGAAAATAATCCACCCACAACCGTTTTGCTATGCACATCTCTCCCATGCATTCACAATATCTATATGGCACCTTGTCCCCTTGATATACACACAAACACATACACACACACACACACATATATGTGTATATATAAAATGTGATGAAATGCACAATAAAATGAAATAAAAATAAAGTAAATAATAAAAGAAATAAGAAATAAAATGAAGTAGAATAAAATAAAATAAAATAAAATACTAAAAAATAATAATAAGAAAACAAATAAAAACAAACCGTGTTTCCCCTTCGAATCTTGTATATAAGCTTTGAATACTATCATCCCCAGAATGTCATAATTCAGAGATGGGTTCACAGGAATCACCACCATCACCAGATCTTGTTAACATAGTGAATAAGCTTGTCCATCTGCCGGAACCATGTGTGTGCATATTGATACTTAAAATCAGTTCCCTTGGTCCACATTATATGATTTGTTCGAGTTATGTTTGCCTGTGACACTGCTTCTCTTTGTCACACATAGGTTTGGCTATGTTAATGAAGCTCCAATCCTTCCCTTGTGTTTTTGTTTCTTGTATACCTTTGGCTACTCTGCGTCACCATTCTTGGTATGAGGAAAGGGGCCTTCTCTTGTCATCATCGTGCTTGTCTTCTTGTCTTTGCCTTTTATTTTATGGTTTTGGTATCTGCTTCTATGCTTTACAAAACAGAAATGCTTCCTTCATTCTTCACCTTCCAACTTCTTTCTTGGTTAAAGCTTACTGATTCATCATTGTCCTACTTCTTTTTGATCTTCTGTTCTCTCCCTGGTTCCTCTCATGGCCTCACTTCTTTTCCGTTGTTGTTTTGTTCTTCCTCCTTCCTCTCTGACTTCTCTTTCTCTGTCTTGAATTGGTGAAATAGAGGTGAATGGAGATTTGGCTTTTGTGTGCTAAGTGAGACTCTCCCTTAGCAGCTCCATTTTTCTTCCCTACTCGCCATCTCCTCAACTTTTTCTTGTATCTTTTCTCTTCTTCTTCTTCCACCGAAGCTTCCTCAAACTTTCCTTTTTCTTCGTTTTTTCGTTTCTACCTCCCCGCTCGAGAGCTTCACTCCTTTTTCATCTTAAGCTCGTCCACCTTCTCTGTCTCTCCTTCATTCTCGTCTCTTTCTATTTTGTCGCCCTCTCACACTTTCTCTATCTCTCCGTCCTGCTCTTTCTCTCTTCTCCCTGTCTCTGCTTCTGGTTTTTTTTTTTTTTCTATTCTCTCCCTGGTTCCTCTCACGTTTTTCAGCTCCCTCTGCACCACGAGCCCCTCTTTTTTTTCCTGTTCTCTGCACCACCAGCCTCTTTTTGCTTTTTGCCTTTCTTTTTTAGCTTTTCCTTAGGCTTTCATGTGGTGGCAGCCTTATAATACTTTTTCTCTTCTTTTTTTTTAATTTTTATTATTATTACATTATTGTTAATTAATTTTTATTTTTTGATTTTTTGATTTTTACTTTGTAATATATTTTATATTTTTATATTTCTTTATTATCTTTCTTTGATTTATTATAATTATTTTTAATTAGCTAATTTCTTTGAATTTTGAGTTTATCTCCCATTCTTTATTTTTAATTCTAAATTGTCCCCCAATTGAAAATATCATTTGAAGTTTTGACATTTTTAATTTTCCTATGTTCTTAATTATTAATTAATTGTTGTTTCTATTAATTAAATAATTAAGTGATTAGGGATGGGGTGTTCACACTTGTCTCATATAACCTTCTCAACATACTAAAGAAAACATGATGAAAACTGCCTATGATTAAGTTCCTGAACATTAACATTAGAGCTTCAAAACAAGAAACCGAGAAAAGTGCAAGACACAACAAAGCATCAAGTTTCTACAAGAACCCATCTCATTCTTTGCCTCAAAACTTAGCACTTCTCGTACTTCTCAAAAGCTTGAAGGCTTCACTCCTTAAGCAATGGTTCTCCATAGTTCTGATGTGGTTGTTGTTCCAAAACTGTGGCAGAGTAGTTAGCAAAAGAAGCCAAAATTGCCATTATCGAAGTTAAGAGAATAACTAAAAGGATCATAGTTGAAGGTGAAATTCTTCTTCTTGTTGTAGGAGTTAGCCTTCATTTGCCTCTTAATCTCTGCTCTGACCTTCCAGAACAAGCTCCTCACCCTTCTCTTCCTCTCTCAGTTTCTCTTTTCTTTTTTTCTTCGGTCCATCACCTTTCTTTAGCTCATGCTCACTCCTTTCGTCCCTTTCTCTCTCTGTCTCACTTTTTCAGTCTGTGGCTCCCTCTTTGCTTGTGCTGTCTCTTTCTCCTTTTTCTGCTGGCAGTTGTTGTTAGAGCAGCAGCCATTCGGGAGCTAGAGATTCAGAGGAGCCCCCCATGCCAATAGTGCTTTAGAAGCCTTTTTTAAAAGCACATTGTTGTGCCTTTTTCCAGTGATAAGTGGCAACCTTCTCATTTTTTTTTATTTTTATTATTATTACTATTATTGTTAATTAATTTTTATTTTTGATTTTTTGATTTTTGATTTTTGTTTTGTAATATATTTTGTGTTTTTATATTTCTTTATTATTATTTTTTGATTTATTATAGTTATTTTAATTAGCTAATTTTTTTTTTTGAATTTTGAGTTTATTTAATTATCTCCCATTCTTTATTTTAAATTCCAAATTGTCCCCCAATTGAAAATATCATTTGAATTTTTGACATTTTTAATTTTCCTGTGTTCTTAATTATTAATTAATTGGTGTTTCCATTAATTAAATAATTAAGTGATTAGGGATGGATTGTTCACACTAGGCAATTCGAGCTAGGGGAGTTGGTTCTAAAAAAGATCCTCCCGAATCAGGAAGATAATAGAGGCAAATGGGCACCTTCATATGAAGGTCCATATGTGGTGATACGAGCATTCTCTGGAGGTGCCCTAGTTCTTGCTGATATGGATGGAAGGGAGCTCGGAAAACCAGTTAACTCTGATGCAGTAAAGAAATACTTTGCTTAAAATGGGAATGGCAGGAAAGAGGAAAGAAGAGAGAAAGGACACTTTACAATCAGGGCCAGTTAGGTCGAAAACCTAAAAAGGTGGTTTAAACAAAAGAAGGGGCAATAAATGATGAACAAAGTGAGACTGTACAAGGACTAAATCACCTATCTAGAAGGATCCTCAAAGATTGTCTTCATTAATCAGTTTCTAAATAAGTGTATCAGACGGCAACACCAGGCGCAAACAACCATTGCCACTTGAAGTCAAAAGTCAAAGTCATTTCAGTCATTTTTTGGCTAATCTTTTCATTAACATTTGATTTATCACCCACTTTCCTTATGACCATGTGGTCTATCTTTGAGATGGAATCGCTTACTCATTTAAGATAACTGCTTCTTGTCACTCTTTTCCTTTCTATATACCATGTTGCCTTCATAATTGCTTCATGCATTCAATACACAAAATAAACATTCAAGCGAATAATGCCATTCAAAATATTGTCGCCCTTCAAAATATTGTCTAATGATATGCATTTCGGAAACACCCATGATTCTTTAAGTGCTTCCATGAAGCTGTTAGGATGAAGCTTAATGTGAGAAACATGTACGCGTCTTGGCATTTATGTGGCATTTCTAATTTCGTTACCGGGTTACTTTGTAAAATAGGAGATAGAAGCATTTTCAATGTCCTCTAGTTTACTGTAAGGAAAAGAATATAAGCCTGCCGAGAGTTAAGTCGAAGAGGTAAAGTTATGCAGATCCCCACTTGTTGAAATGATGGATTCATGGTCATAACACAAAAGGAGCTTGGTTAGGCAATGCTTTTGCTTTGGGCAATATTGATGTCTTTCCAATTACCATGAACTATAACCTAACATGTCACCCCCCCAGCTTCCAAAGTAAAAGGTAGAGGTTCTATGTTAACGTAAAGTCTCTTATTTCTAACACCCAGGCTATAATTTTGAAATATATCAAAGCAAATAAAATTTTCATTATTCTTAAAAAACAAACCTATCTCATACATCCATGGTTCTCCACGCTTATCATATATCTCACTCCTACATCATGTCCAAGCAATTTACATTTCCGCCAAAGTCCTGCATCGTGTCTAGGGCAATTTACATTTCATTTAAAATCCTGCATTGTGTCCAGGCAATTTACATTTATGCAAAAGTCCTGCATCAAGTCCAGGCAATTTACATTTCTGTCAAAGTCCTGCATCGTGTCCAGGGCAATTTACATTTTTGTCAAAAGTCCCAGCATCATGTCTAGGGAAATTTCTATTTCTATCAAAAGTCCCTGCATCGTATCCAGGGCAATTTCCATTTCGTTCAAAGTCCTGCATCGTGTCCAGGCAATTTACATTTATGCAAAAGTCCTAGATCAAGTCCAGGCAATTTACATTTCTGTCAAAGTCCTGCATCGTGTCCAGGGCAATTTACATTTCTGTCAAAAGTCCCTACATCGGGTCCAGGGCAATTTCCATTTCTGTCAAAAGTCCCTACATCGGGTCCAGGGCAATTTCCATTTCTGTCAAAAGTCTCTGCATCGTGTCCAGGACAATTTCCATTTCTATCAAAAGTCCATGCATCGTGTCCAAGCAATTTACATTTTCATCAAAGTCCTGCATCATGTCCAGGGCAATTTCCATTTCTGTTAAAAGTCCCTGCATCGTGTCCAGGGCAATTTCCATTTCGTTCAAAGTCCTGCATCGTGTCCAGGCAATTTACATTTTCATCAAAGTCCTGCATCAAGTCCAGGCAATTTACATTTCTGTCAAAGTCCTACATCATGTCCAAGGCAATTTACATTTCTGTCAAAAGTCCCTGCATCGTGTCCAGGGCAATTTAAATTTTGGTCAAAGTCCCGCATCGTGTCCAGGGCAATTTACATTTATGCAAAAGTCCTGCATCAAGTCCAGGCAATTTACATTTCTGTGAAAGTCTTGCATCGTGTCTAGGGCAATTTACATTTCTGTCAAAAGTCCTTGTATCGTGTCCAGGGAAATTTCCATTTCTATCAAAAGTCCCTGCATTGGGTCCAGGGCAATTTCCATTTCGTTCAAAGTCCTGCATCGTGTCTAGGCAATTTACATTTATGCAAAAGTCCTGCATCAAGTCCAGGCAATTTACATTTATGTCAAAGTCTTGCATCGTGTCCAGGGCAATTTACATTTATGTCAAAAGTCCCTGCATTGTGTCCAAGGCAATTTCTATTTCTGTCAAAAGTACCTGCATCGGGTCCAGGGCAATTTCCATTTCGTTTAAAGTCTTGCATCGTGTCCAAGCAATTTACATTTTAGTCAAAGTCTTGCATCGTGTCCAGGCAATTGACATTTTCTGTTAGAGTCCTACATCATGTCTAGGACACTCACTGTCCTATCCAGGCCATGATTTACAAAAGGTCCCCTTTCACTGGTTTTCCCTCAACATGAGGAATGGTGTGTTCATGTCTTTGCTTGCTCTTAAGTTAAGCCATATCTTCACAACATTCGCTTCCCTAACCTAAGAGACAAGCAAAGAGGGGCAACTATGAACACCCCATCCCTAATTGCCTAATCATTTAATTAATTGATACACCAATTAATTAATAATTAAGCAAATAGGAAAATTAAAAAGTGACAAAACTTCAAAATGACATTTCCAATTAGGGGACAATTTGGAATTAAATAATGGAGGACAATTAAATAAACTCAAAACAAAATATATATATATATATATATATAATTAACTAATCAAAATAATTATAATAAATAAAAACAAAATAATACAAAATACAAAATGTATATGACAAAACAAAAATAGAAAATTAGGAAAATTAAAAAATAAAAGGTAATAAAGCTATTAGCAGTAGTATGCTTCACGTTAAAGAGCTGCAGGGAAAAAGCTAAATGAAAAAGCATGGTGGACAGCAAAAAAGGGGCTGGATAGAGAGGTCCTTTTGTCGAGCAGCTGGTGGTTTCAGAGAAAGCAGAAAGGAGGAGAGGCTGGAGGCTTAAAGTGGAGGAGCATTTGCAACAGAGTGAGTGGAGCAGCTGGTGGTTTCAGAGAAAGCAGAAAAAGAGGAGAGGCTGGAGGCTTAAAAGGTAAGGGCACTACTGGACTGTGGGGAGAGCAGAAAAAAGAAAAAAAAGGGGAAGAATGCTTGAGGTTTAAAGGGAGGAATGAGCTGAGAACTGTGGGGGGAGAAAAAAGAGAAAAAGAGGAGAGTTTGAAGGCATTTTGAAGGGAGAAAAGGGAAGAGGTGCTTAACAGTGAGGGGGAAGGAAGTAAACGAAGGAGGAGAGGAAAAGAGTGAGCTGTGGTTGGTGAGGACGAGTTGAGGCAGCGTGAAAGAAGGAGAGCAAATTGAGAGAAGAGTAGGAAGTGCAGACTGCGTTGGGAGAGAAGCAGGACGAGCTGAAACCGAAGAAGTAACGAGTTGAAAACCGAGGATGAAATTTGGAAGCTGAAAACTAGGGAGAGCTAGGCGTGGATCGAAGGAAGAGCTGGAACTGAGAAGGATGAGCTGAAACGAGCTGAGGCTGAAATCACCTCCCCTGTTTTAGACGTTGTAAACAAAGACAAACAGAGAGAAAGTGAGCTGAAGGTGTCAGCCTGGTTTCCTCAGTTTGCTGTTCCTATTCTGGTCTTTCTGTCTTTAGTTCGTTGTCTGATCTGTCATGAATGCATGTAGAAGGTTGGCTGTTATCTATCTTTGTCTACTGTTAGATTGCTTTTGATAGAAAATGAGCAAGAATGCATCAGCGTATATATATATGTATCTGTCAGCTTCTGTTTCTGCATCTGTGTGTTTTGGTGTATGATAACAAGTAGAAGAAAGCAAGGAGAAGGTAAGCAACGTATATATATATATATGTGTGTGTATGTCATGTCTGTTTCTGCATGTTTTTTGGTGTATAAGAACAAGAAAAAGGAAGCATGGAGATGGGGCAGCAACGTATATATATATACGTGTATATGTCGCATCAGTTTCTGCATGTTTTTCAGTGTATAAGAATAGAAAAAAGGAAGCATGGAGATGGGGCAGCACGTATATATATATATATATATGTGTGTGTGTGTGTGTGTGTGTGTGTGTGTATGTCATGTCTATTTCTGCATGTTTTTCGGTGTATAAGAACAAGAAAAAGGAAGCATGGAGATGGGGCAGCAACGTATATATATATACGTGTATATGTCGTGTCAGTTTCTGCATGTTTTTTTATGTATAAGAACAAGAAAAAGGAAGCATGGAGATGGGGCAGCAATGTATATATATATGTATATGCATCTGTCAATGCATGTTTTTGCATCTTGTGTTTCGGTGTATGAGAACAAGAGAGAAGAGATAAAGCAAAATAAGGAGTGCATCAATGTGTATATGCATGTGTCTCAGCATGTTCATGGGCAAGAAAAAAGAAGAACAAGAAAGAATGCATTGGTGCACATTAGTGTGTATATATACATATATATGCTCATATGTATGTGTGCTTAGGTATATATATATATATATATATATATAAGGTGCAAAAAGAAAGAATGAAGTGAGAAGAGGCTCTTTTTTTGGGTATATATACATATATATGTATGTGCATGAATATATGGGTGCATGCATGGTTAAACATACATAAGGTAAGGAAAATGAACCAGTAGGAAGTTGTCTTGTTCTCATTTTTGTCATATTTGTTATGATTGTGTTGTTTTGTGTTATTATTATTATTATTTTTATTATTATCATCATTATTATTTCATTTTGTTTGAATATAAGACTAATCTTGGTCCCATGGGTAAAGTTTTATGAAATTTATCATGTGAGATTTTAATCTCCTTAGATCTTTTAAAAATAAGCACATTTTTTTTAAAAATAATAATAATTTAATATTGACTTAATTAAATATTTTTCATTATTTATGAAATTATCGTGTGAGGATTCGGTTCTCCTCGATTGCATGAGATCATGTGAGATTTTAATCTCCTTAGATCTTTTAAAAATTAGCACATTTGTTTTAAAAATAATAATAATTTAATATTGACTTAATTAAATATTTTCCATTATTTATGAAATTATCGTGTGAGGATTCAGTTCTCCTCAATTGCATGAGATCATGTGAGATTTTAATCTCCTTAGATCTTTTAAAAATTAGCACATTTGTTTTAAAAATAATAATAATTTAATATTGACTTAATTAAATATTTTCCATTATTTATGAAATTATCGTGTGAGGATTCGGTTCTCCTCGATTGCATGAGATCATGTGAGATTTTAATCTCCTTAGATCTTTTAAAAATTAGCACATTTGTTTTAAAAATAATAATAATTTAATATTGACTTAATTAAATATTTTTCATTATTTATGAAATTATCGTGTGAGGATTCGGTTCTCCCGATTGCATGAGATCTTGTGAGATTTAAATCTTCTTAGATCTTTTAAAAATTAGCACATTTGTTTTAAAAATAATAATACTTAAATATTGACTTTAATTAAATATTTTTCATCATTTTTGAAACTATTGTGTGAGGAGTTGGTTCTCTTCGATTGCATGGGAATATGTGAGGTTTTAACTTCCTTAGTTCCCTAAAATTAATACGCCTCTATCTAATAATAATAATAATATAATAATAATAAAGGAAAAAAAATCATAATCAAATATTCATTCTAATTAAATATTTCCCGTTATTTATGAGAATATAGTTCTCTTTAAATACTTAGGGTCATGTGAGATTTTAATCTCTTTAGACCTCGAAATTTAGCACATACTTGTTTGAAAGATAAATAATAAGAATGATGGTAAATAGATAAAATAATAATAATGCAAAAATGAATATTTTAATTGAATTATTTACAAAATAAATAAAGTTAGGGTTTTATAAATTTAACAAATTAGAATGTCACGTTCAAAAATTCCAAAAATGGCTTTCTGTTATATTTTGTTCTAATTTCAATCCTGATTTAAAAAAAGGAAATTAAAAAAATAAAAAATAAGTGAAACAAAAACCCAAAATCCAAAAATTAAATAAATAAAAAAAAACTCAAAAATATTCCTTTCATTATAATTACATTTCAAATTCCAAAAGAAATAAAATAGAATATAAACTTCCCAAAATCCCAAAAATCTCATTCCGTAATCATTTCATTTAAATTTCAAAATAAAGATTAAAATTCCAAAAACAAACAAAAATTAAAAGGTTGAAAAATGAAGAGATAAAGAGAGCTAGATTACTTAGGTTGCTGTATATTAAAACACACAAATCTAAATTTCAATCCTGTTTTGTTTACAAAAATCTATTTAATTTGAACTCTCCTGTTCTCATCACAAAAATTATAAATCACCAACCAATAGACACGCCTTTTGGGTCGAACTACGTGGACTTTGATCCCAATCACAGGGTACGTAGGCCCTAGGTTTTCATCCTAGGTCAAGTCCGCCTTTTGTAAATATCTGTCTATTTGCTTTCATTCTTGCTGTTTTGTCTCCTCCGTTTAACGGGCATATATGTCGATAAAAGGGTAATCGAGACAAATTTAAAAGTCATATTCTATTTCAGCTGACTGGTTTAAGGTAACCGTCCTTATGGACGTGTGTTGTGGGGTGCCTAACACCTTCCCCACATTTAAATAGACTCCCAAACTCATCTCTGGTTTCGCAGACCATGTTGCCTTTTCTTTCTATTTAAATTGGTTTTCCAAAGTTTTCCGTTAAAAATTTTGGTGGCGATTCCAAATAAATTGATTTTCAAGATTCGTTTTTAGGAATCAATTTAAACACCTTTTATTTTATTTCGCCGAAAGGTCGGTTACGACACCTATATAGATGTTGGACCTCACATGGCAACAACAACTGAAGAGTAAAAATATTTGTGTAATATACCTATAGAGGTGTTGGACCTCGTATGGCAATATTGAAGTAATGATGCATATGGAAGCATTGGACCTCACATGGCAAGAAACCAAAGATGCCTATATAGATATTGAACCTCACAGGGCAACAATGACTGAAGAGTAAAATTATTTACATAATATACTTATAGAGGTGTTAGACCTCATATGGCAACATCGAAGTAATGATGCCTATGGAAGCATTGGACCTTACATGGCACCATCATTGATAATCAAGGTATACATTTGTGCTTGTGTGTGTTAGTGTCCAATTGCATATTCATCATATATTATTTATAACATTTACAATAATACAAATAAGATTGCCTCTCCCGATCATAAGAATTTAAATCTTACAAAGCCTCTTGCCAACCATTGCATTCCATCTTTGCTTGCTCCTTGTTTTAGGTTTGCAGGCCATTCTATCGTGTCATTCAGCAAGCTTTTTGATACTTTCCTTAACTCAAATACTCACCACCATAGAGTACAATCAATAAGAATCATAACATGCATTTTTAGCTTAGTCATAAGACATTTTCAAGATAGAAAATATGGAAGAGGTGAAGAATCAAAGAAGGGAGCATGCCACACTCACCAAATTCAACTCTTAATTTCAATCAAACTTTAATTGAAATTCACCTTAGAAAAGAAAGGAGAGATGAAAATGCAAAAGAGGATTACCATTCTCCTTAGCCTTTTCCATCCCCTTTTTGCTTCCTTATTCACTTGCCTCTCTAGAGTTCTTTAAAGAAATGATTATGAGAGCCCAAAATCCCTAGTGAGGGGTGTATGTGTGTCTAAGAGAGCTAAGGTAATGTGTGAATGATCTAGGAAAGAATAGGAAATCTAAAAATTAAGTCCAAATGCCAATAAAATGCATGTGAAATGAAATTTTAATGAAAAGAATGAATGTGGCTCGAATTGTGTTCTTAGTAGAAAATGAAAATCTGACAAAGTAAATGATGAATTGCAAATGAAAATGAAATTGGGATAGAAGAACGGAGAGAGTGCCACTTGTGAAGTGTGAGAAAAAGAGAAATAAAATTCTAATAAATTAAATTAAATGCAAGTGAAATAAAATGAGAAGAGAGCATGAGGTGCAACACGTGAAGTGTGAGAAAATGAGAGATGAAATTTTGATGAAATTTTGAAAAATTAAATCAAGTGCAAGTGAAATGGATGAGAAGAAAGCATGAAGTGTCATGTAACATCCCTAATTTAGTGATTTTTAATGCAAGCTAAATTATTTAGGGGGAAATTAGAAAGAATTAAATAAGAATAAATACGTTAGTTAAATCATTAAAAGAAAATAAATGATAGCTTAATTTTAAGGCATAGGGACAAAATGGTCATTTTTGAAAAATACTAAGGGCAAAATGGTAAATTCACAAGGCCAAGGGCAAAATGATCTTTTTAAAAAAATGTTAGGGGTAAAATGGTAAATTTACAAGGAGAGACATATGGCACTTCCTTAACCTTTGGGGCACTACTATAATTAAATCTCAGATATTTTATAATTTGAGATTAATCATAATTGTTGGATAAAAAATATGTTATTAAATCCTAATCATTGAATTCTCTTTAAATACCATAGATCTTACCCCATTTCCTCACAACACACATCCTTCCCCATACTTACTCCACTCACTCTCACCTCTCCACTTTGGCACCATAATTAGATAAAAAAGGAAGGGAGGAATTTCAAGAGAATTATATGAAAGGGGAGCATATCTAGATAACATGATTTAGCATATTCTAGATTCTTTTCTTCTTTTTTCCTTTTCCTTTTTCTTCTTTTTGAATGGTCTTCATGGTAATGCAAGGGTCAAATGGTTGGCTATGGTGTGGAAATATAGTTGAAATTAGAATACACCATGATATTGCATGACCATTCCTTTTTGGCCTAGGGTCATTTATCTTAAAGTTTTGTCACCATGATCTTCCATGAGCCCCTTCAAGGTCTATGAAGGGTTGACTTAGAGAAGATTGAGGCTAGATAGATATTTTGAAATATCTAGGGAAATATTATTTGTGACAATAACTTTAGGCTGTAAATTTTGATGTGTGGATTTTCTTGCGCATTACGTATCCGTACATAAATTTTTTGTTATTCATGCACTATAATTACCTATGTTATTGTGCATTTCAACTTTGTATGATGGAGTGACAATATGGTTGTTTGAGAAGAGAACTACTCTTTGTGAATAAAACTATTCTTGTACACTATGTACTTATTGATAGTTTGGAATCTTATTTGATAACGACTGGCTATACTGCTTTAATATATATTGTGAACCTTTGATAATGGCTGGCTTTGCTGCCTTAATATATACTGTGAACCTTTGATAATGGCTGGCTATGCCACCTTAATGTATATTGTGAACCCTATGAATTCTTTAGCAAGACATTATATCCTATTAATCCTATAATTTATTATAGGTCATACCACCTAAATGATTACAAGAAAAATAGTGTTATTACGCTTATTAGGCCACAACTTGAATTCTAAAATCAATGGCAAAATGTGCCACCTAAATTGTCATAAGAAATTAAGAGAGGATAAGAATGTATCCTTGCTAGGAACATCTTGAATTAAATTGACACTAAAAGGATTCCTAATCGTCATAAAAACATTAGTGTTTAGAGGATTACAAAAGAAATCTTGATAGTTCACTCTCAAACTAATCCAATCTTAACCACATGATGGCATGGATGACATATTAAAGATTATATTACTTGACTTTGTCTTGCATACCTGCTAGGGGACGTCTCAACTAAAAGTGGGGTTGTACCTGCCGGTCAAGTGTCATACGTTGGGGTCCATGAGACTCGATCGCCTGGGTATGATAGTCATATGTTGGGCTTTATGAGACTTGAATAACCCATATATTACGACCCAATGCCTAATGATTGAGGACATTGTTTAGCTCAATGTGCCATATGTTTGCTAATGCATATTTGTATGTTATGATATTTAACATCCATACATATTTCATAAAGATCATAATTTAGAGTCATATTATATTCCATGGATATTTTGAGTATCATATATGCTTTTTCATGTTACTAAGAAACTATTCTCACCATTCTGTTGATGATGTTTTTAGATGGAAAATTATCAAATTTCTCATGAAGTCTATGCGAAATGGGTATTTATCCTACCTATTGGAAAGTGCTTGCTATTAAGATCATTGTTGTAAGATGTGATATGGCCTTACACGCCATACCACTTATGTTTGTGTCACAAGAGAGCATGAAGCTCACTAGTTTTTCAAGCCTTAAATAAGTTCATAATATTAGGCCTAATTTTGACATATATAGATATGAATATAGGCCTAATATCCCTTCTTCCAGCTTTGTTAAATTATTTGCACAGATGCATGAACAAATAGATGTACAAACTTTTGTTATCTATAATTATACTACCATGTTTTATATATTCCAATGCATTCTCATAATTCTCGCTTCATAATAATTTTAACTAAAATTTATAATAAATTCTATAAGTGTCAAAAGGGTGTTACATGTCATGTGTGAGGTGTGAGAAAAATGAGAGATAAAATTTTAAAAAATTAAATCAAATGAGATGGATTTAAAGTGCATCAAAGGTTATGGGTTTAAGAGCATCCATGATTTGAAAGGGTATTTGGATCCTTAAGCTTCATCTTAAATGGATCTCTCTCAATTTCATTCCCTAAGACCCTACTTCAAATTGATTGCTTTTTGTTTGGTTTCATTTTTTATTTTTTTCTTTCTGGACCAAATTTCAAGTATATCCTTGTTATTTTATTCCCCTTTTTTTTAATCTCTTTTCTTTAATTTTACATCTTCACACATTACCACACTAATTGATTTTTGTTTTGATTTTTTCTTGTTTTTATTAATTTATTCATTTCCATACGATTTCAAATTGATTAACTTTTATTTATTAATTTTACCCTTTATTATTTTTCATTTTTCCTCTTTCTTTCTTTTTCTTTCTTTTTTAATTTTTTTTAATTTTCTTTCATTTTGAACATTGTTTAATTAGTTGTTTAAGGTTTCCTTAATTACTAGTATCTGAAATTGATCAGACAAATTACAGTGTTTATAGTGAGCAACAATCTTTTCCAACATTAACTAGAACGAGTTGAAAATAGCACATGAACATTGAAAATATCTCCATGTAAAAAAACAACAATAACCTTAACAAGTGTCAAAGTAATTACTTCCTTACAAATGATATGAACTTCATTGACATAACTAAATCATAGCCTAGCTCATTTCAAAGAAATACTTACACTTATTGTTTTGGCATAATCATTTATGAATAACCACTTAGCATGCTTATGTGTTCTAAACTCTTCGTTCGACCTATATGAGGTATAGTTTTCTTCTTTCTATTATCTCTATTTTTTAGGGCATTTTCCTATTCCATAAGAAAAAGATAGTAATAAGCAGGCTTCAACAAAACATATCAAAACAATATTAATTGTTACATTAGTCTTTAAGCTAAGACGATAATCAACAAACAATGTCTAATGATCTTTTTCAAGGCTGTCAAGGTATTTAGCAATTAATTGCTCTTGCTTGCAAGTGCCATCATTCCCAGTCTACCACAAATCTTGTCTTTTATCCATTCACTTATATCTAATAAATTTCAAAATGTAGTTTTTATGTAGTTTAGTGCTAACTACAAATTTAGCGTTTAAGATAAAATAAATTCAGTTAGTGATGATACATCAAAAAAAAAAATGAAGTTAATATCAAAGTAGACAAATATTACTTAAATAGTACTGTTATAAACATTATCCTTATATTTTGATGGAACTATTTTCCTACAAGGATAGCTAAGAGAAAATAATCTAAAGTCTTTACCAATTGGTCCTACGAATCTATTTGATGATCCACCATTATGTCTAACTGGTTCACCCAGTAGGGTTCCATTTCAAGATAACTCACTCACCATTAGGAAGTTACCAAATATCATTATAGATAAAAGTCAATGGCTTTACCATGCCATCATACTCTGTGAACTAAACTTTAGCATATGAAATAGATTTTGTTTAAGTAAAATGTACATTACAATTTTTATAGTATTCATACCAATAACATTAACAAGCCAAGCTCTTACGCGTGAAAGTATATGTTGAGGATGTGAAGTTACCTCATTTGCCTCACCCATCCTATCATCATTAGCATCCCATTCTTTTATAAATGGAGAAACTTCACATGTTCTTGCCTCAAGAGTAGTGTTCAAGGTGGGAGGGATTTGTTTAACTGAGCCACTCTCACTTGCATGGGGATCACTACAAGTTCCACTATGAGAGTGTCCTAAACTAGTCATCTTGCTCAAGAGGTGTTTCATCTTCAAAATTCCTACCAATAAACATATTTATAGCATGTAGCTATGGACTAAACATAATTTTAAGGTGCAGTTATGCAATAAACAAATAGATGCAAGATATTTAAAACATAATGTAGACAAATATAGCTACAAACAATGCCAATGGTATTTTCCCATTTTTTGGAAACAACACATCCAAGATCCGAGGTTGATATGGCACACATTTATAATGTGTATTGTCATTATTTTCTCTCATTTCATATAAGTCATGTGGCGTGAGATGTATAGGTATACTCCAGTTTTTCTTTAACTAATCATCCATGTAATAAACCATTTGAGCTTCCGAAGCTTGAATGTATGGCTCATGGTCCTTATGATCTCCAATATGTATCAATAGGGTAAAGTTTATAGATGTAAAACCTAAGTCATCAAACTTGATCCCTCTTGGATTAGTTGTGATAACTCACTTACATTTGAACATAGTTACTATAAAACAATCTTGATAGTTTAACTCAATTATATCTAATAACTTTCCCTAATAAAAAACACGGTCGAACTACATATTTCCATCATTAATACTAGCATAGCTCTTTAGTCTTACTTCACTATTTTGCATTTTAACCCTTTGGTCTCATTCTAAGATATGAAAGTTGAACCTTTAACATTGTACACATTATAATGCTTTACCTGATCAGGTGGTCTTAACATTGGAAACTTCATATATCTAAGTGGGATTCTCCAATGTTACATGCTATCTGAATAAGGAAAATTGACAATTTTGTTATATCTTAACTTACAAAAAGTGATGGTTGTAAATGGTATTAAAGTTTAAATATGGTTACCCAATGAGAGAGCCAATCAACAAACTTTATGAACATTCTTATCAATCTTGGAAGAAGATTGTGTATGACTTCTTAATTGTCTCCATAAGTGTTCTCTAAATTCCTTACACAATTTGAATATAAACATCTAGTACTAGTTGGTCATAAACAAACATAATTAACTTACGAAAGGAAAGGCTCAACTTCTTTACAAATGGTCAACATATGTCACTGTACTTGCATCTTCTTTATTACTGATAAATTGAAGCAACTGTAACCATTGACTAGTTTTCTATTGGGTAGAGACAAAAGGGAATCACTGGATAACCCTATATTAGGTCGATCATTAGCATGAGTTGGTCAATTGAACATGGTTTCAATTCCATTCAAATATGTAAAGTAAAAAGTCAAGACCTCTTGGGCTATGTGGAGCCCTTAAGCTTAGCCTTATTACATACATATGATTTCAATTTTCTTAAATACCTAGGGAGGAATAAAGCACTATAAGCCTCATGTGCAAATTGTGAAAATTAAAGTAAATAATGGATGAATTTTTATGTACATACCTTTCAATTGGATACATCCATTGATATTGTACAGGGCCTTCTAGTTTGGCCTCATCGACTAAGTGTACAATAAAATGAATCCTAACTGCGAAGAATAATGGTGGTAAAATCATCTCCATGTGACATAACATCATAACCACTTTATCTTGAAGTTGGCCATGATCATGTACATTCAACGCTTTATTACGTAAATGTCTAAAAAAAGAACATAGATCAATTAGGACTATAAACACTTGCCTGAGAAGTGTTGTTCTTATAGCCAAAGGAAAAAGTTGCTCAATCTAAACTTATGAGTCATGACTTTCCAATCCTCCAAACTTTTGTTACCTTAAGTTAATGCATCTAAAGATGATGCTTGAGTAATTGTCTAGTACGACAATGTTCTTTAAAATCTTTAAAAATTGGTTTTTACTTGAATTTGTCTTTGTAAACAATGCAGGAGGATATCTACTATCTTTGTCTGGCCAAAGATTAGATTGTATGCCTATGTCCTATAAGTCTTTTTGTGCTTTTAAGCGATCTTTTATCTTTCTAGTGTCATTTAACAAAGTGAATATGACATTGTTGCACACATTTTTTTTCAATATGCATGATGTCAAGACAGTGGTGCAATAAGATAGTCTCCCAATATATAAGTTGGAAATATATACTTTTCTTTCACCATTGTTGAGAGTCCATATCAAAATCATTGGCTCCTCTAGATCTTCATTCATGACTTTCAAGTTCCATATCTTTCCTGAATACAGCATTAACACTTTCAACTTCCCTTGAAATGTTTGAGCCACTATGAATACTTAGTGGATTTCTCTTCTCTATTTTTCCATCAAATTGAGAGTGAGCAGTCATAAACTTATGACTTTGACTTAAAAAGCATTGGTGACCCATAAAGATCCATTTTCAACAACGCAAAAACCGCATAGGAGTTGAGTCAAAATTACAAGATGGACATGTTAATCCATTATGCATTTTCTATTATGATAACATTCCAAGAGAAAGTCACTTATAGTCCATAAAAAAGCTACCTACATATTGAACTCTTAATTACTGTATGAATTATATGTTTGAATATGAACTTCCTATAACTCCTTTAACTCTTTTATTAATTGTTGTAAGTAGACATCTATATCATTTCCTGGTGTTCATTTACCTAGAATGATCATTAATAGAAGGAATGAACTCTATTTCATACATATCCAAGGAGGAAGATTATAAGGCACAAGCATCACTGGCTAGATTATATAACTAGAGGTTAAGTTTCCAAATGGATTGAATCCATTAGTGGCTATACTTATATTTCGAGGCTTCACTATGAATTGAGGATGCATTATGTCAAAACTTGTCCATGCTTCAAAATCTCTTGTATGCTATAACCTGTCATCGTTATTATTTTCCACTATATGCCAACGCATATGCTCAGCTATCTTAGAAAACATAAACATCCTCTATAATTGGGGTTTCATAGGAAAATATCTTACCACTTTTGTAGGTAACATTTTCTATTTTTACCACCACTTGATGTACCATTATAACTAGTTTTCCACCTAGACGCAATGCAATTTTTACAAGTATCTCTTTCTGTATCTTCCCCTATATATAACATGTAATCATTGGGACATGCATGGATTTTGGAATAGTTAAGTCCAAGTTTATTAATTGTTTTCTTGGTTTCATAAAACAAAAGTCAATTTAGTCATTTCAAAAGAGTCAACCAACAAGTCTAATACCATTGACATTACCTTGTTAGTTATTCTGCACAGGCACTTTATGTGGTACAATTTTGCCAAAAAAGATAACTTTAAATACTTTTCACACCCTTTATACAAACTTTCTTGTCTATAACTAATTAATTCTAAAAACTTTGCACTATCATTGGTCATCATATGATTAGGCGGTGATGACATTACTTCATCTTCTTACATAGATTAATGGTTTTGATAATGTCTAAATGCACTATTGACTATGTCCAATATATGGTCATTAATATTAATCCTTCTCTTAGCTACATGTGGTATTATGGGACTTTTAGTTGCAGTGTTTACAAAACTTTTTTCTCCAAGTCTAAGCCAAAAAGAGTAACCTTTTGGAAAAGGTTTAATAATCAAGTAATCTTGCACATCTTCTCTAGTATACCATTTTTAAAATTACATTTAGGTCAAAGGAAAATTATTTTACCCCCAACACTACTATTAGTAAATGCGAAGTTCAAAAACTTATTCATTCCTTCAAGTACTGAGGGGTGTTTCAAGGCATATCAATCAATCTCATATCCATTTATTATGTTAAATATTTCTTCAAATCTCTGAAAACAAATATTTCATATACATGAAGACCATAAATCATACGACATTCATCAGTGTTAAACATTTGCTTTCATCTAATTCTAACAAATAAGCAAACAAACATAAGCATAGATGTACATAACTTTGACATTGCAACAATTTCTATACTCACATATAAATAGTGTTGCATAATATTTAATATTGCATTAATATTTCTATAAGATTTCACAAATGATATGGTTGATTTTTTAATAATATAGACATCAGAACAATATAATTTATAAGCATACATAGCAAAATGATTGGTCTAACAAAATTTCCTAACAAAAAATAAAAAATAAGAAGCTACATTTGAGTGCTTAAATAATTATATAATTTTATTTCATAAATTTACCATGGTAATATTAAGAAAAAAATTAAAGAACCTACATTTGAAGCAATGAATTTTTGTGTTGATTTTGTTCTATATAATAGTAATATTAAAATTTTAAAATAGATAGTATTAGTTTTTTTTAATAAAAATTGAAAAAAAAAACAAAGAAAAAAGGAAGGCTCTTTGACCAACGAATGACCACTTGGCAGTGGGCAGAGGAAGGCAATAGTTGGTTTTTGGTGACCAGTGGATGGAGATGGGCACGAAGGATGGTGACAACAGCAAAGAAAAAGGAAACACTTTAATAGGAAAAAAAGGATATCAGTGATGGTGGACGATGGACACCAATGACCACCTGCGACGAGTTGAAAAAAGGCAGATGATAGGCGTAAGGGGGATGACGGTGGGCAATATAGTAGTGGGGAAGAATAGCTGAATAGAGGAGAGGGGGCACTGCAAATGTCATAGGGAGGAAGTGTTCTTTGTAGATAGGGTTATCAAAACCTTAGCCGCGGTTTGATAGCAAACGCAGAACTATGGCTAGTTAGTCACAATTAAGACAAACAACGGCTAACTAGCTATTGGTCAAGTAAACTGTGGCTAGTTAGCCATGGATCTTAAGTAAACCAAAGTCATGGTTTTCTTTTATAGTGTCATCTCAATTAACAAGTCAATATGAAAGCTCAAATTAAGAAGCAACATACATTCATTAATCGACATGTCAAATTGTCACTATTAATGAGTGTTTCGAGGCATATCAATCCAGCTCTTAACCATTGCACAAGAATGTATCTTACTTCAAATCCTTTAAAAGAATTTTTCACTATATAAAAAGATTATAAACCAAGCATCATTAATCTATATTAAACATTATCATCAACCAAAACTTAATTATCATCAAATTGTCACTATTAAGGTGCACAACCAACTATATATAGTTATTTCATAAATTAAATTAAACTAAAAAAATACTATCAATGCTAAACATATAAATGACACTACCAAAGTTTGTCAACTCACTAATCAAAGAGTAAATAAAATATCAAGCAATGAAACAAACTTATACTCATTAAAACAACAAATTATTAACACAACAAATAAATAAATAAAACAACATTTTATATTACAAGAATGAAACATCTAAAAGTGAGCAAACGAGTATATAAATACTATCAAAGTTTGTCAATACATCAATTAAGAAGTAAATAAATATTCTATCAATGCAATTAATACATATTCATTACAACAAGTTATCAATACACAAGTACCCACGAAAAAAAATTCATAAATATTCAAATTCAGATAAAAAAAAGATATAAATTCATATACTAATTCCATTACAATGTGTAGATTTATAATCTACACAAAAAACAATAAATTCATACGCTAAAATTAAATTAAAAGGAAAAAAAAACATACTTTCAATGTGGCAGCGATAGTTGGCGGCGGTAACTGGAACTTCAGAGCAATGGCGGCAACTTGCGAGTAAAGGACTTTAAGTGGGCTAACCTAAAATAAGGATGGAAGAAAAAAATAAGACCAAAGGAGAAGATGAAAATTAAAAGAAAAAAAACTTACAACCACACTAACAACAAACTTGCAGTTGGTGAGGTGGTTGATGTCTGATACTCATCAGAGATGGATAAAGGCAACCATAGGAGGATGGCAGCCAATATGGATGGAAGTGGTAGCCTTCAGGTGTTGAAACAAGCTTAGAAAAGAAGAATAAAGGAGAAATAAGGGCTCTATATTTGGCTGGAAGTGAGAGTTTCTGACACTTAGGGCAACATATATGGTAATACTTGCAGTTTCCAACTTTACCATAGGTAAAATTACCTGTGGTTAGTTGAACTACAGGTATTTTCTCGTGGTTTTGAAAATGGACCGCGGTTAATAATTAGTTTACCAATAGTTTCATAAACCGCAACTGAAAAACTATAGGTAATAGATTATTATTTTTTAGTAGTGAGTCACTAATTCACTAAATTAGGTAAAATGTAAATAAATAAAAATAAAAGCACATTACAATATTATAGAACCATATTAAGAACCCATTTGGGTGGAATTAGATTAGTTGCCAACCAAAAGGTATTGAGTTCAAATCCTTCCAAGGTTTAACTTATTCATTTTTTTTCCTTTCTTTTTCTAAACACATGACTTTATAAAGACCATTTTACCCCCAGCAGGCTATAGACACATTATCTTCTTTTCCTTCTTTTGCTTAATGCATACATCTTCTCCTACGTTTTTTTTTTTTCCATAAGCCATTTCAAGGAGAGAAGAGCTTCTTTATTTTGTATTTCTATAAGCCATTTAAAGGACAGAAGAACTTCATCCAAGCCTCTTGCTTTGATCTTTTGATGTCTTAAGCTACCTTTTTTATTTTTTACATCATTACTACTAAAACTTCACACCTCTTATTAGCGATGTTCTTCATCCATCTTTACTACTTCAAACTCTGAAATTTCTCTAGGAAGAATGCTCCTTCCATTCCCATTTAGTTTGATGTTTTAGCTCTATAGGTGTTGTATCCTTCCCTAAACTCTTTATCCTGAATTAGTTTGCTACAAAAAGAATTCCTTCATTATTGTAGCGAAACCCCCCATCATGCTCTTCGTTTTAAGTAAGGTCTTTATTAGGTGAGCTTTCCAAAACTTTGGTTAGATGTTCATCTGTTTTACATTCAAGTTGGCTAAGCCTTCATTCTTGAAAATACTCTTCTAATGTTGGGCATAATGCTTACTATAATTAGAATGAAATTTGGACTTTAAACCTAGCTTAAAAGAAAGGTAAAGAATAGGGATGGTAAATGTATTGCATTTCAATTTTTGTGATAATGAAATTTATAGCCAAAAGATCAAAGGAATGCATTCCTAGTCATTAGTGGTCATAGTTTGGTGCCACTCCTATATATAGGAATATATGGATTAGTTTAGGTAGTTACAATAATTATACATGTAAAGGATTTCCCTTGATGTAGATTCTAGATTCATACTATTATACTTGAAAGTCTAGGTTGGGAAACAAGGATTTTTAAAGCACTTTTTAAGTAATATCTAAATTATGAGTAGTGGGCCATTAAGATTGATTATCATTATTTGGTGCCAAAAACATTGAGGGAGTATTGTTTATGTGTGTATGTAATACCTATTCTAATCATAGTAAGCATTATGCCATTTGTGTGGAATGACCAATGTGAGCAAAGCTTTCAAAATCTAAAAGAAAAGTTAACCACAACACCAGTTCTAATCTTATCAAACCCTAAGGAAAAATTTTCCATTTATAGTGGTGCTTCTAAGAAAGGTTTAGGATGCATACTAATCCAACAAGGAAGGGTAGTAACCTATGCCTCTAGGCAATTGAGACCACATGAAGAAAATTACCCTACCCATGACTTAGAATTGGCTGCAGTAGTTTTTGCCCTAAAGATATGGAGACATTATCTATATGGTGCAAAATTTGAGGTGTTTAGCAACCATTAGAGTTTGAAATATCTATTTGACCAGAAAGAGCTTAACATGAGACAAAGAAGATGCAAACAATGTGAGGGATCCTTTCTTACAAAACATAACTCATGGGCTAAAGAGGAAAGTCTAAGCATGGCCTATTTATTTTATTAAAGGTTTCATGTTCCATATAGAAGCATTAAGCCTTTAAAAATCAATGGTCAACAGTGGCGTTTGCATAAGGGGAACTAATTGTGGACAATTAGAAAATGACTACTATGGCATATTACAAAAGGTTATAGAATTAGAATATACAGGGACACCAGTTAAGTGGGTAGTGTTTTTAAGTGTGATTGGTTTGATCCTACCCTTAACCATGGTATGCGTATTAATGATTAATATAAAATTATTGAAGTTTAGCATCAACAAGATACAACAAGCATGATCTATTTATTTTTACACAACAAGCAATGCAAGTGTATTATACACCTTACCCTGAAAATTATGATAGGGTTAATTGGCTAGCTGTAACTAAAGTTAAGGCTAGGGTCTTAATTAATGCTACAACAATGATTGAAATTGAATTTAATGCATTCCAAGGTGGTGAACTATAAGTTTTATTGCTCGTGGTTATCAATAATAATGAATTTTAAACACTACTAGGCAATGAAGGTGGCTATGAAGAAGTAAATCCCATCTTAGAAAGCCAAAATGCCATTAAGAATGAATATGATACAGATAATGAATGTGATATGGAGAGCGAATTTGAGTCAAATTCTCAATCATCTGATAAAGATAATAGTACAAATGTCTCTACCTCAAACAAGTAGCGTTCATAGCACGTATAGAGATGGTAGTCTAAAGCTTTTTGTTAAAGCATATTTATGCCTTTATATGTTAAATGTAACTGTGATTTTACCTTTATGGTTTGTATATAGCTTATTTCATGTTTATATGCTTTTATCATTTATATACATATGTTTCTAAAATTCACTTTATGCATTTGTAGATGGCAAGCTATTACTCCAGATAAGGATGAGGACAATTTGTAGCTTCCATGCAGCGTGGGTTATCTGACGAGTCATCTTCAACTCCCATCATCCAAGTTGTAGCTAATCCAAGCATTCTGTCTACCTCTCCTCCTGATATCGCCTCAACCTCAATAAGTAGGGTACCTTCAAGCTCTCAAGCTTTCTCTCCTAATGTTCAAGGTGCGACTCTTGTTTCTTTGCCACACCAAACCAATCAATCACAAGGACTTCCCCTCAGTAGCACATAGCCTTTTACCTTTCCATAGGGTCACAATCCTACTAATGGTCAGATATGGATTTATCCTGATAAATAAACATAAGTTTTCACCTTCTAGCATGACATTTTTCTTTCATTTCTTCTTTTTAACATATTAGCATAATCATGCAATAAATTATGGAAATTACATAGGTTTAATCCTATAGTGGATGTTGTTAGAGAATTGTCATCCATGATTCAAGGAAAATTTAATTTTCCTTGCTACACTTAGGGTACAACTCCATCTGAGGTCAAGAAAATGTGGTTTAACAAATGGACAGTATGTGTGCCCATTCTCCCTTTTGTATTTTACATTGTATGCTTATACTCTATTCTTATGCTTACTTACTAATTTTATTTTATTTGATATTTGTAGAAACTTTACAAATGGCTTCCTGAGCATTATAAAGAAATAAAGAATAACTGGAATAAAAAGCGTGGAAAGCAGCTACAGGCAATGATATGTAGAGTCTATAAGGACTTGGCCAAAGGTATTAAGCCAAAGTAGATTCCAAATAATGTCATGAACGAATTAATCGAACAATGGGATAGTGAAATGTATAAAGAGAAGCAAGCGATTGCTAAGAGACATTGATCATCTCAGATAGGACTAATGTTGCATAAGGGTGGTAGCATTCTCATTTCAAAGCATACGAGGAGGCTAGTAAGTACATTTACTTATGTGTTTTCTTTCTATCAAATACAATCACCTATTAAACAACTCTATCTATACTTCAATGACAACTATAGGCTATGAAGCTTGGTAGGGAACCCACTTTGTTTGAGCTATTTATGTAAACACATCATGATAAGAAAAGTGGGGAATTTGTAGACAATAAAGTGGTAGAAGTATACGTGAGTATATTGAAACATCTTTATAGTGATATGTTTTCTTTCTTATTATGTCCCCATTGTGATCCTTTTAATATTTTCATTGTTTTTAAGGCTGATTATATGAGGTAAAAGTTGTCAATATCTCAAGCAAACTATTTCTAAGCAAAACCATTTAATTATGTCGTAAATGCTAACTTAGTAAGGTAATAACTCATATTCAACTAGATAGGATAGATGAAGATTTGGACCCAAATGACAATGCACAAGATCATGATCACCCTATAGTTTATGATGTTGTATTCACTTTTTATTACTTTCAATGTCTTTGTTTAACATTATGTCTTCACTTTTCTTCACATTATGTCTTTAGTTTTATATTTCTAATTGACATGGAGTATTTCATAGTTTACATTGTTTTATGATGTACTTTAGCAAATTGGAATGTTTGGTTTAATTCCTTGTTTGGTTTAGTTACAATTAGTGTTTTAGATATTGCATTTCTTGGAATTTTTGGGTGACATATTTAATCAAGTCCAATTATTGGTTCGCTGGATGTGTTTTTGTAACACTTGCTAAGTTTACTAAGTTCATGCAAAATTTTTTTTTACTTATCAAGAATGAGGAATAAGTATTTGTAATGTGTATTATATATTTGATGTGAGCCTTGGCTCAGTGGTAAGGCAAGTTATCCAGAACCCAAGGGGTGTGGGTTCTAGTTGTAGCTCCCTCATCCCTCAGCATTTTTGTGGTGTTGACACGTGTCACCTCCCCCAGCAAAATTACCATTCTACCCCTCACTATAACCTCCTTCTGCATGCTTCTCCTCCAAAATTCTGCAGAAAAAATGCAGCAACTTCTTCATTTCAGATTTCCACTTTTTCCTTCGTCCACCACCACATTCAACCTCCGTCCACCTCCCTCCATCACCGGCGAAGGTTTCTGGGCGGCCACCACTTGCCGTTGGCCAGCAACAACCACTTTTTCCAGTGGGTTTTGTGGCATCGTTGAGCAGTGACGTTTTATTGATTTTGGAGAGTTTTAAGTGGTTTTTTCATGAGAATGATGCTAGGAGAATCATTTTTGGCCCGTTTCCATTGAATTTAAGCTTTGGAAGCATGATTTTAGCTAAGGTTTTTTTAGTTATTCAGACAGGGACTAAACTGAAAAGTTTTGAAATTTTGGGGTTTTCAGAAAATGGTGAAATTCTGCAGTTGAATGGGTTTAAATTGGTCTTATAAGAAAACTTTTACAGTGTATGTCATGAAACCTTAGTGTTCTTCATGGATGGAAGGAAAAAGTATGAAATGGGGGACTAAAGTGAAACTTTAGAAAGTTTTTAAGGCAGTGACTGTAAATTGACAAAAACTCTGGGAAAAAGTGAGGGGATGAAATTAAGAATTTGGTCTAAGGCTTGTTTTGAGTAATGATAATGAAATGGAATATCAAATTGGAAATAGCAATATGAAGAAGTAAAAAGAATATGTAATAAAGTAATGAGATAGGATTTTGGTTGTTTTATGGCTTTGTTAAGGCATTATAATCAACCTAAATTGATGTATTTAGTAATGGGAATTGAGGAAAGTATATTCTTATGTTATAGGGATTGTGGGTGAAATTGAATTTATAATCAAGAGAGACCGAGCTAAGGTGATTATAGCATTGTCAGCCACCAGGTAAGCGATAGCTTTCCCCACTTTATAATTACCATTGTAATTATGGTAGCAACTTGTTAGACTTGTTAGCCTTGCATATGACCTATGAATTTTGATTGATATGTGATGTTCATGTAAAATTTGTAAAAGAGAGGTTTGAACAAAAGAAGGAATGTGTTACTAAAGAATTGATATTAAAAAAAAAAGGAAAATTTATAAATGGCAAGTCCTTAGATTTAGATTGGACGAGATAAGACGGATGACTTTAACGTGAGCCTGTGACTCACGACCGTGTTGGTGATTTACCCCGAGATGCTATGTGCTCTTGATCGATATGAATAATCTGAGGGATACATACTCTCGACCATATAGGTGATTTACCCCGAGATGTTGTGTGCTCTCAACCGTATGAGTTATTTACCCTGAGATGCTATGTGCTCTCGACCGTATGAGTTATTTACCCCGAGATGCTATGTGCTCTCGACCGTATGAGTTATTTACCCCGAGATGCTTTGTGCTCTCGACAGATAATTAAACTGCATGGGCCACGAGTTCATGACTGATACTTTATGTCTGATAGTCCTCCCTAGAATCTAGGTCCCAAGCCAACGGTATTTTAAATAAAAAGGAAGGTTTTTACCTAACTTTAATAAGTATCCAAGGGCTGAGTTCCCTTAATGGTTTGATGTTAATTGATGAAAAGGATTCTCTGAAGGTTGTGGATCCTCGACCGTGAAAATCATTTAAACTGTTCATTAAGTGTAAGTACATATTATTGCTTGTTATGGTTTAAAGTATAAAGGGTTAAATCATAAGTTGATTCATTACTGGAAATGCTACCCGTTTATGTTTTAATGAATTTCAGGCAACCATCCTGAGCAGTTTGCTGATCAAGAGGGCTAGAGGAGCCCTGTTGGCATTTTGTTTCTCCATTTTGTTGAAATTTTGTTGTAATTGATATATGTAAATAGATGTAAATGTTATGTATGACCACAAGTAGATTCCCCATTCCCCTGTGTTGTAGTTGTCTCTGACTGAATAGAGAGCTGAGCTCTCTTTTATGTATAATATTATTTTGGGCAGATATTTGTAAAAACCTCGGGAGGTCTCAGTTATAGAGGAGACTCTGCCGAAATTTCTACAAATTTCATTTGAATGTAAATCTGCTTAGTTATGAATGTTTGTTATGTATGATTGTAATTTAGTTAAGAACCAACTTGTTAGGCTTACAGAGGTGGGCTAGTCTTGTTTTCTGTGTCGGTCACACTCCGGGAATTGAGGTGTGACAGTTTTAGACATTGGTTGGATTGAATATAATGGTTTGTTATTTTATATTTAGGGATAGAATACTATTTCAAATCGTCAATTAGGGATAGAACAATGACATAATATTTAGTCCCTAAACTACAAATTGAGATGAATTTGGGATGGAAACAATTTGTCCCAAATATCTCAAATTTGAGACAGATTTTTTTATCCCAAATAAGTGATTTCTAGGACCAATATCTATCCCAAATCTATTTCAACTTGAGATGGATTTGGGACACAAAATTTTATCCCAAATTTTGTTGATCAGGGACATAAAATCTATCCATATTCTGTCTCAAGTTGAAACAGATTTAGGACATATTTGTATTTCTGTCCTAAACAAGGAATATGTTGTTACTATTTATTTGGGATGAATTTCTTACTTTGGGACAAAATTTTCCATCCCAAAATCAAAGATGGATTTTTTTTTGTCCTTAAAAATTTGCAATGCTTGAATTAAGGACAGAATTTTTTTGTCACAAATTTCGTCTCTGCATCATCAACAACTGATTTTTTATTTTTTTAAATTAAGGATTGAAAAATCCATCCATAATTACCTGTTTTCTTGTAGTGAATTTGTTGTTTGAAGAAAGGCTTGTTTTCTACAAGCTTACCAAAGTTACAATTTGGTTATTTGATTGAGGCTATATATATATATATATATATTTGCTAGTTGTCTAGTTGGTGCTTGAAGAAGTTGGTAATGCATGTATATGTATAGAGTTTTGGGAGCCTTTGACAATTGACATGAACATGATTACACATTAAAATACTAGTTAATTTGTGTAGTTTTCATGTTTTTGAGCTTTGCCCAAGGCGTACATGCAATTGCTAGGTATATATCGAAATATCCTATTTTTCCAAACCAACTCATTAATTAACAAAAGAGAAAGCGCACTAGAAAGCTGTCGTATAAGAGTAGAGAAAATTATATGTTGGGTTCTTATAATTTCACTCAATTATTGATATGGTCAGTACTTTAAAAACATGTAACTATACCCTTATAGTTTAAATGATATGCAATATTACTTTATTTTTATCAATATTTGCCATTTTATTTTCTTTATTTTCTACTTTTGTTATTAGTATAAATTATATGGATTTTTCTTATTTTGATGATATAAATTATATATATTCATATTATAATGAGATAGTATATAACTATCAAAATTTATAAATAAAATACTTATGTAATCTTAACTGTATGGATTAAATTAAAATATTTATAAATTATAAGGGTTTAGTTACAAATTTTTAAATTACAAAGAGTAAATTAAAAATTGATTGAAACTATAAGGACCAAAATTACAGTATGTTTAATACTTAGTTTATTTAATTAGAACCCTAGTGCAAACAACATCGAAGGTGGGAAAAAGTCAAACATTATATTGCAATATTAATGTGTAAGCAAATAAGGTTGAAGAAGTTTGCATGTGGAAGTTTCTTTTGGATAAGAATAAGTTCATGGTTTGGAATAAAATAATGAAGGTTAATTCTTAAGATGTTTCTTCATCTAACTAACTTTTTCCTATTATAGGACAACAAAAGAAGAACAAAAGAGTTAAGTGAAATGACAAAGGATAGGATGTTGCTCTGCTACTCCATAAAGAAGTTTTTCCACTTAGCCTTATCATTGGGAAGGATAGCACTAAGAGTGACTTTTTTGAATGATTGAATAGTGTTCTACCCATCAAGTCAGACAACATCATTAACAAGGTCACCTTTAACCATATGTTCAATTCTGTTAACGGTGGCATGATTGTGGAAGATCATATTAAGTTCTATATTAGATGGGTTAGGCCAGTCAAGAATGTGATCCCTGAAGGAATTAAAGTTTGTAACCTAAGAAAGAGACTTCAAGGAATGATGGTAGAAAACTAATAGTTAAGCCAATAGGCAATATCTTAAGGGTGGATTCCTTCAACTCTTGTTCCCAGAGGGCTAGTAAACTAAATGGCTCTGGCAAAGCTACATTGGAGGAAGAGATGATCAATGGTTTCTTCAGCAGACCTGTAGATAGGACAGGAGATATCTATGTTTATATGATGTTTTCTGAGGACTTTTCCAATTGGGATGGCCTTAGGTAAGAGCCTCTAGGAAAATTAATAATTATAAATGGAAGGTTGATTTTCTAAAGCATAGTCCAATTATCGAACAAGCAGTAGCCAAACTTGTTGTGGACTTGAAAGGAATAGCTATTCTTAACGGCCTAATTGCCTTTGGAGTTTCTTGTCCAAATTATCTTGTCAGACACTCCAGTGCAAGAGATGGAAATCAAGGAGATTTTATTTGATACAGGTCCCTCATAATATAAATGGAGTTTGCCCTAGTTAATTTTTTGAGGATTGAGAAGATTAACAATAAGAAGGCTAAAGACCTTGTGTTATTCTTAGGTAACCAAAGATTATGATTGAGGGGGATTTGCGATCCTGAGCCCACTCTCCATTACAGCTTAGAGGTTATGATCGATTGGGCTTTAAGGACACCTTTCCAAATCCAAGAAGAGTTAGCTCTAGAGATGAGATGACTGCTATCCTGATTGCAATATTTCTTGGCTAGAATCCCCATGATAGATAGATTGTCTTCATTATTGATAAGTCACTAAGATTTCTTGGCAAGCAAAGCTTGATTGAACTAATAGGTGTGTCTAAATCCCGAACTACCTTTTGCCTTAGGAAGACAAAAAAATCCCATTTCAGTAGATGTAACCTCAGCTTTTGAGCTTTAAAACCCCATTAGAAGTTTGAGATTTTAGAATCAATTTGTTAGCAGTATTTCAATGGAAGGTTACAAAGGAGAGATCATAGACAATCAATGAACTAGTAACATATTTGATCACAGTGACACAAATCGCTTGTGAAAGGAGAGATGATATCCAAGTTTGTAGTCTCCCTTCAATTTTCTCCATTATTGATTGGACAAAATTATTTATGCATTCCACACCCAAGCTTTTGCTAAAAATTTCTTGAAGAGGTGAGGCAAGTTAGGGTTGAACATGAAAAAAGATTTTTTGCCATTGGTTTAAGCCCAGAGAGGGAGCAAAATCGGTCAAGCATATGCTTGATAGTTTGGTAGGAGTAGTTGTCAGCCTTAGAGATGAGAACAGTGTCATCCACATACATCAAATGGGAGACAGGGATAGTGTTCCACTAAATCTTAATGCCTTTCCAGGATTTTCCTAGTTCCTCTTTAGCAATCATGCATAAAAGCACATTAAAGCAAATAATATAAAGATAAGGAGATAATGGGTCACCTTGTATTAGTCTTCTAGAGGGTTAGAAAGTGGGCAATTTCTTACCATTTTAGAGAATCTAGTAGCTAAATGTTGAGACACATTGGAAGATAGTTGAATCCATTGGCGAGAAAACTTCAATCTATCAAGGACCACCTCTAAGAATTGGTAAGAAACACAGTCAAAGGCTTTCTTGAAGTCAATTTTGAGAGCACAATTTCTCTTTTTGGTGTTTTTAATCTTTTTAATAATGCTTAAGACATTGTCTGTTATCAACACATTATCAAAGATAAGCCTCCCTTCAAGGAAACCACATTAGAAAGGGTAAATATAAGAGTGAAAGATAGGCTTAAGTCTGTTACTAAGTACCTTAGAGATCATTTTACAAGTAACATTACAAAAACCAATGGGTCTAAAATCCTTGATAGTCTAGGGACATTCAGTTTCAGGGATGAGGGAAATTAAGGTCTTGTTGAGAGATTTGGGTAAATACCCACTGTTGAAAAAGCTTTAGCACATATTAATAATGTCACATTTGATAATGTCCCAGTACTTTTGATAGAAGCATGCATTAAGGTCGTTAGGCCCTAGATCACTATCTGGATTGAGGCTAAAGATAGCATCCTAGTATCATATTCCATAAGGGGGTAGTCCATGGCTCAGATATGCTTATCTTTTAATTTTGTGATTGGTAAATTTTAGAAGATATTCAAGATAAAGCTCTTATATGAATTTGGATCATCGTAAAGAGAAGAAAAGTAGGCCCTAATATGATTGGTTAGTAGCTGCTCATCCTCCATCCAGTTCCTTTAGGAATCCAAAAGTCTGTGGATTCATTTATTAGAGTTTCTACTAGAAACCAAAGTATGGAAGTATTTAGTGTTTCAATCTCTATTCACCATCCAGGACTACTTGGCTCTTTGTGCCCAGAGCATCTCTTTGTAGTCATACAAAAATTCCAGACTATGCCTAGCTTCTTTTCTAAGATGTCATGATTAGGTGTTCTTCTGGAGGAAATGGAGAGAGGACTATAAGTCTTTGATTTTAGAATGAAGGTTACCGATGCTCAGACGGTTCCACTGCCAGAGACTAGTCATAATGGACTTAAATTTTCTGTGCATGACGAAGCTAAGGGAGCTTGTAATAAAGGTATTCCAATAGTTCAAAATAATTTGTCTGCACTAAGAGTAATCTGTCTAAAAGTTTTCAAATCTCTTATGCTTACTACTAGTAGGGCCCATGGGAGGAGTGGTTCATAGAATAAGAGGCAAGTGATATGAGGTGTAAATAAGGAGGACTGTTAAGAATGTCAAAGGGAAACAAAATATCCATAAGGCATTACGAAGAGCATGATCTAGGTGAGCCCAAACTTTTTAATCTAGAAATCTATTATTGGTCCATATGTACAATTGCCCCATAAGAGAAAGGTCTATAAGGTTACAATGATCCAAGAGGTCTTTGTAATCACTTGCCCTAGGGAAAGTTGTACAATCACTAAGTTTGTCAAAGTCCTTATAGACTTGATTAAATTCCCCAATCAAAAGCCAAGGTTAGGACATTAGAAGTTGTAAATCATTCCTAAAATATTTTGCGACAGTAGAGTTTGGGGGGCATAAATAAAGGAAATGCACATAGTTATATTGTTGAAATGAGTTTCAATGTGCCACACCCCAAAACCTAGAGTGTGACCGGCGCAAATAACAAAGGCAACCCTATATCTACAAGCCTTAAACATTAAGCATTAACCTCACCCATCAAGATTAAAGCTCTAAAGATTAACACATAATAGATTCCCCAGATAACAACCATAGGCATCAAGGATATTTACTTGCTTAAATTCTGTTGAAATTTCAGCAGAGTCTCCCCTATAAATAGGCCCTCTTGAAATTTCTATAATGAGCCTGTCAGCCTATACCAATCAATAATAAAGAGAGCTTAGCTCTCAATTTAAATCAATTATAGTTACATAGGATTGGCGGGTCTTATATGTGGTCATGTGGTTAACATGATTTATCTAAATATTTATACCATCAATCAAGATAGAAAACATACAATGAAATCTCAACCTTCGCAAAATAATGTGACAACACTTGTGACTTGCGTCCTATTCCCTGGTCTTGAGAATGACTTTGACTAACTATCTGAAACAATAAAAGTAAACAGGTAGCATCCCAGAAAGACATAATAACGTAATGTAACCAAGAAGAGAAGAATCAGGAGGATAATTACATAATAGGCCTAGCGAAGATAAGATTATTTCTGTACTAATTAAATGACTGTAAACTGTGAACACCCCACCCGAATTAACAATAATAATAATCATGGTAATAATAATAAATAGAATTAAAAATTCAAAAAAAATTAATTAATTAAAACAAAATTGCAAAAGGCAAAAAAAATAGAAGTAATATGGAAAAAACCAAATATAAGAACCAAAAATATTAAAAAGAAAAATTCAAAATATATGTTTGTAGAAGAGACATGGTAATCATCTTGTAAAGAAATAAAATGAATAAGGCCACCTAATTAAAATAAAATTGCAAAACACTCTCACTTGCTCATGCTCACTTGCTCCCACATGCTCACTTGCTCTCACACACATCACTCTCACACATTCACACTCTCACTCACGGACACATACACTCACACACATGTCACACATCACTCTCACACATTCACACTCTCACTCACGGACACACACACTCACTCACTCCCACATGCATACACTCATGCACACACATGCATTACTAAGGAACAAGAGGACAAGGAAGACAAAAAAGCAAGAGGGAGCTGGTTTTTCAGAGGAGAGTAGAAAGTGGAGCGGCTTGTGCAAAGAAAGGAGAGAGTGGCGTGGCTGGAAATGGCAGAAAAAGCAGGGGACCGTGAGCAATAAGTGGAGTGGCTGGAAGTTGCAGAAAAAGCAAGAAGAGAAGGGAGCAACATGGCAGAAAAAGAGAGGTTGGCTAGAGTATAAAAAGGAGAAGACCTCGGCTGGAAAACTAGAGTTGAACAGGAGAGGGAGAGAGCAAGGGAGAAACAACACTAGAGAAAAGGAGACAGCAACACAAAGGAGAAGCAGAAACTGAGAGAATAAGAGAGAAACCGAGAGAAAAATGAGAGCTGAAGGGGAGAAGCAGAAACTGAGAGGATAAGAGAGAAACCGAGAGGGAGGGAGAGTCGTGGTGCAGAAAATAGAAGAGAAAAAGCAGGAGCAGAAACAGAAAGAGGGCACGGACTGAACGAAACCAGAAACCGAAAGGAAGAGGGAGTTGAACGAGAGGTAGAAAAACTCTGTTTTGAGCCTAGAAAACAGAGGTAAACAGAGGAGAATTTAAGGAGCACAAGGAAGAAGGGAAAGTGTAGAGAGGAAGGGAAGCTTTTAGCCTTTGCCTTTCAGCCGAGGAGCAGGGACACGTGAGCACTTCCAGCTAGAATTTCCAGTGCTAAAACCAACCAGAATTTCCAACGCTGCCCAACGAAGTGTTGTCCGCCATTTTTGCTTGCTTCCAACCAAGACCAACCACTTCGGGACTGTTGGAGGACCATCTACCATATGTGAGTGAGGAGGAGAAGGTCATTCTTCATTGGAGCACAAGGGAGAGGCTAAAATCGCATAGGTATGGCTGCATGGGCTGCATGGCTGATTTTTCTGCATGCATGTTACTGTTCATGCGAGTTGGTTGAAGATAATCTCATGCATTCTGCACTGTTCATGCGTTTGGTTCTAAGATGCTACTGTTCATTTGCCTAAACTTGTTTTAATTTTGTTTATTACCATTGTTTAAATATTAACTTTGATTAAATATTGCTATTACACATAAAATTATCGTGTGAGAATTTTGTTCTCCTCGATTACTGGGGATTATGTGAGATGTTAATCTCCTTAAATCCTTACAATTAATTAAATAATTGGAAGGCAATAATAATATTAATGAAATATTAATGAATGAATGGTCAAAAAATAAGTGAATGATAATTAAGAAATATTGCTATTACGCATAAAATTATCGTGTAAGAATTTTATTCTCCTCGATTATCGGGGATTATGTGAGATATTAATCTCCTTAAATCCTTACAATGAATTGAATAATTGAAAAGTGAGATATTAATCTCCTTAAATCCTTACAATGAATTGAATAATTGAAAAGCAATAATAATATTAATGAAATATTAATGATTGAATGGTGAAAAATAATTGAATGATAATTAATAAATATTGTCATGATGCATAAAATTATCCTGGGAGAATTTTATTCTCCTCGATTACCGGGGGTTATGTGAGATGTTAATCTCCATAAATCCTTACAACTAGTTGAATAATTGAAAAGTGATAATAATATTATTGAAATATTAATGAATGAATGGTGAAAAAATAAATGAATGATAATTAAATATTAATTTTGATTAAATCATAATAATAATCATAATTAAAATATTTGCTTTAATGAATTGTTTCCCATTATTTGCAAAATTATCGTGTGAGAATATTGTTCTCCCCGATTACCTAGGATCGTGTGAGATTTTAATCCCCTTAGATCCCTGAAGTTAGCATACCTTTGTTTTTTAAAAAAAAGAATAATAAATAATAAATAATTAAAAGATTTGCTTTAATTAAACATTTCCCATTATTTACGAAATTATCGTGTGAGAATATCGTTCTCCTCGATTGCGTGGGATTATGTGAGGTTCTAATCTCCTTAAATCCCTATAATTAATTCAGAAATAATAATAATATTAATGATAATAATAACAATACAAAAAATAAATAAATGGACAATAATTAAATATTAACTTTGATTAAATATTTATACAAAATGAATCGTGTGAAAATACTTTTCTCTCCTCGACTTCCCGGGCTCGTGTGAGATTTTAATCTCCATAGAACCCAAAAATTAGTATATATTCGTTCAAAAATAAACAGATAAACAAATAAATAATAGCACTTGAATTAAATTATTTATCAATAATCAATAATAATAATAATCAATATTTACCAACAATAAATTCAAAAATTCATAAATATATATATAAATATATATATATATATATATATATATTCCTTTCATTATAAATTATGCATTAATTCCTGAAATATAAACTCCCAAAACTCAAAAAATAATAATAATAATAAAATCGACAAAAAAATTTAAAAGAGAAAATGTGAAGAGGTCAGGAGAATGAGGTTAATCAGATTGTAGTAAATTAAAACATACAAACCAAATTCCAATCCCGTTTTGTTTACAATGATCTGTTTTAATCCTCCTATTCTCATCACAAATCAAAAAACCACCAACCCACAAACATGCCTCTTGGTCGAACTACATGGACTTTGATCCCTATCGCAGGATACGTAGGCCCTAGGCTCTCATCCTAGGTCAAGTCCGCCCTTTTGTAAATATCTATATGTTTGCATGCATTCTCGATTTTTTTGTCTCCTATGTCTAACATGCATCCATGTCAATAAAAGGGTAATTGAGATTAATTAAAGGCCATATTCTATTTCAACTAACTAGTTTAAGGTAACCGTCCTTATGGGCGGGTGTTGTGGGGTGCCTAACACCTTCCCCACACTCAAACAGACTCCCGAACTCATCTTTGTTTTCGCAGACCATTTCGCCTTTTCCGTTTTGTTTTAAATTGGTTTTCCATTAAAAATTTTGATGGCGACTCCAAATAAATTGATTTTCAAAATTCCGTTTTTGGGAATCGGTTTTAAACATTTTTATTCTATTCCGCCAAAAGGTCAGTTACGACATTTAAACAATATCCATGATGAAACTTTATAAGCTATCAAAGCTTGCGTAAGCTTTGGAAAAATTGCTAGCCACAGCTTTTATTCCACATTAATGGTGAAAAAACAATATTTTGAAAAACGTAAACAGTGAATAAGAGGACTATCATAGGTCATAATTTGTCTTTCATAAGCACACAATCCTCAACATCATTTCCATCTGTCAAAACTTTAAATAGTATCCATGAGTGTGGAATACAATACGCTATCAGATATGCATGGTTCTTGTTAAAACACATGTAAAAACCTTCCATTTTGTACAAATATGGTTGGCTCAGAATCTAGATTCAAAGGAGGACTATTAACGACATCAACCACGATTATGGACTTCCAGCCCATGCAGTTTAATCATCTGTCACATAGCTCTTGGGCTAATCACTATCGGTTAAAGGTATGTATCAGTAGGGTTATTCACTATCGATCGAGAGCACACAACCCTCAGGGTAAATCACCTATATGGTCATGAGTCGCAAGCTCACGTTATATCATTCGTCTTATAGTAGTCCTCCCTAAATCTAAGGAACTGCCAGACATAAGTTTTCTTCTTAAGATATCAATGCTATCTGAATAAAAATTTTGCTATCTCAATTAAAAAAATACCCATTTATATACAATTTACTTAACTCCATATAAATTCCAATACTTCATAGTGAAAAGGTTCGGTCCTCATAAAAGGAATTTTTCTAAAACAGTGTCAAATGAACTCTTCTCGTTAGATTGAGAAGGATAATTAAAGTAACAGCCTGGAACCACTATTTGCTCAAGATACATTATCTTTCATTTGATAAACGAAAATAAATCATGTTTCTTTAAATCATTTCGGTCAAATGTGTTTACGTTATTCATTCTCTCTTTTCACAATTATACAATTCTATGCATGATTTACAACCAGTTTTTAGATCTTTGTAAACCATACAACTAAATAAAATGATCAAACATAGCCCTATATACACATAAACGTGTGACATAAACAATGAAGCATATAACGTGGTTAGGAGTACTATTGTTTACTTGGGTAATGGAATAATGCTAGCTATTCCAAACTTCCCTCTTTATCCTTGAAATAAGTCCCTATAACAAAGAATTGCATGGTATTATTATTATTATTATTATTATTATTATTTGCAACATAGACCATAACTCTCGAATTACAAGCTCTAAGGCCTCTTCAACTTACTTAGCAACATTAAGAATTGCATACATATCAATGTAAACCAAGTACATGTCATAACAAAGAGCTTTCCACATTTTACCCACCATAATCCATGCATATCACATTTCAACATTCAATCTTTAATAACACCTATACTATCATACTTGTTAGTTTTTGCCAATGAGCCAACACATTAAGATGTCAAATTATCACCATATAACTTTCAGAAAAATAACACATCCGTAAAATCCAATTTTTGTTAACTTCCTCCGCTGCCCAATATTATCTAGAATTCTAATTCACCACTGTATGGACATTATTTCGCCTAGCAAAACAATTCCAAATTTAGTAAAACTTGACACCCAGCTTCTTATACGTGTTTTTAACCTACAGTAAAAATTTCAAGTACAAATTCTTTCTTTTGGGCATCCAACAACAGAGTTTTCCCCAACTGTTCTGTTCTGAAATCTGGATTCGAACAGCCATAAATTTCATATTAAAAATCATCTTCCTCATCCTGCACGTTGGCTGGTGGTGTGGCTAGGAAAAATTTCAGAATATCTCATCAAAAGCCCAAAAAAAACGCAGCCAAGGTACTTTCACAAATTGAGACCATGATCTTGATGTTTATTCGAGGAACATGGTAAGAGAGGACAAATTTAACATGAGAAACCAAGAGCATAACAAAAATTTGAACAAGCCCTTACCAAATCACGTCTTATAGCCTTCCCCACATGAACCCTAGGTTGAAAATCGGAGAAAGGCGTTGACGCTGAAATCTGTCCAAATCTCCGGCCACCTAACGTCTGAATCTTGCTGGCGACGATCAGAGAATGACGACAACAGTGTTTGGTGCAGATGGACAGCAAATGAGTCGGGAAGAAGAAGAAAGGAAGGAGGAAAGGAAATATAAGCTGAAGGCACTTTCGTCTTTTCACCTCTTGGTGCCACATGTCATTGCAGCAAAAAATTATAGAGTTGTAAGCTTTGGGATTCAGACAGGGTACCATGTGGAGATATGAAGTTAGTCTTAACCATTGAACCAATTTAAATCTTAAGTTTTACTTATACTTATTTTGTATTTGACATGTTGCTAGTATTTATTAATATCTTCCTTTTAACTATATTTAAAATTTTATTCTTTACCCATCACTAAACCTACTTACATCCTTTACTAGGCACCATAAAAATTTCATTCATACTGACCCCAAATAGATTAGCAGAAGGGAGAATTTTCTAGGCGTTACACAATGTGTATCCAATAAGGGCAAGAGTCCAAAATAGTGAAAGAGGGCAATTTCTTGCAGGCTACAACAATTCCACCACTCTTACGAATAGAGTCACAGCCTGACACAAGAGAATAATCAAAACGATGGAGTTGATTCATAATATTGTTGACTTGCAACATGGTTTCAGACAAGAAAATAAAAGAAGGCTGGTATGTACAGAGGAGGCTTCTAAGCCTATAAACTGTCGCGGCTTTTCTAGATCCACGACAGTTCCAAATAAGGCAACTCATGGCATCACGGGAAGCTTTACATGGGTAGCTTCCCAAACCCATGAGTTAACAAAAAGGATGTCCAAAGTGAAGGGAGGGCTAAGTACATCAACAAGGTCAAGGGATTTTTTCTTCTTTTTTCTGGAAAACATGTATGAAGGGACAGCTCTCTTACGTTTCTTGGGAGGGAGAGGTGACTCACCGAGAAACGTAGGATAGTGAGGGCATCCTTAACAACACTGGGAAGGATGACAATTTCTCTGAACCAAGCATTAAGAAGCCTTTCCTTTCTAAGACTTTGTTCTTCCAGGTAGTAGAAAAGGATCCTTCTGTTAAAGGTTGGGTTTAGTGGGGTTCATTCCATATCTTCTATCTTTTCAGGCACAAACAAAAGGAAAGGAGACTTCCAGGATAGGACTTCAGAATTGTAGTGAGAACTTGGCCAGGTCTGCCACACAAACATGTTATTTTCAAGGACCATCGAAAGGAGTCTGAGATTGGTAGGTTCGAGTTCTTATGTAGACCTGCTATAGCACTCTGAGATGGTCTCCTACCAGCTCATTATAGAGATAGACTTAGCATAAGGAGAGGAGAAGTCATGACTGCTGACTGAGTGCTTCACCAGGAAAATGCCATTAGACTTTCGGAGTGTGTCTGGCATAAGAAAATTGTTCAACCCTGAAAAAACTCCGCTGCTAGTTCAGAGCGAGGCAATAAAGAGCCGGAGGAGGAGGAATATAGTCGGGTATAAGGAAACTGAGAGCAGTTCATGGGATCATACAAAGGGGCAGTACACCAGTTGGAGGGAATAATCCTTGGTCAAAGGTGATAACAAGCAGGTCATGTGCAGTGAACGAAGGGGGGTTCAAATGCAATCTGAATCTGTAGCAAGTTCAGGATTGAGCTCAGCAGGCAAGGGATTATCAAAATGCAAAAGCCATTCTTCTAGTTCTATATCACGTTCAGAAGGGAGGTCCCTGTACCATTCAAAGTCAACGGAAGCATCAAAGAAACTAGGTTCCTCTATACTTACCTTCTTCCGCGAATCATCGTCATCCTGCTCCCTCAGCGTTAAGCCGTGTAGAGGTCCTCCCGAGGGCTCCTCTGATGGATCTTCATCCATCTGATCTTAATCTGGGTCAAAGTTGGCCTTCTTGGGGTGGTGGGGAGCATCTGCGTCTGGGTCATTAGATGAGTCGGAGGTCATGGAGTCTTCCCGGGTGCTAAGGACGTTGCGAGGTTGTTGTGGGGGTGGGGCATCTTCTAGCTCGGGCTCTGGCTCCTTACCATGCACGTAGTAATAAGAGCCCTCGCCGTTCTCAATCCAACGAATTTTAGTGGTACTTTTGAAGGAGTGCTTCTTGTTAAAGGCAATGGCCGAGGAGGTAACGAAAGGAAACCTGAAGTTTTGCAAGAAATCAATGTTGAACTGACTCTTAATAAGAATCTTGATGTCTTCTTGGGCTTCCTTGACAAAGTAATGTCCTAGTCGCAGTCATGAGCGACATGACCAATTCTGCCACATTGTTTGCAGAGTCGAAACACTTGTTCATATCAGCAATCCACCCAAACCTTTCTCCCATTGTCCAACTTGACACTGATGGCAGTGAGAAGTGGGAGAGCGTGGTCAATCATGCACAGAACCCGAATGAATTGTAGGTTGGTAGAGTAAAGAAATCCACTATCTACTCCTTCGGATTCCCTACTAAGTGTCCGAGGAGGTCGGCAACCTACTCGTTATGGTATTCCAGAGGTAGGTTCAAGAACTGAACCCAAATGGCTACCCTGTATACTGTTATCTCTCAAGGTATGAGGTTGGGTTTCCATTTTTCAACGATGAGAAGATTGTTCTGAACAACCCATGGTCCGTTTTCCAGGATGAAGGTCTGATCCTTAGAGTTCTGAAATTTTATGGCGAAGATGTTTTTATCTCTTCCCAGTACCTTGAAGCTATCCTGAAGCTGCCAAGTATTTTGGAGAGCACGATCCAGTCTATGAAGTGGATGACGTTGTTGTCAATCATAATAGCTATTAAGCAAGTTTTCCAAAAACCTCGAGACTGCTGGAGCATGTTGCTGCAAAACTTGAAGTATGGACAACTTCGAGGAGGCCAGAACTGTCCCTTGAAACTCAGAGTCCACGGACGAGTCTGATGGGTCGGGGCCGGAAGAGCTATTTTCGGTCTAATTAAGTCCACGAGCCAAGGCTCTTTGAGTATCCATGCAAACACTAATATTGTAATAACCCAATAATTCTTATTTATTTAGTGGAAAATATATAAATGCTCATTTAGTGAGAAAATTAAATAAATCAATAATAATAATAATAATAATAATAATAATAAGAGGGAAATTTTTAAGAAAGTTTAGTAAAGTATAATATCCTTTAAGGTGGAAAAATATCCTAAAATTCAGGTTAACTTAATGGTTAGGCCTCACTTGCATTGTCTAAGAGGATGGGGGTTTGAATTTTAACTTCTCCACTTCCATTGTTTTCTTTAGATGCTAACACTAGTCCCTAAGAGGTGAAATGACAAAAATGCCCCTAGCCTTATATCTCCTTCTTCCTGATACCTTTGAGCATTCAGCGTTTGGAGAGATTTCCCTGCATCGCACGTCCACTGATCTTTTGTTTCTCATCATTGGTGTTGTCCTCTGTCATTTGTGCTATTGTCGCCAGTGAGTCGTTGGCTGGAGGTTGTCATTTTTTGGAGAAAAGCACCTCTTCTTCATGGTTCATAGCTTACCGCCAACTTGGAGAAAATTCAACATAATGATGCAAATTTCTTTGGTGTTTCTATTGTGTTTTATGTTCCTTACATAATTTTCGGTCATTTCCCTCTAATTTCGCATTCAATACATTGAAAATTTCTTTAGATTCTATGGATATTCATGTGTCTGCGTTAAGGTTCCAAAAAAAGGGAAAGTTGCACATTTCTTTAAATTGAGCTCGAATTGGTGAGTTAAACTCAAAATTTCGATGTGCCTTCTAGTCTTCTTATTAATTTTGTCCATTTCCTTCTCTCAATTCCAAGAAATTTAGGCCAATTTTGAAATCCCCCAATTTGACATGAATTTAGGGTTCCTAAGGGACCAAATTAAACTTTTTGAGATTAAAAGCTTCAATTAGCAGCATAAAGGAAATAATTAGAACAATTAGAAATTATTGTTTTGATAGGGAAGATGAATTGATAATTTCTCATAATTTACCTTGTTAATTTATGGAAGGGTTAATAGAAAGGATAAGTATGTGAAAAAGCCTATTGTAAATGACCTATAGTCTAATCATGCTGTTAGAAATTTAATAATGGGAATTATATTAAGAGAATGATTGGATTAGGTTTTAGCAATTAGAAAATTGATAAATTTATTTATTACTTGATGATATCTTAGAATGAAAATTTTTATTGGGATATATTTATAAGGTCTCATTTCCTTGTGGTTGTAAGAGTTCTTATAAGAAATTGATACTGATAGTGGTTGGGTGAAAGAAAGAAACTTTTAACTTCTAAATCAAGATGTTATAATGGTATTAAGGATTGATTGAAGGATGGTGGATGATGAGATGATTATAGTACTTCTTATAGCACTTACGATATAAACTTAATGCCAAAGATGTTTGGACTAAGAGAAAGGGAAGTAATTTATTTTTTTCTTGTTGGCATAGGAATTTCTTAGTGGTGAGACTTCCACCTAAGTTGAAGGAAATTAGGTTGCCTGTTAGTTAACAGCTTTTAGGTGCGCAAATATTATTCCCAACTCCTTTACGTGATTTTTGTCTTCTTTTCCTTATTAGAATATATTGATGATTATTGCTATCATTATTATTGTTAGTATTATTATTCGAAAATGTTAATTTCTATAAGAGGGTTTTCCAAAGGTAATTTACATAATTACAGTGTGAATGGATTGGTAAAGACCATTGAGGAATTATGAGTATGGTTAAGTGTAACTGCCAGATAGGTTCGTATTTGTAAAGTAAATTGATTTCATACACCCTTATTTGATATTTCTTTGGGTTTTGAAGGACTAGTTAGTACACTGGAAACTAATAGCAATTCTATTAGCCCTTGGTGCACCTTGGAAAATACTCAGCTACAGGATTAATGAAGGTGCTAGCCCTGTGTGATGGCCATCACATGCGGACAGATGAATGATTAATTTTCGTGAATTATGACCTCACGCTTGTTGGTTATTTACCCTCGAAGACTATGTGTTTTCCCTTGTTGTGGGTTACCCTTGTGGGCTATGTGCCCACACTGGATATATAGATACTAGTCCACTGTAGTCCTTCTCCTTAACAGATATTCAAGGATCCATTGTTTCTTTTCTTTTCACTTTATAAGGCATCTTGATTCGGGCAATAAAACATGTTTTACAATGCTCATTGGATAGTTGGTTGCTGTTTGTTTTTAAATTAAATATTTATCTTAATCCATACAAATCATCATCATGCCTTTGATTGTTGATTATAGATGTATAATGTTTACTGATTTTGGAATGCTATCTATTGGAAAAATTTGTGTCTCAGATAGTGGAGCTGGTGATTTGCCTGAGGGAGTTAAGGAGTGACTGAGGATCTCCTTGGGTGAACCAGCTTGATTTTATGGGAACTAACTCTATTTCACCTTGTTTGTACAATTTTTTTTTCTTGGATTGTATATATAAATTCTGGATAGTTATTCTTTTGTTCGCTCTAGCTATATATCCTTACCACAGATTGAGTATTCCTACCTTTTATATTTTTGTGTATTTTGTTTTGTTTCACTATGATAAGAGCGAAACTGTCATTTTGTAAGTCTAGTTGATTGACAGGATTTTGTAAAAATATTGGGATATTCCACTTACTGGTAAGGTTCTGCCAAAATTTTTACAAAATCTTAATATTGTATATAGACTAGATATCCTTATGGAAGGGGCAAATTTTACTTTGCGTATGATGCAAGGTTGAAAAATTTTGATATGGTTTTAATTTTCATCCAGTGTTAGTTTGCAGGTTTGAAAATTTTCCTTATTCCATATGTCGGTCTCACTCTAAGAATATGGAGTGTGACAAATATTAAGTATGAGGCGATGGCACTGTCTAACAAGCCAGATGCAGCAGAAACCAAGGCAATAGAGGGAGAGTAAGGGGAGAAGGAGCACACGAAGAAGGAAGAAGTCAAGAAGATAGGATACAGAGATATTAGAAAGGAAAGAAGGCGTGATAAGAGAATAGCAGTGCGGAATCCGTCGTAGCTAAAGGAAACATTGATGGATGATGGAGGCCACGAGTGAGAAGAGGATGAGGCCAGTAGCTTATAAAAGGGTAAAGAGGGAAGACTCAGGGCCACAGCAGAGGCTCCGCCGTGGAGAAAGCACGCTGCATCTGGGAATGGGGGTGCAATGATAACAAAGGAAAGAATACGAAATAGTGCCGTGAGTTAGATAGGGGAAGCCGCCGTAAGGGGGAGATGAAAGGTTACCCAGGAGGGTAGCTTCTCTCACTAGGAGGTCTCTGAGTCTTCATCTAGCCACCTGAATTTATAGTTAGTTCATGGTTTTAATCTTTTAGACAAACTAGACTTGGAACATGTACTATTACAATGGTATTGTGCGTGTCTGCTTTTGTTCTCACTTTTAGCGTTTAAAATTAAAAATATAGTGAGTTCGTCTGCTTTTGTTCTTACCCTTTTTGTCTTCATCAGGTGTGAAATACAACAATTTATACGAAAAGAATTCAAGTGAACATAATATAACGTTTGAAATTCTTTCCAATAAAAATAAAAGTGAGTAGCGCGTAATTTGAGATACTGTTCTAGAGAAACCAAATGTAGAACTAAAAAATTAATTGGGATCTATTGGAATAATATTACAATGTGTGACACTCTTGAATTATAGTGTAATTAAAAACACAATTTTGGTACTTCTACCTAAAAATGTAATATTTTATCTCTTAAACTAACAATAAAAATGGAAATAATACATCACAAATAAAACTAACATGGCCAATTCTCTATACCCTGCCCTCCTCTCCAGTCTCCACTTCATGTTTATCTTGAGGGCTTCTACCTCCTTTGAAACAAGAAAAGGCAACCTGATTTAAGAACTAAAAAAATAGATTGGCAAGCGCCAGAACAACAAATAAATTTATAGAAAATAATCAAAATATTAGAAAAATATATATTTTTTATCCCTCATTTATTAAAAAATTATTATTTTGATCCCTCACTCAATGAAATATCCAAAATAGTCTTTTATTTATTAAAAAATATCACATTTGGTACCCACATTTTAGAATATTATCAAATTTAGTCCCTCTATCAAATTCTAAACCTTAAATTTATGATACTAAATATAGTATTTTTTAAAAAAAATAAAAATTAAATATAATATTTTTCAATGGATGAACGCCTATTTTAAATATTTTAATAAATGTTATTATTACCATCAATTTAAACAAGACGTTGCTGTAGCACTATAAAAAGCTCATTTTAATGACATCTTCATAATGCTCATAATTATACAAGATTTCTTATAATAGCTAATTAATAATTCATTACTAAAATATTTTGCAAAGTCAACATTGAATTTTGATTCTGTCGTGCGTAAAGTTTAAACAGAACTCTGAAGGACAAAGTAAGAGGCAGGGCCGAAATTGGCGGGAAGATGTTGGGACTTTGCCGGTGTTAATGCAATGTTAGTTTTTTTTCTTTTTTTTAACGAATGTTATGTTAGCTGGATGGCACTTTTCAATCAAGGCCATTTAGGTTAAAGGTATTTATTTTTTAAAAAATATATAATTAATTAAGATAAATTATTATAAATAATTTTTTATCGAGTTCTTTAAAAAATTAATACATAATTTTTGCAAAACGTAATCATTCAATTAAAAATTTTTAAATATTATATTTGTAATTGGAAAATTGATAATAAATTTTCGACAACAAGACGTTGTGCGTGTCTGGTTTTGTTCCCACCTTTATGCATTTAAATAAATACAAATATAACAAAACAACTTTCTAGGAATCATATAAAACGTTTGAAAATTTTCTTCAAGATCAAACACTTCCTTTTTAAACTAAAATACAACTTTAGGGAAGAACAAAGCAAAATATTATTTTAGTCTTTCACTTATGATTTCAGTTTTAATTTAATCCTTCACTAATATTCAGTATCAACTTAGCCTCTAATTGATTTCCACTCTCAATTTAGTCTTTTATTTATAAGCCTAATTCATTTCAATTGGATCCATTGTTAATATAAATATTTACATAATTAGCCTAAATTTAGTTAAGAATGAAGGACAAAATGTATTATCAATGGGAAAAAAATGTGGAAGGCACAAACCTAGAGCAAAAGACAAGTCAAAAACATATTTGATAGAAAGTTGTATTCAGTTTGTTCTTTGTGTGGCATTTTATATATATTATACCAAAAGCGAATTAATTTAAGTTTCATCTATTCAACAATAATTTTATTTCCAGGGTTCTAAATTAATACCCCGTAAATTCTACAAGCTATATATGCATCTTCTATCAAATTCCACCTCCCCAAATCCCAAAAAGCAAAAGAATGAAAATAAATAAAGATTAATAAAAGAATACAATAAATGTGTAAGACAAATTTCCTTGAACTTTATCCTTTATAATTGAATTCAACATTTTGGCATATCCCGTGGGGGTGGCAGCATCTGCTCATCTGGACTGTCACCGTTTTTCACAATGAAAGTCATAGCCATTCCCCAAGTCGCATGACGCTCTAAATGGCAGTGCATGAACCATACACCTACACATCCAAGCCAAACAAATTAATATTTGAGATCCAAAATCAAACAAACGCAATAAATGTAAAATTGAATTAAAATATAATATAAGATCCAATATAGAACAAGACCAATAAATATAAAAGCCTGGATTTTTTGTCCAGAATCTTACGATGACCCAACCATTTTTAGGGATGGCCACAGTGTTTTGATATGGAGGATCAACAAGATTGTATTTCAGAGGGTCCTTGTCGTTGTCAAAGTTCCCAAATCCCCAACCAACCACAAAGAAACTATGCCCATGCAAGCGTATACGGTGTTCTGTTCCTGCGAGCACATTAGTCCCTTGGAGAACAAGCTCCACCGTGGATCCAAACTCAAGAACCTTAACTTCTGTACCCATTGATGGAGTCAACAAGAACTGAGGTAGATCATTTCCTGTAAAATCAAATGCCAATGAAGGCAAATATGGAAACTTTTCCCATACACGCCACTGACATGGTTATAATAAGCCTGCAAAATGTTAGTCCTAAAGGGCATTTGCAAGCTTATGTTGTTCATACTAGCTGAGAGTTTGATTTGGGCCAACACATGTCGAACCATTTGTGCATGGTAGTGTGTTAACGGAGGCTGTGTAGAGAAGCTTCGTGCTTATCTCTATCGGCTAGGGTGGTTCATGTCAGCCAAGCTTCTAAATCGGCTTTTGAGGTTGGTGTAGGCAATGGTGTCGTTTGGGGCTGGAAGGAAAGGTAAGGAAAGGGTAGTTGAAGTTGGGATATAGTTTCCTTTGTATTAAAGGATAGCGGTGGTAATTGTGGGGTTCAATGGAATAACATTAGTAGCACTGGTCTACTAGAATAAGCTATAGCAGCCATGTAATATCGGTCTATTGGTTGGTTTGCTTCTAGCAATACATACATAGTTTGACCTGTCAGATTGTAATGTAATCTACTTTCACCGGCTTTATGTAGCTTCCGTCTGTTCCTACCACTGTGAGTTTATGATTTGCGATGGCAAAGAACAAAATATCCTCTAGTACGGCATTGATCATTTGGAGAAGATTGGTCTTGCCATGTCGAACATTCAACTTGAGAGTTTCTGCAATGAATAAAAATCATCGTAACTTGAAATAGAAATTAGTCCCACAAGGGGAGAATAAACAAATTGGTGAGTTAATAAACAATCGTATATATTAATTACCCTGAATTTGAGCATGGATAAAGATCACCAGGTTGGCCATTAATGGTGTAAGCATTTGACAACATGGGGTCTCCTCCACATTTTAGAAAGTCATTATAGACCTGAACGATATCTTGTTTCCACCACTACTTTCTTACATTAATTAGATATCACAAGTCAATATTTTTTTTTTTTTTGTGATCATTCAAAATAACTTCAATACAGGTGATGTTTTTATTAGAAAACCTTATAGTAACCACATAAGAAAGTTTACTAAATCTAGTCTTTGCATTAATAATTTTATACCTAATATGATAGGAAATTTTGCATATGGTTTTGGAAAAAGATAGGTGGTTCCTGGCTTGGGTTTGATGACGATAGCACTATGAGCAGTGGCTCAAGAATATTCGCTGTGAGCATGCCACCAAAGAGTGTCTTTTCCTTTAGATAAGATGACCTTTTGGCTAAACTTATGATCGGATTGAATTAGACATGGAGTGATAAATTCAAGATCATCTGATCATGGATATTTTGGTTGGTTCACTCTATGCCTACAAATTATTTGTTTATAATTAATTCTCCCATAAATCATATCAAGCTTAATAAACTGCTTGAGTTGACCAAAAATTGGGATTGGTTTGATTTACTGGTGGATGGTGATGCTCTCGGTTATAGACATCAACAATGATAGTTTCTCCTTTGCTAACATACAAGGCTGGCCCAGAGAATTGCCCATTTAAGGTCAATATGTTCTTGGTGTTGCAAAGTCTTGTGTAAGGGGTGCTTTTAACCTGTACAAGAATCATTATTCTAATTAACAGCTATTATATATTAATTATCATTTTTGTTAGTAATTACTTCACCATATATAGCCTTAACATAATCATTAGCATCATGAAAACATACCGCAAAAGTACAATGCCTGAGTGCGTGGGAAATGAGGACGTTGCTGAGGAACAAAACTCCTAATATTTATAAGATGAATATTACTGAGATCTTCATGAGCACTCTGAACCAAGCAAGGCTTGATCTCTCTGTTTAGTGCTTGAATAAAGAGTTGATCTCTAGGGTTTTGTAAAGCTTCTGTTTGTTGCTTGAAGAAAGTCGTGCTCTCTGCCAGCAGATTAATCTGCAGATAAAAAATGTATCTGTCAAATTGTTGCTTGAAGAAGTTGGCCATGTATGTATAATTGTATATATATATATATATATACACACAGTTTAGGCAGGCGTTGACGTGAACATGATTACGCGTTAGAATATTATTCAATTTATGTGGCTTTCATGTTTTGGAGCTTTTCCCAAGTCCTGCCACTGCTAGTTCTACATCAAAATATCTGTTTTTCCAAACCAACTCATTAATTAAGAAGAGAGTGAGGGCGGCACTAGAATATAAAGGAGCCTATTACATTAGTTTTGAATTTTTCATTGCAATATCCATGTATAAGCAGACGAAGTTGAAGAAATATACGTGTGGAAGTTTCCTTGGATAAGAATTAGTGCATGGTTTCCAATAAAATAATGAAGGTCAATTCTTAGAATGCTTAGTTCGTGGTTTTAACCTTTTAGAGGCACTATGCAGGAAACACGTAGTAAAATAAAGATTCAGTGTGTGTCTGCTTTTGTGCTAACTTTTTGCTTTTAAGAATTGTTAGCATTAAAAATTATGGCTGGGATCATATTTTAAATTTATAGTCAATATATTTAAGCCATTGAATACTCATCCCATGATACAAAACTTAAAACTTGCCTATCTAATCTCCATTTGGACAAATGAGAATCCGTTCATATAGATAGATTTAAACCTTCATCGTGGTATCTATAGAATACAAAAAGCAAGAACTTAAACTTTAATTAAAAGAACTCTTTATTGCTCTTCACAAAATTATAATAATTATCAAAGACATATATCACTCTAAACTTCTCTCTATACCTCTACTCACTTTTCACACATTCATACAACTTCTCACTTTGCCTCACTCTCTCATTATCAGGTTGTCATATTTATAATGTTAGCAAACTATTAATTTAACAATTTTAAAGGTTTTTTCCATGCATATTTTTTTAAAGATAATCGCCAACCCTTAACAAATTATTACAAATTTTTGAAATATTTACCATTAACTTTTAAAAAATTTTCACATAACTTTAAAATTCTTAAAGTTGTTACCAAACTTTAAAAAATTTTATCAAACTTTAAAATTCTTCAAAAAATAAGTTGATGGCATATTTAATAATATCTTTGCAAAGTCAACCTTGAATTTTGATTCCGTCGGGTGTAAGTTTGGCCGGAAGGATAAAGCAAAAGCAAGGGCCAAAATTGGCTTGTAAGCTCTCTTAATTAATGCTATGTTAGCTGTATAGCATTTTTCAGTCAAGTCCATTTAGGTTAAAGGTATTGATTTTTTTTTTCTTTAGTTTAATTTAGATAAAGCTATCAAATAATCTATTATGAAGTTCTACAAAATAATTTTGACGCATAAATTTTTTTATAAAAGGAAATCGTGCAATAGACAACATTTATATATTATACTTTTATCTGGAAATTTGATCATCAATTTTCAACAACATGATGCTGCGCGTGTTTTGTTTTGTTCCTACCTTTTTGTTTTCAAATATATACAAAACCTACCAAAACAGCTTTTTGGGAATCATATAAAATAATGTTTGAAAATTTTTCTTTCGGATCAAACAGTTTCTTTTTAAAATAATAAAAATTTGAAAGGAACGTGAAATGTGAAAAAAAAACCAAACTTATATATAATTTCTTACATTTTTGCTATCAAGATTAAAACATGATAAAAGTATGATTGCCCAATAATAACATAATTAGTGTCTAATTTAATTTAAAAATTATACAATTATCAACATATACAAATGTCATGATCTAATAAAAAAAACTTATACCTGCCAAAATTAATTAGAGAATAAAATAACAAAATTATTAAAAAATTACATATTAATTTTTTCCCCATAAACAATTGTGTAAAAAATGGCCCAGTTTAGAACTGAAAAATATAAGTTAGATCCAATGTTTTGAGAATATAAATAAATATATGGAAGACTTTACGATAGATGGATTAGGACGTACCTATTTGACTAAAGAATAAAATCAGTTATTACAAAGGCATCCCTGTACGTGCAAGGTGCGTAACCTATGCAAAGTCACCGTTGATTGTGAAATGTTAATTGGATTAACAATAGATGAAAAAAAATAAAGAAGAATCAAACGTTTATTTTGAATTTCAATTAAAGGGAATATTTAAGCTAATCAATGCAATTTTTAGATACCTATTATTACATGATATTTTCTTAGTATAGATTCGTTATTGCGGAAGAGATAAGTATGTGAAATGACACATGCTGGCTCTATATATATTCATTTTCATTATTCTTCTATCACTTTCTTTGATATAGTATATTTAATTACAGAGAATTTATAATGGACATTTTGATTTGAAAAAAATATTCATTATTGTATTTGTTGATTGCATTTGACCAAATGAGAAGTCCACAAATAATGTAATTATATATTTTAGTAGCCAGTTATTACTATGGATAAATTTTTATAAATTTATGTTATAAGTCTACATTATTTATAAATTTATGTCATAAGCCTACATTATAAGTTTATATTATGAGCCCCATCCCTTTGATGAGTTTTTTTACATTAACCTGTTGACAACTTTACTCTTAGCAATGATTAGAGTCACCAACAGGATAGTTTCAATAAATTGTAATTGTATTATTTCAAATCAAGTACCCACAAAATGTTCAAATTTCACCATCACCATTTGTAATATTATTTGCATGAGCGAAAGGTAACAAATTCTTATGGATTGAATTATATTTTTCATATTGACATATACTTGAAAGGAAGCCATCATATAAGTTAAAGGCAAAGCAATGAAAGAAAATTGTCGAAGGCACCGACCTATGCATAGAGTAAGTAAAAAACCTTGGCCAAGACCCAGTATATGATTCAAATGTGGAATACCTGGCCATTTTGTGAAAAATTGTACTACAGAGATAGTGAAGCCAGAAGAAACATTTTAGAAGCAAGCAAGGGTGTGCACTTTCAATCAGTGAGCGGCAAACCAAGCCACTAATCTGATCCAAGGTATGGTTTTACTTCGTATGACCCCAGTATCAGTTATTTTTTATTTTGGCACAACTCATTCCTATATATCATATAACTGTGTGGAAAGATTGGGTTTAAAAATAAGTTCCTTATTGTATATTTTGAAAATTTCTACATCCACTAGAAATTTTGAGTTCACCTTTAATATATGCCGGAATTGTGATATGGAGATAAACCATATTCAAACTTCCATTTATTTGATTTGCTTACCCATGGAGGATATTGATGTCATCATTGGCATGGATTGTTTGACCCTTAATAATGTGAAACTTGATTGTTCTAGGAAACTTGTCACTTTACCCAATCTTCTAGTTTCCAAATTGAAGGGGAAAATTTGAAAGAAAATCATGAGTATTGTGTCTTTTATAACTAACTCTATCTAAAGAAAAAGAGTTGCAAGAGATCCCAATAGTTAGAGAATACCCTGAGGTATTTCCAAATAACCTAAGTGGTCTACCTCCAGATAGAGAAATAGAATTTTCTATTGATTTAGTACCTAGAGCAGGACCTATCTCCAAGACTCCTTATAAGATGACCCCAACTGAATTATTAGAATTTAAGAAACAAATTGAGGAATTGTTAGAAAAAGGTTTTATTAGACCTAGTGTTACACCCTGGGGAGCATTGGTACTTTTTGTTAGAAAGAAAGATGGTAGCCTTAGATTATACATTGATTCTAGGGAATTAAATAAGGTGACCTTTAAGAATAAATTCCCACTTCCTAGGATTAATGACCTGTTAAATCAATTAACAAGAGCAATTATATTCTCAAAGATAGATATGAGATTGAGATACCATCAAATTTGGGTTTAAGTTGAGGATATACCTAAGACTACATTTAGGACTAGGAACGACCATTATGAATTTTTAGTAATGCCTTTTAGTCTAACCAATGCTCCAGCCATATTTATGGATTACATGAATCAAATTTTTAGACCTTATCTGGATAAGTTTATCATAGTATTCATTAATGATATTTTGATCTATTCCAAAACTGTAAAAGATCATAAAGAGCATTTGAGGATAGTCCTCCAAATCCTTAAGGATAAACAACTATGTGCTAAATTGAGCAAATGTGAGTTTTGGTTAAATGAAGTGACATTTTTAGGACATGTGATTACTAAGGGAGGAGTAAAAGTTGACCCCGATAAGGTAGAAGCAATATTTCAAATGGGAATAGCTAAAAATAGTCACTGAGGTTAGAAGTTTCCTAGGATTGGCTAGTTATTATCGGAGGTTTATTCAAGGATTTTCCCAAATAGCTTTACCTTTGGCCAAATTGACAAGAAAGAATCAACCATTTATTTGGACAATAGATTGTGAAGAGAGTTTCCAAACTTTAAAAGGAAAATTAACCTCATCACCCATGTTAGTTTTGCCTGACTTAGGAGAAATTTTCATTGTGTATACTGATGCTTCGAAGAAGGGATTAAGATATGTTCTAATGCAAAAAGATAAAGTGATAGCTTATGTCTCTAGGCAATTGAAATCTCATGTGATGAATTATCCTACCTATGATCTAGAGTTAGTTGTCGTAGTATTTGCTCTGAAAATTTGGAGGCATTACCTCTATGGCTCTAAGTTTGACGTTTATTATGATCATAAGAGCCTGAAATATTTATTTGACCAAAAATAACTTAATATAAGGCAAAGAAGGTGGATTGAATTTTTGAAGGACTATGATTTTACTTTCAATTACCACCCCGAAAAAGCAAATTGTGTAGTAGATGTCCTTAGAAGAAAAACTTTATATTTAGCTACTTTAATGATGTTTGACCATAAACTTTTGAATGTCATAGGACAATCAAACCTTCAATCACCATTAAGGAGAATCAATTGACAATAAAACAACTTAGGATTCAAGATGAGTTAAGATCCCAAATTAAGGAAGCTTAGGAAAAGGATCCTTTCATAATTAAAATCAAGAACCAAATTCATCAAGGGGAGACTTTAGACTTTAAAATTTTTTAAGAAGGAATAATACAGTTTTAAAATAGAATCTGTGTACCTGAAGAAGAGAACCTTAGGCAAATTATTCTTAAAGAAGCTCACAAGAGTAAGTACACTATCCATCCAGGTATTACAAAGATGTATAATGATTTAAAGACAATATTTTGGTGGTCTGGGATGAAAAAGGATATTACTAAATTTGTAACCTAATGTTTAACCTGCCAAAGGATTAAAACAAAACATCAAAAGCCTACTAGAATGTTACAACCCTTAGAAATTCCCACATGGAAATGGGAAAGTGTGTCGATGGATTTTATTATAAGTTTACCTAGGACTTCTATAAGAAATGATGCAATTTGGGTTATAGTAGATAGGTTAACCAAATCCACACACCTTTTAGCTATTAAGTCCACTTATACCTTGGACAAGTTAGCCCAATTGTACATTAAGGAGATTGTTAGACTACAAGGAGTACCTAAGAGTATTATGACAGATAGAGACCCGAGGTTTACATCTAAATTTTGGAAATCATTACAAAAGGCCTTAGGGACTTAACTGAGGTTTAGTACGACTTATCATCCACAGACTAATGGACAAATAGAGTGAACTATTCAAATTCTTAAGGATATGCTTAGGGCTTGTACATTAGAATTAAAAGGCAATTAGGATGCCTATTTACCCCTAGCAGAGTTTGCTTACAACAACAGTTACCACCCTAGTCTTCAAATGACCCCTTATGAAGCTTTATACGGAAGGAAGTGTAGATCGCCACTATGATGGGTTGAGTTAGGAGAGGGAAGCCTATTAGGTCCTGAGTTAGTGAATCAAACCATGAAACAGAATAAAATGATTAGGAAAAAATTGCAAACTGCCCAAAGCAGACAGTAGAGTTATGCAGATAAGAGGGGAAGACCCCTTGAATTTCAAGTGGGTGATCATGTTTTCCTTCAAGTATCCCTTATGGTTAAAAGAAATTTTAAAAGTCAAAAATTGAGTCCCAGGCACATTGGCCCTTTTGAAATTCTTGAACGTATCGAGACTGTTGCCTATCGTCTAGCTTTACCACCTAAGATGTCTCATATTCATGATGTTTTTCATATATCACAATTAAAGAAATACCAACCCGATCCAACACACATTATACATTATGAGTCTGTGCTAGTTCAAGGGAGCCTAACATAAATGTAAAACCTAAAAAGATTATTGATACCTAAGTTAAGCGACTTCGTAACAAGGAAATACCCTTAGTCAAAGTGGTTTGGAAAGGGTTAACAATGGAAGAAGCAACTTGGGAAATAGAGGAAGATATGAAGAAGAAACTTGAAGGCACAATTTTTTTTAATGAGGGGAAATTTGTAATATCCAACAAAATTTTTTATTTTCAATTAGGTCCTAAAACTTTTCATTTTCAATTTGGACCCTATCCTTAAATGAAAATTTTAAGTCAGGGATTAAACTAAAAATTTGTTATAAATTTTTACATAAAATCTTAAATGAAATTTTCTGTGAGGCATAAAGAAGTAATTAAGAAGCTATTTAGGACATTAATAAAATTAGAAAACATTAAATGTTGTTTTCTTAATAATTAAGAAAGGTAAAAAAAAAAGTATTGTACTAAAATGCAAAAAAAAAAAAAATTTTATGTTAGGGTTCAAAAATTAAATAAAAAAAGTAGAAGGGGGAAAAGACAAATTTCACAAATAAGTGACTAATGGCATAGAAATGGAAGGAGATTGGTTAGAAAGAAACCAAATTATGAACTATATGGTAATTTTTCAACTAATGACATTTTTAGCAAATTCCAAATATGATTAATGGTGATATTGACATTCTCGGTAATATGATTGCTTAAGATTGGTGACAATACGTTTGGCTTAAGGGGCAAGTTGCATGAAGTAAGCAATGGCAAGTGTTTAAGTTAGGAGAGTGTCACATGTTAGATATAATTAATGCTATAAGGCTATAAATATGATTGGAGACTCACTTGCCATGCAAACACCTCGTGCAACATAATGAAGAGAGAGGAAGTGCGAGTTTTAGTAAGAAAGTGAAGGAAGAGAGCTTTAGCTGAGAAAGAAAGCTAGGAAAAACCAAGTAAGAGTAGTTATTTTATTACTTGCCTTTATGTTTAAATATTTTAGGAAATTTTTTATTATGAAGATATGTCTCTTTCTTCTTCTTTAAACCTAGGTTGAGACCATTGAGAAAATATTTCAAAGGGAAACTCTAAGGTAGTTAACTTGCTTAAACTTTTCTATTTTAATCATTGATATTTGGTTGTGTATTCTTGTCATGGTGGCATATTGGTGCATTTGAGCAATGGGATGGTTGCTTTGAAAGCAAATATTTTGGCATGCATGTGACGATTTTGGATTCATAATTATGTGATATTCTTGCTCGTTATTTATTTTGATTACACATCTTATATATTTGCTTAACATCGTGAAAATTGGGGAATTTATTGAAATTCTCACTCCATAAACTCACCATTTTTAGGCCCTGAAGATGAGACTAATTGACTTGTTTAGGTTTGCTATTGAGTATAATGACTTTGCTATTGTGTATACTATTTCGGTCTACCTAATAAATGAGGAGGCGGTGGCAAAATTAACTACAAGAAGGGTACATATTGGTGAGCAATTTCATGAAGCGGATCTCATGCCAAGAATGTCACTTTGCATACTACTAATGCCACTCAACATTCCTTAGATGATGTAAAATAGTTTAAATGTGTGTAATATTGATGTAGATAAGACGGTAGTCCATCTTTTGGAATATAGGGTGTGATGGTTGAATGATGTGGCTAGGAAATTAGGTTTAAGTATGGTTGTATAAGCTAACAAGTATGTTTGTTGTATATGGCCAAACAAATGTGGAAGGTATGAATATATATATATATTATATATGTTAATAAGAATGTTTGGATGTGTTTGAGAAATTGTCATCTTGTGAATAAGAGTCACGAATGATAATATGAAGTATAGTAGACAAGATGGGATAGGTGAAGGAAGAAGATAAGAATCTTATACAAATGATGGTATAGTTTATGGGTATTGGTGAAGTTGTTTGTATGTGAAAATATTTTTAAAAAATGCATAAATAGTAGTTAAGGACTAAAATGAAAATTTAAGGTATGGGTTTTATATCTAAATAGTATTTTATGCATATTCATTTGGAGGGACTTATTTGAAAAAGATATATTTATCTTACAAATAGTTGAAAATGACACCTTAGGGACTAAAGAAAATGAAAGTTGAAGTATGGAAGAATTGGTAAAACATGGAAGATTTTCATGCAAAGTCACATGGAATGCATATGTACACATGACCTTGACTTGAGAATTACCAAAATGCCACTAATTTTGAAATAAAGTTATAGAAATATTATCTTACTCTTGCAAATAATTTCTTTGTTCCTAATGTAATAAATTGTATACAGATGCATTTTACGGAAATCAGGCTCTGATACTAAAATGTAACAACCCAATATTTCTAAAGAATTTATCATTAAAAATGGTGGAAAATTTAAGCCATCATTGAATATGTCCATATTAACAAAATAACTTTAGCATGTATAAATAAACATATTACTCATATTATATATGATATTTAATCTTATGGAAATTTTCTTCAGAAATGAATATGCACTAAATTACATTAGAAGTAATAATGTTTACAAATTGTATCTTGTAAATTCAACCCCTTTTTTTTAATTATTAAAAATTTCAACTTGATCAATATACTTTATTGAAAAAACCACCACATGCATGCCAAAATATTTTCTTTCTAAGCAAACCATCCCATTGCTCAAATGCACCAATGTTCTGTCACCATGGCAAGAATACACAACCAAATATCAATAATTAAAATGGAGAAGTTTAAGCAAGTTAACTACCTTAGAGTTTCCCTTTAAAATATTTTCTCAATGGTCTCGCCCTAAGTTTAGAGAAGAAGAAAAGAGATATATCTTCATAATAAAAAATTTCCTAAAATATTTAAACATAAAAGAAAGTAATGAAATAACTACTCTTACTTGGTTTTTCCTAGCTTTCCTTCTTGGCTAAAACTCTCTTCCTTCACTCTCTTACTAAAACTCACACTTCCTGTCTCTTCATTATGTTGCACGAGGTGTTCGCATGGCAAGTGAGTCTACAATCCTATTTATAGCCTTATAGCATTAATTATATCTAACATGTGGCACTCTCTTAACTTAAACACTTGTCATTTCTTACTACATACAACTTGCCCTTTAAGCCAAACATATTGCCACCAATCTTAAGCAACCATATTATGGAGGACGTCAATATCACTATTTATCTTATTTGGAATTTGGTAAAAATGTCATTGGTTGAAAAATTACCATATAATTCATAATCTGGTTTCTTTCTAACCAATCTCCTTCCATTTCTATGCCATCAGTCACTTATTTGTGAAATTTGTCTTTTTCCCCTTCTACTTTGCTTATTTAATTTTTGAACCCTAACATAAAATTTTTTTTTGCATTTTAGTACAATACTTTATTTTACCTTTCTTAATTATTAAGAAAACAACATTTAATGTTTTCTAATTTTATTAATGTCCTAAATAGCTTCTTAATTACTTCTTTATGCATTACAGAAAATTTCATTTAAGATTTTATGTAAAAATTTATAACAAATTTTCAGTTTAGACCCTGACTTAAAATTTTCTTTCATTTAAGGATAGGGTCCAAATTGAAAATGAAAAGTTTCAGGACCTAATTGAAAACGAAAAATTTTGTTGGATGTTACATGTAATAGACAGCATTCTTCAATTTGTTCTTTTCTCGGGTTTGTGTTTTCTATACATTGTACCAAAAGCAAATTAATTTAAAGTTCGTTTATTGAACAATAATCTTATTTACAGTGTTCTAAATGAGAACTCCGTAAATTTTACAAGTTATATATGCTTCTCTCAAATTCCACCTCCCCACATCTCAAAGGACAAAAGAATGAAAATAAACAAAGATTAATAAAAAGAATACAATAAGTGTTAGACAAGTTTCCTTGAACTTTATCCTTTATAATTGAATTCAACATTTTGGCATATCCCGTGGTGGTGGCAGCATCTGCTCCTCTGGATTGTTACCATTTTTCACAATGAAAGTCATAGCCATCCCCCATGTCACGTGACGCTCTAAATGGCAGTGCATGAACCATACACCTACAAATCCAAGCCAAACGACATTAATATTTAAGATCCAAAATCAAACGAGCAATAAATATAAAAATTGAATTAAATTATAATTTAAGATCCAATACAAAACAAGACCAATAAATATAAAATACCTGGATTTTTTGTCCTAAATCTTATGGCGACCCAACCATTTTTAGGTATGGCCACAGTGTTCTGATAAGTAGGATCAACAAGATTGTATTTCAGAGGGTCCTTGTCTTTGTTAAAGTTCCCAAATCCCCAACCAACCACATAGAAACTGTGCCCATGCAAGTGAATAGGGTGTTCAGTTCCAGCAAGCACATTAGTCCCTTGAAGAACAAGCTCCACCGTGGATCCATACTCCAGCACTTTCACCTCTGTACCCACTGATGGAGTCAGCAAGAACTGAGGAAGATCATTTCCTGTAAAATCAAATGCCAAAGGAGGCACATCTGGAAATTTTTCCCCATACACCCCACTAACGTTGTTATAATAAGCCTGCAAAATGTTAGCCCTAAAAGGCGTTTGGAAGCTTATATTGTTCATACTAGCAGAGAGTCGAGTTTTATTTGGACCAATACATGTCGAACCATTCGCGCATGGTAATGTGTTAACGGAGGCAGTGTAGAGAAGCTTCGTGCTTATCTCTAACGGCACATCAATAGGATGGTTCTTGTCAGCCAAGCTCCTAAATTGGCTTATGAGGTTGGTGGAGGCAATGGTGTCGTTTGGGGCAGGAAGGAAAGGCAACGAAGGGGTAGCGGAAGTTGGGATGTAGTGTCCTTTGTATTCAAGGATGGCGGTGGTGATTGTTGGGTTAAATGGAATAACATTAGCAGTACTGGAATAAGCTTTAGCGGCCATGTAATAACGGTCTAATGGTTGGTTTGCTTCTAACAAGACATCCATTGTTTGACCAGGTGAGATTGTGATGTAATCTACTTTCACCGGCTTTATGTAGCTTCCATCCGTTCCAACCACTGTGAGTTTATGATTTGCGATGGCAAAGAACAAAACATCCTCTAGTGCAGCGTTGATCATTCGGAGAAGATAGGTTTTGCCATGTCGAACTTTCAGCTTGAAAGTTTCTGCAATGATTAAAAATCACGATAACTACGTTAGAAATTATATTTCACACTTCACACAAAGGGAGACTAAACAAATTGGGGAATTAAAAACACACACACACGTATGTATATATATATATATATATATATATATGTTAATTACCAGAATTTGAGCATGGGTAAAGATCACCAGGCTGGCCATTAATGGTGTAAGCATCAGACAACATTGGATCTCCTCCACTTTTCAAAAAATCACTGTAAACCTCAGCGATATCTTGTTTCCACCATTCTCCTGCGTTAATAACATAGCAAAAGTAGTTAATTAGTTAATGTTTAGATCTTTCAAAATATTTTTATCATCAGTCATATTTTTATTGGAAAGTTAACTTATAAGTTTAGTGTTTCCTTGAATTAATAGATCCATACCTAAGATAATGGGAAGTTCTGCATGTGGTTTGGGAAATGGATAGGTGGTTCCAAGCTTGGGCTTAATGACAATAGCGCCATAAACCGTCGCTCGAGAATAGTCACTATGAGCATGCCACCAAAGAGTGCCTTCCTCTTCTGAAAAAATAACTTTCTGGCTAAACTTGTGACCTGGTTGAATTGGACACTGAGTGATAAATTCAGGACCATCTGACCATGGATATCTTGGTTGATTCACTCCATGCCTGCACATTTTTTATTTATAATTAATTCTTATGCAAATGATCATATTAGGCTTAATAAATATATGAGATGACAATGGTTTAATTTAATTTAATGTACCAGTGGATGGTGATGCTCTCGTTTGCCCGGTTATAGACGTCAACAATGATGGTTTCTCCTTTGGTAACATACAAGGTTGGTCCAGGGAATTGCCCATTTACGGTCAAAATGTTCTTGGTGCTGCAAAGTTTTGTGTAGGGAGTGTCTTTGACCTGTACAAGCGTCAAGACACAAATTAACAGCTATTATATATATAATATGATTTTTGTGAGTAATTACTTCAACATATATAGCCTAAACTTAAATCACTAGCATCTTTAAAAACATACCTCAAAAGTATAATGCCTGAGTGCGTGGGAAATGAGGAGGTTGCTGAGGAACAAAACTCCTAATATTTGTATGATGAATATTACTGAGATCTTCATGTGCCCTCTGAACCAAGCAAGCTTGATCTCTGTGCTTAGTGCTTTAAGAAAAAGTTGCTCTCTAGGGTTTTGTAAAGTTCCTGTTTGTTGCTTGAAGAAAGTCTTGTTCTCTGCTTGCCGATTAATGTTGCTGTTCGGTGCTTGGGCGGAGGCTTGATATATATATATATATCTGCAGATAAATAATGTTTCTGTCAAATTGGCCATGCATGTACATATATACATATAGTTTAGGGAGGCTTTGACATAAACATGATTACGCGTTAGAATATTATTCAATTTGTATAGCTTTCATGTTCTGGAGCTTTGCCCAAGTCCTGCAATATTGCTTGGTCTACTTCGAAATATTCTGCTATTTTCAACCCGACTGATTTATTAAAAGAGCATATTACATTGATTTTGAATATAAGATTCCAATATTAATGTGTAAGCAAACGAAGTTGAAGAAGTATACGTGTGGGAGTTTCTTTGGATAAGAATAGGTGCATGGTTTCGAATAAAGTAATGTACTGTTACAAAGATGTTGTGCGTGTCTGCTTTGTTCTAACCTTTTTGCATTCATTGACTGTAAAATACAACAGTTTGTAAGAATACATTAGAACATAATATAAAGTTTAAACATTTTCTTCCTCACATAAATAGATTCTTGAAAAAAAAGTATTAAATCAGTCTCTCACTTATACGTTTTGTGATAATTTAATCTTTCACAAATATATTATAATAAATTAATCCATTAAAATTATATTTTATATAAAATTAATCCTTTATTAATCTAAATTGAGAAACTAATTTTTTACAAATTTGAATTTGTAAAAGATTAATTTTATGTATTTTTAAATTTATAAAAAATTAATTTGTTATAATCAATTTGTGAGGAATTAATTTGTCATAGTCAATTTGTAAAGAACTAAATTGTCACAAAATACAAAAACTGAAGGGTTAATTTTGTATTTTTCTTGATTCTTTGAATAATAAGATTGAAACTATTGTATTGATGCTATAATTATCAAAATTTAATATGAAAATTATAAATAATTTAAAATTTAAATCGAACTGTCATAAATAATTTCAGCTATTAAAAAAACAATAGTGGTTAAATTTAGAATATTATTGATCAGTAGTTACCCTTGGCAAAGTCAACGCTGAATATTGATTCCGTCCTGTATAATTTTTGGTCGGAAGGACAAAGTCAAAGGGAAAGCCTAAATTAGTTTGAACTTTGAAAATCTTGGAACTTTGCTGCTCTTAATGCTATAGTAGCTGGATAGCACTTTCTTTATTGAGATTAATTTAGATAAATTTTTGTAAATAATTTTTTTATCAAGTTCTTTAAAAATTCTCAATACATAAACTTTTTTTTTTAAAAAAGGCGTGCAATTAAAAAAATTAACTATTATATTTTGTAAATGGAAATTTGATCAGTTTTCTACACAGAAGATGCTGTGCGTGTCTGGTTTTGTGCCTACCATATTTTGTTTTCAAATAAATACAAAATATATACCAAGTCAGCTTCTAAGAATGGGTAAAAGTACAAAATTAGATTTTTATTTTCATATTTTGTAATATTTTGGCCCCTCACAAATTGTGACAAATCAATTCTTCATTAATTGAAATTTATACAAAATTAGTTTATTATAAATTCAAAGTTATACAAAATTAATTCCTCCATTTAGATTAATGAATAATTGATTTTGTATAAAATAAAACTTATGAAAAACTTATTTATCATAATTAATTTGTAAATGACCAAATTATGACAAAATGTAAAAATAGAGACCAACTTAATACTTTTTTTCAAGAATCATATAAAATAACATTTGAAATATTTTTTCCCAGATCAAACAGTTCCTATTTAGAATAATAATAAAAAAAAAAATTAAAGAGGAACGTGTCATATATAAGACTCTATCAGAAACGGCCCGGTTAGAACTGAAAATTACAATTTGATCCATATTTTTAGAATAGAAAATAAATACATATTGAAGACTCTATGATAGATGCATGACGTATGCAACGTAAGAATACATTCTGATAGTACGAAGGCATCTCTCTACGCGCAGAGAGCGTCAGTTTATAAAGTCGTGAAAAGTCAATTGGATATGTTCAACCTTTTGAGTTTTTTGATAGTGTAATTATAATACTCTATCATCTGTAAATGTGAAAGCAATGTCTTTCATAATTTATATACTAGAAAATGAAAGAACAAAAATATTTATATATTATATTTTATTAAAAATTATTAATAAATATTTTAATACATGTCCTATAATGTTACAGAAATATAAAAATTTTAATTCTTTTAGAACACCATACTTCATTATATATATATATATATATATTGGTAAAACTTTAAAAAATTTACTTATAAAAATCTTTAATAATAGAAAAATGTAGCTATCAAATAAAGCATAAAAGATTAAAAAAAACTTATATAAAATTTTATATCTTTGCTATATATGATATTCTCAAATTAAAATACGATAAATATTTGGTTTTTTAATTATATTATAATGTGTATATAGTTATTGTAAATAATTGTATAATTTAAAACTAAATTATATCTTTTTAATATTATTATTGATTTACCATACATTTTGTATATATTAATTAAAGAACATAAGAGTAAAGATACGAGTAATAGTATCTAATTCTAATACAAATGAAAATTTAAAACACACAAATGTTACACTAGCAAGAAAGCCAATTTAAATTGTAAGACTAGTTCCACATACAGATAAATGGTAAAAACACCAAAACAAAACAAAAAAGACAAAAGCACCAATCTATATCGTTTGCATTCACATTTCAAAAATAACATTCATCCAAAAACTTTTCAATAAGTCTCAAAATTAAATAACATTTATTCTAAATTTATTCTAAAAAAAAAAAAGAAAAAGAAATGCAATTAACACACACGATTTTAAAAAAAGAAGAAACTTTTGGTTAAAAGAAAAATTTAACCAGATTTGGCAACATTAAGTATTGAAACAAATTTGCTACTGCTTGAATTAATAACATCTTGGCATGTCAGGTGGTGGTGGCAGCATCTGTTCTTCTGGAATTTTACCATTCTTTACAATGAAAGTCATAGCCATTCCCCATGTCACGTGACGCTCCAAATGGCAGTGCATGAACCATACGCCTATCAAAAATTTATTAGCATAAAATCAGCATTTAGGGTAAAATAACAAAACCCGAGAAATTAACAATGGATTGAATAAATTACATAGTAAACCATCATTTAAACCATGAAAAATGCAATCCTATTAGTTTAGTTCATAAAAGGTAAATATCATGGTTCACTTCCAAATATTTCAAAATGCACATCAATATAGTCATTACGGAGTAAGTCATGATAGCAAATTTGACAAGATTATATTGATGGGATTTTGCCCCTAAATCTTTCATAACTAAATTGTTAGAATATGTATGCATCCTTTAAAGATATAAATAAAGAGAAAAATATTATTTTAATCCTGAACTTAGTTTTATTTTAATTTTTTACAAATTAAAATTTTTGAAATAGTCCTCTACTTTTGAACATAATCACATTTTGGTTTTCATAAATTAAAAGTTTTAAAATAATTATCCAATTTTCAAATTTTGACTCAAATAGTCCTCCTTAATTAGTCTCAATTAGAGACAAATTATTTTGGGTTAAGTCATAAAAAAACGAAGCACCATTTTGAGGCTCTAAATTTGTGAAGAACTAAAATGAAATTAAACTTAAAAGTAAATGATGAGAATAGTATTTTTGTCTATAAATCACTTCAAATTATTATAATGCAATATTAGAGATACCTGGGTTTTTTGCCCTGAATCTTATGGTGACCCAACCATTTTTGGGTACAGCTATAGTATTTTGATATGGAGGATCAACAAGATTATAGTTCAAAGGATCTTTGTCTTTGTCGAAGTTTCCAAATCCCCATCCCACCACATAGAAACTTTGCCCATGGAGATGCATGGGGTGCTCAGTCCCAGCACGCAAGTTAGTCCCTTGAAGAACAATTTCCACTGTAGAGTTATACTCAAGCACCTTCACCTCTGTATCTACACTTGGAGTCTCCAAGATCGCAGGCAGATTTTCAGCAGTAAAATTAAAAAACAAAGGAGGCACATCAGGGAAGTTTTCCCCATAAACACCAGTAATATTGTTATAGTAAGCCTGCAAAATGTTATTGCCAGAAGGCAATCTGAAGCTTATGTTGTTCATGCTCGCCGAGAGGCGTGTTGAGGCTTCACATGTTGAACATGGCAATGAATTAATAGATTCTGTGAAGAACATATTTGTGCTTATCTCTAATGGCACATCAATTGGATGGTTCTCATCTGCTAAACTTCTAAGTTGGCGTATGAGGTTGGTGGAGGAATTGGTGTTATTAGGGCTTGGAAGGGAAGGCAATGAAGGTGTGGTTGAAGTTGGGATATAGTTTCCATTGTATTGAAGAATAGCAGTGGAAATGGCGGAATCAAATGCAAGACCGACAGCACTGGAATAAGCTTTGACGGCCATGTAATAGCGATCCAATGGTTGGTTTGCTTCTAGTAAGACATCCATAGTTTGTCCAGGAAAGATTGTGATGTATTCTACTTTCACTGGCTTTGTGTAGCTTCCATCTGTTCCTACCACTGTGAGCTTATGTTTCGCAATGGCGAAGAATAGATTGTTATCAACTGCAGCATTGATAATTCGGAGAAGATAGGTTTTGCCATAGTGTACTTTAAGCTTGAAAGTTCCTGCATTGAATGAATTCAAATATTAATTTGGTGATACATAATTCTCACAATACTTTCTTTTAGCTTAATTAACTAACTTTTCTAAAATATTATTTATTTTTTTATGACAAGTTTCTATATTGTTGTGGTAAAAATGACATATTAAATATTATGGATTAAGTTATCTTATACTATGTTATCCAATACCATATACGATATCCAAAATTGAATACTATACAGAATGAAAGACAACAATCTTTTATTTTTTGGCCCATTAATGAGATATAACAATCGCCCAATACCTTTTAAGAAAAAATAACACGGTTAAACTATTATTTTATATCTGTAGTTTCACTCAATTTTTTAATTAGGCACTATTTTTATAAATCTATATTGTTCAGTTCTTATAATTTTGAAATTTTCTATTAAAGCTTCTGTGCGCCATTAAATTTTGTTAAAATGGCTAACCATATATAGGCCATCTTTGTCACTTATAACGTAGTAAAATGATAAGATAGGAAAGACTAAACTAAAACTGTTTTAAACATTTAAAAATTCAATTTTAAATTTCTTAATCAGAAAAAAAAATTTAAAATTAAATGAAACAATATGAATCAAAAGAATATAACAAAATAAAATCCATTTTATTGTCACTTTAAAAATGCATATTCAAGTTAAATGATTATACCGAACCACTTAATATAGTATGTGATACATACTATACATATGAATCAATTTTACTTTTACCATTCAATTTTATCATTTTTTGGCATTAATCATGCACACTTATGAGAGTAAGGATGGCAAACGAATTTAACAACAATGACTATTTAATAATTTTTAATGAAGACTTAGTTTTAAATTTTTAAATTATAAAAATTGAATGAAACTATTGGAACTAAAAAAGTAATTTTATTCATCTAAATAGAATCAACAATGTAATATTTCACATACCAGACTTTGAGCAAGGATATAGATCCCCAGTTTGGCCATTGATAGTATAAGCATCTGAAACATTGGGGTCATTTCCATTACTTACAAATTCATTGTAAACCTCAGCAATATCACTCTTCCACCACTGACCTGCATTTACAAGTCACAATCCATTTAAGCAATTTTTTTTTTATAAAATTTACCCAATGAATTATAGTATGTATATGTACCAAATACAATGGGGACCTCTGAATGTGGTTTTGGAAAAGGATACGTAGTTCCAGGCTTGGGTTTAATGACAATAGCTCCATGAACCGTGGCTCGAGAATATTCACTATGAGCATGCCACCATAGAGTGCCTTCCTCTTCAGAAAAAATGATCTTTTGACTAAACTTTCCACCAGGCTGAATGGGACACTGTGTGATGTACTCAGGGCCATCTGACCATGGATATCTTGGTTGGACCACTCCATGCCTATTTATAATTTCAAAGTTATTCCCACATAAAGCATTATGCTTGAGTAAAGTACTATTTTGGTCACTGATAAGAAAATGATCAATTTGATCCGTTTTTTATTTTTATTTTCAATTTAATTTCTTACTTATCATTTGGATCATTTAGCCCCTCACATATTTTGAATGTCATAGCATATTTATTCCAAAAGTAAATAATAAATTATTAATGTGTTAATGTTCAAATTAGTTATAAGCTAAACTGAGAATAAATTAATAAGTAAGGATCCATTAGGACCAACTATCCCTATATATATATATTGGGCGGGAAGAGAGAAAAATACATTTTTTGTTCTTTACTTATTACAAAATTATTATTTTCATTTCTCATTCAGTGAAATGTCCAAAATAATCCCTTACTTATTAAAAAATATTACACTTGATTCTTTACATTTTAAAAACTTATCAAATTTAATCCTTTTATAAAATCCTAAATCCTAAATTTGATACTTTTTTTAAAAAAATAAGAGATCAAATATTTTCTAATGAAAGAGTAATTATTTATGATATTTTAATATGTGAGAGTGTCAAATAATAATTTCGATATATGTAAGGAACTAAAAATATATTTTATTCTATGAAAAGAGACAGCTCATTTATTAATTGAGTAAAAAGAAAATTAAGGTCATATTACACCTAGCCATTTTAGCTTTCATGGGTGTGGCCTACACGAGCTCACTGGTCAAACAAGTGGATCATTCATTATGACAAAATGCTATACAGAACATTACCAAACTCTCAAGCCTACAAAATGCTATGCGGAACATTACCAAACTCTCAAGCCTACACAAAGATTCATATGAGGAAGGAAGTGGGCTTTTGATTATACCAGTGAATGGTGATGTTGTAGATGGCTCTGTTATAGACGTCAACAACGATGGTTTCTCCTTTCGTAACGTACAAGGTAGGCCCTGGAAACTGGCCATTCACAGTCAAGATGTTCTTCGTACTGCACAGTCTCATGTAGGTTGCGTTTTTGACCTGCGATTGAGCGGATGGGTAATGATGACAAGCAAATCAACCATAAACGACATTAATTGAAGGCGTCGTTTTGCAACGGCTAGTGCATATATAATAATAATAATAATAATAATATTCTTGATTTCTAATTTTCTGTGTGCAACAAATATGCACGGGAAAATTACAATATGTTATGGTTGACACTTGAGAATATATAACACTTAAGATTTGATTTTAAAGGAGTGAGATTTTTTTTGAAAAATTTAGATTAAAGGAGTAAATTCTTAAAGAATAAAGAATAAAATTTTATTAATGAAAAAATAAATAAATAATGTAAAGTAAATATACATATAAAAGTTAAAATTAAAAAAAAAAAAAGGATCCAAATGGAAGGTGACCATACCTTACACCCCTTTAATCTATCACTGTATATGTCAACTTTCGTGGATACTTTTAGAATCATGTTAGGGAATATGCTTACGATTTTTTTTTTTTTTAAAGAAGTAAGGGCATATATGAAATTATGGTATAATGAGTAATACTTATTCTTGCAATTTTAATTGACTATAAGAAGGAATGAAAGTGGGATAATTTCGATATATTGTAAAGCACATGACTATTATTTAATCCCCGATCAAAATTAATACTTAGTTGTGTAAAGACTTTATAAATAATAATGTTTAAATAATTGAATTAAATATAGCAAGATAAATGAAATTGCAATCGCAAATATTTAACCTGTGTATTGAAGTAATGATTTTAATTTGTGCACAGCATTCTTGGGGTTCCAGCTTCCTGTTATATCTCTGAAATTATATTTTCATCAAAGTGTCCTTATATATTTAATATTTATATTGTATGATAAGCATTAAATATATATTTGACTAATGTACAATAGTTTTTTTTAATTTGAAAATTATGAAATTATTTTTTAAAAAATTATTAAAAGAAAAACTATAATCATATGATACTTTTTTGAATTTAGATAATTAATAGGTAATAAAATAATTTCAAAAACAACATTTGTATAAAATACATTATTAGAAACTGTAATGTTAAGGCTTTCGAATAAATTGAATTTATCATTTTCAATACAAAATCACTAACATTAAAATAAGTGTTATAAAAAATTTTAATAGATTATATTTTTTAATAAAAAATTAATATCATTGCTGAAGGTATTTTAGCCATATATTAGATACAAATGGATAAAGATATATTATTAACATAGTGATTGTGATTTATAATTTAGACATCTCCCAAAACATATAGAGCAGAATAATTTATCCATAAGTTATTCTTTCTCAATATTATGATCGAACGATCTCATTCATTATGGATCATTTGCAGTCGAATGCATATGCATTTCCAAAAAAGAGTAATACAAAGGAATAATAATGTCTATAACACTCACTTTTTTCTATTAGCTCACTCCTCTTTTCTTTCTTTTTCTCTCTATATACACAATACATTATTGTAGAAGATGCATAACAAGATTTTCGAGGATGGTCAAAAGTTAGCCACCATCTTTAATGGTGTATATAAAGTAGCATAAATTTCGAATGAATAACACCACTAATGAGTTATGGTTCAATCATATTGGGGTCATATTTTATTATTAAATGATTTGGGTAGTTAAAGTCAAATAATTAAAAAAAATTAAATATGATCAATAGAATATAAGCACAAGTATATATGTAACAAAAATTTAAAGTGAGAAGACAGTATACCACAAAAGTATGACGCCTGATTGCATGGCAAATGAGGAGGCCATTGAAGAGCAGAAGTGCTAAGATTTGGAGAACTGAGACTTTCATGATTACGTACTTTTTCTAAACTGAGAAATATATAATGCTTAAATATTTCTGTGTCTCTTACTTTTACTCTATAGCGATTATAAGAGTTACTTATGCCTACATGTATTTATAGCACCACTAGCAAGCTAGGGTTTGAAAAATGGCACTTTGGAACTTTGGCTTGAAGAAAAATAACATTCAATTTCGTCCACATATAACTATACGATGCAATTATACCAAACTAATCAAATTGAACAAGCTAAAAAGAAATGTCTTAGTTTTGAGTCCAATTTTGATCACTTTTTCCACCTCATATGAATTAAAATAGCAAGATGTGTTTTGCTTTTGCACGATCATATATAGTGAAGGAAAGTGAATGGAAGTGAAGAAAGCGAAAGTTTTTGTGAACCGACGTATTTTCCAACAAATATATATATATATATATATATATATATATATCCACTCATTAACTCATCATCTTACAAACAAATAAATAACATGGAAAATAAACATTTAATTGATTTAATGTGTTGTTTTTGTCTAGATAAAGCAAATAAAACTTGTAGATATTTTAAAAGATTTGTGAAGACAAAGTACATTGCTTGAGGGAACTGAATATTACAATGTACCTCAAAGATGGTATTTAACTGGAATACTATCATTTAGGTCAGTTTCAATTGATCATCTCATTGTAAACATGGTTTTCCTAACTATCACTTTCAGGTTCTGGTAGAACTTATTAATGTAATTTTGTCTATATTATATATATTAGGAATTACGTTCCAATTCACATCCCATGGTCTTTTCTTTAATATAATAATAATAATAATAATAATAATAATAATAATAATATTATTATTATTATTATTATTATTATTATTATTATTATTATTATTATTATTATTATTATTATCATTAACTAGGCATGCTTATTTATTATTCGTACATGCAACCAACCAAGATTTCTAGCCCTGAAACGGCTGATTGGACATGAATTTAAGATAAGTTGTTTTGATGACTTAAAAGGTTTAAATTATTTTTATTTCCATAATTTCACTCAATTTTAATTAAGTACTCAGTTTACAAATTTATATTAGATCCTTGTAGTTTTAGAATTCTTAATCTGATAACTCTTTAAAATATTAGAGTTCTTCAAGCAATCTTCATAATTAAGTACTGAGTAATTTGTTAGTTTAAGTTTTACCTTTAGTTATTTGAGTTAATTTATTCATTTAACTTATGAAAGTTTCAATTTTAGGTTGTTTTTCTAATTTTTTTTATTGTTTATTTTGATAATTTTTTTGACTTGCATGTCAAGTCTTACAAAGTATAAATTTCTTATAGTGTTCTTTTGTTCAAGTTTTGGGAAAAAAAGAAAAAAGAAAAATAACGAAGCCATTGTTCCGAAGCCTAGGCATCAATATTTGCAGCCATACATCAAGAAGCTCAAAATTCATGTACCTTTCAGAAGCCTAGTGCCTAGCTAGGTGCCAATTATTAGGAAGAATCCAAAAATTCTGGTGTTGAGGAGTATGGATAGTCTATTCTCCACAATAATATGGAGGCATTGGATCCACTGACTCTAAATTTAATGGATATAAAAAAAATTTTAAATGTAAAATTAAATAATTTTAAAATAATATTATATTTTATTATTAAAAAATAGAATAATTTTTAGTATCTTATAATTTATTTTACACATCTCACAGTATAATTTAGAGATAAAAACAGAATAATTTTTAGTCTCTTATAATTTATTTTACACATCTCACGATCTAATTCAGAGAGAAAAATAAAATAATTTTTAATATCCTATAATTTATTTTACACATCTTACAGTATAATTTAGAGAGATTGGATTATCTCTAGTAAAATTAAAAATTTTAACATATCTTATTTTTAAAAATCTTTATTTTTATATTTTAATTTTTTTTATATCTATTAAATCTAGAGCCATTGGATCTAGATCTAATGACTCTAGATTTTGCTGAAAATTTTCCAATAACTAACACTACTAGAGACGATCCATACTCGTTGAGCACTAGATTGTGCCCAAAAACTAGAAAAGTAGCACCTAGGACCAGAGCATGACCTTAGGGAATGAATGACTTGTTTGAATGTTGTTTTTTAAAAGTAAAAGAATAAAAAAATTTGTTTGGCAATGTGTTTTTTTATCAATTTTTCTAAAAATTAAAAAAAAATGTTTTTTAAAATCCAAAAACAAGAATATGTTTTAGATGTTTTCTCTTGTTTTTCAATATTGTTTTCATTAATGACAAAATTGTAATTCCATAAAAAAAAAAAATTTAAGTAGGGTTTCAAGTTAGGTTTGAATAAGTTTTGAGATCTAACCCAATCGATTAGTAACTAGCCAGGTCGAGTCACCTCTTATTTTTATTGAAAAAGATTTAAAATGAAAAGAGTAGAATAAAAATACAATTTAAAATGAAAAATAATTAAAATTTAAAAAGACTTAACATTTTAAATATTTTTCATTAATAAAATTTATTATAAATAAAGTAAATTAATATTAAAAAATAATACATAGTTGGATTTTGAATAAACCTCATATATAGTCTAACCTGATTAATACATGTACACACACTCCTACTTACTGAATATATGATACACACACGGCATTTAGGTGCATGCACAAATACAAATACATATAATGAAGTTGTTATATACATGCATATACACATGCATGTGTATATGTAGTATCAATGCACATGCATATGCACATACATGCACAAATACACGTCCATGCACACACGCACAAATACACATCCACGTATACCCACACACACAAATATATATATATATATATATATATTATGAATTTATTACATACACACATATACACATGCATATGCATGCATGCGCACAGACAAACATATATATATATTGAACATGTAATATACACACAAATACATGTAACAAATATTTATCTTTCGTCTAAATAGTAAAGTTCAATTAAATTTGGAATTACAAATTTATGTTCTAATTCTTTACATGGTCCAAATATAAAATTAAAAATTCTAAATTAATTTCAACTTTAATGGAATTAGAATTATAATTATAATTCTACATTATAAATTTAATTGTTGGTACTAAACGAGGTCTTAGCGATTTCAAAACTAATTTTTAAATTATTTTTTAAACAGTTTTTCTTTTTTCAAATTTTGAGTGTGTTTCTAAACACAAAAGATTCAAAAAAGTTTTTTAAGTATTGATTTTAAAAAACAATTTTGAAAAACAATTTCACAAACGTGTTTAATGAACATAAAAACAAAGAAAAGAATCAAACATGCCCGAAGTTTTCTTCATCCTTTTTTACATTGTTTCTAAAACCTTATATATTTTTTGAATTCTTGTCACACCTAGAATGTGATTGCAAGGTGCAAAAGAAGAAATTTTAAATTTTGCTCTAAAATTAAAAAACCAAAATTATGAGGAGTTGCTAACAAAATTTGTAACATGTAAAGTTTGGAAAACTAGTTTATAAGAAAAGATGCTTTAAAGCAACGTATTAGGCACATAAAATTGATTATGCAAAAGTGTGGATAACCTTAATTTTAATATAGATTACTCTTACCAATCATATGTGGAAAGAAAATAAACACAAATTAAGAAACTTAATTAAAGGAAGGAAAAATAAATTATTTACAAAGGCAAACTTGACGTACAATTAGAGTCTATGCCTTAAGTGATCGACAATAGGGATTTAAATCCATATGTGGTGGCTTTTTATTTGTGCAAAAAGAGCAAGACTGACAAAATTGAAATGATTTTGTAAACACAATAGCTTTGAAATGTGATTAATGTATTTTAATTTATGAAATCAGTTTAAACTTACAATGTTGCTTGTTCATTTTCTTGATTTTCTATCTTTTAATTTGTGAGAATGAAATTTAATAGCATTTGTTATTTTTAGTGAAATATGAAATTAACAACAAGAATTTTTAAAGAAAAGAAAATATTTTGTGTTTTTTGTCATTTCAAAGGAAAGAATTTGAAAAGAATGAAAAAAATATATATATAACAAGGTTTTATTTGCATGTTTGATTTTACAATGGCTTAGAAAGTATTCAAGGTAAAATTTTTAAGAAACTTATTTTTTAATTTTTGATTATTATTATTATTATTTTATAATTTTTTGGTTTTATATAAGTAAAATTTAAGGAAATTATAGAACAAAATTAATATTTTGAAGGTGGTGGTATGAAATTTGGAAAGGGATTTTTGAGTGAAGAGAAAGATTGTGGTAATCATCAAATTTATTCTTAATTTTTAATCTCTTTGTTAAATATATTTAAAAACAAAAATCAATTGGGCATCGACTGTTGAAATCTAAATTTATTAGGAAAAATATGACCAACCGATAATAGGTAAGACCTGAAAAGACACATGGTCTCACACGGTCTCACTAGTTGATTCCTTATTGTCTGAGGAGACACAGGGTTGACATGGTTAATCTATGGTACAAATAAAACTGACCAAAATAAAAATAGAAATTGCAAACATTTAACACATGTGATTTGGTGTGTATGTCCAATGAAGTATTATTTTAAAATACAAACATGAGATAAAAATGGTTGCTTTCATATCTCTTTATTTGGTCTCCTTCTAAAGCTCTTTGAGTTTCACCATTTCTTTCTAATTATTTGAAACCCCACCTATCAAATGCAAAGAAAAGATGGAATTAGTGTCTATTAGCATAACTTTTTAAAATATTTATTATTTGATCAATTCTATAAAGTAACTCAAGCTCATGAAACACATAAAAATAATTAATTGGTGAACAAAAACATTTGATATTAGAAATCTCTAAAAAATTTAACAAATTTTTGTGCTAAAACAAGTTAAAAGCATCATTGGGAAGAAGAACCTACAACATGGAATTTACATTGTGAATCCCATAGTACAAGCACTACTAAAAAGAAATAAAATAAAGACAGACAAAATTTGTGTCTAAATCCAATAAATCTTGACTTTAAATAAATTATAGACAGAATCTGACATAAACAAAATTTTGTAATGTAAGCCTTCGTCTCTAAATGATTAGACATGAAATTCAGGATCATGTATCAAAATTGGCATAAAAAAATCCATGTCAAATTATAATAAGTTTCGTCTCAATACAAATACCAAACTTGTATCTGTTATTAAAATTTAGGAGACAGAGACGAAATTAATCTGTGTCAAAAGTGGCGTAAAAAATTTAGATATGGAATTCTTTTTGTATATGATAAATAGTTAAGTTAGTTTATTTCGTATCAAAATCATAGATACAAAATTTCATCTGTCTCAAATCAACAATTCAAATATTTTATATAGTGTTTGATTCCATCTCTATTGATGTGGAAGTATTCCGTCTTAAATTGGCAATTGGATTTTTGCCTTTTCGTGTGTGATTCCATATCAAATTCCATATCACAATGTTTGATATGGAATCATTCCATCTCAGATGGACAATTGATATTTTTTTTTGTGTGTCTAATTTTGCATCTAAATTGTAATTTGTTGGCCAACTAATCCCATTTTTACTTCTATCTTCTTCATATTTCAACTGTATAAACATATATTAATAGTAATAGAAAGTGAAAATATTTATCCATATCATATAACCATGTAATGCGATACAAATTCAATAATAATGTAATAATCATTGAAATTTCCCATTTACCATGTTATCTTAGTGGGAATTTTTTTTTTTTAAATGCTTTCTTTAATAGAAGGAAAGACGGCAATGCATTTGGAGTAATCATGAAATTTAAATAATCTTCATATATTAGCTAATGAACACAAAACTTGAGATTTTGGTTGGCATTTGTGGTTAAGGCTTACCCATGCAAATCAAAGGGTCCAAGTTTGAGCCCCACTATGTGCATCCTGGCATTAATCAATTTTTTTTTTTTTTAAGATCTAGCCATATATCCTGTAAGAGAAATTACCAAAATACCCTTATTTCTTCCTCTTTTATGTCATTTCTCCCTAACGTGCATAGGCTTCATTCTTTAGCAGGTTGTGAAATTCTCTCTCTCGTTCCTCCTTGGTTTCACATTGATTAGCTTCCCTACTACCATCTCACTTGATTTCAGCCACTATAAGCGACATTTTGGCAGGCAATAGGGTAGAAAATGCTAGAAGTTTTCAACACTATGTAGTCTGACTTGGGGCTTAGTTTTGGAGGAAAATTGGTTTGATTTGATGATTTTTGTTCTAAATTTCATTTGGGCTTTGTTTCATAAGTGCATTTCGAATGTTTCTCACTCAATTCCAGTTATTAATTTCAAGATATGGCTTCAAAATTTGAAACCCCCATTTTACTGTATAAACTTGCACAGGTGGAAGTTTAACTCACAAATTGCAACTCAATTTAGAGATGTTTTGTTGAATTTCTTTGGGGGGTTTTAATCTTAAGTAAGATTATAACATTTCCCATATGTCAATTTGATGTTTTGATGACTGAATAAAAAACCCCTATTTTTTGGTAAGGAGCTAAAGAGTGTAGAGTAATGATATGTGAAGATTTCTTGATCCTTTAGTGTTATTAGACCTTAACGAAAAGAATTTAAGTTGTTGAAAGTTATCATTTGGAGTGGTAAGTTACTTTGGGAATTTTTCCCAAATTATCTTAAATTTCATTGTTGTTAGAGGAAGTATGATGAATGAATGTGCATTGAAAGTGATTGTAATTATTGAATAAATTATTTTGGTTATTATTAGTATAAATTTTGACTCATTTGGTATTGTTGGATAACTCAAGGGGTATAAAAAGTAATAAAATGGGCTATTAGGGCTACTATTAAATTGGAATTAGTAATATAGATGTTAATGATTGAGAAGTGTGTTTAATGTCAGTTATATATTAAGAAATATCAATGTCTAATGTTAGAAATAATTCTACGAATGGAAACTTAAAGTGGAGAAGGTAGTAATTTCGAAGTTATAAACTTAGAGTATGTGTGTGTTAGAACAAGGTAACTAATACCTAAGCGGGAGTGAATTGTGTGTTTATAATAATTTCGTTTCTTTTCAAAATTGTTTTCCAAAAGACTTGTTATGAAAGATACTTAGAAGTGTATGAAGCAAAACTATAATTATATCAATCAAGGGAGATTTAATGTAATGCTTAGAGTATGAAGATAACAATTTCTTTCCCAATAATTAAGCATTGAACAATATGTTGTTATCTTGATTCAAAATCTTGTTCCCATGTAAGTTAGAACAATCATATAATCACTTTAATAATTGGATTACTTTAAGTAAACATAAAAGAATATGTCCTATAAGAGATCACAATACTTCAAGTGAAATATCCCATAACAAAAGTAAAGCATAAATATGATAATTCAAAATATAAAGAATATAAGGGTAAAGAAAGCAAACTTCAAATTTATCCTGATTCGACTCTAATCCAAGTTTACATTCAGCCCCTAACCAACCTCTTGAGATTTCTCCACTAATTCCATAAGTTTAATCAGGTACTTGTGAGCCTCTATAACATCCAATTCAACCTATAGTTGTTTCTCACTTTAGAACCAAAGAACACCTCTCTTCCTAGAAGAAAATCAGTCTAAGGGAATCCACACTCTTATTTTTCTCTCCTAAGAGATACACCACCCATGTCTTATGAAGAATGCAAAAGAATGATATTGCTTAAGAGACTCTTTCAATTAGTAGATATGCAAAATGAAGCTCTAAGAACTCAAATGATAAAGATAGTTTAATGATGTTTGTTTCTTTCTCAAAGATAATAAAACTAGTTAAAGATTGCATTCTAACATTTTGTTTCTTGTGATTTATAAGCTTTTGAGACATGTATTTATAGTCCAAAAAAGCAAAAGAACCATTTAGAGCCAAGGAGAAATTTAAATTTGTACAACTTGATTGTTGGAAGTAAGTAGCTTCATTTGTTGACTTTAAGGTCATCCTTTATTTCATAGCTATAAATTTAGATACTCATGGCTCCTTCATTTCAACTTCATTTTAAACAAATTATATATGAATAGAAACCTCTGTAAGTCTATTTTCTATCATGATAAGTTTCATTACAAAATTCGATCTGGTTGTTGACATATGGTTGATTGAGAGACAAAATGTCAGATAACAAAATGATACACATAGCCACAAATTGTGTCACTCATAAATTCTTTATTTTAAATCAATTTTAAGCATGTCATATACGAATGGAAAGCTATGTGAGTCTAGTTTCATATAAAATAAACCTCATTTCAAACTTCTTACCAGTTGGTGAGATATTATTCAAAATGTGACTAGATGTCAGGAAAAAGTGTGATAACCATATCTATAACTTTGACAATCATAACTTCTTAATTTCAACTCTATTTTAAGCATGTGATATTTGAATAGAAAGATGTTAAAGTCTATTTCCAGATTAAATAGGTTTCATTTCAAAATTCTATCTTATTTGTGAGATATGATAAAGATAGTGATCTAAGGTAAAATAAAAAAAAAAAACAACTCCATTAAAATCCATATTTATCTTATCTTTTTGGCTCAAACTTATATTTTAAGGACCAAAATGTATTGGGCTAATAAATGTAAGTCAAAAATGAATTTAACATAATAATAATAAGCCCATGATAGGTAGTCAAACTTACAAGCTAAATACTTGGTCAAATTCATATATCCCACTATGCATATTTTAATAACAATTAGTAGAATATAAACACTTTTACCATGCATATGAGATTCATATATATATATATATATATATATATATCTATCCTATTTTAATTGCCTATAGCATTAGAACCTATTAGTTATAATATGAGCAAGTATATTTCATATAAGGGATGATTCAAGTATAAAGTATTAAGTATATATATAATCAAGTTGTACATTCTTTCACAGTTTTTTCATTGTTTGAAATTGTGTATGGTTTTAATCCCTTAACTGTGTTAGATTTAATGCCTTTGCCTTTGAGTGAAATTTCTAACTTAGATGGAAAGAAGAAGGCTGAAATGGTTAAAGTAATGCACAAGAAAGCACATGAGCAGATTGGAAAGAGGAACCACATGTATGCCCATTAAGGGTCGAAAGCAAGTTATCTTTCAATCAAGAGATTGGGTTTGGGTGCACTTGGGGAAGGAGAGGTTTCCATAACAAAGAAAATCAAAACTCAATGCAAAGGGTGATGGATCATTTTAAGTGTTGGAAAGGATCAATAACAAAATGAATTTTCCTAGTGAGTACAATGTAAGTGCTGCTTTCAATGTTTGTGTTCTTTCTCCATTTGATTTTGATTCATATTCGAGGACGAATCTTTTCAGGAAGGAGAGAATGATGTGAGCACATATGACAAGAGGTATGATGGCTTGAATGATGATATGAATTTTCCTCTAGGTCTAATTACAAGACTAAGAACTAAGAAGTTCAAGGAATTGCTACAAATTTATCTGGGAAAATTCTTAGAGAATGTAAAGGAAAGCCACTTGGATGACTTAAGCTTGGAAAAGGAAATCCAAGTCATTCATCTGATTCATGTCTAGCCTAAATGAAGACCTAATTCATTTGAGTTATATCATCCATAAATGTTCCTACTGAAATAAGTGTTTTTGTCGTCATTGTAACTAATTTAGGCTTAGGATATATATGATTATATACTGGGCTTCTATTTTAATGTTTGTTATTATTTTTGGCATCATTTGACCCCAACTTATTAGGGGCCTAAGGAAGAATTTAGAATTAGGGTTTCTTAAGGGCTTTGAAGCTTATAAAAAGGCTTGAGCTTCAACCATGTAAGACATCAAATTTCAGCTATCAAAGAAACTCTTTAGTTTCCTTCTTAGCTTGCCTAGAGTTCTATAGGGGAGGATAACTTGTCTTCTTTTATTGCAACAAGAATTAATTTTTAGCAAGGTGATCTCGAGATGAATTCATTCTTGTTTCTAATTAACCTATCATTTGTGTTTCCATTTGCATATGCCATTTGGGGGTTCATTCCATTTCATGTTCTTGTCATACTGTGTGTTCTAGGAGTTTCAGATTCTTCATAACCTTGGGGTTTTGCATCACCATGTATATCATGAAAAATTATCAATCTTAACAAAACCATAATTTTTACCTCCCATGCTTTGAGTTTTGATGGGACCAAATAAATCCATGTGAATGAGTTACAACAGTCTTTCAATGCTTATGTGATCCTTTGATTGAAATGCAGATATTACCTATTTGTCTTATTGGTAGTCATCATAGATGTGATCCTTTTCATATTTTAGCTTTGGTAAGCCAGATACCAGTTCCATTAAAGATAGCTTTGATATTAACTACATGTTTATGTGTCCTAATCTTTTATGCCAGAACCAACAAAAATCTTGCACAGAGGAAAGACATAGTAAGACTATATTTGTCGGTATGCAAGATATAAACATTTTCATTTTCATTTTCAATTATGACAAAACCTTCCTTTGATATCATGCATGAGATAGAGTTAACTACATCATTATATCCTTTGCCACACAGTTGGCTAATACTAATTAGATTTTGTTTCAGTCCATTAACAAGATAAACAATGTCAAATGTTAGAAAAAAATTTATAAACACTTTACCAGAACTTATAATTCTTCCTTTTTTGTTATCACCAAAAAGTGACAGTTCCAAAATTTCCTTATGTAAGAGAGATAAATGTCTTTTGTTTTAAGTCATGTGTATGGAGCAACTAGAATCTAAATACCATTGTCTTCTTCTTTTGCATTCTAGTGAAACCAACAAAATAGTTTAATTGATCATAGGAATTTAACTTCTCTCAAGTACAGAAGAGGTCAGTGTGTAAGTCATCAACAATTGTTTATTTGACGGCAATCGTTGGCCAGATGACCTCCCTTTTTACACTATAGCATAACTTAGAAAATTTCACAGATTTATTCTTATTAGATGTGTTGATATTTTGTTTTGCTCATAACTTATTCCAATTTTATCAAGATATTTTTTTGACTTCCAATAAGAGCTTTAAACGCATTCACTACTAAAAAAGGTCATTTAGCAACAGACAAATCCGTTGCTAAATTTCCAAATTTTGTTGCTAACTAAAGTGATCCACGCGTCACTAAATTTCAGCAACGCCCAGCCTAATTCCATTGCTAATTGAGTGACGGGTGTTTTTTGTCGCTAGTTTAATTTTTGTCTACAAAATTTTGACTTTTGACTTTTAGTAATGCAATCATTAGTTGGTAAATCCATTGCTATTATAAATTCGTTGCTAATTCAGTTGCTAGTTTTACAAAATAATATATTAAAAAAATTATTTTAAACTCTATCAATGTCATTTTAATACCTATTATATATAAATTAAAATATCAACATTAATTTAATATATATAAATTCATCATATTATATAAGAAATTCACATTTAAAAGTCTTGTAGTGGTCTTAAATCTCCAACATACAATATTATAAGTTTACAACTGAATCTCAATTAGAAATTTCTATCCTATCCTACACATTATCCCATGTGTGATGCTAACTTTGGATCTTCAGCTGATTTCAATGACAAACTTTGACATATAACTTGGATGGTTTGTACTAGAGCAACTTCTGCACAATAAAAATCAATAACCAATAAATAGCATGTAAGATAGTAAATTTCTAGTTCAAGAGTATGAAAACTGATTTTTATAGAACAGGCTAAAAAATAACTTGAAAGTTAGTAGTGATAGAACATATCATCGATAAAATGTCACATTAAATATAAAACACATAAACACAAATCATTAATGCATGTCCTAGTATCATAAATAGTAAACTACATATGTAAGAGCTCACAGGGCTCGTCATGTTGAGGGTGACCCTTTGATAGATTCTAATTGTATAAAACAACGCATGTATAGCCATACGTTGATACCTAATCTTCTCCCATTTGGCTGTCTCATATAATACCAATTCGAAAGAGGAAAAAAAAAGGACAAAAATATATTGAGACATAATAACAGAAGCTGGATATTGGCTAATTCCTGTTAGTTACGTGCAACTTGAAAATTATGTTTGACACAGGGATTTAAAATCAAAGGAATAACTAGAGACACGTATAACAAAATAATAGCTAGATTGCGAAGAATCCATTCCAATATATATAGATTGATAACTAATGGGCATCATTACGGATATATCAAATCTGACCACTGTAATAGCACTAATAAATTAATTATAATGGCATTAATTATATTTATGCATTCGACGTGGTTGAACCAAAGTAGACCAACTTTTAGCTCAAAGACCTTATTATCTGAATTTTATTACCCAAGGGAGTTCCCAAAAGGTTACATACTTACATTATTTATCAATTTCTAGATAGACTAAGAAACAAAAAAACAGAATCCAAGATCCGAAAGACATAAAAAGAGATAATTCAATTAAAGAAACACTTACACATACCTGAAGCTTGGTCACATCAAGTATAAATCTTCCATCATAGAAAGCGGTGAGGTTCTGCAGATTTTGCTATGGGTTTTAATTAGCTTCTTCCGTCCTTCAATGAAGAAATTTGGAGGGTGTTTGAACTAGACAATTGGGTCGGTTAGCCAACAAAACATCATTACATTTATCCATTTCATTCTTCTCTTCCATGTCCTCTTGCTCTGTCTGATCTCCCTCCTTTATGAACCAAATGCAGAGTTAGACTTCAAAATGTTAAACAATCTTATATTCTCTACATAAAATTCGAAACAATGAAGAGAAGATATTTATATGTTTAAGAGCTTGCCTTCGAAATCACATACGAGTCCCCAGTGTAAACCTTCCCATAGGAGGACGTAAGAACAAATGCTGGCTAAAAATTTTCAATGTGTCATATTTCAAGTACACTATATATGGTTAAGAAAAACTAGGAAGAGATTAAGGCATAAAATCTAAATGCCAGTGATGAAAGAAGTCACAACACAAAAAAATAAGAGAAGCCAATGAAAGAAAAAGGACACTAATAAAAGAACCAATTTAACTTAATTAGTACACCTAATTGCCAAAAAGAAATAGCAACTGCAAACCCATTTAAATAGTTAAGAACTAATTTTAGTGCAAATTCGAGAGAATAAGAACCTAAACTTGTTCAAGATAATGGATATGGAGGCTTAACCATCCTTTTGTGTTTTGATGAAGGACCTCCTTGCATTGCATATTCAGTTTAATTTCCGGCTAAAAGAAGTGGTGGAACCTAAAGGGCGGAGCAAATTATCAAGGTCACCAAACTAGGACGCAGCGACTAGGTCTTGAAGATGAGGATGTGTATCAGATTCCATAAGCTCCAACTATACTCTATCATTAATCTTCTTGTTACTCAATTAAACCTACGCGAGCAAGAGAGGTGTTGAAGAGTTTTCAGAAAGAGAAAGAGAAAGCTTGTGTACACAGAGAAAGTGAGAGATTGAGGCGATTGGATTTCCACTGAGTAGTTTTGAGGCTAAAGGGTAGGGAGTAAAGGAGGGAGACGTGCAAAATTTGGGGCAAAAAAAGTGATGAATATTTTTAAAATATAAATTTCTTTTTTAATAAATAATCAATTTTTTATTTTTATTTTATATTTGTGACAGATTGATCATTGTCTATCTCTCACTAAATTTTAGTAACAAATATGACATTGCTAAGTCCCTTGCTAAATTGACAATTTATAAAAATTGGGAGGATTTTAAGTTTCGTTGCTAATTTTGTTGCAAAATGAGCATATTATAAACAGACTTGATTTTAGTTGTTAATTTCCGTCACTAATTTACAATTTTCTAGTAATGATTAATTATAATAATTCTGGGTCAAGAGTGATTGCATAGAATAAAAATGACTAAAATTTTATAAATTTTGTGATTACTCTTTAATTATAAATTTTAGGTTACATGGGCTTGTTTTGCATTGTAGATTATCTTGAGGAAAATTGGAGAAAGAAAGCAAAAAAGAATTCAGCCTAAAAATCCCAAGAACCCAAGGTCCAAAAGCCCATCTAACCTTAAAAGGTTCATTAATCCAAGTCCCAAAAATCCTTTGAACCATGACATAAGAACCCATGGATCCAAAATTCATCTTAAACACATTTACCCACTCTCTTCTTTCCAATCTAAATGCCACCTCACTCACTAATTCCCACTAAAATTCACGTCCCCTTTCTCCACTTTCTTCTTTACGAGGATTAACAAATCTAGCTAAATTATTTGTGAGATTTTCTACTTTTGTTTTAGTTCTTCATTTTCTAAAAATCTTTTGATTTCCCTTTCAAAAAGTTATTTTCCATGCTTTAAGGTATCAACGATTTTCAATATTTTTGCCTGATCACTTTTAAGTCTTCTGTATTTTAACATAATAGTGTTAGAATCATTCAGTACTTCATTAAAAGCATTTCAAAGTTCATTATAGGTGAATTGTTGAGTTACATCGTTTTCATCACTTTCCTCAGGATGATCACTTGTTATGAGACATAGATAATTTGTAAAGTTGTTTGCAATACTCTCTACTTCCTCAGTCACAAACATACATAAGTTTGTTATGTTATTATTTTCATTGTCACTGAAGTCTGAGGCTAGATTATCATCACTTTAGAAGGTATTCACTACAATTACTTTCCTTTTGTCTTTGTTAATTGGACAATCAACTCTAATGTGGCTGATTTTCTTATAGCCATAACAAGTTTGCTCATTTCTTGCATCTTTTTCTTGAACTAGTTTTCTCTTTAAGTATTGTTGTTTTGATGTCTTCTTCTATAAAATATGTACATTGATTTAGAGAGAAATTTCATTTCTTTATCTTCAGCTGAATCCTTAAGAACTTTTTCCACAAATAATTTTGATAAGGATTTTTGCAATTCTTTTATTTAAGGTATTCTTGTCTAGATAACTTCCCTCATAGGCAATCAAATTTCCCTTGAACTTATCAAACTTCATCTAGATAGCATTTTCCAAGAGCATCAAGATAAGTTAAGACTCCTCAATGTTTTTCTATTCAGATCTTCATCTAGATAGCATTTTCCAATAGCATCAAGGTCATTTATTATTTTCCCAAACTTGTTGAATATTTCTTCTATGCTTTCTTCATCGGTCATATGAGAAGTTCATATTCCTACACTAATGTATCTATTTTAGTCTTCTTGACCTCAAACATTCCTTCATAGGTACCAGAAAATTGGCAACATCTATGAACACCCCATCCCTAATCACTTAATTATTTAATTAACGGATACACCAATTAATTAATAATTAAGAAAATAGGAAAATTAAAAATGTCAAAACTTCAAATGATATTTTCAATTGGGGGACAATTTAGAATTAAAAATAAAGAATGGGAGATAAACTCAAAATTCAAAAAAAATTAGCTAATTAAAATAATTATAATAAATCAAAGAAAGATAATAAAAAAATATAAAAATATAAAATATATTACAAAGCAAAAATCAAAAAAATAAAAAAAATCAAAAAAATAAAAATTAATTAACAATAATAGTAATAAATAATAAAAATTAAAAGAAAAAAAAGAGAAAAAGTGTTATAAGGCTGCCACCACGTGAAAACTTGAGGAAAGCTGAAAAAGAAAGGCAAAAAGCAGAAAGAAGGAGATGAGGTAGAGGATATCAGGCACTCACACAGTGAGAGAGGGGGAGCTTGTTGTGCAGACTGAAAAGGAGAGTGAATAGGAAAGACAGCAGAGGAGGGGGAGTGAAGTATCCAGACAGCAACAAATTGAAGCAGAAGGAGAAACCGAGAGAGGAGGGGATAGAAACCGAGAAGCAGAAGCAGAAACCGAGAGAGGAGCGACAACAATGAACTGAAGCAGAAACCGAGAGAGGAGGGGGTAAAAACCGAGAAGCAGAAGCAAAAACCGAGAGGGGAGCGACAGCAACGTACTGAAGCAGGAACTGAGAGAGGAGGGGATAGAAACCGAGAAGTAGAAGCAAAAACCAAGAGGGGAGTGACAACAACAAACTGAAGCAGAAACTGAGAGAGGAGGGGACTAGAAAACTGAGAAGCAGAAGCAGAAATGGAGAGAGGATAGAAGTGGAAACACAGCAAAGAGAGGAGGCGTGAAGTCTTCATTAAAAAAATAGCTCAGAAGGAAAAGAAGGGACTGAAGGGGCACGGCTGGAAAAAAGGAAAGGAGTCAAGGACAGAAAAATGAACAGACCGAGAGGGAGGAAGAGCACTAAGCTTGAGTGTGTGAAGAGGTGAGAAGAACCAACGCTGTTGCCCCGGATAAACTCTGTTTTCATGCAGGAGGAACAGAGCAAAACAGAGACACTTGCAGACTTGGAGAAGAGGGAAAGGAGAAAGAAAGCTACTGCTGGAAGGAGAGAGAAAGGAGGAAAAGGGTGGATTCTGATAAGAAGTCTGACGGTAAGCTTGCCAAGGAGTGAACTGTTCCCCATCTGATTGCAATTGGTGTTGGTGCTACAATCGGTGCTGGAGTCTATGTTCTTGTTGGAGCAGTTGCTCGAGAGCATTCTGGACCAGCCTTGGTGTTTTCTTTTCTAATAGCTGGAATAGCAGCTAGTTTTTCAACATTTTGCTATGCAGAGCTGGCTAGTCGTTGCCCTTCTGTTGGGAGTCGGTCTCCAGAGAGAAAATCAGCAGGTGGGCTATCTCTGTTTGGGAAGGATTTGCAGAACAGTAAGGCTTTGAAGAATGTCGTTACTGGGGCTAAGAGAGGCTTTTCTGTTGCTATCAATAATGGGTCTTCAAGGAAATGGGTTTTCTCTTTAAATGAGGGATCTGAAGCCATTGATGGCTTACAGGGTAAAAAGAATAATACCCAGAAGCCATGTCAATCTGCCAAACCAATCCAGGATGAGAAGCCTGAGGTTGCTGCAACAAATGAACATGCTAGTGCTCCCTCTGCAAAGGCACAGGTTGTGGGATGGCCACTGATTCAATCTTTCCAGAAAAACACGTTGGCCTCCAATTTGACAAAGAACAACGATGAAGAAGCAAAGGAAAAACCTGGATCACGTGGTTGTCTCTACGTGAAAGTTAGTATGGATGGTGCTCCATATCTCAGAAAGGTTGATCTCAGAATTTACACCAACTATACGCAACTTTCTTCAGCTCTGGAGAACGTGTTCACCTGCTTCACCATCGGTCAATGTAATTCTGGTGGATTTCCTGGAAAAGATGGCCTAAGTGAGAGCTCTTTAAGGGACCTTCTTCGTAGGTCTGAATATGTTCTTACATATGAAGATAAGGATGGAGATTGGATGCTTGTTGGTGATGTCCCGTGGGAGGGCTAACAGAGGAGGAAGGTCTGAAGTAAGGAAGGAACAGAGGGAGAAAGGGTTGTTGCCTGGTGCACGAGCTCTGCATGGTGATATACAGCAGGCACAACATGAGGTTACATTGGCTAGTTTCAGATCTAGGAAATTTACAACATTAGTGGCCACTAATGTGGCAGCTCGGGGCTTGGACATTAATGATGTTCAATTAATTATCTAATGTGAGCCCCCACGTGATGTAGAAGCCTATATCCATCGATCTGGGTGCGTGGAAGAGCAAGAAAAGGGAGAAAGAGTAAGATCTTCCTAATACTTTCATGCTAATATATATACCGGTGTTTATATAGATAGGAATATGTATACGTGTATATTTGCCTCCTGATGCCTATTCATTTCTCATGCCATATGCTATACATGTGTTTATATATATATATATATATGTGTGTGTGTGCGTACCGGTATGTATGGATATAAAGGTATATATATATATATTTGCTGCTTCCTAATACATGTTTGTCTCCTCGCCATGTCTATATATATATATATATATACTATACATGTGTTTACATATATATATATATATATATATGTATCTGCGTATGTGTAAATATAAAGATGTACACATATATATATCCATTGCTTCTTGATGCACATGTGTTTCCTCGTCATGTGTAGATATATATAATACACTATACATGTGTTCATATGTATATATATATATATATTTGTGTGTGTAAACATAAAGGTATATGTGTATATATGCATGGATGTACTTCATTTGCTTCTCGGTGATTGTCCCCTGTCAATAGGAGATTAATTTCAACTTTATAAATCAAGTTCTAAGAAAGTCATCGGATGAGAATATTATGCTCCTCAAGTGTCTTGGGATCGTGTGAGATTCAGATCTCCTTAGATCCTAGAAAATTATTAATTAAAAATTAACACATACTTGCTATAAATAATAACAATATGAAAATAATCATAATAATAATAATAATATTGATCTTAATTATATATATATATATATATATATATAAATATATACATTTTTATCTGTAAAATTATCGCGTGAGAGTTTTGCTCTCCTCAATTGTATGGGATTATGTGAGATTTTAAGTCTCTTTAGATCCCCAAAATTAGTATACATTTGTTTTTTTTTTTAAAAAAAAAAAAATATATATATATATATAAATAATAATTAAATATTGATCTTAAATTAAATATTTTTATTATGTATGAAATTATCGCGTGGGAGTTTTGCTCTCCTCGATTGTAGGGGATTATGTGAGATTTTAGTCTCCTTAGATCCCTAAAATTAGTATACATTTGTTTTACAAAAAATATATAAATGATAATTAAATATTGATCCTAAATTAAACATTTTCATTATTTATGAAATTATCGTGTGAGGATTTGGTTCTCTTTGATTGCATGAGATAATGTGAGATTTTTAATCTCCTTAGATCTTTTAAGAATTAGCACATTTGTTCTAAAAATAATAATAATTTAACATTGACTTAATTAAATATTTCCCGTTATTTACGAAATTATCGTGTGAGAATATAGTTCTCCTTAAATACTTGGGGTCGTGTGAGATTTTAATCTCTTTAGACCTCGAAATTTAGTACATACTTGTTTGAAAGATAAATAATAAGAATGATGATAAATAGATAAAATGATAATAATGCAAAAACGAATATTTGAATTGAATTATTTATGAAATAAATAAGTTAGGGTTTTATAAATTTAACGAATTAGAATGCCACGTTCAAAAATTCCAAAAATGGCTTTCTGTTATATTTTGTTCTAATTTCAATCCTGATTTTAAGAAAAACAAAAAAAGAAATAAAAAAAGAAATAAGTGAAACAAAAAACCAAAATCCAAAAATTAAATAAATCTAAAAAACTCAAAAAATTCCTTTCATTATAATTACATTTCAAATTCCAAAAGAAATATAATAGAATATAAACTTCCCACAATCCCAAAAATCTCATTCCGTAATCATTTCACTTAAATTTCAAAATAAAGATTAAAATTCCAAAAACAAACAAAAATTAAAAGGTTGAAAAATGAAGAGAGCAAGAGAGCTAGATTACTTAGGTTGTTGTATATTAAAACACACAAATCCAAATTCCAATCCTGTTTTGTTTACAAAAATCTATTTAATTTGAACTCTCCTTTTCTCATCACAAAAATTATAAATTACCAACCAATAAACATGCCATTTGGTCAAACTACGTGGACTTTGATCCCTATCACGGGGTACGTAGCCCATAGGTTTTCATCCTAGGTCAAGTCCATCTTTGTAAATGTCTATCTGTTTGTTTCCACTATTGTCGTTTTTTTCTTCTCTGTTTAATGGGCATGCATGTTAATAAAGCGTAATTGAGATAAATTTAAGGTCATATTCTATTTCAATTGACTAGTTTAAGGTAACCGTTCTTATGGACGGGTGTTGTGGGGTGCCTAACACCTTCCCCACACTCAAATAGACTCCGGAACTCATCTCTGATTTCGCAGACCATGTTACATTTTTCTTTTTTAATTAAATTGGTTTTCCAAAGTTTTCCGTTAAAAATTTTGGTGGCGACTCCAAATAAATTGATTTTCAATATTCGTTTTTGGGAATCAATAAAATTGCTTTTTATTTTATTCCGTTGAAAGGTCGGTTACGACAACATCTCAAGCAAAAAATTCAACTCAATAACATCCCCAAAGTAGAAATCTTCGATGTTGGGAAATAGACTTTATGGAACCATTTGTAAACTTATTTAACAATCTTTACATTTAGTGGCAGCTAATTATGTGTCTAAATCAGTTGAAGCCATTGCTTATGACATGAATGATGCCAAGGTTGTGCTAAAGTTTTTGGAAAAATTAAATCATTAAATGATTTGACACAACTAGAGCCATAGTAAATGGTGAAGACAACATTTTTGTAACAAAGTCATATTTGAATACCAATGATTGAACTGTGTAGTTGTGAATCAAAAGTATTGTCTAGTGAATGCTAAGATAGAAAATTTGAACTATGCAAATGTCAGGAATCTTTCAAAAACCTTGAAATGTATGTTGTTTATGAGGCAAGTAGGGTGTAAACAAGCTTGAGAATGACTGCAAGAATAAGTCACAATATTGTATTCTACAGGAAAATCTTTTGTTTTACATGAGGACTAGCAAAATCTCAAGTTTAGGAGTGTCTTAACTCTCCAAAAAAGAGTCAACTTTGTCCATTTTTAACTGAAAAAGACCTAGTCTAAAAGCTAATTTGGCCAAATAAAAGGCCATTTATGTCTAAATTTAGGGCCTTGTTTGAATGTTGCTTTCAAAAACATGTTTTTATTTCTAAAAATAAAATAACAAAAAAATTAGTTTTGGTAATGTATTTTTTATCAATTGTTCTAAAACAGTAAAAAACATAAAAGTGTTTTTAGAATAAAAAACCAAGATCAAGTATTAGATGTTTTCCTTTGTTTCTCAAAATTGTTTTCACGAATATCAAAATTGTAATTTTGCATAAAATGATTTAAACAGGGATGTGGGTTATGTATGAATAAACTTTGAGACCCAATCAAACCAGTTAGTAACTAGATGAGTGAAGTCACTTCTTATTTTTATTAAAAAAACATATTTTTTCTAAAAAATAATTTTTTAAAAAAGTAAAAATTAAGATTTAAAATAAAAAGAATGAAATAAGAAATGCAATTTAAAATGAAAATAATTAAAATTTAAAAAGAATTAACATTTTAAAGATTTGTTATAAATAAAATGAATTAATTTAAAAAAATAATACATAGTTGGGTTTTAAATGAACCTAATATCTAGTTTGACTTAATTAAAATGCACATACGTGCTCTCAAACACACTTTTACATACTGAACATGTAATACACACACGCATGCACCTATATGATAAAAAACAAAGACATATATAATGAAGATGTTATATACATGCATATACACAGGCATGCATATACCTATATACTAAACATATTTAACACGCACAAATACAAGTAATGAATATGTAGCATCAATACACACGCAGACGCACCTACACGCACTATAATAACCCAATGATTTTGATTGGTATTAAACAATTGAGTTATGAACTATTTAGCTAGTAAGTGAAGTGAAAGAAATAAATTTCATTGAAGTTTAGGAAAAGTTTAAAAGAATTAAGAAAAATATAAGATCAACTTATATGATAAATTAACATGAAAATAAAAGATAGTTCAATGGTCAGACATACTATTTTCCCTCCAACATGTCACAAGTTCAAATACCAGCTTTGAATCTCTCATTATTTATGTTGTAATGACATGTGGCACCAAGAGGTGAAAAGATGAAAGTGCCCCTCAGCTTATATTTCTTTTCCTCCTTCCTTTCTTCTTCTTTTCAACTCATTTTCTTTCTTTTCCATCAAACCTTCACCCAAAAGCTTCCCATTGTTTGTTGCTGTCCACTTGCATAGGACATTGTTGTTGTCATTCTTTGATCATCACCGGCGAGGAAAATTTGGCCACAGCCTGTGTCTTCTGGCAAGAAACCCCTCTTTGTCTGTTTTAGCGTTTTGGCAGCTTTAGAGCTCATATCTGAGTTGAAATTAGTGAGTTTTCATTCAATCTTCATGGGGATTTTGATTCTTACCATGTGTACATCCATTTCTCCCTTAGATTTCAACTTCAACAACATGTTTTTGGGCTCTTATTTTTATAATTTGAATTGCAGTTTTTCTTTAGGGTTAGCTTGGGGCTAAATTCGAATTTTGATATGAACTTGGACAAACAATAGGCTCCAAGGAGGGAAGAAGGTTAGGGTTGTGAAGAGAAACAATAAGGTAAGAATAGTTGTGATAAGTGAATGGTTGGAGGGGAACTGGATAAAAGAAGGGCAATATGTTGTAATACGATACCAACAAGATTGTTTTGTAAACTAGAGTGAAAGATTAGGTAAATGGCATGCAAATAAGTTGAAATTTTGTATGCAACATAATATCATGCTAAGGATGTGATATGTAAAGTTTGGAAATTTTCTAAATTGATTTGACAAGGAATATAATATGAAATTCAGGGTTGTACGAACCCAGATTTCAAAACAAAACAATTGGGCAAAATTCTATTGTTGGATGCCCAAAAGAAAGACTTTGTACTTGAAATTTTTATTGTAGATTAAAAACAATATAAGAAGATGGGTATTAAATTTTACTAAATTTGGAATTTTTTTGCTAGGTGAAATAATGTCCAAACAGTGGTGAATTAGAATTCTAAATAACATTAAGCAACGGAGGAAGTTAACTAAAAAAAAAAAAATTGGTCTTTATGGATGTGTTATTTTTCTGTAAGTTGCGTGGTGATAATTCGACATCTAAATGTGTTGGCTCATTGGTTAAAACAAATAAGTATGATAGTATAAGTGTTATTAAAGATTGAATGTGGAAAAGTGCTATGCATAGATTATGGTGGGTAAAATGTGGAAAGCTCTTTGTTATGGCATGTACTTGGTTTACATTGATATGTATGCAATTCTTATTGTTGCTAAGTAAGTTGAAAAGGCCTTAAAGCTTGTAATTCAAGAGTTACGGTCTATGTTACAAATTAAAAAATAATAATAATAATACCATGAGATTCTTTGTTATAGGGATTTACTTTAAGAGTACCTTTCGAGGATAAAAAGGGAAGTTTGGAATAGCTAGCATTATTCCGTTACCTAAGTAAGCAATAGTGCTCTCAACAATGGTATATGTTTCATTGTTTGTGTCAAACGTTTCTGTGTATATTGTTTCGAAAAAGGCTATGTTTGATCCTTTTGTTTATTGAATGGGTTACAAAAATCTAAAAACTGATTGTAAATCGTGCATAGAATCATACAACTGTGAAAAAAGAGAATGGATAGCTTAAACACATTTGATCAAAATGATTTAAAGAAATATGGTTCATTTTCTTTTATCGAATGAAAGATGATGTATCTTATGCAAATAGTAGTTCCAAGCTGTTAATTTAATTATCCTTCTCAGTTTAACAAGAAGAGTTCATTTGACCCCGTTTTACAAAAGTTCCTTTTATAAGGACCAAAGTCTTTTCACTATGAAGGATTGGGAATTTATATGGACTAAAGTAAATTGTGTAAAAAAAAAGGTATTGTCTAAATTGAGATAGCAAAATTTTTATTCTGACATCATTGATATTGAAAGAAGAAAACTCATGTTTGGCAATTCCTTAGATTTGGGGAGGACTAGTATAAGATAAATGATTTAGCGTGAACATGCGACTCGCGACTGTATGGATGATTTACCCTGAGGGCTGTGTGCTCTCAACTAATAGTGAATTACCAGAGGGATACATACCCTTGACCGATAGTGATTACCCCAGGAGTTGTGTGCTCTTGACAGATGATTAAACTGCTTAGGCCAAAAGTCCACGACCGATGCTTGATGTCTTTGATAGTCCTCCTTTGAATCTAGATAGTGTATAGTATTCCACACTCATGGATACTGTTTAAAGTTTTAACAAATGGAAATGATATTGAGGATTTTGAGCTTACAAAAGATGAATTATGATTCGTCACAGTCTTCTTATTCACTATTTACGTTTTTAAGAAAATTGTTTTTTCACCGTTAATGGGAAATAAAAGCTGTGGCTAGCAATTTTTCCAAAGATTACACAAGCTTTGATAGCTTATAAAGTCTCACTGTGGATATCATTTACTAACATTTAGTTGGTATAGAAATAATCTTGTTTATGCTAGGCTTATTGTATAATTATTCTTTGATTCCTCTCTGCTTAGTTACATTACGTTATTATGTTTTTTCTATGATGCTACCTATTTACTTTTATTATTTCAGACAGTCAATTAGAGCCATTCTCAAGACTAGGGAATAGGACGTAAATCACAAGTGAGCCCCCGCATTGTTCTACAAGGGCTGAGATTTCTTTGTATGTTTTATGTTCTGATTTATGGTATAAATCTTTTAGATGTGACAGATGATGACCACAGACAAGATTCCATACCCTGTTTAGTTGTATCTATTTTAAATTGAGAGCCGAGCTCTCTTCAATGTTGATTGGTATAGGCTGACAGGCACATTGTAGAAATTTTAGGAGGTCCCATTTATAGGGGAGACTCTGCTGAAATTTCTATAGAATTTAGGCCAATGAATATCCTTGATGCCTATGGTTGCTACCTAGGGAATTAATAAATGTGAATCTTTGGTGCTTTAATTGTGATGGGTGAGGTTAATGCTGAATGTTTAAGGCTTGCAGAAGTTGGGTTATCCTTGTTATCTGCACCAGTCATACTCTAGGTTTTGGGGTGTGACAAATTGTTATCAGAGCCATGTTTGGTCTTTCTGTGGTCATCATGGAACTAATGTTTTTTATAGGTACCTCAATTATGGTTATACCCTTTCATCTCCAATGGCCTAGTGTATCAATAGGTCAAAGTTAAGCCCCAAAGGCCATCTATGATCCGTCTAGTGTGGAGGACATTAGCACAACAAAGAAATTTTATGCATTTGTGTTTGGGTTGCCTTGGACCCCAAATGGGTATGCCTTTATGTGGGTAATTGTTAGAAGCTTGGTAAATTAGCACATTTCTTATTTGTAGAGGCAACATACATTATAGATAGGTATGAACATCTGAACTAAGCAAATGATTCAAACTATAAAAAGCATGTTAAAATCACAGATTTTAGATCCTCATGATAGTGGTAAGAATTACATACTCTTAGCTAAAATTGTTCTAAAAAAAAAAAGGGGTTATCAAGCCAATATTAAATAGTACATTTTAAGGCACTATATGGCTGGAGATGTTAATTTCCTAAATGGGTGGTTTCAAATAGGTGAAGCTTAGAGGCCATATATGGTGTAGGGTATAGTGGAAAATGTAATTATTAAAGAGAGATCACTTGTTGTGCATAGTAAGCGAAAAACCTATGTTGATAATCGGTGAAGGCACTTGGAGTTCATGAGGGGTGATCATGGTTTCTCCAAATGTCAAAAGGGCAATGCATTTTGGTGAGACGGGGAAATCGAACCCATGGTATATCAGTCTCTTTAAAGTGTCTAGGGAAATTGGTACAATGGCTTATCATCTTACATTACTTTTTAAGCTAGAAAACATTTATATAGTCTTTCATATGCCAATACTTAGGAAGCACCTGCTTGATCATTCAAATGAAACTGAGCCACAAGAAGTGTAGATTGATGTTGGGTTAAGTTATGAAGAGGTACTGCTAGCAATTTATGACAGGCAGGCGAAAAGACTTAGTTTGAAAGAAATTCCTTTAATAAAGGTGATATGGAGGAATCATTTCAAAGAAGAAGCCACAAGGAAGTTAGAGAATGATGTAGTCCCAAATATCCTCATTTATGTAACGAATGAGGTATGTGGAAATGTCAAATTCGAGGAGCGAATTTCTTTTTGGAGGGGAGAATATAATAACCCAATAATTTTAATTGGTATTAAACAATTGAGTTATGAACTATTTAGCTAGTAAGTGAAGTGAAAGAAATAAATTTCAATGAAGTTTAGGAAAAGTTTAAAAGAATTAAGAAAAATATAAGATCAACTTATATGATAAATTAACATGAAAATAAAGGATGGTTCAATGGTTAGACATACTCTTTCCCCTCGAACATGGCACAAGTTCAAATCCCAGCTCCAAATCTCTCATTATTTTTACTGTAATGACATATGGCACCAAGAGGTGAAAAGACAAAAAGTGCCCCTCGGCTTATATTTCTTTTCCTCCTTCCTTTCTTCTTCTTCTTGAACTCATTTTCTCTTTTTTACATTAGACTTTCACCCAAAAGCTTCTCATTGTTTGTTGCTATCCACTTCCACTAGACATTGTTGTTGTCATTATCTGATCGTCACTGGTGAGGAAAATTCGGCCATAGCTTGTGTCTTCCAGCAAGAAACCCCTCATTGTCTATTTTAGCATTTTGGTAGCTTTAAAGCTCATATTTAAGCTAAAATTGGCGAGTTTTCATTCAATCTTCATGGGGATTTTGATTCTTACCATGTGTACATCCATTTCTCCCCTGGATTTCGACTTCAACAAAGAAATGCCAATAGCTTTTTCACACTTCAATCCTTCTCTTTGTAATGCCAATAACTTTTAAAGTTGAAAAGGCAGTTATTTGTGTTCTTTTGATGTTATTTTGACAAAATCAAAGGAGGATAAAGCTTAAAGAAGATAACCAAGCCATAAAAATGTAGAATAAAGGGAGAAAAATGAAGTCAAGGATGGAAAAGGAGCACCTAGGTGCCATTAAAGGATGCCTTAGTATTCAATTTGAGGAATAACAAGTAAAAGGCAAAACAACACCCATGTTCCAGAACAGCATGGTCCAAGTGCTGAAAATAGAGACAGTTCCTTGGTGTTGAGGTTAGAGAAATAACACTTAGGCACTGATAATCCAATGCCTAGCCACCCCAAAATGCTGGAAGTAGAGCATAAGGCTAAGACTAGGCATAGAAGTGATATAAGCCAACATTTGATGCCACAAGTTCAAGAAATATGTGTGTTCAAGCTACATTGCACAACATCTAGGCATTAAACCAATATGAAATATTGCTACAGACAAAGACTCAGCACTTAGACAATGAGCAACTAGTGCCTAAGTGTTACCAGAAAACCTAATTTTAAAAATTAAAGGATAAGATAGAATTTGTTAAATGACAATGACCTTTAGGGTTTTGAAGCCTATAAATATATGAGTGTAGCTACTGCTAATACACCAAGCTGAGTGAAACCCTAAGTGTGAAAGTTGATAAGCAATAAGGAGAGGAGTAGGAAAGTAATCAACTAAAGAATAGATGTAAGGGAGTTCAACTCGTTTTGAGTTGTTTTTCTCTGCACTTTTCTCTTTTTCTTTTTTGTTTTCTTCTCTTTTTTAGTTTATTATTTTAAGACATGTATTTACTTAACTAAAATTTAGTTTAGGATTTTGACAAAAATTTGTTTTGTATGATAGTAACTTAATTATCAAAGTTTTGAATGCAATTTACTTATTTCATTATATGTTTGATGTGTTCTAAAGCCTAATCAACTTTGAAATTAAATTAGAATTTAGGCTGACTTAAAAGGGAAACCATAAATTAAGAACTAAATAAAAATAATCTTAGTCATCATGCTTAGGAAGAGTAAAGTATTGCAATTTGCAGTCAAGACAACAATATTTAACTGTCTTTTTTATATATATATATATAACCATAATTAGGGTTGTTACATAACATGATCGTTGTTTTAGCTATTTCACATAGGAATATAAGGAATTAGGGAAAGCAATTAGGTTTTTGTAAATTTGGGAGGATTGTATAAATAGTTGAATCCTTAGTTTAGTAGGTTGCATTATAAACAATGTAAAGTAGTTACTATTATCACATAATCAACAATGCATAGTAGGGAAGTTTGAATCCTAGGGTGGTCATTATTATATCGTTATGTGCAGTGACCTTCTTTAATTGTTTACTTTTCTAAATTGGTGGTAGAGTGTGATAAAAGTAGTAATTAGGAGTGAAAAATAAGCTAAATCCTGGTGTAAGTGACATCATACTCATTCTATATTACTATTTGCGATCACATGCACTTATGCGATTGTAAGCAACAAATAGTAATCCTAGTAAGGATCATTGGAGCAACTAACACTACTAGAAAAATGATAAACATAAATGGAAATTAGAGATGGAAATTTATTAGTATCTAATAGAGACCAAAATAGAAACAAATTTATGTATGCAGCTGCTAATTGAGTATTATTAGTTATTGAGATGGAATCTAAAACAGATTCTATTCATATCAATTTTTAGTGGTGTCTAATTCCGTGTCAAATTATCAATTTGATAAGTTAATTATGATTAAAGAATTAATCTTTCACCTTCCTTGTAGTGTTGTTATCTTACCCTATTTTGTTCCTGATATATGTGTCTTTTGCATATGAGGGAATGCCTAGTTACGGCATAGATTAGGACAAAAAGGGGGGGGGGGGGGGGGTGGAGAACGTTGGGTACTACATGGCATCTAATAAGACGTCTAGTGACTTGTGTTGTCCATTCTATGTGGTCTATATTTGGTCTAACTGAAGACTTAAATTTCCTCAATCTTAGGAGTTAGTATAATGTGACTGGTGATGTCCTTTAGTTTTTAGAACCAGTGGGAATATTCAGAAGTTAGCTGAAGAGAAAGTTCATATAGGGTTTCGTCTTTATCATTTTAGCTAGCCTGGTAAGTTATTGTGGTTTTGCCTGATTAAAAGAACTATTGTAACAAAAAAAATAATAAATTTGAAAACTAAATTGAAATTATTATCTTTTAAAAATCAAATTATAAATTGTCTAGAGTAATTTTTCAATTATCAAATCCATGATTTACACTTTATATTGAAACTTTCTGAAGGAAAAAAAAATATGAAAAAGGTATAGCATATCCAATGATCATATGGTAAAAAAAAAAAAAAAGTGAACTTTGGATTCTTTGATATCGAAATATTCTTGCCCAAGTAATCGGTGCCGTAAGATGTCATTGGCTTCCAAGGCCCAAGTGTATTTAAATTTCTCAGTTTTTAAGAACAAATAATATGCATGTGCATGATATAACAACGAAAATTGAGAAAGGCCTCGTATAAAAGAGAACAACAAAGTAACTGCAACATATGAGTAAAAAAATTCACAATAATCTTTTTAGCTGGATTTAGATTTTCTGATGAATGAATGTGTATATTTGATTGATTCATATTTTATATATCTATATATATATATATATATATATATATATATATAACATGTTTGTACTATTAAGTCAAATTTTTTTGATCAATTTTTAAACCATTTTTTATTTCTTATAATTTTATCAAACTTCAGGTTGTAATTAAGTTGTGAGAGATCTAGGGAGAAAGATTGCATTATTAATGTCATTATAATTAACAAGTTGGCTTTGTCTAGATATAAAGAAAAAGGAGGTTGGGAAGTTCGTAATAAAGTGAGTGGTAATTGTGCAAGATAATTATCAATATAAATGAAGCGCTTTATCTAAACCACATGGGGCAAAATACTCAAACCTTTTGTCAATATAAATGAAGTGCATTAATGCGCAAGTTGATTTAATTGCTCCCTACGTACTTAATTTTGGAGGAATATTCTTTCCAATTGGTTTTTGTTTTATAATTTGAGTCTCTAATATTAATTTGTTTATTTCGTGAATGACGATCAGGTGTTGTGGCCTGAATGTGGTTGGCAGCCAATTTCTTTGATTGATTTAATTACAATGGGATCTGTTGAAAAAGTGTTAGGAAAGCTACTCTCTGCATCCATCCAAATAGGGTATAGCAGATAAGTGCCAATTTTCGACAGAATTATATTGCAAAAAAAGGTGTTGTTTTACTCAAGGTATTGCTGACCTTTGTGCAAGTTGGTTAATAAATGGCAAAATCTTTAGTATTCAGGATTTTTCACTTGATATATATATCTTGATTCTGTATTATACATATCTGTTTGTATATAATTCATGACACGAAGAAATATTATGGAAAACAATATATTAGAATATTAATGCTATCAAACTCAGTCCAATTATTACCCTATAAGTACAAGATGACTAATTGTGAATCCCATGTTTTTTATTGATCCAATTAATTAAGTCTCAATTACTTAAATGTCGAATTGAAAACCTTTTAATTGCAAAGCCAAGAGAATATGTGTGTGTGTATATATATATATATATGACCATTAACACTTTAAAGCAATCAACAAAGTTTTAATTTTTTTATCTTAAACTTTAATTGGACTTTTGGGATGAAATCGTCCATAGCTAAAGCCAGAGAAGGAGAGCTATATTCAATTCCATTACATGTGAAACTATGCACAAAACAGCTAGCAAAAAGATCCCCAAAAAGGAAAGCAAAGTGAAGCAAATATTAGTCTCATGCTTTGTTTTATTGAGACCTTGAGAGAATTAATTTGAATTCTATTTTATCAACCCAATAACTAGCATTAGATTGAGGGATTCATTGTCAAGTGACCACCCAAAAAACTCAAAATCTTCTACTTTGTTTCATTCACCTACTTCTGAAGATGCCAAAGGATTTTCTTTATCAAAACACAATAGATAATTAATACCTTTCGTCTCCGTTTTGCTTTTTTCTAACAGTGCCTGTGTTCCTAATTTAAAAGAAAGGTTCAAAAAATTTTACTTAGTACTAAATTCAACTCCTCTGCTTGTGCTCTTCTATACTAACAAACTGGATCCTATTTTGATATTTGCCCCCCATTTTAGGAAACTAGTACATTGAATATCCTTATACTCCAATGGAATTAGGAAACTATTCTTCTAGTATTGCCTTGGTCCATTCCTTAGTGTTTTACTGTTGGCCAAGTAGTGATAGTAATTGTCCGAAATGAAGCCTCAATGTGGGGCCATGTGACTGTTAAAGGGATAGATTGTTGGCCTAGTAGTAGTAGCAATTTTTTCCTTCTCAAATCTTTAGTTATGGAGTTAGTCATAGTCAAAATGTAACACTTGGGTTGATGTGATTAAGTAGAAAAAGTTGCATTAGATCAGTATGAATTAAATTGTACTTGGTGGGATATTAACGTTTCTTTCATCAGATCAGTCAAAGAGTTGGATTTTTATTCTTATTTTAATCCCTCATATTACCTCCCATTATGAAACTATTCACTAATTGACCATGAGAGTACTGACTGTTTGTGACCTATCTTGCAGATCTACAAACTAAGGTACTTCCCTCATTTTGAAATTCATTTTATAAGTAAGTTCTATTTATTCCTTTCTTTATTGTCCAGTCTTTATTCTTTGAGCAAGAGCATAGAATCAAACGGGGAACCATTTGGCAAATGCCATGTAGTAATCAAACACAACATAACTTTTTTGAAAATATAGTCCTCGTAAATCATTTTGGTTCTCTGATTCCACGAGGTCCTCTTAACGATTAGGACTTACACATTCATTGAGTATATTAAATTAAGTAGCATCCATAACCTTAATTATACTTATGATGTGTTTATTATATATATATATATATATATGAAGAAATATTATGAATGTAAAAGAAAAATTAAGGAGATTTAAATTGGGTGGTATGGATCCTCTAATATAAAGCAAAGATTGGAAGGAAGTATGCAAAGATTGTTTAATTGAGAGGAAGAGAAATCTGAATCTTATACACAACATTCACACGCATGTTTGTTAGTTATAAAACAATTTGGTTAGCATTTAATTTTGTTATACTTGTTTAATTTACTGGGACTATTGTGTGACTTATTTCCACTTAAAATATTTTTGTTAGTTACATTTCATATCTCTAGTATGTCATTTATAAATTTTTGTATAGTTTTGCCTTCATTTGATTAGAAAAAGAGAATTTTTTCTACTGAGTGTTCAATTTTATTGTTTACCGCATTTTTAGTCATCTGTATGAACTTTCTAACGGCTAAAGCTGATGATATGCGTATGTTAGTGTCATGCAATCTAACAATCCTCCATTCTTCTATGTTTGTAGTTGTATACAACGGCTATATCAAAGTCAAGGCCTCTAGAAAGCCTGAAATTGACAGAAAGAATATTTTTCAATGAATATAGAAGGTGGAAGGGGGAGATTCAGTTAGCACAAGGCCTGAAAATGGCACTCATTGAACTTATCATGGATACTAGTTCTTTATTTCTAAACTTTTGTATTGTCCTAAATTGATAACACTTCGGTAGTATCATTATTGGCTTTGTATTACACTACTTGATAATTATATGATATGTATATATAAAAATCTTGATTTATGTGATTATTAATTATTGTTTATTGGTTGAAATCTTTATAAGAAAAAAACTAAAAAGGACTACCATGTTAGCTAAAAATTAGAAACAAATTAGACACTGAATCAAGGATGGAAATAGAACAATCCAATTATCAATATAAGACATTAGAAATGGAATCAGACACAAAATGAAAAATTTTATTATTAATCAGAGATGAAATAAATTTCGCATCTATTTATTAGACACGAAATTAGATACAAAAATATTCAATTCAACTTTTCATTTGAGACACAATTTGTGCCGTATCTATTTATTAAACACATAATCATATACCAAAATAATCAATTCAACTTTTTTCTGAGATGGAAATGATTTTGTATCTAACATCTTGACGCAGAATCAATGACAAAATAACCATAATAAATCAAATCTTGGATGCGAGTTTTGTTACTATATTGAGATGAAAATTTTAACAATCTAACACAGAATATTTCCGTGTCAATTCTGAGATAGATTTCACAATTTTGTGTCTAAATATTTAGAGGCCAAGGTTTACTATATGAAATTTTAGACATGAATTTCATATAATTTAGACACAAATTTTGTTCGTTTCCATTTTGTTTCTTTCTAGTAGTGTAAGAAAGTTATGAGACACCTACAGGGTCATAAGAATCACATGTTAAGTAACAAAAGATCTTATCATTTTTAAATCAATGGTTATTTGAATGCAAAATTATATGAATTGTGTGGATGATTTGAAATTTACTTTTGGATGCATCTTCATGTTGCATGAAGGAAATATTTTATGCAAAAATGTTAAACTAACACTTACAGCTACCTCAACTATGGAGGCACATTATGTCTCTTGTTATGTGGCTACTTGTCTAACTATATGGTTGAGGATGGTGATTTTAGGCATGCACAATTTTAGGAGCATATATATGCTTTTGACCATTTATTGTGATAATGCATTTGATGTATGTTTACTTTAGAATAATTGGACTTTTGATCACACTAAATATTTTGATATTATGTTCATATTAATTAGAGAGAAGATTCATGAATTTCATACTCGTATAAACATATATCTTCAAACCATATGCTAGTACATTTGTTGACCAAGAGCTTACCATTTGGAGTATTTTTTTTTTTTTAGAAATACATGACTCATACAAATCTTGTCAATCTTTTGATAATACCTTGGTTTAATAGGAGCATTAGTTGTGTTCTCTATTAGATTTCATCAATGAATTCTTGGGTTACCATGCAAATTGATCATTTGATATTCTTAGTACATCATGTTAATCTGTCCTTGTTGAAATATTTTATTAATTTGTTGATTAAAATTGATTAATAACATCAAATAATTATTTATTTATATTTGGTGCTAACTAAATGGATTGGGTTATTTGATTCGATGACCTGTTATAGGTTGGTTTATTTGTAAGTGTAATATTCCAAAATTTCACATTTAAAATTTTTCCCTTGAGGGATAATTTTTCCAAACATTTACATTGGAAAAAATAAAATAATGAATAGTAAATAATAAATATAAAAATTAAATTAATTGTAGAAATAAGAAATTAAATTAAATTAATCCAAGTAACAAATTTCATGAATTCTAGGCTGGTTCAAGTGGCTAAACCTAACCCAAGCTTGTACAATGACTTGAGTTTGAATCCCTTTTCCAGCATTAGAATATGATTTGTGTTGGGCTGCCACGTGTCCTTAATAGTGAAAGTACCAAAATGCCCCTGATTCATCTTCACCTTTAATTTTTCCTCCTTCTTCCTGGAGCTTCATCACCATTTTGAATTTTTGGCATCTTCCCCTCCTCGTATCGCATCGACACCACCACCTCTATGCTTCACCATTAATTATGGTTGTTTGGGGTGGCCAAAAAACTGCTAGAAGTCTGACAAAGAGCACAACAATGGTGAGATTTTTTTTTTTTTTTTTACCTTAGATTCTCAATTTTATGTGAGATTAATCATTTTTTTTAGGGTTTTGATGCTAAACATCTTTTTGACAAGTTATCCATAGGTTTCAGCCTTTAATTTTACTAAAATTGATAAGAAATCAAGCTCAATCCTTAATGGTCTGTCACAAATGAACAATAGTAGCAAATTCAAAATTTGGCCAAAATAAGGTGAAATTTCATTGTTTGCTTGAGGTTTTTTGTTTAGAAGTAATTTTTGTGTTGTTCTTTGCCCATTTGAGCTCCCAATTTTGCAAAATTATGCTTGAATTTAGAAATCCCTACTTTTGGATGAAGAACATGGATAATGATGTGAGTAGTGTCAGAGATTCGAAATTTAAAATTAAAGCATGATTTGAAGTTGTTTTGGAGAGATTCTTTAGGGGTTTTGATCCTAAGAGAGATTCTAACAAATCCCATATGTCAATTTGATGTTTGTAACATTAAATTAAAAACTCCTCTTTCTTGGTAGGGAATTGAGCTGCATAGAATATCGATAATCAAATAAATTCTTATTCTCCCATGTTATTAGAAATCAAGAAGAATTGGAGGAGTTGTTTGAAGTTGCCAATTGGGTGGTAAGTGATTTTGAGAATTTTCCCTCAAGCTCACATAAAAATTGATTGTTGTAGGTGGGAGTTTTATGAACAAGAGTGCAATAAAAGTAATTACTAATGTTCAATAATTAGTTTGTTAATGATTGAAATAACATTTTGACTTAGTTGGTAATGTTATGCAACTTTAAGACTAAAAAGAGTATCATTTAAGTTTATTGGCCTTAGGGCATTTTCAAAGCCTTAGAAATGTATTTAGTGTAAAAATAGCATTGTTAAGCATCAACGAAAATGAGGCATTAAGTTTGTAAATCATTAGGTTCGTAAAGTGCTTTCTAAGCATGTTTATACCATTATGTACAAATTATGGAAGTTAGGATCATTAAGAGGAATAATGGAAGCACACATAATATAAGTACCACAAATTTTGTTTGAATAAGTTACTGTGGGAATTTCTATTAGAAGTTATTTTAATTAAGATTATTAATTGTTATACTTTTAGGGTTAAAGTTGTTCTTTTATACCCAGCAGGTAAGACGGTGATTTGTGAGTGCTTTGACCAGGTGAGTAGATAATCCTAATTATGCAAGATTTTTGTTTAAAATTATCTATTTCCAAATATAGATTTTTGTTATCTCTAGTACCTTGGGCCAGAGTTCTAAATTTATAAATTTTATTGCATATCCTGATTCCTGGGAATTTTATTGGTTTTATAGACTTTATGATTCTGCATTTTAAAGTTATATGAATTATTGAAATAGGAAATTTTGAAGTGGTTTTATTATGAACTTCTAACTTCTGATTATGGATTTTTGTATATTTAATAAACTTTTAGGAATGTGTCCAAAGCTAAACCTTGTATCTAATAGAAGTAGACGTTAGTCGTAGTGCACTGTGATTAGTATTCTGATATGGTTAGGTATGATGCCCTTATTTCCATATTTTTTTTAAGGCCTAAGTCAATTACTATGATTATTCACAACTTAGGGCCGATAACGGGTAATTGCTCTAATCTGACTATACTAGTCTTGGGCTAATTTTGTATTCTGAACATTTGATGGTTATGTAGAAGATTCCCAATGTATTTGGTTAAATTGGATATTTTAAATACTTATTGTACGTTGAGTCAAATAAAGTAAGAACATGACTTGAAAACTCAAGGCTGACTTATTTGACAGTTAATTGTTTTCCTATGCTTTTGGAACTATCGATTTATCTTTGTGAGTTATCTAGTTTTAAACAACAAAAGTTTTAGTGGTAAAGTCTACCATTGTCAATCTATTCCTTTTCCTTGTATTATTAGTATTATTTGCTCATTGAGTCACCCTATTATTTAACATTTTTAGATTCTAGTGTTAATTCAGAACACCCACATGGAGTAGGAGTTGCGGTGTTTCTATTTATTTTTTTTTTTGTGAGCCTACCCTGTTGCTAGAGCAATGATTTCTTGTAGTATATTTTGTAATTAGACTTAGTTGCACCCTTGTACATAGGCTGATTATCTTAATGTAATTCCATGGTTATGGGTTGTGTTGTAAACATATATTGAAGAGCAGAGCACTCCATTCTATTATATGTCGATAGCTCTATTGTAGAAATTTTAGGAAGTCCATAATTTAGGGGAGACTCTGCCGAAATTTCTACATAGATTAAACTAATTCTTTTGGGAATTACTCACAGTGGTATTAGTCTTGAGTTTATCGGATGAGGATCCATGTATTTGTTAATGTTCTGCTGTCTTAAAATATCAAATAGGCTTATGAGGAGGAAGGATACATCGTTTCCCGTGTCAGTCAAGTCCTATCAGCTATGGTCATGACAAAGTGGTATTAGAGCTAGGCTTAGAGGTCTTTGGTATGCCTATGTCTTGTGGAGCAAGGGATTCCTGATGGTACCTTAATTATCATTATGTCCCAGTACATAATTATAACTAATTTTCTGTTAGGGGCCTTATAAGTTATTTAATGTCATTCTTCTTGTCTATTTCTCATCTTATATCCATAGGTGTCTATATATTTGGTTTTGGTGCTTAACAAACATTTTCTTGTGTTTGAAGAGACAATGTTATCTAGGTCACATGCCACTGCTGATCAGGTCATAGAAGAGGCCTCAGTAGGGGCTACTGCTTAGCCTGACGTACCACCTCCTAGCGATCAAGGTTGGGGATGAGCACGTGCGTCAAGTTCTGGCAAAGCTCACACTAAGGGTGGGCAAGCAGCAAGCCTCCCATCAGAGATGCTCCAGTGGAGGGGTTAGAGCCTCCTCAACCTTAGGCTCCTACTAATGTAGAGTTAGCAGCTGGACTCCAGGGTGTTCAGAGAGCTGGAGAAAATCTTATAGCTTTGATAGCAACACAAATGGCTCACAATAATGCTCCTCATACCACTGTGCCCCTTACTGAGCAAGTTAGGGCACGAGAATCACAAGATAGGGCTGAAGAGGGCAAAAGCAGAAGAATCTTAATTGAATTTATTAAATTTAAGCCTTATATTTTTACAGGGCTTGATAATCAAGAAGATCCTCAAGAGTTCATCAAAGATATTAGGCAAATCGTTGTGGCACTTGACTGTCCTAAGAGGAAATTAGTTACTCTAGCTGCCTTCTAGTTGAAGAAAGTAGCCAGATATGGTATAAGTCACTTTTATAGGGAAAACTAGTTGAATTACCTCCCTTAGAATGGGAAAAGTTCAAAAAACTATTTATGGAGCGATTTTTACCTATGAGTGTCAGTGATGCTCGTGCTAGGGAATTTGAGAGTTTAAGGCAAGTCCCTAGGGTATTAGTTGGTGAATTTGTCATTCAGTTTACTGAGCTAACTAAGTATGCTCCTCATTTAGTTCTTACTGAAAAGGACAGAATCAAACGTATCTTGATAAGCATAGTAAAGCCATTGTTCAAGGTTATGGCACCGCATATTAGTCAGTTCACTTCTTTCACTACAGTAGTTGATTATGCTAGGATGATTGCAATAAGGGATAAAGAAGACAATACCAGTACAGAAGAAAAGGAAGCATTCAGAGGAAAGAAAACCTTTAGGAAGTTTTATTGTTGGTCAATCATCTAGAGGACCTAGGGCAACAGGTCTGGCTCAATCTTTTTAGTCTAACCTAGAATCTTCAACTCAATTAATGACGAGTACAAGTAGTCATAGAGGAAATTCTAGAGACTCCAAACCTACTCACCAATTTGAATCAGGACAGAATTCATAAGGTAGATCTCCCTGTTCCTCATGTGGGAAATTTCATACTAGCCCATGTCATAAAGTCTAGGGCATGTTTTAGATGTAGGCAGGTAGGGCATATAATACCAAATTGCCCTCAGAGTCCTTACGATTCTAGTTAGGGTTCAGTATAACCATTAGGTTTTACTTACACGGGACCTAGGCCCTAGGGTACAGTTTCAATTATGGTTGGCAAAGGAAATGGTAGTAGAACTTTTTCAGGTAGAGGTTAGACATCATTTGAAAGGGGTCAAGCGTGGGTATTTTCTCTTAATAAATAGGATGCTCAGGCGTTAAATGCAGTGATTACAAGTACAATTATAGTATGTTCTCATACAACTCATGTGTTGTTTGATCCTTGTACTACTCATTCTTTTATGTCCCCACATTTTGTAAAGTTGATTGGCAAGGGTCCTATTAATTTAGAGAGCCCTTTAATAGTAACAACTCTATTAAGGGAATCCACTATAGTAGCATATCATGCACAATTATGATTGAGGGCCATGAAACAATGGTTAATTTAATAATTTTAGCTATAATTGACTTTGATGTCATTCTCGGAATGGATTGGTTGGCCTCCTGTTATACGAGTTGTATTGTCATCTTAAAGTTATAAGATGTAAGTTTCCAAATGAACCATCCATTGTTATTTAGGGCGATCGTACAATGGCTCCTAATAATTTAATATCTACCATTGGGGCTAGGAAGTTATTAAGAACTAGATTTCAAGGCTACTTAGCCTTAGTCCAAGATATGGAAGTAATGGTTCCAACATTATATCAAGTGCTGGTAGTTAATGAGTTTTTGGATGTATTCCCAAAAGAAGGCTACCTTTTGATAGGGAGATTGAATTTAACATTGATATGCTACCAGGCACCTAGCCCATCTTCATACCTCCCTATAGAATGATACCACTGGAACTTAGGGAATTGAAGAATTAATTGCAAGATTTGTTAGATAAAGGCTTTATCTGCCCAAACTCATTACCATAGGGAGCTCTAGTTCTTTTTATGAAGAAAAAGGATGGGTCTCTCAAGTTATGTGTGGATTATAAGCAACTAAATAAAGCTATAGTGTGGAATAAGTACCCTTTAACTCGCATTGATGATCTATTTGACAAGTTATAGGGTGCACAATGTTTTTTTATGATTGATTTATGGTTAGGATATCATCAGTTAAAGATAAGATAAGAAGATATTTCTAAAACGGCTTTTAGAACTCGATATGGCCATTATCAGTTTTTAGTGATGTCTTTTGGACTAACTAACAATCCCACAGCTTTTATGGACCTGATGAATAGAGTCTTTAAGCCTTTCATTGATCAATTTGTTATAATTTTTATTAATGACATCCTGGTTTACTCAAGGAGTCGAGGTGAGCATAAACAACATTTAAGAATGGTGCTGTAGATATTGAGAGAAAATCAATTGTATGCAAAGTTCTCTACATGTGAATTTTGGCTCAATAAAGTGGCCTTCCTAGGCCATATGGTTTCAATAAGTGGAACATAGTATGTTGGAAGTAATTTAGAAATAGCCTCAACCTACTACGGTCACTAAAATCTGTAGTTTCATAGGTTTGGCCGGCTATTATCACTGATTTTTGAAAGATTTATCCAAAATGGGCGCTCCTTTGACTAAACTAACACAAAAGAATAAGAAGTTTTAGTGGACCGAGCATGTAAGGAAAGTTTTCAAAAATTGAAAGACTATTTGATATCAGCACCTGTTCTTATGTTATCGTCAGGATATGGTGGTTATGCAATTTATTGTGATGTCTCCAAAGTAAGGTTGGGGTCCATCTTGATGCAGCATGGTCATGTAATTGCCTATGCCTCAAGATAATTAAAGAAGAATGAGCAGAATTATCTTACCCATGACTTAGAAATGGCTGCAATGGTATTGGCCTTAAAAAACAGGTATCATTATTTGTATGGTAAGACTTGTGAAATTTATACAAACCATAAGAGTCTTAAGCATATTTTTGAACAAAAAGATCTTAACTGAGACAAAGGAGAAGGATGGAATTATTTAAAGATTATGATTGTACTATCATGTACGACCCAGGCAAGGCCTATGTTGTGGCAGATGCTTTAAGTAGAAAGTCAATAGGGAGTTCAGCTCATATAGCTAAGGTGAGAAGACCTTTGGTTGGAGATTTTCACTAGCTATAAGAAAATGGTGTTAGGTTTGGAACAAAAAAACTAGGTGTATTATTGGTGGATGTACAAAGTCATTCTTCTTTGAGTGAAAGGGAGAAAATTACTCAATGAGCATATGCCTAACTTCATAGATTAATTAAAGATGTCGAGAATGGAAAACAAAGTGAGTTTAGCTGAGACTCAAGAGGGGCATCATGTTATGATCAAAGCTTATGTGTACCCAGTGATGATAAACTCAGAAAAGAAATTCTAGAAGAAGCTCATCAAACCCCTTATACAATCCACCCAAGAGTAACAAAGATGTATCATGATTTGAAATAATTGTATTGGTGGGAAGGAATGAAAAAGGACATAGTGGAATTTGATTCTCATTGTTTGGTTTGTCAACAAGTGAAGGCCAAACATCAAAAACCAACTGGATTGCTTCAAAAAATTAAGATACTAGAGTGAAATAAGAAAGAATAACTATAGATTTCATAACAGGTCTACCCCAAACTTTAAAAGGTTTTGATTCCATATCAGTGATTGTAGATAGACTGACCAAATCTGCACACTTCCTACCAGTGAAAACCACTTATGGTGTTACCAAATATGCTCAGATATATTTGAATGAGATTGTGAAGCTTCATGGTGTCCCCATTTCAATTATTTCTGATCGAGGACCATAATTTACCTCTAGGTTTTAGAGGGCTTTTCAGAATGCGCTTGACACTAAATTAGATCTTAGCGCTGCTTTTCATCCACAAACTGATGGCCAATTGGAGCGTACAATTCAAATGCTAGAGGAATGTTAAGATCGTGCGTCACAGACTTTGGAGGGAGTTGGGATACCTACCTGCCTTTAGTCGAATTTAATTATAATAATAGTTATCAAGCAAGTATTCAAATGTCACCTTATAAAGCCTTATATGGTAAATGATGTCGGTCTTTTATCGGTTGGTTTGAAATAGGTGAAGTAAAAATATTGGGGCCAAAATTAGTTCAAGATGCCATGGACAAGGTGAAGTTACTTGGGGAGAGATTATTAGCTGCCCAAAGTAAGCAAAAAGCTTATATGGATAATCGAAGGTGAGATTTGGAATTCATGGTGGGTGATCAGGTATTCCTCTATATGTTTCCGATATAAGGTGTAATCAAATTTGGAAAGAATGAAAATTAAGCCCCCGTTATGTTGGGCCATTTGAGATTCTGGAAAGAATTAGTACAGTAACATATCATTTAACTCTCCCTACAGAATTAGCAGGCGTACATCCAGTGTTTCATGTATTTATATTGAAGAAGTATTTTTCCAATCCATCTCATGTGCTTAAAGCCCAAGATTTTCAATTTGATGTTGATTTGACTTATAAAGAAGTTCTTGTGGTTATTCTTGACAAGCAAGTCAAGAAGCTTTGTTTTAAAGATATCACTTTTATAAAGGTTTCATGGTGCAATCACTCTCAAGTGGAAGCCACCTGAGAGGTAGAGAATGACATGCAAGCTAAATATCTGTATCTATTTGAAACTTATGGTATGTAAGTACTTTAAATTAGGGGACTGAATTTCTTAAAGGGGTAGAATGTAATATTCCAAAATTGGGCATTTAAAATTTTTACCTTGAGGGATAATTTTTTCAAACATTTACATTAGGAATAAAATAAAATAAAATAATAAATAATAAATATAGCAATTAAATTAATTGTAAAAATGGGAGATTTAAGAGAGCTATTATATTAATCTAAGTAACAAATTTCATAAATTCTAAGCAGGTGACCAAACCCTTGTCGTTAAGGCGTCAAAAGCTAATATCGGATACAAAAATACACTATAGTGGTGCAATCCAGGTCATGTTCACTTCAAAGAGCCTAGTTTGTTCCTAGGTAATTTGAAAGTAAAAATATATGAAGAGTTGGGAAAATTTGGGGTTTTGTCTTTGGTTTTATCAACTGGGTTGAATTTGTGTAAAACATAGGAAAAAGTAAATGTTTTTGGGATTTTTGTTATGAAATGTGGATTGATAAAATGATTGGATGAGGGAATGAAAATGATTAGGTTTAAATGCAATTGATGATGAAATGTCTGTTAGAGATTCAATTCGGCTTCCCAGCTTCTTAAAAGATAAATGAGAGTTTCTTTAGAAAACCATTGCCATGAGTGGTTTGAAATATCATTCAAATACTAGATCAATCAATTTGTTTATGAAACCTTTAACCCAAAGGCTCACAGCAACATTAATTACCCTATTTAATGTACTAGTGGGAGATTAATGTAAATATGTGAGAAGAACTTAAGTAACATAACCTAGTGTTATCAAGCTACTACAAACAATCATAAAATATATTAGATTTGATCAAACCCAATACTTCCACAATCATATGTAGCAATAATTCTTACAACACATGCATCAAAACATAAATCTCATAATCCAATCCATAACATAAAATTTACAGCAATGTAGATCAATGAAATCAAAATGGTTTAACTAAAACACAATGACTACAAAGAAAGGGATACTAGAAAAGGGTAAGAAAAACTCCCTAATTGATGCTCCAAGCTCAAGCATCATTTAGGCAAGTGGTGTTTAGCTACTCATGGTGGAAATGAATGCTTCACGAAGCTCCAAATCACCAAGAACAGCCACGGAAGTGCAAAAAAATGATAGAAAGATAGGAAGATAAGAGAAGAGAGTGAAGAAGGATGAGTCATTCGGCCTCTCCCATGGTTGTTGAGTGCTTTCTTCAATAAGAATCCTAATACTAACAAGAGGCAAGTTGGGTTGAGTCTTTTTAGCTAGGTTCAGAGCTAAAATATAAAACTACGCAGGTTAGGTGGAGTTTGCCGTGATAAAAAACACAAAGAGAGGTTTTAGGGCTTTTATGCAATTTTCCAATTTATTTGGTCCTTGATTGCAATTTCTTTAGGCTACCCTTTGACTTTGATCTGCAATGCAAGAATTTAAATATTTTAATATCCTATATTCTCCAATTTAATTAAGTCAAATCAATGGAAAAATTACAATTTTATCCTTACAAAGCATATTTTGCATGAAATCGCTTCTAATCCCAAATTACCACAAATATTATCAAATCATACATTTAAGTTCATCAAATCTCATAAAATCTCTTGAATTGATATTGAATGGTATGGTAAAAATGGGTAAGATGAATTCCCCACACTTAAACCTTTGCACTTATGGGCAAAGCAATTAAGTAAAAAGGAATAAAAAATGTAATAAAACCAGTGTGAACTCAACACGTTCATGTCATGGAGACAACAACTCAAATAGTTACATTCTTTAATAAGTAACAATGGTAAACTAAACATGCAAGGCAATTAACCAAAATGCGCAACTGACCAAAGGAAAGCAATGTTTCACTCAACTCACCTAAATTGGGTTGTTTCTCTCAAATCCACTTGATAAACATCCTTCCATAAGCTTAGAGTGATTCTAAAATCTCCACTATGAATGTAATGATGTAAAAGATCAAAAGGACTTTAGGGGTTTTAGTGTTAGTTTAGGCTAGATGGAGTGAGGGTAGAATGAAATGAACATGTACCAAGCTTTTGAATATGTCTTCCAAATAGACATTTACATCAACCCTCTTCAAATGCGAACTTTTATCTTCTAAACACTAAGGAAATGCCTTATTTCAAATTTCCCCATTTTTTTAGGTACTAGTTTATTTCTAATATGATAACTCTTTTCTTCTTTCTTTCTTTTTTTTGTCTTTTATGCAATCCATATCCATAATGATAAAAGACATAAATGTAATAATATAACAGTAAAATATCATTTGGAAATTTGAGCATGTTGTGCACGCATTGGTACTTGTGGTGACAAAGGTCCAATTGGGCTAACAATGGAATGAAGTTCCTAGGTTTGTGTTTATAGAGTATGGGGCATGAAAGGAATGCCTTTATCCTACCCATTATATTAATGCATACGAAGCTTAGACTAAGAATTAAAGCAAGTTCTAGAGAATGCAAAACCAAGTGGACATCATTCAAGAAAGAAAAATAAATCTGGAGCAAACAACTTCTAACAAGTTTAACTTTCATGTTCACGTGTAATGATCAATTGCACACAAAATTAATTAGCGGGTGCATTATGCAAATAGATAAATAAATATATAAGTCATCTACCCTAGAGTTTGAATACAACATGTCATCTAGCTAAGAACATGTTATCATATAGCCAAACATATTATTGATATAGAAACAAATATACAATTAATAAATAGCAATCAAATCATCCGTATGTTAACTATCCTAACTATGCTAGTGTAATTAAACAACACCTATGTACAAGTGTTAAATAAGACATGTGAATCAAAACATGTCATCTAACCTAAGCATGAAAGGCAGACAACACGTAAAAAAGTAATCTAAATAAAAGAAAAAGGCCATATTATTTTGCACAATCATCTAGAATGGGCTTAACTCTCAAAAGGTCCCCAGTGGAGTCGACTAACTGTCACACTTGAAATGTGACTGCTAGGTGTCAAAAAAGAAATAGTTTTAAATTTTTTCTTAAACAACGAAAACCAAAATTTGAGAATCACCACCAAAATTTTTAAAGGATACATTTTGGAATACTACTTTATGAGATTAGGTGGTCTGCGAACCAAAAATTAAGTTCGATAGTCGGTTATGCGTGGGGACGATATTAGGTATCTCACAACACTCGCTCTTAAGAATAATTACCCAAAGTTGATTATACAAAAATTATATGGTCTTAATTCAAATTTTGATTATTCTTATCAATCACATGTAAAAAAAGGGCAATAATAAAGAAATTAAGAAAATAAAATAAAAGAAGAAAAAATATATATATTTACAAAGGCGAACTTGACCTAGGATCAGCGCCTAGGGCCTATGTACCTTGTGATGGGAAACAAAGTCCATATAGTTCAACCAAAAATGCATATCTATTAGTTGGTGACTTTTATTTTTTTGTGAACAGAACAAGATAGTTGAAATTTATCTGCTTGTCGTAAACAAAATGAGCTTGAATTTGGTTGGCATATTTTAATTTATGAAATCAATTAAATATCACTTCCTTGCTCCTTTCATTTTCTCTTTTAAAATTTTTTAGATTTCTGGAATTTTATTTTTAATTTTGAACATGAGGTTATAGTGAAAAAGTATTTTTGGAATTTTTAATAATAGGCAAAATAAGCCCCCTTTTTTACTTTAAAAATAATAAATAAAATAAATAAAAATAACTAAAATGGAAATAATTAAAAAAAGAAAAAGGCTAAGAAAAATAAAATAATAATAATAATAACAACTATTATACCAATGGACGAAGAATAAGATGGAAACAATGATTGGATGAAGTTAACATCAATAAAGTATAAGTAATTTCTACTTCATCTTTTCAATGCAATCAAAACAAGATCTCTAACACCAACTCATGCTTCCATGATTCATGCCATAAGAGCCCACACATCACATTATAGCTTCTAAATATTTATACATGGTGCCTGCCAACTCGTAGGTGAGAAAAGACAAAAGTGCTTAAAAAGTGATAAAATGCTCATCTAATTTACCCGAACGTGACATTCATTTTCCTGGTTCTTCTCCACACTTAGCCTTATCACTGGAACTCATACCCATTGAAATAAATAACCAGGTTTTACTTTAATGTTTTAGCACAGTTCACGAAAATAAAATGGAGCAAATTTTTGCCACAACTGATGACAGTAACATGAAGCAAATTTGCATCACTTCATGACAGCTGAGAAGGAAGCTAAGGCAATAAAAGGGATGAATTTATGCAACCTAAACACGTTATGACCAAGGCCAATCCTTGAAATATAACGTGTTGTATTTTACATTGGCATCAAAGGAAAAGAACATATAGCCAGCTTTGATGGCGAGAGACGTAGACAACATTCAACAAAAGGAAGATGGAAGAGAGTAGAACATGCAAGCGACATATGACGGGATTCTCATCAGTATAATGAAAATACACAAAACAGAGAGGTCAACTTAGTTTAGGACAGTGACCCAACGGTAAACATGTAGAACAATCAATCTACATTATGACCAAAATCAAAAGGAATTTAATGAAACATTGGACAGTAAGCTAAAGGTCAAGAGTACAGTAGGGTCATCACTTATGATGGCCAAAATGAAAAAAGAAGTTTAATAGATAATACTTACCTTTCTCTTTCAGCGATGCTCTGCCTCTGTGTGCTTGAAACAGGGACTGACAAAGCAGACTTTCTTCCTTCACTCTCACGAGCTGGCCTTCTCCTCCTTCTTCTCTCTTCCACTCTCACTTTTTCTTCTTAAACTCTCCCAGTTTCGCTCATTCTTTCTCTCTTGGCCTTTTTTGTACTGCCAACTCTCACTCTTCTCTTGTGATCTTCACTTTTCCCCTCAGTCTTCATTTCTACTCTTCATCTCAGCTGCTCCGTTCACATTCTAAAACCAAACTACACATCTTTTTTTCGTGATAAGTGAAGGATGTGCTTCGAAGACTCATTCTCTTCATTATGGCTCCATGCCACTGGAGCTCTGCATGCACACCTTGCAGCTCACCACGGCTCCCCTCCCATTGCTGCTCTCTCGGCCCCCCTCCTGTCTCTGGCACTTTGGGGTACTGAAATGATACCCAGCCCCCCTCTTCTTTTTCTTTCTCACACCTTCTCCTCCTTTTAGCATGTTTCCAGCATTTTTCTCCACCTTTCGGCTCAATTTGCCTCCCACATTTTCAGTGGAGAGGGTGTGTCTTAATGGAGTGTGGTCAGCCTTTTATTGTTCCCTTCACGAGAGAGCTTTTGTTGTTGTTGTTTTTTTTTTTTTTTTTTCATTTTCCATATTTTGAATTTTTATTTGCTTTTCTTATTTTTTGTTTTTCCTATTTTTATTTTTTATTTTTTATCTTATTTTAAATTTTTATTTTGTTTTTCATATTTTTTATTTTTTTTATTTTGTGACTTACCCATTTTATATTTGCTTAATTAATGAATTAATCAATTAGTTAATTAGTCATTAATTTTTATTCTTATTTTATTTTGAGATGGGGTGTTCATAGTTTCAATCACCATGAATGAATTAAGAATCAAAAGGCTCTAATGCAAAAATTGAAAACTTTTTCTACTATCACAAATAAATAGCCAAAATTTAAATGTGGGTTTATTTATCTTAAAAACATAGTGGACACAAATGGAATTTTCTTTTTCATGATTCAATTCAAAGCCCATGTATCTAATACCAATGCAAAGTCTTACAAAAATTCAAGCTCATGCAATTTACCAACAAAGGGTTGTAACTATAATATAAAAATTGAAATGCAGACATCACACACCACTTCATCAATCAATCCCTTCGCCACACTTAAACTTGGCATTGTCCTTAATGCACAAGGAGGAAAAATCAAAGAAAGAATGGAAGAGACACAAGCAAAGCAATATAAGAAAATAACAATGAGCACAAAATAGAATACATGAGGTCCACAATTTCAAAAATAGGCCATCAGTAGCCTAACTACAAAGATTATCAAAAATATCCAACTATCCAATGAAAGTAACATGTTTGATCATACAGGTGAAAAAGTAAAAACAAGAAATGGAAATAAAAGAAAAGAAATAATGCAGAATAAGTGGCCCCCCATCTCGCTACTCCTCAGGCTGATCATCTCCAAGTTCGTCATCATCTGGGTCCACACTAGGGCTTGCTTCGATATATTGAAGCTCATCATTGAAGCCAGAGGCACTAAGATCAACATCAGTATTACTCTCGACTGGCTCTGAGGGAAGCTAGAAACCTAGATGACAGGCCATATGAGTATCCACTTTCCTGTGATAGGCATCCATCTTTTTCCTGTGGCAAGCCTCTTTGTCAAACCATAATTTCATCTAGAAAATGTCCTGTGATAGGGATGCCAAGGTCACTGTAGAACTATCAACCTAAATCCCTTCTTCTACCTCAATCTATTTAGGAGCTCTGTCCTTTGCCTCACTACCCTCATTAACCTCCATGGAGTCCTCCTGCATACTCGATCTTATTGGTCCCTTACCTCTATCATAATTCAGGACCAGTAAAGGTTGAAATTTAATGCCAATGTCAAACTCAGGGACTCCAGCTGCCCTATACATATCTAAAATCATGTGAAGAATGATCAAGCTTTGACCTTTCCTTTTACTATAGATAGCTTTGTATAGGTTATCTAAGATTAGGTCCTCCAATTTCACGGACTAGTCTGTCACCAAAAGATAAATTAAAGTGCAGTTTTCTGGCGAACCTGGCTAACGTGTAAGGTAGGGTAAACATTAGATGTAATAAAATGAAGCCAAGTCCTAGCATCTTGGTTAAGGTTGCTGCGCATAAGATAACTTTACCTTTTATGTGGCTAAAACCATTTAGTGTGATCACCTCCTAGGGTGGTAGCTATGTCAAGAAAAGGGAAAGTATTCCTATATGCTAGAATGGCTTTTTATTGGCAGTTTAGGATGTCTGGTAGCCTATAAAATCTCTTAAATATCAATAGCAATAAAGGAATCTATAAGCATATCCCTAAAGGAAATATTCCTAGGGGAGTAAAATCTAGCATAGGAATAAAAATGTTGGACAAAAGTCTCATTCCCTTGACCTTTAGGGATGATCATTTAAGTAAGCCTAACACATCAGAGTTGTACGTAAAAGGGGATATCCTTATTAGCTACAAATCGACGCTCTTAGATGAGCCACTTATTGTTGATCTCTGCCTAAATTTCCTGATATGTTAGTTGGTGTGAATGTAAGGGCATTTGGGGGGCCATTAAGACTGCAATTCAAGCACAACACAAACACAAGAAAATTGAACATACAAACAACCATGAAAGAAAAATTAGGCTCCCTAACCCTACTCTAGGTAATGCCAAATTACTACCTAACCAAAAAAATGGAAAAAGAAAGAAATGAAAAAATTAGCTAAAAGATTTGAACAAAAAATGTGAGGTGCCTATGGAGAGAAGAGAGGAAATGGTGTAGGAGAGGGAGAACATGGTTATGCCAACAAGGGTAGCTATGGTGGGGAGGGGTGGCAGGTGGAAAAGAAGAAGCAAGAGAGAAAGAAGTGGAAGTGGTCGGGGGGTGGAGAGGTGGTGGGGAGTGCAAGAGAATAGAGAGAAAAAAGGGAGAGAAGAAGGTGGTGTTGCAATAAGAGGGGTGCCACCAGTGAGGGGAAGAAAAGGGGTAGTGGGGTAGAGAGGGAAAAGAGAAAGGGGAAGTATGACGGGGTAAAAAAGAGATGAGGGAAAGAAAGGGGTAGCAGAGCCAGTGGAGGGGAGGATGGCCAGTGGAAGTGGTCGGTGGAGTTAGGCGAAGGGAGAAAAGGAGATGTTGGGAGAGGTGGCGGGCAGGGAAGAAAAGAGAGAAGAGAGAAAAGGTGGGGAATGTCACAGCGAAGGGGTGGGTTCAAAAGTTTAAGATACATAAATGTTCGCCGCAACAAACAACACAGAGACGGGAGGATAAATGCAACCAAATAACCTTTCACCGCAACGAAGATGTGTGTTCACTGCGACGAACAACACAAAGAGAGGTTTTAGGGCTTTTATGCAATTTTCCAATTTTTGGTCCTCAATTGCAATTTCTTCAAGCTAGCCTTTGACTTTAATATGCAATGTAAGAATTTAAATATTGTAATATCCCATATTCTCTAATTTAATTAATTTTAAGTCAAATCAATGGAAACATTACAATTTTATCCTTACAAAAGCACATTTTGCATGAAATCGTTTCCAATCCCAAATTACCATAAGATATTATCAAATCATACATTTAAACTCTTCAAATCTTATAAAATCCCATGAATTGATATTGAATGGTACGGTAAAAATGGGTAAGATCAGTAGGTTCAAATGGTTAAGCCTGACCCAAGCTTGCACTAAGACCTGAGTTCGAATCCCCTCTCCTACATCAGAGTATGATTTTTGTTAAGCTGCCACATGTCCCTAATAAAGAAAGTATGAAAATGCCCCTAATTTTCATCGTTCTTCCTGGAGCTTCATAACACTTCCTCCCTCACCATTTCAAAATTTTTGCATCTTCTTCTTCACACATCGCTTCGAGGCCACCACCTTTGTGCTTCACCATCAGTTCCGATCACTTGGGGTGGTTGGAAAATTGCCAAAAGTCCAACGAAAAGTGCAACAACAGTGAGCATTTTTTTTTTAGCTCAGATTAGCAATTTCAGGTGAGATTGACATCATTTCGACCTACTCTCCAGGGATTTCAGTCTTTAATTTCATGAAAATTGATCAAAAATCTAGTTCAATCCTCAATGCTCCGTTGCAAATGAACAGTAGTAGCTAATTCAAAATTTGGCCAAAATAAGGTGAAATTTCGTTGTTTTGCTTGAGTGGTTTTTTTTAGAATTTATTTTTTTTGTTGTTTTCTACCCATTTATACTCCCAATTTCATGAAATTGTGCTTGAATTTAGAAATCCCAAATTTTAGATGAAGAACATGAATAGTGTCTAAGATTCGAAATTTGAAATTGAAGCATGATTTGAAGTTGTTTAGGGGAAATTCTTTAGGAGTTTGATCTTAAGTGAGGTTCTAACAAATCCCATGTGTCAATTTGATGTATGGAACACTAAATTAAAAACCCCTCTTTCTTGGTAAGGAATTGAGGTGCATAGAGTATTGAAAATCAAAGAAATTCTAAACCTTTAGTGTTATTGGACATCAAGAAGGATTGTAGGAGTTGTATGAAGTTGCCAATTGGGTGGTAAGTGATTTTGAGAATTTTCCCTCAAGGTCACATAAAAATTCATTTTTGCAAGAGGGAGTTTTATGAACAAGAGTGCAATAAAAGTAATTATTAATGTTCAATAATTAGTTTGTTAATGATTGGAATAATTTTTTTTAGATTCAGTTGATAATGTTATGCAACTCAAGGACTACAAAGAGTATTATTTGAGTTTATTGGCCTGAGGGCATTTTCAAAGTGTTGGAAATATATTTAGTGCAAAAATATTAGTGTTAGCATCAATGAAAATGAGGCTTTAAGTTTGTGAATCATTAGGTTCCCAAAGTGCTTTCTAAGCTTGTGTATACCATTATGTACAATTGTAGAAGTTAAGATCATTAAGAGGAATAATGGAAACATGCAGAAAATAAGTATCAGAAATTTTGTTTGAATAAGTTATTGTGAGAATTTCTATTAGAAATTATTTTAAATAAGATTTATTAATTGTTATACTTTTAGGGTTAAAGTTGTTCTTTTATACCCAACAAGTAAGAAGGTGATTTGTGAGTGCTTTGACCAAGTGAGTAGATAATTCTAATTATGCAAGATTTTTGTTTAAAATTATATATTTCCAAATATAAATTTTTGTTATCTCTGGTACCTTGGGGCAGACTTCTAAATTTATAAATTTTATTACATATTCTGATACCTGGGAATTTTGTTGGTTTTATAGACTTTATAATTCTGCATTTTTTAATGATCTAAATTATTTAAATAGGAAATTTTGAAGTGATTTGATTCTGAACTTCTGACTTCTGAATATGGATTTTTGTATAGTTAAGAAACTTTTGGGAATGTATCCAAAACATAACCTTGTAGCTAACAGCAGTAGACGTTAGTCGTAGTGCACTTCGATAGGTATCCTGATATGGTTGCGTATGATGCCCTTATCTCCATATTCTATTTAAAGCCTAAGGACATTACTATAATTATTCAGAGCTTAAGGCCGATAATAGGGTGCTTTAGTCTGATTACATTAGTCTTGGGCTAGTTTGGTATTCAGAACATTTGATGGTTCTGTAGGAAATTCCCATTGTATTTGGTTAAATTGGATATTTTAAATATTTATTGTATGTCGAGTCAAATGAGGTAAGAACATGACTTGAAAACTCAAGGCTGGCTTATTTGACAGTTAATGATTTTCCTCTACTTCTAAAACTGTTAATTTGCCTCTATAAGTTATTTGGTTTTAAACAACACAAGTTTTAGTGGTAAACTCTACGATTGTTAGTCTGTCCATTTTCCTTATATTATTAGTATTATCTGCTTACTGAGTTTCCACTCACCCTATTATTTAACATTTTCATATTCCAACGTTAATCCAAAACACCCACCTACGGAATAAGAGCTACGATTTTTTTTTTTTTTTGTGAGCCTAGCCTGTAGTCAGAGCAATGGTTTCTTGTAGTACATTTTGTAATTAGACTTAGTTGCTCCTTTGTATATAGGTTGATTGTCTTGATGTAATTCTATGGTTGTGGGCTATGTTGTATACATATGTGGAAGAGTGGAGCTCTACAATCTATTGTATGTCTAATAACTTTATTGTAGAAATTTCAGGAGGTCTATAATACAGAGGAGACTCAACCAAAATTTTCACACAAATTAAACTAATTCTTTTAGAAATTACATGCAAAGGCATTAGTCTTAAGTTTATCAGATGAGGATTCATATATATGTTAACGTTCTGCTGTATTGAAATATTTGATAAGCTTATGAGGACGAGAGATACTTCGTTTCCCATTTTTGTCACGTCCTATCAATTAAGGTCATGACAATAAGCTTATCTAAAGAAAATACCCTAACTTACAACCAGTTACTATAGTTATTTATCCTATATAGTATCTAGGATTTTAGCTATACGCCTAACCATTCTGCATTTTTTAATATTACGAGTTGCTTTTTTTTTTTTTTTTTTCTTTGTCTCCTTTCTCTTTCTTTTGTCTCCTTTTCTCTTTCTCTAGCTAATTCCGTTCACTGGAGGTTGCATGCAAAATGGTGCTTTCAAATATGGTCTTTATTTATCTCCCTATTTAGAGCACAAGTAGCCCCACATTTTAGAGAAAAGATATTATGCCCTGAACATTCTAAATACTCGAATACATTATGGTTGAACTAAAGTTCCTTATTTCTATTATGTCATATCCACAAAACCAACAATAAAAAATATATTCAATTTCATTCATAATATTGAATTCTATACGAAACCAAATAGAAGAAAGTTTTCTTGCCATGAGCAATTAGAATTTCAATAAGAATCATAACAAAGAGGGTCAAATTCTCCTACAACGTATTTCATTATGAACATAGTGTTACAATCACATGTAATATTTTAGAAAACGATTTCCTTTTTTGGGTTTTTGGTTCCAATGCCACGTAGTTTATCAAACAGAAAGCTGAGTTTATGGAATCCTAGAAAGCAAGAGTCTTTTGGAAGTGTAATGTCCCCAAATTTAAAAAGAAGACTCCAAGCAAATCGTTCACATTCAAACTTCAAAAAAAAGCACCGCATTTGTGAGTATGTATAATTAGGGCATTCGAATTATTTAATTACCACTTGTATTAGGAGATTTTATCTTTCACCTACCACTTGTATTAGGAGATTTTATCTTTCAGCTTTAAGTGAAAAAAAAAAATTCAGAAAAAGCAAACTAGAATATGTTGGTTTTAGTTTTTCAAGCTCAATTAAAGATGGCAACAACCAAGAGTCATGAAGCATCTCATTCTCCCTTATGTCATTCCCCTATCTTTCTATCTCCATCTTAACTTCAAGGGCGAATTTCTTCCATTCTCATTTTTCGTAGCAATGTTGGTACCTACGGAAATCTCAGTATTATAAAATTTCATGAAATTTAAGTAAAATTTTATAAAAAATCACTAAAAAATTTTAAAATAAGACTATTTTTTTATTTTTAGACAAATCCTTTTTATAAATTTGAATATGGAGTTTCTTTTTTTAAGAAAAGAATGATATGTATTTAACAGATGAAATTGTCTATGTTCAATATAAGTGACCTTTATTTAACCAAAAAAAGAAAAATCTGACTTGAAGCAAAAATGACTGATTAAAACCAACAAACAAATAAAGATTTACAAAGAAACTAACTAGGTTCAAACCACCTTAGACTACCTTGGCCCATGACTAAGTCTTGAATAACTGACTCAATTCTTATCCCAACTTAATCAAAAATCCAATACAATCCAACCCATCCCAATATGATCAAATCGATCATGATAAATTAGGTCTTGTACAACTTAATTGCTAATGAGATCAATGGCATGGCCATTGTGCAGACTAGGAGCTATTTTATTTAATTTTCCTTTATCAATTTCAAATTTGTTTGAAACTTTGTTAATTATGTCTATCATTACATAATACTATCTTACACTTTTTTATATTATAATATTTCAATTTTAAAATTTTAAAATATACAAAAAAAAAAAAAAAAAGAGGACTTCTAAATCGCCTTCTAAGTGACAAATTGCCATTTGAAAGAAAAGCAGAATGCGTGCTGGTGTCATATAAGGGGAACATAAGTGACAGTTGCAAAAATATCTCATTTAGAAGCCAAAATAGATATAGGAGTATTTGGTTAGAATTTTATTAAAGTATGACTAGTACATACTTTTTTGCACCGTAATAAAAGCAAATTCATGATGAACTATCTTAAATATTAATTTAATAAGAGTAATAATTTTTCTATCAAATTTTTAGATATATTATAAAGACTGTTAACACCCACATAACCAAATTGAATTTGATTTCATATCTTTTAAAAATAATAGCCTGCTATACTTGAAAAAAAAAAAAAACCAAATGCTAGTTAAAAATAATGACTATTACATTATACACAGATCTTTATTAATTTTTAAAAGTAGCCACCTTTACGAATGTACAGAGTGATGAATGAATAAGCTATATATAAAAAAAAATAAAATTAATGTACAAGCTAAATATGTAGTATTAATCTTAACATAAATAATTATAATTGCGCCACTCCAACGAAACCTCTCGGTGATAACACATACTTGTATGCAACAAGCAAGTATTTACCCAATCTTTATTTCAAATTTAGGAACAAACTCAGGGCCAGAAAAAAAAAGAAAAAAAAAGTTGGGAGCAAACTAAAAACGAGAAGTGGCAAAAGCATACGGAGAATGAGAGACTAGCAAAGTTTTATCAGTATACATGCCGAGCAACCTGAAATAGCTACAGGATATAGATGTAAAGATTTGCATGATTAAAATCAAAATCCAAGGATTGGCCAAATAGAAAGAAAAACATCAAAATCTAAGCCCTAGGCAGAGCTCACACTTTTTCGGTTTGCCATGTATGTTAAATAAATAGTCCATACATAGGAGCAGGAACTGTTCATCAATGGCTGCAGTAATGGTAAAACAGACAAACATCAGCTAAGCAGCTAGAAAGTAAGTGCTGATTGAGTTTACTGATTAATATCAAATTGAAGGTTGAAACAGAGCAAAAATTATGGTCAGGGAGGAACCTTTACTTCCCATACACAAACCTGTAACTGAACTGGAACGAATTTGAAAGTCACAAAATCGCAGATAGGCCAAAACACAGCATTACTCAAGAGTGTAGGAAGCAGATCCCGCTTCAACCTAGCAGCGATTTCAGGACCGCTTTCACCTGAAATTGGTATCAAATGGTAACTCAGAATTACAAGGGATTTCGTACAAAATGAGCAGGAGGAAACTTTATCAGCCTATTTAAAAAGGCTGAGCTTAACAAGGCAAGCAGTGCATGGAAAAAAGCGCAAATGATACATCAATTTAGCGTCCAACATATAGAAAAGAGCAAGCCCATAATTCAGCCCCGAATTACCTGCCTCTGTTGAATAAAGCCGTGAAACAAAGCAGCAATAGCTAGAAATAGGCATGCAAGTATAGTACAGACCCCTAAACAAACAGTGAGTAAAAGTGGAAATTGCCAACATTCTGAAAGGGAAAAGTTGCTAATCACCTTGTAGAATAGAATTATAGGAGAAGAAAACAGTATTGATGACAGGACCAAATACAGCTTGCCCCATGAAAATTTTCTTCAAGGTTGATGGCACATCTGTCTTTGGGAAAACCTTGGACATACTGTTAAACCACAAATGCTGTGATGGCCCCAAAATCAGCAATCCATACATTGCCATGCGCAATGTCCTTATCAAATCATAAGAAGCAGAAGGAGATGGCAATGTAATTGTCTACCATATGTGCAAATCATTGAGTTAGCAAAGGCACAAAGACTAGAACATATAAAACCAAAAATAAAAATAATGACAGCATGTTTTTTAACCAGAAAACATAATTCTCCCCATAGGGTTCATTATTAGACATCAGTTAGAAAAAAAGAAATGCACTTCGGTAATTTGAATAAATGTTCAATCAAGTGTGGAACATATTCATTTTTTACATCACTATTTAAGACAGTAAGGGCATCGCACAAGAAGCATATATTTTATTTCCACTTTCGCATGGCAAAATATACTGGGAGTTTATGTATTTCCTACAAATCATTTAAGCAAATAATTTTGGAACTTCAAAATATAAACATATGCGGAAAGAAAGGCCCCAATCCTGGCCAGGTCCAAAAATACAGTAAAACTTGAAACAGAAACTAATAGCCAGTATTTAAAACTTCAGTAACAATACAAACTAGTCTCATCTGCCTCATGTCATAGAATAGAACAGAGAAAAAAGTTTAAAACACTGCCTCATAATAGGCAATAGGACCCATCCCCAGCCTGATCCAAAAAAAGCTGAAAAACTAGAAACAGAAAATAATAGCCAGTATTTAAAACTTAATTAAATCCGGAAACCAGTCTTATCTGCCTCATATTACAAAACACAGAAAAAATTTTAAGACACTGCACATAATAGGGAATATGTGAATTGGAAAGAAGGGCACGGAAACCAAACCACGTTAAAGAAAATCTAAGATTCTTGATATCCAAAGAGCAGTGTTCAACCCCCGTTCGACAGAAAATCAAAAAATGTAAGCATTCGAATCCTTCACTCACAAGCTCAATGAATATTATTAATGACGACTGCTTTGAATGTTATCAAAGAACAGCATCAATGATCGGAAAACAAAAGTACTTTAAAGGAAGAGAAAGGCAGAGCATCCTGAAAACAGGCCTGACTTCGCAAAAAGCACATGCACAAGGGGCATCTAAGCATAAGAAGACTAAATTGGAACTGCTAATGTAATCAACTTCAACAAAAATTCGGGGGCTAGTAATGGAACATAATGCATATGGAACTAGACCAGTGATTAAAATATATTTTCAATATTATTTGTTCATGAACATGAAACTATGTGTTCACAAGTAGTGGAAAATACAATTTACTCAAACCCGTCCCCCTTAAGGGAAGGGATTAAATCTTCAATTCTATAATGATTAAACAAATTGTAAGCATAAATAACACCCTCCAAACCCACCAAACGCACATTTGGCTTCAAGAGTGAACAAAATGTGGACCTACTACAACTATGCTAAAAAATAAATTCAAATGTACAAACAGTTCAGATTAAACTCAACGTTTCTTAAGTGGTACTGGTTCAAGTACCAGTTCAGGGAACCAATTAATTAAAGCTTAAAATGTTTTGTGAAAGCTCAAAAAGGGATTTCATATCAAACAATTAAAACTATTTGCAGCACTTAACTTTCCATAAATTCACAGCATTGTCATATAGTACCCTTACAGATTGAAATTAGCCTAGTACAGCTACAACAAGCAGTGATGCAAAACCGAAACTGTCCACCTGTGAAGTCAAGTCAGCTGCGACAAAAATAAGCGATGATGTTATGCTCTTTGTGACAACTGGCTGGGTTTCTAGCTTCCGCAGATACCAACCCACGAATCCAAGCCTTGATGAAGAAGAACTCGTTGCAGAGTATGAAGGCGAAGAAGATTTTCTGATTTGGTGACAATATCGAATACATGGTGGGCATTGTTGCAAATTCGCAAGCCAAGGGGTTTTAGGTACAGCTCCGTCATCGAACAACACTTTTCTACCGCGCAGCAGGAGGAGGCAGCGTTTGCCGATATCCCGCACGACGTTGATGTTGCTCATAGTCACAGATTCTTGTGAACTTGCTGCCTTGAACACTGAACTTCATTTATGCCATCTTCGCATCTAAAGGCTACGCCAGCTAGATTATCGTTTGATTTTTTGTAAAATTTGAGCTTAAAACTCAAATTCAACAAATCTATATGTAAATTCGATCTAAAATTCCGCCGACTAATGTGTATTTAAAGTTTCTCAAGCGCGACTGCGAGAGACATCGCGAATCCTAGAAAAAGGGAGAAGGGGATTGAGAGTCGTTAACCATCTTGTTGCCCCTCCTCAAACGACTTGCCGTTTTGCCGTCTATAAACCAAAGATCTTCCTTTCATCTCAGAAAATTTTTACAAGAAACTGAAAATGAAAACTACCAAATAAGTTTGTCGTAATGAAAGAAAAAAATTATTATTTTCAAATTATTTTATCATAAAAACTGGAGTATACTTTTATTATAAAACCTAGAGCAAATTATATTTTTTACCCATCAAAGTTCTTTTCTTTAATAATTGGTTCCTAAGTAAGTACCATTTTATTTCGGTTCTAAAATGATAATTTTTTTATGAACATAAAATATTTGTAATAAGACTATTCTAACATTATCAAGGATAAAGCTTACTCAAGAGTGAATGTGGACCACTCAAATGGGTTATAGGAAATATCCCTAAAGATAAATAACTATTAACATGAGGTCTTGATAGAAGAAAAATTTCAACAAGGATTCTTTGTGGCGTGGAGAAATGGATTCTCTCCATTTTCAGAGATTGTGCAATTGGCGCAATCTCTCCAAATGGAGAGTAGAAGAGAAAAATACTTTTTTTATCTTTTTCCTAACTTAAAAAAATTGAGCGAAATGCATTATATGTAGCTGGCTTAAATTGCAGAGAATCGTAATTTATGGTAAAAACCTTTTTAATTTTTTGCAATAAAAATTTAGAATTATTAAATCAAGCTTCAATTCGAATAACTCAAACAAGAATAGAACAGAGATATTAACTTCAAAAATAATCTCTCTCCTTTTTGAGAGCACATCTCTCTCTCTCCTTTGTGAGGGTTATTCTTTCCAACTGGATTACGAGTCTCAAAAGCCTTTGGGGCTTTTACTATTTGGGCTGAATTTACTTTATCTGGTTTATGTGTTCTGTGAATAAAAATAGACTTGGATGACGGCGAATTTGGTGATGTTGAGGAGGATCTGGTGGCACTCGATTGGGAAGCGGCAGGAACAACTGGTACTGAAGAGTTCACTCTTGTTGGGAAATTAATTGCTTGCCAAATTATGAACTAAAAACCTGTTAAATCTCTCACTCTAAAGAGTTGGAACACTAGAAGGAGTATTGCAATCAATGATTTGGGTGAGAATTTGTTCTCATTTCATTTCAATAGGGGGGAGGACTTTCAAATGGTACTGCATGATTCCCCTGAGAATGTGTTAGGTTTCATTATGGTGGTATGCAGATGGTCTCCAATGCTCTCGATCCAAGAGATTGATTTTAATAATGTTACTTTTTGTATTCAGTTCCATGGACTCCCCCTGGAAGTGATGACCGGAAGAACATCTTAACTCTAGGGAGAAAGGTGGGTATTGTGCTAGCGTTTAAGGAACCAATGATCAATGGTGGCATTACTAGAAGTTTTATTAGAGTTCACGTCAAGATTGATGTGCGTAATCCGTTGAAGGTTGGCTTATGGGTACCTAGATCAGGACTTCCTAATCTATGGGTTACTCTGAAATTTGAAAAATTGCAGAATTTCTATTTTGCCTGCGGTCGACTGGGTCATGACCTTTAAGCATGCCCCAATATCGTTAATGATGATGCAAGGAGCCTAGACAGGAAGTATGGGACTGACTTAGGAACAACTCTGGTCGGACCTCTAGTAGGTATTTTAATGGCGGAAACTGCCTACTGGCATAAGGGGGGAGGAGGCTCCAAATGTGTGCGTGGAGACTCACCCAAGATTGGGCGCGTGGAAAAGCTACAGTCATTCTGAGTTAATGGATATGAGAATACACTTGAAGTGGCAGGAGCTAATGATTGGTAACAACAACGTGGCAGTTATGACGTGGTATGGCCAAGGAAGCTAGTCTCAAGGTAACATTAGGGGTGGGACAATCAATGAAGTACTGCCAAGGGCGTGTGCTAGTGGGCCAAAAAGCTTTGGGTTGGATCTTGCTAATCCAAACACCTTGAATACTAAAAAATATGAAAACTCACTATGAATAGTACGGCCCATGACTTTTATGCATATGATCCATCAAACATGAAGTGGGCTCCTCGAGACTCTGTAAAGGCCCAGGAATCGATCGATAATACTTACAGGAGCTTACATCACTCACCTTCTGTTCAATCAAGCCTAATAGCTGGAAAACAGATTAATTACTATGTTGAATTATCCCCGATGAAGACTTTCCTATTGATGGCAGAGAGGTGGTACCCGAAGTGATGGTTCCGTATGAGTACGAATTAGTAAAGGAGTTAAATAAGATAAAAGGTTAAAATAATGAGTTGGTCCCCTAAGTTTATTTATTATTTTAAGATGGTCCTTTAAATTTGAAGTGTTTTAAAATAGTCCCTCAAATTTTAATTTTGTCTCATTAAAAAATTTTTAAGTGAAAACCATTAATAATTTAACACCGTTAATTTCCTTACTTATACGGAAGCCATGCATATAATTTTCTTATTTAAAATAATGATGTGACATCTAATTATTATTTAAAAAATAAAATACAAATGGCACAGCGCCACAACCTACCAAGTCGTTGAAGAAAACTCGCGGTATCATCAACCTGGCAGTGGCACCATTTGTTCTTCCTCCTGTGCTGTCTATTCCATCTTCTTTGTAAAATGCATTAACTTTCACATATAAAGCTGAGTTTGTTGTCCAAAACGATGATCCAACAACGATAACACAACTGTCTGTCTAAATTCATTCACGTGATTTAGAATCATGTTTAAAATGAAATTTTTTATTGATATTATCAACTCCAGGGAATCAAACGTTTTCATACCTCCCTCAATTGGAGCATACCATAATGTTACTAAAGATAATTGACCATATCTCATCTACATCGAGAAGCCTCAATTCGTTCATCCTTGAAACCTTATAATTATGTTCATTTAGCATAATAAGAGTGTAAGAAAGCTTAAGAAAAAAAATTCACGAACAAATCGCCTCTATGACTTCTCTCTTGGTTTACTTTATCTTCATTCCTCCAAGAAAAATGCTCGCCGCTACTTTTTCGTAAACCATTCTTACTCTCTTTCCTTTCTCGATACTCTTCGTCAAACCCTTATTTTTTAGCTTAGGAACAGGAGTATTCCAAGTCTCTTCCTCCTTCTTTCCCACACTCTCACATGCCTCATTCTTCTTCCCCATTTGTCTTTTATACTTTCGTCTTATTGAATCCTTGTTCTTCACACTCTTTCCAAGCTCACTCTTTAACCAATCTTTCTTTCACTATCTTTTTTTCATTTTCTCCTTCTTTTCCATGTTTTCATTCTTATGCACTTTCATCCTTGGGGCTCAATATTATAAGTTTTAATAATGACACATATGTGATAAAAATATAACAAATGAGTTAAACATATAGTATGAACATATACCTAAATTGATTATTAACATGTAATACTTTATACTTGAATTATCCCTTTTATGAGATATACATACTCATATTATATCCAATAGACTATAATATTACAGACAATTAAAATGGGATATTTATAGGAATCTCATATCCATGATAAAAAATGTTTATATTCTACTAATTGTTATTAAAATATGCATATTGGAATACATGAATTTGACCAAGTATTTAGCTTGTAAGTTGGACTAACTATTATAAGCTTATTATTATTTTATTAAATTTATTTGGACTTACATTTATTGAGCCAATACATTTTGGTCCTCATGATATAAGTTTGGGTCGAAAAAATAAAAGAGATATAGATATTAATGAAGTTGTTTTTAGACCTTAGATTACTATTTTTATTATATCTCATAAATCAAAGAAATTTCAAAATAAAACCTATTGCATTTGAAAATAGACTTAAACATCTTTCTAGGCATATATCACATGCTTAAAATAAAGTTGAAATTCAAAAGTTATTATGGTCAACATTTTAGATATGAATATCACACTTTTTTCCAAACCTTTAGTTACAATTTCAACAATATTTCCGCAACTGATAAGAATTTTGAAATGAGATTTCCTTTATATGAAAATAGACTCATACAGCTTTCCAAAACTATATCACATGCATAAAATGGATTTAAAATGAAAGAGTTATGAGGGTCTCAATTTGCAGTTAAGTATATTAATTTATTATCTAACCTTTTGTCACTCCTTCAACAATATCTCAACAACCAAATTGAATTTTGAAATGAAAATTGTCAAAATAAAAATTAGACTCACAAAGTTTTCGGTGATACATAATTTGTCCCAAATGGAGTTGAAATGAAGGAGGTATAAACATTTAAATTTGTAGCTACGGAATAGAAGATAGTCATAAAGTCAACAAATGGAGCTACTTACTTCCAACAATCAAATTGTACAAGTTTGAATTTCTCCTTCGCTCCAAATGGTTCTCTTGCTTTTTAGCCTATAAATACATGTCTCAAGAGCTTAGAAATCATAAGAAACAAAGTGAAAAACATCTTGAGTGATTTATACTCTTAAATATCTTTATTCTTGCTAGTGAGCTTCATTTGTGTTATTTGCTCTTTTGAGAGTTTTCTTGTTGTGAGTATTTCCTTCTTGAAAAGATTTGTTATTTCAAGGAAAGAGATTCCTTGAGGAGAGATTAAATTCAAAGAAAGGTTTTCCTTGAAGAGAGTTTGGTTTTAGGTGGAGTATTCTTAAAGATTTGTAATGAATTGCAAATTAGTAGAAAATCTTAAGCATTTATGTGAGGACTGAATGTAGGCTTGGGTTGAAGCCGAACTAGGATAAGCTCTATTTGTATTCTCTCTTCCCTTACTCTCTTATTTTTGAATTTTAATTGTTATTTATTGCTTTCCATACTTCTATAATGAAAATTATTTTGCATCAAGTTTTCAATTTAGGAAAGAATTTTTGTTTATATCTTAAATTTTTATGAACACCTAATTCACCCCTCTTCTTAGGTGTCAACCTATTTCAACACATCCCTCCCTCACTCACGCCGTTCATTTCATTTCTTCTTCATAGCTCTCTCCATTTCACTTCTCTTCATCTCTAAGTGTCAATAACGCAAGAGGAAGAACAAACGGTGCCACTGCCGGGTTAATGATGCCACAAGTTTTCTTCAGTGACTTGGTAGGGCTAGGCATATGCCACATTATTATTTTAAATGAAAAAATTATACATATGGCTTCTATGTATGCAAGAAGTTTAATGGTGTTCCAACAATTTTCGCTTAAAAAATATTTTTAATAAGACAAAATTAAAACTTGAGGACCATTTTAAAACACTCCAAACTTAAAGGACTATTATAAAATAATAAGTAAAGTTAAAGGACTAACTTATGATTTTAACCTAAGATAAATTTGAATAGATGTGATGCAGTGGATTCCTATAAGAATATTGTCCTCTCTCTAATCAAATGGCAATGTGCTAAGTAGAATTCTAAGGGTGCAGGATTTACGAATATTGAGGTGGTTTTCAATCCTTAGATCTATCCTAGAAGCACGTCCAACACTTCACAACATTGGAAGAGGAAAACAAGGATATCAGGACATAGGATAAGTCATACAAAGTTGGTGGATGTTCCTATTTTAAGTGAAGATGAGACAAAATTGATTGGCGAGAAAGATAACAGTATATGGGGACATGGTGTTGTATCTGCTGAAGGTTTATGTGGCTTACCTGGAAAAGCCACCAAGTCTCCCTGAGTCTCATACCCTAGAACTGTCAAGGTATGGGGGCGACTTTGACAGGTAACTATCTCAAAGACATTTGTAGTATGTACAAGACCTCACTGGTTTTCTTAATGGAAACCAGAATAAAATAAGAAAAAAAAAGAATTAAAGAAGATGCTAAGGAGATTGAATTTTGGTAATGCTTTTTATGTTAAACCAATGGAACTATCAAGGGGTTTGTGCCTACGGTGGAAGGAATATGTAGAACTTGAGGTGCTTATGTCCTCTACAAACATCATTCATGTTAAGATTGGAAGGGGTTTGGATAACATCTGGGGGTTTTGTACCTTCATCTTTAGACCCCTAAAAGAGCAAGAAAAAAATGTATGGTGGAATTACTTGTTGAGCTTGGACACAGGTGTTGAACACCCATGGTTTTGTGTCAGGTATTTTAATAATGTCTTTTCATCATGACAAATAGGGTAGGCAATTCTATTTTATACAAAGCTATTCAGTGTTTCACAATTTCTTACTAACTATAAGCTCTTAAATTTAGGATTCAAAGGGCCTTGTTTTACATGGTCAACCTAAAGATTAGGATAGGTACACATCAAGGAAAGGTTAGATTGCACTCTATGTAATTTTTGTTGGAATTTGTTGTTTCAAAGTACTTAAATCCTTCATTTTAAAGTAGTGGGTTTTGATCATATTCTGTTAATGGTTGTGTTTAATTTTGCTAAATCTCTCACTTTAAAAACTTTAATGTTTAAACTCAGGTGGATTACTTATATTGAGCTATTCCCGATGATTGAGAGGAATTAGACTAAAGCTACACTAAGTGGTGATAAGTTGCTAGTTTGGTTTCTAAATAATGTAAGGTATAAGGTACACTACAAAGATGGTGTAAAAAAGAATTCCCTAACAATACAATTGTTTAATAACTTTTTCTCCTAATACCATAAATGAGTGGATGGTGTTTGGAATGAAGGGTTGGCACATAAGGCTTAAACCTCTTCTACAACAACTGGAAGATGTATAGGGGAAGGAGGAAATGTATTTGGTGCAACGATCCTATACTCAATGGCTAAGCTTAAGAGATAAAAGTTATAAATTCTTCCACAGTAAAATTGTTCAAAGGAGGCAATGGAATAAATCCTAAAACTGAAAATTGATAATGGCTTGGGGACCGTAGTTGAATGAATTATTGCTAACTTTTTTTAGAGGTTTCTATCTAAAACTATTTGAATCAGAAGGCAGAGGGATATCTCAAAAGCCTTAAATGTCATGAAACTAGTAATTAAGGAGAATGATAATGAGATGTTTCTAAAACATATAACCTACAAAGAAATAAAACTTGTAGTCTTTCATTTGGGTGCATTGAAGGCCCCAGGCCTGAATTATTTTAATGGCCTCTTTTATTAACATGCACAGAGTAGCAGATCAGGTATGCAATGTTGTAGAGGAGTTTTTCTATACTGAATGCTCTTTTTCAGGTCTAAATGATACCAATCTGATGCTGATCCCTAATATTAAGGTACCTAAGCAAATGAGGAATTTTAAACCAATAAGCCTTTGCAATTTCTCCTACAAGAAAAAATCCAAAGTCATCGCAAATAAAATGAAGCATATGTTGGTTGGTTGTATCTTTGAGAACTAGCAAGCCTTTATTTCAAGTAGGCAAATATAGGATAACATCCTTATTGTTTATGAAGCATTCCTTTATTTGAAATTAAAGGCTGAAAGGATACATAAGCTGGAAGTTAAGTTTAACATGAAGAAAGCATAAGATAGAATGAAGTGGGACTTCTTAGAGCAGGTTCTACTAAAGATGAGTTTCAATAAATCTTGGGTTAATAAAATTATGGAGTGTGTGAGGTTTGTGTCCTTTAATTTCTTGTTATTTAGAAAAAAAAAGGTTATTGGCATTAAACTTGGAAGAGGCCTCAAACAGGGGGACCCCTTGTCTTCATATCAGTTTATTTTAATGGCAAATGTCTTAACTAACATGTTTAATGATTCGATAACTGTTGTGCACCTCAAGGGGATAAAATTAGCAAGATGTCCTACCCTTTCCTATTGCGTATTTATAGATTTCCTTATTCTTCCTTAAAGTAATAAGAGAGAATTGTCTAACATAAAACAAATCTTGGAGGATTATTATATGGCATTGAGGCAATATGTGAACTTGGACAAATTTTATATCTTTTTTTTCTAAGAACACTCATGATGATCTTAGAGAGGATATCTGTGATTGCTTAGGCATTTTGAAAGCTAAATCCATAAAAGAATACTTAAGCCTTTTTGATATCATAAAGGAGATCAAAAACTAAAGCTTTTGGTTTTGTGAGGGACAGGGTTTTCAAAATAATCCAAGGCTGGAAATATAGTTTGCTATTACAAGTGGAGAGGAACCTCTAATCAAAGTTGTGTCAATGCTATTCCAACCTATCCTATGTCATGTTTTCTTTTTCCTATTAAGACATATAAGGAGCTTGATAGTTTCATTGTAAACTATTGGTAAGAGTAAAAAAAGGATGAAAGAAGAATTCATTGGCATGCCTGGAAGAAAATCTCAATCTCTAAGGAAGATAGGGGTCTAGGATTTAAAGATTTCGCTAACTTCAAGCTTACTTTACTTGCAAAGCAAGCCTAGCATATCCTTACTTCTCCTTATTAGTGGTGGGTGAGTATTTTAAAGGGTATATATTTTATTGATGGTAAATGTTTAGCTACACGAAAGGGAGCACATATATCCTAGGCTTGGTCAAGTATTTAAGAAGGTAGAAGATTGTTTATGGAAGACCTGTGTTTGAATGTGGGTAATGGATGCAAGATTGACTTGCGGCAAGATCTAATGGATTCGAAGCCTCCTAGTTACAAGTTAACCTCAGAAGTCCCTCTAGAAGCTGTTGATGGTACGAAAGTGGCTAGATGAATCAATGACATGAGGTAGGAGTTATCGGCAATGGAAGCGTGGTTATCTAGGGAAGAGTTACAAGCTATAAGACATATTCCTTTTCCTAGTAATTGTAAAGGTGATAAGCTAGTATGGATAGGACAGAAAGATGGAACTTATGCAGTAAAATCAGGCTATCACAAAGCTAAAGCTCTCTTTAATCTATAGAAACCTAATAAAGATGATTCATCATATAGAGTTCCACCTCTATTATAGATAGCGATTTGGAAGTTGAAGATTCTAAACAAAGTGAAACACTATATCTAGAAAGCATGCATAGGAGCATTGCCAACTAAAGAAAATCTATGGAAATGTAGGAGCTTGTATGTTTTTGCTTTAAAGAAGGCGCTAAAATTGTTGAACACTTACTCTTTTTTTGCATATGGTATAGCAAACTGACAAGTATTTGTGTGAATATTACTAAAGTTGGACATGAAAGACTTCCAAAGTTACTAGAGCTAGACTTAAAAGATTTCCAAAGATCATATATAGATATGATTTGTTAGTTTTTATCGAAGGGGCATTGTGTCATCCTATTCAAGGGGAAGAAAAGATCCTATACAGGTCATTAAGTTTGCCTTGAATGCTACTAAGGAGTTTTGGTCAGCAAATGGATTTCATTAGAGTGCATGGAATTTAAGACAACTAAAACAAAGAAAATTTATTAATTATAGAGCTCCAGAGGTGGGGATTATCAAACCTGACATCGCAACAAAAAGGTAAAAAAGAAATGTAAATTGATTTCCAAACTAATTTAGAAATCAATTCATTGGAGTCGTCACAAAAATTTTACTTTTAAAATTTTTAAAAACTAAATGAAACGAAGGGCGGTTTGTGTAACTAGAGATGGTTTGAGAGGCGCACCTTTACAACACTCGTTTGTGAAGACGGTAACCCTAAATTAGTCAAGCAAAGTAAAGGATACAACCTTTAATTTATTTAAAATTTCCCAAATTAAAACATACATGAAAATAATAGAAAAAAATAAAATGAAACTAAAACAATAAAAGAATGGATATTTACAAAGGGAAAACTTGTCCTAGGTTACATTGACAAACTTTTGTATGGTGTTTGTTATCATCAAAACTATAGTTTTCAGCAAATGGGTTCAATAATCTCCCTTTTTTTTTTTATAATGACAAACCTGAAATTGTTAGTTCTCCAAAAAGGAAAGCTTTTCAAGTATTTGGGTTTTTAAAACAATCAATTCTTTAGTAGTTGATATAATCACAGTATTTTCAACATTTAAAACATATAACATTAACTACATTATTATCAAAACATATATATTCATTCAAGCACATCTAGTCAATGACTAATATTAAATTCAAGAAATAACTAATGAATAACTATCAAAGCTCAATATAACAAAGTCTCAATGAAGTCAATTAAAATAACTGTCGAATAGTTCAAATAATAATTAAAGCAATAACAACTTCCAAAAATATAAAACCTCCTAAACAACTAACAATTCCTATTTCTCTCCCACTTTTGTCACATCCAAAAAAGAGGAAGAGAACTAATAACTCCTACATCTAATCACCCTAGCCTATGGTGATTGCTCATGATATTTTTATGTGCATTAAAGGCAAGCATCCATATCCACTATAGTATGAGATGATGGTCCTAAATGGAAAAAGGGGAGATCTTCTTTTTCTTGCAGGCAATCATTATTTGAATTATGAGCTAGGTAAGGCTAAAACTCTCTCCTTCTAATATGCACTTCATCATAAATAGTTCAGACTCACTCACGTAGCCAAAGTTCTCAGACTTGTTGAACAGACATTGAGCAATAATATAGCACAACAGTCTAGTCTCCAGAGATAAATTATTAACATTCAGCTGTATATTGGGATTCTCTATAGGAATCTCACTGATCCTATGTAGTGCCTGCAACTTGTTATTTCCAGTCACAATCTTAAGGGAATTTAGATTGTTGGTGTAATAACTTGAAGAAAGGGGAAGCTGGAGTATCTCTGCAAGTATCTCATCCCCAAAGACAATCATAGTCCCTCTAACCTCAGTACTAAGAAGATAACTAGTGAAGTTATAGGTCAAATTGGAATAAAAGGCTCTTATGACCATAGGGTGATAATCTAACTTCAATGACAGTAACTTGACCAATCCAGCATTCGAGAATAGATCAAATAAGTTAAACCCTTCCCCTTGGAGAAAGAGGACCAGAGGATGAGGCACTTGATATATTCTTAGTTCTTGGGCACTTGGTAGTAAGTCTCTCGGCCATTGGAGATCAACAAGTTCCCAAGAGAGGTAAGAACAATGATAATTTTTTAGTGTAAGAGAGGGGAGAGCAAAAATAGCAATTTGAACTGATTAAACCCTATAATATAGTGATTAATAAGTGATTTAAGGTAAATAGGAAACAAAATCACCAAGATTTGGTGGGGATTTGGTTTAAAATTGGTAAGCAAGAAAGAAGGGAGAATAGTTGGCTGGCGATGATTTTTGAGTGTGAGAGAGAAGAGAGCAAAAATAGCAATTTGAATCGATTAAATCCTAGAATATAGTGATTAATTAGTGATTTATGGCAAATATGAAACAAAATCACCAAGATTTGGTGGGCATTTGGTCTAAAATTAGTAAGCAAGAAAGAGGGGAGAATAATCAGCTAGGGAAAATAATGTTTGGTAAGAGAAATTAGGGCTTCGACTGCTCTATATAGTGACTTTTAGCATTGACCAATTGACTGGCCCTTGCCTCCCAATTGATTGTCAAACTAATTTTATCAGGGGATTGCTCTCTGGAGCCTCTCAGTCAACTGACCTTTGTCCCCCAGTTGACTGTTGGGTTACGAAGAAAAGCCAATCAACTAGCCATTCTTTGGTAGTCAACTACTCTATTGCAGAGAGCCCTAAGTCAGCTGCTTTGGCCCTTCTAAGCTGTTAACCTCTCTCAAAAGCCTATCAGTCGACTGCTATCCCTATGGCTGTAACTGGTCCAAGCTTAAAGTGAATAAATGATCAATTTTGGACCAATTTTCTTAGCCTCTAGAGGGCATTTCACATATACACTCACTTAAGGTTAGATTTCTTACCAAATTAAGGTAATTATCATGCTAATCAAGGAGATATCTCAAAGAATCATTATAGGCTTCCTACAAAACAAATTGAGACCACTCTGATACTTAAGTTGGTAAATATTCTCTTCAAGCAAATGGCAAAACAATTTAAATTTAGATTTTTACAATTCATTAGGATTAACCATTCCAAGTTCACCTTATACAAAATAAAATCTTTCAGTTGAAAAAGGTTTATTAAAGATGTCAGCAAGTTGAAATTCAGTTTGGACAAATTCAAGATTGATATCTTTCTTTTGGACATGATATCTGATAAAGTGATGCCGAATTTCAATATGTTTTGATCTTGAATGCATAATGGGATTCTTGGTGAGGTTTATTACACTAGTATTGTCGTATCTAATTAAAATCTCTTTAAGGTATACACCAAGATCCTCTAGTTGTTGCTTCATCTAAATGATTTGACCATAACAATTACTTGTTGCAACGTAGTCAGCTTCAGAAGTAGACAATGCTATATTATTTTGTTTCCTACTAAACCAAGAAACAATAGCATTTCCAAAGAATTGATATATCCCACTAGTGCTTTTTCTGTTGGTATTACAACCAGCAAAATTGGCATCTAAATATCCTTTCAAGGTATTGGTGGATCCTTTTAGATACCACAGACCCATTTATATTGTGCCAGTAATATATTTAAATATTCTCTTTACTGCTTAATAATGAGATTCTTTAGGACAAGTTTTAAAAGCGGGCACAGAAGCATACATTGAACATAATATCCGTCCTACTTGCAATTAAGTAAAGAAGAGATTCAATCATACCTCTGTATTTTGAGATGTTATAAGGCTTTCCCTTTTCATCAGTATCCATCTTTGCTATAAATCCTATTAGAGTGTCTTTGACTTTAGTATTTTCAAATTCAAATTTCTTAAGCAGTTCCTTAACATATTTGGATTGACTTATGAAAGTCACATTTAATTGTTGCTTGATTTGAAGACCCAAGAAGAATGTAAGTTCTCCCATCATATACATTTCAAATTCTCTTTTCATCATTTTAGCAAATTCTTTGCATAGAGTTTAATTAGTAGCACCAAATATAATATCATCCACATATATTTGAACAACTAAGATATCATTTTTTTTTTTAAAGAATAATGTTATATCAACCTTGCCTCTAGAAAAAACCATTATTAATAAGAAATATAATAAGTCTTTCATACAATGCTCTAGGTGCTTGCTTAAGGTCATATAGAGCTTTTCTCAATTTACATACATGATTTGCAATATTTTGATCCTCAAATCTTGTAGGTTGTTTAACATATACTTCTTCCATTATGTACCCATTGAGAAAGGCACTTTTAACATTCATTTGATACAACTTAAAATCATTTATACCCACAAAGGCTAGTAACATACAAGTTGCCTCTAATCTAGCTAGTGGTGTAAAGGTTTAATCATAGTCAATTCCTTCTTAATTGTAATCTTTTGCAACTAGTCTAGCTTTATTTCTAGTGGCAATTCCATATTCATCAAGCTTGTTTCTAAAAACCCATTTAGTGTCAATGACTAGATGATTATTAGATATAGGGACAAGTTTCCATACTTGACTTCTTTCAAATTGATTTAACTCTTCTTGCATAGTTATGACCAAATACTCATCTTTCATGGCTTCATCAATTCCATTTGGTTCATCTTAAAGATAAAAATGCTTGATGATTATAGATATTTTAATAGAGTTTTGTGTTGTTAACCCTTTGGAGACATTACCAATTATTTGTTTAGGTGGATGATACCTTTTAAAGTCCCATGCCTTCAGAAGATTTTGAATGATATCTTCCTCCATTTCTTCACCAGATTCTTCATGCAAAGAGGATTGTTCATCTATTTTTGTAGACTTACTTTCATTTTTGATTTCTTAAGATCTTTGCTTGTCTTGCAATCTCTTCACAAGATACATTTCTTAGCTTAAAAGGGCCTGATTCATCAAATTTTACATGTATAGATTCTTTTACACTCAGTTCTTTTATTATACACTCTAAATGCTTTGCTAGTACTAGAGTATCCTAAGAAAATTGCTTCATCAAATTTTACATCAAACTCACCCAAATTATCTTTGCCATTATTAAGCATAAAATATTTAGAACCAAACACACTACAGATGGAAATGTTAGGCTTTTTTCTTTTATATAATTCATAAGAGGTTTTTCTCAAGATTTGTCTTATCATTACTTGATTCAAAACATAACATGTAGTGCTTATTGCATTTGCCCAAAAGTACTTAGGAAGACTTCTTTCATTGACCATTGTTCTAGCCATTTCCTTTAGAATTATATTCTTTCTTTCAACCACTCCATTTTTTTGAGGAGTTCTAGGTGCAGAGAAATTATGCTCAATTTCATTATCATCACAAAATTCCATAAACAAATTATTTTCAAATACTACACCATGATCACTTCTTATTTTCATAATGGTCATGCCTTGTTCATTTTGAATGAGCCTTGCCAATTTAGAAAAGATTTAAAGGTTTGAATTTTGTGAGATCAGAAAAGTGTCCAAGTAAAACTAAAGAAATCATCTACAATTACTAGTACATAATAGTTTCCTCTAAGACTCATGATCCTAAATGGTCCAAAAAGATCCATGTGAAGTGATTGTAATAGTTTAGTTAAGGAAACAATCCCTTTGGTTTTAAAAGAGCATTTAATTTACTTTCCCTTATGACAAGCATCACATATTCTATTTTTATCAAATTTTAACTTTGGTAATTCATCTATAAGATCTTTCTTAGCAAGCTTTTCTAAAAGACTCATATTAGCATGTGCAAGTCTTCTATGCCACAACCAACTTTCATCATTCACACTCATTAGACATTTTGAATCAATAGAAGAAGTATCATTAAAGTCTATAACATACATATTGTTAACTCTATAACCTATTAGTATGATTTTCTTTTCATTTAAATTTTTAACTAGACAATGTTTTAAATCAAATATAACTTTATTATTTTTATCACATAATTGACTAATACTAAAAAGATTATGATTTAATCATTCAACAAGAAGTACACTGTCAATAGAAGTGGATGAGTTCTTACTAACATTTCCTAATCCAGTGATTTTTCCTTGTCCACTACCTCCAAATGTGACATTTCTTCCTTTCTTTGGTTGAAAGGAAATTGACTTGGATTTATCTCCAGTCATATGTTTGGAGCATCCACTATCCAAGTGTCATTTGGCTCCGATAGCTTTCATACAAACCTACAGAAACATTAAGTTTTATTCTTAAGTACCCAATTATTGTTGGGTTTTTGAATGTTAGTTATTCCTTTAGGAACCGATATTTTGTTTCCTTCCAAAATTTTATTCTTTCTATAAGAATAGATATAAGATCCATGTCCCTTTTGACCACAATAAAAGCATGTAACAAATAGAGTACTGGTCATTATTGCTGGAATAAAAAAAAATTTATAATATATCTGTCTTTTGTTAGGATTATACCCAAGACCTGCCTTATCAAAAACACATCTTTGTTTTCTAAGCAGAATATTTAAGTTATCTTTTCCCTTTGTGAACTTTGCAAGAGTGTTTATCAAATCTTTCTTTTCTTTTTGCATAAGTTCACAGTTATAAGTAAATTTCACAGCTTTACTTTTTAGAGAAAAATGTTATTCCTTATGGCCTATGTAGTTATGCTCTAATGTTTCAATTTCTTTTTCTAAGGAAGCTTTTATTTAAAGTAATGAACTATTTTCTCCTTTCTCCTTTTCTAAATCATTTTCAAGAGATAAAATTTTCTTCTTTGAAAAGTTTAAAGCTTTCACTATTGTAAAAAATTCATTATGTAAATCATCAAATGCATCTTATAGTTCTTCATAGGAAGTGAGAGAGTTTACCTCATCTTTTTTAGCCATTAGTAGCCATTAGGCAGAGGTTAGCTTCTTCATCTTCTTCAACATCTAAGTCTTCATCATTTTATCCCAGCTAGCTAATGGGTAAGCCTTTGTTCTTTTCTTTTCCTTTCTCTCTCTGTGCTATCCTGCATCTTCAGAAATTAAGGATATTCCTACTTGATTTGTCCTATTTTTCTACATTCATAGCAAATGATATGTTCTTTGTTTTCTTTACTCCTTCTAATTGATCCTCTTCCATTGATTCATCTACAATTGAAGAATCTTCCAAATTTCTTAACAAATAGATAAGGGTTTCTTCATCAATTTCATCCAAAGAGTCATTATTACATTCTTCATCATCTAGATATATTGATATTGCTTTGAGAGTGAGACCCTTCTTCTTCTTATCATGTTCTTTAAAAAGTTTCTTCAATCTTAGTTCATATTCTTAAATATTCCCAAAGCAAGCTATAACTGATTTTACTTATGGTCTTTGGCTTCCTTGATAGCTATTACTTTTGGTTTCCACTCCATAGGAAGTGCTTTCATGATCTTGTAGGCTTGATTTGTTTGTGAATATGTCTTTTCTAAGGTTGACAAATGATTACCAATGTAAGTAAAACAAATTTGCATTTCTTTAATAGTTTCTCCAAGATTTATTTTGAACAATTCATATTGTTGTGTAAATTATAAATCCTAAACTCTTTGACACTGGATGTTCCATCATGGGCTATTTCTAAAGCTTCCTACATTTCTTTGGCACTTTAACAGTTTAACACTATAAAGTATTCTTCCTGACTAAGTGCACTGGTGAGAATAAGTCTAGCTTTATTATTCAATAAAACTTTTCTTCTTTCTATATCATTCCATTCACTTTTGGGTTTAACTAAGGTCTTGCCTTCTTTAGTTTTTATAGGGACATATGGACCTTCTTCAATCACATCCTAAAGGTCATTGTCAACAACTTCAAAGAAAATTTTCATCCTTAGTTTCCAATATGTGAAATTTTCACTATTGAAACCAAGAGGTTTTATAATAGACAGCCATTCAGACAACACACTATCACCAAGTCCAGCTATTTAGATTCTTAAGATGGTTTAGTCTTTAATCAATAGCCCAAGCTCTAATACAATCCAAGAAAGGGGTGAATTGGGTGTTATATGATATTTGCAAAAATTAAAAGCGTTTGAAAAGGTTTTTCATACTTAAAACAATCAGAGTAAACTTTGTTATTCAAAACAATAAATGCATAATATAAAAAGGATAAAGGAAGAGAGTAGACATAAAGATTTATCTTAGTTCTGCTTTTACCCAAACCTATGTCCAGTTCCCAAGCAACCTCTTTGGATTTTTCACTATCTCAATAATCAATCATAATAACCCAGGAGAACCTCCCCTCAATTCCTAGGAAGAACCTCTTGCTAATCCTCAACTCCCACAACTTGACTCCTTCAAGGAACCTCCTTGAATACAACCATGAATAAACTCCCCCTTAATCCAAACACTCTCTGCTTCACTCTCTCAAGGAACCTTCTTGAGCTTCTCTCTCATAAGAAAGAAAAAGTTATATATAGATGAACTTTGTGAAATAAAGTATATAGAACAATGAAGCACTAATCAATAAAAATATGATAAGAAGATAAAATTTATGATATAATCACTATTGAATATTTTTCCTTGTTTATTCAGAGTCCATAGGTTATGTTTAAATAGTTTGAGGTCCAATAGATCTATTAGGAGTGAGTGGCAAGTCAAGGATTTCAAAATATATATATGTTATAAAGCAATTATGACTTCTTTGCTACTTCCCAGTTAAGTGCCCTCTTATGGCCAATCGACTCACCCAGGGCCAGTCGACTGGTCTCTCATAAAAGGTTTCCAGTTGATTGGTCTTAAGGCTGGTAGTTAACTAGGCTTAATATGGGTATGGCTAGTCAACTACTGGTGACTCACAGAAAGCTCCTAGTCAATCAAGGCTTAAGCTAGAAGCAGACTAGGACCTATCAGAAGGAGGCTAGTTGACTGAGACTAGGGGTGAGCATTGGCCTAGTCAACCTAGCCTAACTCAGTCACATCGGGCCAGGTTATGACTAGGCCAAATAAAAAAATTTGCAAATTTCACCAGGTCAGGCTGGGTCTCGGGGGTGATATAAGACCCGACCCGATACTTATTTTAAATTTTTTATTTTTATAATATATTTTTAATTTGATTTAAAATACATTTTATTTATAAATAAATTTTAAAATATCAATTCTTTTCAACATTTTATTATTTTTCATTCCAAATCTTAAAATTATTTTTAATTCCATTTTATTTCCTTTCAAATCTTTCTTTTATTTTTTTTAAAACAATCATTTTCACAAAATAATTCATATTTTAAAAAAAAAAAAAAAAAACAGACCCGACCTGGACCTAGTTAACCTAGCTCGGCTTGGTCAAAAAAATTAACCTGATATAAAATTGGGTATGGTCTTAGGTCGGTAAAAAACCCGACTCATGCTCACCCCTAACTGAGACTACGAGCCCAGTCAATTAGGACCTCACAAAAAGCTCCCATTCGATTGGAACAAGGCGTAGTTATTGGCTAGCAAGGTGCCAGTTGACTTAGAATCAGTTTTTTTTCATTTATTTTATGAGTAAAATACATAATTGGTCCCTCACTTTTACATTTTATGACAATTTGGTCCCTCATAAATTAATCATGACAAATTAGTCCCTTACAAATTTAAATTTATACAAAACTAACCCCTCATAAATTCAAATTTATACAAAATTAGTCCCTCCATTTGTATTGATAAGGGACTAAGTTTGAATAAAATAATATTTTTGAGAGACTAACTTGTCACTGTTATTTGTAAAGGACCAAATTGTCACAATGTGTAAAAGTGAAAGATCAAAAAGGTACTTCTCGCTTTATTTTGGACTTAAAATCAACCTTTAAGACTTATAATTAATTTGACATTTATTTTAAGCGTCTTCTATTAGCTCAATATTACTTACAAAGGTTTCTAAGAGATGATAATACATTGAAGAATATGTAGAACCTTATTTTTACAATGAAAAACTTTCATATGGTGTTTGTTATAATCAAAACCATTGTCTTCAGCAAATGGGCTCAATAAAAGAAACTTTGAACTCAATATCTTATTTGAAAATATTCAAAGAAAAGGCATTTTTATTTGTCTTTTCTAAATTGCTTTGTTTAAATTTCAAAATACCATGAATTAAAATAAAACAAGATAAGAAATTGATGAAAAGAGTTTTACCAAAAAATTTATTTTCATTTGAGATTTTTGTAAAAACATTGATTGGACATGGGTCCTTAAAAACTGAACTTTATTTTTATAGAGCACGCGTAATTGGATATAGGCCATTCAAATCGTAAATTTATTTTGAACATATGTGTCCAATATTGGGTAATATCTATAGAGTCGTTAGATCTTACATAGCCCCACTAATAAATCATTAGACACTCATAAAGACGTTGGTCTCACATGACAACACTAATATTGAAAGCTATAATGTTTGTGGGATGTGCCTATGAAGGTGTTGGATCTCACATGGCAATAGTAAAACAAAAATGCCTCTGGAGGTGTTGGACCTTACATGGCATCACTAAAAAAGCATGCATTGATGTGTGTTGGTGTCCCATTAAGCATGCATAGGTGTTTGTATGTCTTGGTGTTCAATTAGATACTCATCATTATATATTGTTTATAAAAGTCCAAGAGTACACCAATTACAATTAAACTCAAAGCAACTACATAACCAGATCTTACTAGTTTTGCCACTAATTTGTGTCATCCTTGCTTAGGTGTTTCTTTGCTCCTTGGTTTGGAAACAACTTAGCCATGATTCCCAAGTTTTGAATCACCAAAATCCCACATAAATTTGTGCAGCAAGAATTCACACAGTCACAACCAAAAATTAAGCAACCTAGAGATTAATCATGCTGCAAAATTAAAGAGCAAAATTAACGAGATGAACATGCAACTTGTAGCATCACTTTGATGGCAAAAGAGGAAGGAAACGTATAGCCAATTGACAAAAAAATATGGGGGAGGTACACTTGCTTGAACATGATTCATAGCTGAAAAAAATAAGCACAAATGGACAACCAATTCAAAAATAAACATGTAGCAAAATTATACCAAAAAGAGGATAGCCCTCTAAACTAGATCATAGAATAAGATTATGCTCAAAAGTGGATAGCCCTCTAAACTAAATCAAGTGGTGAAATTATACTTCAAAATGGAAATTAAATGGATCATTCATGTGGTGAAATTAAGCTGAAAAATGGACTATAAAAAGTATCACACAATGGGGCAAAATTAAGCTAAAAAATGGATAGCAAAATAAATCATGCAATGAGGCAAGGTTGAGTTGGAAAATGGACATCAAATTAGATCCTACATGCAACAAATTTAAGCTAGAAAATGGAATGCAAATAAGCATATATGAGTGAAATTGTGCTGGAAAAATGAACATCAAAATGAATCATACATATAACACAATTATGCAATAAAATGGATAGCAAAATGAAACATAGATGAAGCAAACTTGTGCTAAAAATATTGAAAAAAATTGATCATATATGGGGTCAAAATGTTCTAGAAAAATAAGCATCAAAGTGAATCATATATGAGGCGAAATCATGCTAGAAAATGGACAAACATGTAGATCATATATAAGGTGAATTTAGGCTGAAAAATGGACTGTACAAGGGATCATACATACAAGGGCAATTTGTCCAACATCTTAGAGTCAAACATCACAACACCAAAAATAAAATATGGCATCTAAATCAACATATAATCAATGAAAATCTCAACTACAGTAAAGAAGAATTTAAAGCAAAAATAAAAAATGATCATGAAAACTACCTATATTCTCTTCCTCTAGTGCCTCCATTGAGACCCTTTTCCTTCCTCTAGCGTTCAAGTCTCCTTAAACCAAGATGATGATAGCCAAAGTCTTCAAATGACGTGTAAGTCTCTCCAAGAGTCTAGGGTAAAGTAGGAAATTATTAAAGGAAAAGAGAAATATGAAATTTAAGTCCAAATGCCAATGAAAAGCCCAAGAAATGAAATTTTAATGTAGACAATGAATGTGGCCTAGATTGTGAGTTAAGTGAGAAATGAATTCTGAAAAATAAATAAACAATGAAATGCAAATGCAAATGAAATTGAGTAAGAAGAAATGAGAGAGTGCCACGTCTGATGTGTGGAAAGGTAAAATATATATATGAAAAATTAAATCAAATGCAAGTGAAATGCAAGTAAAATGAGATGAGAAAACATATAAGGGTGACACGTGTAAAGTGTATAAAAAAGGAAATAAAATTATAAAATAATATATCAAATGTAAGTGTAATGTGAGTAAAATAAAATGAGAAAATATTTAAGAGTGACAAGTGTGAACTATATAAAAATCTAAAGAATTAAATCAAATAAGAAGGTTTCAACAAGGATCGTGGGTTATGATTTTAGGTTTAAAAGCATCCTTGCTTTGAGTAGGCTTTTTGGACCCCTATGCTCCATCTTAAAGGACCTCTTTCATTCCTTTAGGCCCTATCTCCAATAGATCTCTTTTGTTTAGTTTCATTCTTGTTTTATTTTTTATTTTGGGCCGAATTTCAACCCTTTTAATTTATTTCTTTCTTTTTGTCTCTTTCTTTTATTATTTTTTTAATTTCACATATTACCACACTTTTTTTTTTTTGCTTATTTTTATTTACTTATTTATTTTCCAAATGAATTCAGACTTTTGCCCCCTTTTAACATTAGTTTTTATATTTTCATCTTTTCCTTCTTTTTCAATTTTCATTTTCATTTTAATACTATTTTTATTTTTATTTTTGTTATTTTTTTTACTTTGATTTTGTTATTTAATTAATTGTTTAAGGTCCCCTTGATTATGGATGTCTAACATTGTCTGAACAAATTACAATCTTCACATGAGTCATTGGAACCCTAAGTTTATTTTGAATGTACGCATCCAGCATTGAGTAAGGCCTATAGAGTTGTTAAATCTCATATGACCCTACTAGTGAATCTTTACTAGCTTGCCATCAACATGTCATTCTTGCTTGTGTTTATTTACACCTTGCCTTGGGAACGACTTAGCCATGAATCCTAAACTTAAATGATCATAGTCATACATAAAGTGAGTAGTGAAATCACATGCATTTACTACCACCATTGAACAACACAAAATGTTAACTATGTAATGAATTTAGAGAACAATGTAAATGAGTTAAATTTACCAACATTTGAACCAATTTTAGTAACCAAAGAAAGGATTCAAGTGCAAGGGATTAACATCAACATGTGGAGGATAAACACCTAAACTTCCAATACTTATTAACATATTTACAACTCCATTAATTACTCAACAAACACCTTGCAAACATACTCAATAACACACCAAAAATTCCAGCATACAAACCATAACAATTAAGCATCATTCAAACACAAAATAAAGAGCATAATGCACCGTAAATGAAGCCGAAAGCATACTGGATTATTAGAGGATAAAAGGGTAGCCAAATCATTCCTATTGGATGCAAAATTGAAGCACAACTTATAGGAAAAAAGATGAAGCTAAAGTGCAGAAAAACTCCTACAAAATACCTCAATGATATTTTATCAGACACGTTCATAACATATCCTAAACACCTCATAATGTTCAACACATAACAAAGACCAATTGAAGATCAATTTCAACAGCAATCATTAAAGAGGACAAATGCATCAAAACTCCATTATAGGTCAATGCCTCCCTTCATCAAAATTTCATCAAGAAAACGCCACACATGACTAACACTATACACACCACATTGAGTAAAATTTTAGTGTGATAAACATGCCACACAAGAGGAGAAGAACCCAACACATTTTCAGCACTTAATCTTAACTATGGGACATTAAATTTGCAACCTTAATTCATAGAAATAAAATAAAACTAAGGTGAAGAAATATTTTCCGCAAATTCTACAAAGACATTTCATCAAACACCATAGTAACATAACTTAAATACTCCATAATTTTTCAGCATATAATAAAGACCAATTGAAGCACACTTTCATCAACATTTTGGTAGCCAATAAAAGGGGAAAATACATTAAAAAAAAAACACATTCAGATAAGATTTTCAACCTAAAAAATGCAACACACAACCTCATATTTCTAACACCTTACAAACTACATTGAATCATGTTTCTACTATGATGAACATGCCACACTATGGGATTAATACACATCAAGTTTCCAGCAATTAATCAGCATTAAAAGAGGTTAAAGGGACCCCAATTTCATCACTACAATAACTACTCAAAAATGTTGAAAAATGTGGTGACAAGTTACCTTCTTCCCTTAGTCTCTTAGCGTCAACTCTTCAACCTCCTCTTCCTTTTTTTCTCTCCTTTTCTCAGTTGCTCCACATGTTTTTAGCTCTCCAAAACCCTCCAAATTTGGATGCATAAGCTCTCTCTCTCTCTAGTCTCATCTATTTTTTGCCAACTCAACTCTTTTTCCCGCTTTCTCTTTCATGTGTTCTCCTCTCCTTTTTCTTTCATTTTTCTTTTTTCATTAAATTTCCACACATTTTCAAATGCAATCTTAGCCTTCCATGTGTCCCTCTTGATTAACATATTTTCATCTCGCTTTTAGCACATTTCACATACCACTTCTCACATGCTCTCCTCAAACTACTTTCTCCTAATTCTTCACGTTCTTCTCAATTTTTTTTTTTTTCTATTCTATTATTTCATTTTTCATATACAATCTTAGCCTCCATGTGTCTCTTGTATTTTAAATTTCACTTCTTTAATTCTCTAAGCCCATTTATATCTCTTCATTTTTCTTTTGGGCCCAATTTCTATATGGATTGCTTGCCCCTCTTTCTAAAACTCAATTTCACTTTTAATTTCTATAATCTTTTTTCTTTTCTTTTCTTTTTTTAGAAAAACTCTTTGTATCTCCTCATTTTTCTTTTGGGCTCAATTTCCAACTGCTTACCCATTTTACTTTATATTTTGTCACTCTAAATGTCCGCTTTTTGTTTTTCTTTTTTCTTCTCTTTTTCGGAATTTTCAATTAATTCACTCTTTTGTTTACATTATTTCTACTTATTTATTTATATTATTGTGTTATTTTCTTTATTATTTTTGTGAATTAAGTTGTTTAGGATTCCCTTAATTATTGCTACTTGTCATTGTCTGGACAAATTAGTGTTCATATGGATGGTTAAAGTTAATATGGATGGCATGTTCCATGTGGAGTCTAGAAGAGCTGGTGGCAGAGTGGTTATGAGGGATCACAATGGGATTCTGGTTGAAGCCAACTGTTTTTCTTGTAATGCTTCATCAGGCTTCTTGGCAGAAGCTTAAACCTTATGAAAAGGAATGCATATGGCACTGGATATGGATTTGGACAATGTTATCTTTGAATTTAACAACCTCCAACTAGTGGCGGTAGTGACAAGAAGGAGAATTGCCCAAATTGGAGAAACTGGGCTTTGGTGGACGACATCAAGCACCTGACTAGGAGATTTTCAGAATTCTCTTTATCTTGGATCCCAAGATCTGCGAATTTGGCAGCGGACTGGCTTGCCAAACACCCTGATAAGTGGATGCGCCCATTGGTTAGGGAGACTAATTCCCCATCCCTTTTTTTAACACGTCTGCAGAGGGAAGCTGGGGCAGTAAGAGATGGTGTGGGTTAATCTGGTTGCTATTCCATAGTAGTTTTTGCAATGTTTTGTTTGCTGGTTTATCTCTTCTTCTTTTTTGTTTATGGTTTATCCGTTTATGTTCTACTTTTTTTATCTTCTCATCGTACTAGACTAGTTTCTGTACTGTTTCCTTTGGTTTGCTTGAACGAAGTTACTCCTCTGGTTAAAAAAAAAAAAAACACACTCGAACAATTTCCTGTTGTCAGTTTTGGACCACGGATATTGGATCCGAACTCAACTCATGTTAGTTTTAAATAATAATATATTTTCCCTTCATTAAACCTTGTGATGAAGATGAGTGGCATGACTCGATAAAAAGATGATATAATTGTTAAATGTTTAGTTGTCATTGAAAAATTATATAATAAAGCATCATATTTATCAAAATAAAGACATCACCATACGATTTTAATGTATATAAGTCAATAAGAATTAGACATTTAACAACTAGTCATGTAATGCTTAATAATTCATCTCTATTAATAATATGTTAAGGGGCATATGCACAGCAGGTGCTATGCAACCAAATACAATTATTGGGCTGCACAGTAAATTTTTAAATTTTTTTATAGTAATGAGTATTAATTAAAATTATAAAAAATAAATATTTTTTATCAAATTATATATGACATTAATATTTGTCATCTTATCTTTTTTGGGAAAAAAAAATTGGGAGGTAGGACCTATATAGTTGCTAGCGTTTTTTAAATGAAAGCTTTAACGTTATAAGAAGTTTTTTTTTGTTTTGTTTAAGAGAATGACACTCAATATAAAAAAAATAATTATTTTTTCATTCTTTTACTTTGATATATTTTAAAAATTCAATATCTATTAATATATATAAAAAAATATAGATGTGTGCATAGATGACAAGTATTAAAAGGTATCAAACTTCTAAAGTTAAAAAATATTCTGTGTTTCTTTATTTAACAAAAATCACATCTTTGTATTCGAAACATTTGTTATTCTTTTTGTTTTTATTCTTATTTTTTAAAAAATAAAACTCATTAAAATTTTTAACATCATAAATGATTAATTTTTTCCACCACTTACATCTAAAGGTACTCAGGTTCAAATCTCCTCATAGACCGTGGTTCATGCATGATTATGACTCAAATTGAATGTGATTTGGTGTGTTCTTCATCGTCATTCCAGAGGTTTTTGCTTCCTTATTGTATTTTGACCATTTCTCCTCTGGTTTTCTAATTCAATTGCAAGATTTAAGCTCCAAAACTGAAAATTCCCGTTTCTGCAATGCACAAACAATGAGATTTTGATGTTTGAGCATGATTTGGGCATGATCTGGTCAAATTGAGTTGAGATTTCATGTTCAAGTTGAAATTTGAACATTTTTCCTCTAGTTTCAATGATTAATTTTGTGTTTTGGTTACCATATTGAAAAACCCCAATTTAGTTATGTGTATTCATACTTGTATGGTGATAAAATCCAAAGTTTTTAAGCTCCTCTAACATCATTGATCATCTAGGCATTGGATTAAGGCTATCGGGAGTTTTCATTTTAAGCAATAAGTTGATTTGATAATTTTTCTCCAAGTTTCTTGAATTCCATTGTAGAAAGAGGAAGATAGCTTAGATAATTATTCTAATCCAAAAGACTAAATTTTGAAATTTAGTTAAATTTCCAAACCATATTGATGAGGGTGAGCAATTCATATTATGGAGAAAAACCCATTTGATGTCAATAAATATGAAATATAGTGATTGGTTTGAAAAGGGAGGAATTGGTAATTGATAAAATGAACTAAAGGTGTGAGGCCTTATCGTTGGAATTGATAACTAAAATGATAAATGGTTCCAATGATAACCTCATATGATTCCCTTATGATATTATTTTAGAAGGTTTGGTGAAATAATTAAGAAGGATATATCTATTGGAAGCTCAAAGTTAGGAAGGAGATAAGATTAAACCTTAAAATTTGAGATAAGAGCTTACAAATAAGGTGGCAAATGCTTGTGGGTTATGAAACTTGGTGGTATGCAATTATATAAATAAATTAATAAATGAAGGATATAATTAGTTAGAATATGACTAATGGTATAATATTTCAGTGATTGAATTATAAATGCAAGTTAGGCATCAGAAATACTAAGTAGGATAAAATATTCCCTGACATAAGATATTAAGTATTCAATACTTGTGAAATTAGTTCCATAGGATATTGTGTTGCGAAGAGTGATTCGAGAAGGTTGGTAAGGAGGTTTGTGTGCTCCTCATCAGATGAGTAGATATTACTAGCTATGTTTGTTTTCTATATTTTCAAATCTTCCTCTAACAATTTGTTCACTCTAATGCCTTAGAAACAAACATCCTAAAATATATTGATTTCTCTCTAAGACTTTTACTTCCACATGATGGGATCTCTGAAAAATATGTTATAAAGTTGTTCTTGTACCCTAATTACTTTGGTGTGATAAATCAGCTATCGTATGGTTTTTTTTTTAAAAAAATTTCTAAATGGATTGCTTATTGCATGGCATATGGGGAATTTTTTATTTTCAATTAGTGTATGACTTTCAGAATAGTTGGTGAATTACTAAGCAGATATTTGACACTAGTTTGCACTATTATAATATAAAATGTTTTACTAGAAATACATTAAGCATAAGACCTTGTAGCTAACAGTAGTAGATGTTAGCCATAGTAGATGTGAGTCATTTGCTCACTACTAATTATGGTACTATACTGTTATTTCTAGCAAATGCTTGCAATTGTTTATTGATTACTTATTACTGTTGGTTCTATGAGATTTTTTCCAATTTGGTATCTTTTAAACTCATGATTTTAAATGTTCGTTATTATTCTTTTTGTAAAACATCCTTGTTTTGACATAAACTCATAACTTTATAAAGTGATTCGTGTTTCACTAAATAGCAAGCATTTAGTTTTTGCAATATCTTGGTTTATGGAAATGAAAAATGTGTTGTGAAAAACTCTACCATTCTTGTCAGTTCCCTTCCTAATAAAGTTAGTAATATTTTTTTACTGAGTGTTTTCTCATCCCTATTTTATTATGTTTTTCAGAGCATGGTGCTAACATTGGATTCCCCTAAGTTGGATCGAGTCAAGTTAGTTATTTGATAGCAAAGATTTAGTATTTGTATTGTATATTTACTAGGGTGTCTAGCTTAAATCTTTGAGAGTAAACCTGATCATGACTTAAAAAGCCCACCTGACTTGGTAAGTCTAACCCAAAAAAATAAAGCCTGAATTAACCAAAAAAAAACCTATTTAGAAAAGCCTTATTTGTAAAACAAGCCAAGTTTTGGTTTTTTTTTTAAGTTAGCATGAGTCCAAAAATCTCAAATAAATATTTTTAATATGAAAAAATTTATTATTTAAAGATTTTCTTAGTATAGTATAATATTTTGGTAAAGAAATAAAAATACTACCTCTTATTTACAGAATTTATGACAATACAATAACTCATTTGTATTTACAACTTTTCTATTTATAACTTTTACAAGTTATAATAACAATTAGCTATGTTATTTATGTTAAGTCTTAAGTAACAAATTAACTTGATCAAAATTTTAAAAAGCCTGATTTACTTAATAGACTTGACTTGAAAGATATAGATAAAAACCCGAATAACAAAACTCAATTAAAACATAGACTCGAGCTTTTTTTTTAGTCTGAATTCAAGCCCAATTTTTATAAGCCCACCTTGATGATCAAGTCCATTTGAGAGAGAGCAAAGCTCTCTTCCTTTTTGATTCATAGGCCTTAGTTGTAGAAATTTCAAAGAGCTCATATTTTAGGGGAGATTGTTAATTTTCACACGAAAATTATGCAATTAATTATATGCATATGTCTAATCAACATAAATTGCATCAAGTGATGGACCGATATAATGTAATGTTGCTATTATGTAACTTTGTGATCAAACTGATGATTTTGTCTAACTTGTTTCGATTTGCGGAGATAAGGTTTACTTCATCCTTATTTGTCACATTTCTTTAGTTAAGGGTGTGACAGGTGCATGTGGTAAATTGCAGGTGATGCATTCCACTCAATATGAGGATGATATTAATGATCAAATGTATTTTAAAGAATTAAAAATAAAATATTTAAATTTAAATGAATCAAATTAAGACAAAAAATGTTTTTTATTACCAAAATTAGGTATCAAAACACAATTTGTCACCTAATCAATGTCAGTACTTTATTTGTTCTATCTTATGATGTAAAACACAGCTTACCAAATCAAGTTTAATTTCTGCATAATTAAAATTATATTTTTTTTCAATATAATTTGGATCCAATACTATTGGCATTTTCTGTAATATGTGTTGTTATTTGTGTAGGAATCGTTGGATTAAAATTTTAAATAATTTGTAGCCTTCAAATTAAAATTTTAAAAGTAATTAATTTTGGTAAATAACAGTTACCAATTTCAATTTTTAAATTTTAATCACATGCCCGCACATCTGGCTATTATTTTAATATGGACCATTAGATGTTTACAACACTAAATTAACAGCACTGCATCGGGATTGGTTTTAATTTACTTCTCTTAAACTTCATTTTCGTTGCCATTTGATTCTTCTTTGCTTCCTTTGTTGATTTATCCGATTACACATGGGGTTTTGAAGCTCATATCATCACTAATTTTCAATTCAATTTGGTGTTTTAGTCATAAAAACATGTATAAGGTTTCCATTATTTATTATTATAATACAATATGTAAGAATGAGAATCAGATTCGTATTATTCAATCATTTTATGGCGTCTTATTTTGGGCTTTGAATTTTTTGTTCTTTGCCATTAATTATTTTAGACCAGTGCAAAAGAAAAGACTAGGAAAGACACCTGCAGATTCTCTACAGTGAGGAATTTTACTGTAGAGGAATATGGAATATTAGATCTTGATTTAACGATCTATATTTTTTAAAAAATAATTAAATTAATATATATATATATATATATATATAAAATATGGACAATTGAATTTTAATCTAATGATCCATATCTTTAATGCAAATCTACAGTAAAATTACCGACCGCATAAAATTTGAACACTAGGAAAGATGAGCTCTACAAGGAATGTATAAGAGAGAGAGAGACAAAAACTGTGAATTTAACAATAACACTTCAGGCGAAACGATGGGTTTGGATGTACAGACTGCACCGTAGACTATGCACTATCTATAGCTCAAGTGTTATCCAAACCAGGAATGGAGATTTATTAGAGTTTAATGATAGCAATTATCATTAATGTGAATTGTCAATTAAAATTTTATCAATAACTACATGCTGTCATATTTATTTAGAAAATTTGAACTATTAAATTTTTATCTAATGATTATGATCATTTTAACCCTGGCAGTGGATCCACTTCCTCCAAAACAACAGTCAAACTTCGGCTGTACAATTTTTTTTTTCAAATTTTGATAAATATTAATTTTTAATAAATATCAAAATATAGAAACAAAAAGACAAATATTTTTTATCATCTATACAAACTCCATGCTCCTGAAGTATATAGAAGAAAATAATATACAAAGATAGAGAACAAGTCCACAAGTGTGTTTCACAAAGCACGCAAGGTCCCTCATGGAATGGAACCTTCTTTTTTAAAAAGTAAAAAAATTTAACATAATTTGTTTGGAAAGTAAAATACAAAAATAAGTATATTTATCTTTTCTACAAGATAACATTTTATTGAAGAGATAAAAACTGAACAACTTTTAAGATTAGAAGCTGTCCACACCTCTCAATCTTTAACAAATATTGTTTTTTTTTAAAAAAAAATTATCAAAATACACAAATATATAGGCAATACTAATTTTTTTGTGCAACGTTTGATTGTTTAGAATATATATTATTATCATTTTAGAATATAATTTGGTATAGTGTTAGCACGTAAATATGACACCATTTTGTTAGAGAAAAATATATTACTAAGTGTGGAGCTCGTAAACTTCAAACTTTCAATCTATGTCTCTTTAAGAGCATGGTGTTTTGTATAGATAGTAAAAAATAAGTACAATCTTTGATGTAATTATAAAATTCTGGGCATTGATACAATTGTTATATAACACATTAAGAGAAAGATATATAACAATGACGTATTATATTATGTTGATTGTATACCAACTTAAAATTACTTGTTGTATTTATATTTTGATCCCATTATTTTTAGATTTTATTTATGAGCCCAAAATCCTTTTTGAATTTTTTAATTTACTCCCTCAATTTTTTATTTTTCAGTAATCGACATGAAAATATTAGTTTATAACTTTGCTAACTCACACTTATATTTTTTTAATTTTTCCAATAACTCAACAACTTCATAATTTTATTCTTATTTTCAATTTATAAACTAATGTTTTGTGGGGTTACTATTAAATAAAAAGTAGAGGGGATAAATTGAAAATTTTTTTAAAATTTTTTGGTTCATAAATAAAATCTAAAAATATTGATGTCAAAATATATATACAACAAATCATTTTGAGTTAGCATACAATCAACATATTTTGATATATCATTACCACATGTCTTCTCCTAAATGTGTCATAGAGTGATTGCATGAGTGCAAGTACAACCAATTTTATAATTATATAAAAAATGACACCTAAAAATATTTTTCTTTTTATTTTTATATTTTGATCAATTTTTCTCTCTTGAAAATGTTATCTTGTATAGAAAAGATAAAAATATCTTTTTATTTTTATATTTTACTTTCCAAACAAATTACTAGCTGTTAAATATTTTCTTAATTAAAAAAGAAAAGAAGGTTCCATTTCCATTAGGGACCTTGCGTGCCTTCTGAAGCACACTTGTGGACTTGTTCTCTATCTTTGTATATTATTTTCCAGCTGTTCCATCAACATACTTCATATATTTATTTAATTTCGATGCCTGCAAATTCGTTGTCCAATAGATAAACCCAGAAATTTGACCTCGATGACAATTGGAGAAGATGGAATTGAACGCCATAATAATGATCGATTGGAATATATTATCTTGTCGTTATGGCTGGCCTATGATTAATGGGTTAAATCACAGTGTGATTAGGACCATAAATTTGACCATATTTTAATAAGATTATAAATATATATTTTATATATGTTGTTGACTCTTTCAAATTTTAAACATGAATACAAGAAATTCTATATATAAAGTAAAGAACAAAACTTGAATATAGCTATTGATTGTATGATTATTTTTTTCTAAAGAAAATTAATTGAATTTTGTTTTAAAAAAATATAAGACTAAGAAAAATATATTAATCCAGTCTATCACGAAGTCTTCTCCAAATTCATTTTTAACTTCATTTGAAAAAAACTTTTTACTTCGGTTTCTAAAACAGTTTTCCAAATACGTTTCTCTTTTTTCACTAAAAAAAATTAGTCAATTGTAATACAAAAGCGGCAGATAGTATACTCCAACGCACAATAATTAAATAATAATAATAATATCATTATTAGAATAAAGTAAATTAACAATAATATGAAAAAATCAAAATAAAAAATTTTCGTTCAAATACTAGGAGGAAAGGAGCTTGCATCTTCTCATGTACTCTCTCTTATTTTTCTATCATGTTAAAAAGAGAAAAAGAATACAGAAATTATGTCTTTATTACTCAGATGAGTCTTAATTATATCTTCGAGTAGTAGAATTTCGCTCACTACGGTGTATTTTTCTCTTTTGAAATATAACAAAAGTATAAAATATAAAAGCATGAAGAGATCTAGACTTAGTGTACTAATCAAATGGAGTTGGCTACGTTCAATTAAAAAAAAAAACATTCTGGGAATTGTCAACTGATTCTAATCCAATGAAACTTTCACCCCATACTTCTCTTTCAACCTTTCGTTTGCTTATATATAGTTGCATTTTAATATAGTTGGGGAAATATCAAGGCATAGTATAACAGCGGCCAGGTCTTACTTCAACTTTCAAGCTGCTTAGCTGCCAAGCTAATATATATATATATATATATATATATATAGACACACATACGCACTCTATATTATAAGTTGAATATTTAAACTGAGCTAAAATGAAAAACTATATTATAATAAATATAAGACGGTAATTTCTAGCCAATGCCTGGGAAATATAACGCAGCTTCCAGGAATAGGCAAAAGATCAAATTAAATAATTTCCTTACGTGAAATTATGTCCATGTCAAAGCCTCTAATATATATATATGTGTGTGTGTGTGTGTGTGTGTATGTGTGTGTGTGTGTGTGTGTGTGTATGTATATATATAGCCATCCCCTCCAAAACCGAACAGAAACATTAATTATTCAGTAGAGAGATCGTCTAGCCTTTCTTCCCGAAGTGCCAAACAAAGATATTATTAATCAGCAGAGACATCAAGCTTTTCTTGGTTCGAAGTTAACATGAAAATCTTAGTGATATTCATCTTGCAGATAATAGGAGTTTTGTTCCTCAACAACGTCTTCTTGTGCCATGCACTCAGGCGTTATACTTTTCAGGTTTGTTTTCGTGAACATAAGAATAACTAGGTTTAATTAGGCTGTGTAGAAGCAATGAATTACTCACATACATGAAAATATATATAGAAGAGCAATTAATTAGCATTTTGATATTCTGACTGTTGTGCAGGTCAAAGACGCTTCATACACAAGACTTTGCAGGACCAAGAACATATTGACAGTTAATGGGCGATTCCCTGGGCCAACTTTGTATGCTACCAAAGGAGAAACCTTCATTGTTGATGTCTATAACCGAGCCAATGAGAGCATCACCATCCACTGGTATATTAAATTAAACTAAACCAAACTCACTTTTCGTTATCTCAATTACTCTATTAAGCATAGTGTGATTTGTATGGGAATTAATTGTAAATTGAGACTATAATTTGTAGGCATGGAGTAAACCAACCAAAATATCCATGGTCTGATGGACCTGAATTTATTACTCAATGTCCGATTAAGCCTGGTTGTAAGTTTAGTCAGATGGTCATTCTTTCTGAAGAGGAAGGTACTCTTTGGTGGCATGCTCATAGTGACTACTCTCGAGCTACCATTCATGGTGCTATTATTATTAAACCTAAGCTTGGAACCAACTACCCATTTTCAAAACCTCATGCTGAATTTCCCGTTATATTAGGTATAAATTTATTGATACGCAATAACTAACTTAATGATCTTTCTTATGTGTTTGTTATCTGGTTTCCCAATTATATTGACACATGAATAAGATATTTTGAAAGACCCAAAAATAAACTATTTATGACTTGTAACTGCAGGAGAGTGGTGGAAAAAAGATATTGTTCAGGTTTACAATGACTTTCTTAGAAGCGGAGGAGACCCCATGTTGCCTGATGCTTATACCATTAATGGCCAACCTGGTGATTTTTTCCCTTGCTCAAATTCTGGTAATTAATATGCACTTCTTTACAAAAATTTCTCTTGGAATGTTTTATAATTAAAATCAATATTCTTATCCATTATTTGTAATTATTGTAGAAACTTTTGAGTTGAAGGTTCGACATGGCAAAACCTATCTTCTTCGAATGATCAACGCCGCATTGGAGGACATTATGTTCTTTGCCATCGCAAATCATAAACTCACAGTGGTAGGTACAGATGGAAGCTACGTAAAGCCAGTGAAAGTAGAATACATTACAATTGCACCAGGCCAAACCATGGATGTCTTGCTCGAAGCAAACCAACCATTACATCGCTACTACATGGCTGCTAGAGTTTATTCTAGTGCTAATTTCATTCCATTTAACCCCACAAACACTACTGCAATCCTTCAATACAAAGGAAAATACATCCCAACTTCAACTATCCCATCCTTGCCTTTCCTTCCAGCCCCAGATGACACCATTGCCTCTACCAATCTCATTAGCCAATTTAGAAGCCTTGCAGACAAAAATCACCCTATTGATGTGCCACTAAAGATAAGCACAAAGCTTTTGTACACTGCCTCCTTGAACACATTACCATGTAAGAATGGTTCCATATGTGCTGGGCCAAATCAAAATCGCCTCTCAGCTAGTATGAACAATATAAGCTTCCAATTCCCTCGAAGGACTAACATTTTGCAAGCTTATTATAACAGCATTAGTGGTGTTTATAGGGAGAAGTTTCCAGATTCACCATCATTTCCATTCGATTTTACGGATCACAATATACCTCCTCTCTTATTAACACCATCAACGGGTACAGAGGTAAAGGTGCTTGAGTATGGGTCGGCAGTGGAGCTTGTTCTTCAAGGGACTAACTTGCTTGGAGGAATAGAGCACCCTATTCACTTGCATGGGCATAGTTTCTATGTGGTGGGATGGGGATTTGGGAACTTTGACAAAGACAAAGACTCCTTGAACTATAATCTTGTCGATCCTCCGTATCAGAACACCGTGGCAATACCAAAAAATGGTTGGGTCAGCATACGATTCAAGACTAAAAACCCAGGTGTGTTGTGTGTGTGTGTGTATATATATATATATATATTGCTTTGCTTTTAATCCAATAAATCCTTCTTGTTGTTTTTATTCTTTTTTCTTTTCTCTAGTTCTATTTGGGAATCTAAAGATTAATTTTGATTGGTTTGGAAATAAATATATAGGTGTATGGTTCATGCACTGCCATCTAGAACGTCACGTGACATGGGGAATGGCTATGACTTTCATTGTGAAAAATGGTAACAATATAGAGGAGCAGATGCTGCCACCGCCAGCAGACATGCCCAAATGTATTATTTAAGGTCCAAGCACCACCAAAATTTGTCTAACTTTCCCTTGATTTCCTTTATTTTATTTATGTATTTACTTATTCATTTCTTCTTAAGAATGATGGAGGGACAAGTATAGTTTGACAGACAAAGAATATTAATTCCATGTGAAATTTACATGGTGAGATAATGATATCATTTTCTTGAGCTTGAAATAAAATCAATGTTCAACTAATATTATGAAATGTTAATCCATATTTATGTGTGTGTGTATATATATATATATATTAATAAATAAAAAAGGTGGCAATCTTTGAGGTTGGGCACCAAAACAGTAGTAAGGTGGCCTAATTGAAATGGACCATTTGAGAAAATTGGAACCTAAAAAATAATTTGTAGATAATGTTACAACACCAAATAAAAGGTGACTGGTACGGAGAATGAGTTAAATCTTGCTCAATAAACCTAAAAGATTCGGAACGAACATTCAAGTAATTGTTAAGGACAAGTTTAAGATAAAAATGATATAACTTATAAGTTTTGAAAGTCAAATTTCAACCCTATGAAGAAATTTCAATAGTCTCCTCTAAATATTAACTGCCAGATTTTTCTACAACAGATAACTTGTATTACAAAGAAAAAGAAACCTTTGCTCTCAACTAAACAATTACCAAACATTGTGCACCAAAGTAGCACTCACCAATAGAGTATACTCAGATCATTCTAAATGATAGATGGTAGACCAGGATCAACATTGCTATTTATATGGCATGGAGAAAATAGGATTGAGTGGTGACACTCATTCACCTTTAAAGCGAATGAAATTAATGTGTATTTGAATTGGGTAATAAGAAAAATTTCGTTGGCAATCATAAACACAATTTGGTCAGCTCGAAAGTTCTAGATACAAAACAGAGAGATAATGTTATAAATATTAAAATCAACAATCTAAAGCAAATGGATCAGGAAACTTTCAACAAAAACAACAGAAAATGGACCCTAGCTCACCACTAGCAAAATTACTACAATACAGAAATCAGGCTTGAGCTTATGGCTTACAAGAACTCTCATAATCACACGACTCCTATGGCTTGCAAATAATCAGATGTGCAGCATAGTCAAATAATCAAGTCATAGTGCACCATGATTAATGCATATTGTTATTAGCTACAAGGTTTTGATTCTATCATTGCTCACTTTGTTCAAATTTAAAAATAGTGTTTTATGGGTCATTGTTGGTTTCAAGCCATAAATTTAAATTAACTTGAAGTTGGTTTGATAAAAGAGAAAAAAAGAAATCTCACAGTTGCAATAACTAGCGAAAAAAAATTTAAGACAACTTGAGAATGTGATTAGTGTATTTGGAAAAGATGCAAAAATTAGCGCTAAATCTAATTGAACTTGAGTTGGTTCAAGGTAAGGTGCTCTTTCACTATGTCATTTACAGAGAGTATTCATGCCTTCATTCTTTATAGTTGTGGTTCATCTAATTATATATTTAACTTGCGAAGATAAATATGGAGAGCCCATTGAATATCTACGGATGAAACCTATGTCGAGTAAATACATATTTCTTTTAATTAATTCTTTGTTTGGTTGTTGACTTAAACTTCAATGTGATTGTTAACTCTATAAAATATATAGCTTATCCCATTTATGGTGCAAAATAGCCAAGTCCTTCATGTTTGTATACTTCATTTATATATGTTTTCCAATTTTAAGTTCTGACTTTGGGAATTTAATTTGTTTTAATTATTGATATGATTAACTTAGCATTTTATAGTCATTTATTCATGTATGTTTTACATTACAAAAACAAGGAAGGACTGAGAGAGCTAGTCATAGAAAAGATTTTGGAAGGAATTCAATGAGAGGAAGATCAACACTAAATTTTCAAGCCATTTTTGGGCCCACAATCATCAGAATTAGCATATGGCTATTTCACTTAGAGTTGTAGATCTCTTTAAAATCTTTCTAACAAGTGGTAAATTAGTAATCTAACAACAAAGTAAAAAGTAATTGGCCAAAACATCAAACCTACACAAAAAGGAACTAAAACAATTTTTTCTACAAAAAAAGGACATAAAAGCAGCGCTTATGCGCTTGACCTTAAAGAAATTCTAGAGAAGGTGCCTATATGCCAAGAAACCACCATCCAGGTGCCAAAAAGAAATACTTTGCACCAAGGCACTAGAAAATCAGCACCCAGGTGTGCCACTAGTTGAACTTTAAATTTAAAAGACTTTTAGATAATAATGACTCTAGGGCTCTAAAGGTTATAAATAAGGACCTAGTGAGACTTCAAGTGACACACCAAGCAAGAGAGACTTATGAACAAAGTTATGGAATAGGTTGGAGTGAAGTTTGATGGCAAAATTTAAGGGGAAAGCTATGAGTGGATCTTCAAATTAATCTGTACAAAATGACAACGTGGATGCAAACTATACAGCCTTGGCAAATGTACAAGAAATGAAAATGTGATTTGTGGATTTTGACATAGATTGGTGAAAACAATATTATGACTTGATATTCAAATGATGATGCATAAAAATATCTCCCAAAGGGAGTGTTTTGTTAATTAGATGCCAATAAAAAAGAAAAAACCTGTGAGGAAGTTTATGCTTCCAAAGTAATTTCCATTTAGTAAAGCTATTGTATGTTGTTTGCCAAGAATCAAAGCAAAGGGCTTTATATCCATCCCTAATTATATAAGAACCTAATTGATTCCATGACCAAATAAAAAGATCAAGTTGACCAATAGAGGAAATTTAAGTAGAAAGAATTTTTTACTTCTGTCTTTAAGATAAAGACTACAGACAAGTAGAGCATTCCACTGTATAATATTGATGTAGAATAAGGTCAAAAACCTACAATGTATTCTCAGGTTGACCTAATAACATTCGGGACCCAAGTGGATGAAAAATTGAAATATTTATTCCTTTATCTAATTACTAATTGAGCTTCTTATAAATTAGGTCTTGAGATTTTATAATCATTTTCCAAATCCAAGAAGAGCTAGTCCTTCACTGAAGGATCCCCTAATAGTAGGAATGACAATATTTTTTCCTTATTACCCCAGAGAAGAACGATTTATTTCACAAATCAATACCTCTTTGAACATGCTTGGCAAGCAAGGAAAGATTTAGATGGTATGTAGATTTGATTGCTAAGGTAGCATTTCACTTTATGAGAAGTTTTGTGTATACTTTGAAAAAATGGGAAAGATTATTGTAATTTCAATAAACTTAGCATTAATTTCTTTCTAAACAAATAATAAAGTAGCCATTTATTTTATATTTAATATATATTACCAAAATAATGGCTCTAAATATAATAGAAAAAAAATAACTGGGGCCATGTTGAATATATATCTTGGATGATATATATTAATTTCTCACAAAATTCAACATAAGTGAAAATGCCATAACAAAAGATCTAGTCCCTAATTCACAAAGTCTTCTATAACTTTAATTTATTATTCTGAAAGCATACCAATTATCGTTTTAGTTCTAACTTCAGTTTTTCTAGTCCTCATGTTTATTTTTGTTATCTAAAATATCTGTTTATGGAAGAAAAATTTGAAACCCTAAACCCTTAAAATTTTTGTATGGTATTTAACGCTTACCACCAAAAAAAATGAAAAAGATTATTTTGGTCTTCCATTTCTTAAACTAGATTTATTCTAACCCTTCATGAATTAAAAGTCTTAAAATGGTCCTCAATTTTTAAACATAGTCTCATTTTAGTAATCCATGAATTAAAAGTCTCAAAATGGTCTTTATTTTTTTAACTTAATTTCATTTTAGTCAATATCAATTAATTGAAAGTCTCAACATGATCTTCCAATTTTCATGATCTGCTATAGTTTCGTCCACTTGTGAGTATGTTAATTGTTTAGTTATTATTAGATAATGACTATTTTAGGTCATATTTTGAAAGGTTGACCATTTCAAGACTTTTAACTTGTGAATGGCTAAAATGAAATTAAATTCAAAAATAGAAATACCATTTAAGACTTTTAATTCATAAAGAATCAAAGAAGGAATGATCAAAATAATATTTTTCTCAAATTCAAGCAGCTTCACAAGATATAATTCAACACTTAATTGTTGTAGTACAGGAGGAAACAATGCAGACACGTACAAGATTTTGTGGCAATACAGGTTTCATAAGTTATTTGTCAACTAGAAATCATGAATCAAATTCAAGCAGCTTCACTAATTGACCTTATTATTTTATTCGAAACCATAAACTAATATTCTTACCCAAAGAAAAATTCCATGGATAATCTTCAACTTGGTTTTGCTTGCATATATAATTAATCGCAATATAATATGTATATAGTATAACTCTTCGACTTTTTCCAGATCTACTTTGTTTATACCTGGGTTTAAATTTATCAGTTTCTATTTTCGAATCAACTACAAATTATTTTAAATATGAACATAGTTGGTAGAATTAGACTAAACTTACCACCAAGCTAAAGAGAAGTTGTCGGTTATGCTTTCCAAACCAATATATATTTAAATAACTATGAAGTAATCTTAAGAATTTTTTATTTTATAAATGAATACTTTAAAAACCTATTTGATATTTATCAACAAAAAGATATAATTGATTTTCTTTTTAAAAAAAAAACTTTATTAATATTACAATTGGGTTACAAAGATCTTAAATTTTATGTTCAAGCTTCTTTGGTGAAATCTTAATGAATAGGTTACACGGCATAACATGCTATTCATACACGAAAGACCCTCGCAAGTCATCAAAAAGGAATGAACCATAAAAATAACAATTAAAAACATTAAAAGGAAATACTATTTTTGGTCCCTCAAAAATACATGAAAGTCTCAATTGTATGGACTTTGAATATTAAAAATATATATGCCTCAATCATTTTTTCTTAAAAATTGAAATACAGAATTTAATTCTGTTACGTCTTTTACATGCTGATCATTAGTCTCTATCATATTAATGCAAGCTTCAAAAATTAAGAAGTAATAAGTCAAACTTTAAAAATTGAATTGCGTATTAATAAAGACTAAATGATTTAATAACTAATATGTAATAGTTGGAGGTTGCAAGTGGGTCACTAGGCCAACCCAATTGAATAAACTATAAGTTGAATGATACCATTATAAGACAGCTAGCTAGTTTTATATAGTGCGTCTCTTTCTCGTCACTTTAAGATAAATCTATATTTGAAGCCATATATTTATCTATTATATATAAGTAATGTAAACTCCTTTTCATACAGGAGGTCCATTGACATATGGAAAGAGTTGGTTGAACAAACTCTCAACTCCTTATATAATGACTTTTAATTTTTTTTATATATGTATCAAAAATTTTTTGAAATACATAAATTTTTCATAATTAACAAAAAAAATAATAAAATTATTAATTTCATAAATTCTTCATAATTAATAAGAAAAATAATAAAATAATTAATCAATAAATAAATAAATTGTCTCTTAAATATCCTCATTGGAGTTACAATTAAGCTTGTCTTCTTTACACATATGGCCAACAAAATATCAAAAGTGCTCTAAACTTAATGGAGTTTGCCTTCCTTTCTCTATGGAAGAGCTATTACCTGAAAAGGTAGTGATTTGAAAGAGTGAGATTAAAAATCTTAATAACTAGTTAGATACTCAAGATAATCATCATCATCATATTAAGAACAATCATCATAATTCACTACTAAAAAAAAGTAAAATAAAGATGGACAAAATCCATGTCCAAATCTAATAAATTTCGTGTCTAAATACATCTGAGATGAAATCAGACACAGACAAAGTTCCATATCATAAACTTTAGTCTCTAAATGATAAGACATGGAATTAAAATATCCATCTCAAAATTGATATGGAAGAAATCCGTGTTAGATTATAAAAAATTATATATCAATATAGAGACCAAAATCATATCTATTATTAACATTTAAAAGAGAGAGAAAAAATTAATCTATCTCAGGGTCATGTCAGAAATTTAGATACAGAATACTTTCCGTCTCAAATTAATAGTTAAAATTTATTTTGCATCGAATTTCGTGTCTAAATAATAGATACAAAATTTAATCCATCTCAAATTAGCAATTAGATTGTTTTCATTTCGTGTCTAATTCTATCTCTAAATTATTGATACAAAATTATTTTGTCTTAGATTGTTAATTGAACTTTTGTCTTTTATGTATCTAAATATTTGATATGATATCATTCCATCTCAAATGAACATTTGAAATACTTTCCTTTTGGTATCTAATTCTGTGTCTAAATTGTAATTTGTATACCTAAGCCAACTGGGCCCTTTTCACTTATTTCTTTTTCATATTTCAATTCTATAAACGAGTATTAATAGTAACATAAATTGAAATATATATCCATATCATATAATCATGTAATGCAAGACAAAGTCAATAATAGTCTATTGAGGTGTTATCAATAGGACAACAATACAAAAGTTTTGAAGTGCTGTTAATTGGACAATACTAGTGTCAACACTACTAATACAATAAAAGTAATCAATTATCTTATAATTAGCCTCCTCATCCTTATCTCTTTAGGTCTTTATTGTGTTATAGGTGACAACAATGTCTAATCACTTAGGCCTAAGATCCCAGACTTCCGCTCTAATAGTTCTATCCTTTTCATCAACTTTGCAAATTATTCATCTTTACGCTACATCTATGCAGTGAGACCTAAAACTTAGGAAGAAGAAATTATATGAAACAAAAAAAGTAGCAGAAAAAACAAAAGATATGTTAAAAAGATTAGCTTATATTAAATCAACGTTTCTTGAATTTTTCCTCTCCTCTATTTTCAAAATAAGCATTTTAGTCTAATTCAAAATGTTGACTATTATACCCTCCCGTAAACAAATATGTAAGATAATACTTGAGTTAAAATATATTTATATATTTAGATTAATGGAAGATATTTTAATGAAAAGAAAATTAAAATTAAAGCGTAGCATAAGTTTTTGTTTCAGGAGTCTATGTATATTTGAAAATAGAGGAAAAGTCTTCTACAAATCCAAGAGAGGTCTATATGGAAAAAGATTAGTAGTGTCTATTTGGCCAACAAACAGAAGTTTCTATATACCAAAAAGTCTACAAGAACTCAGGCTGTGAAGAAGAGAGAGACATACCCAAAGTACATTAGTAAATTGAAGCTTCTTTCCTAGTTATACTGCAATTGAGCAAAAGGTAATATTTGAACCATCTTATATGATAATGGCATAAAAAATAATGATTCTCTAATTCCATTAACAAAGAAAATGAGGTTGCATCAAGCAGAAATGAATTCAAGGGGGAAACTAAAGCCAAATGTTGAGATAATCATAACAATCTGTTGAAGATAATTTACCTGAAGCAATATATTCCCAAGGCAGTAGTAATTTCATGAATGACAATCGTAGCAAAGAGCAAATAAGGTGTCACTATTTTCAAAAAAAAAAAAAAAAAAGAATTGTCAAGCAGCTGAAACAGGAAAAAATAAATAAAATTTAGGCCTAACTGCAATACTAGTGTTAATTACAGTAATATACCTCTCTTATTAAGGTAATCAAAAACAATAAATAGATAAGACAGTAGCTCAATTTTGTTAAGTCACAGAGAATTAAATAATTAGAGGTGAAAGAATGACTTAATTGTAATAAGGAGCTAAAGCGGTTCCTCGAATAGATTAGTGAATGACAGTGATATGTGCCAGAAATTTCTTAAGTTCTAAATAATCTTTTCGAAATTAGAGCCTTGTGAGATGATTGCTTTCTTTCACATCACAAGCAATTGGAAACATAGGGATAGCCACTTGGCTCTTACCTCTGGGATAGAAGTCACTTATAATAGCATAAGAGTAAAGAAAATTATATACTTGTAAATACACAAAAACCAAGATGAACAAATCTCTCATTCACTAAAGGAACCTGCCAAATTTTTTCTTTAAGAAAAAAAGGTAAAAATAGTTAAATATAGTATACCACATCTATCAACTAAATCCAAATCTAAAATCACACAAGTAATACCAATCATTGAACCATGATGTTAGTGTATTAGCAATGGCAGCTGGCAATACAACAATGACTGTAAAGTGCACAAAATCCTTGCGTTAATGACTTTTTGGTAATTAAAGCTATAACAATGAAATATCTCAAATTGGGAAATACTTATAATTTCAATAAGATAAAAAAAAAAAAAAAAAAAAGAGTCAATACTTATAGACTCGGATTAGAGACTGTATTTTATATATATATGTAAAGCATAATTGGCAAATGAAGTCCTGCATATGCTTACTGGGAGTAATAAGTCTAATAATATATGAAGAAAATTCTTAATTTAGTCAAATTAAAATTAAAAAATAAATAAAAGCAAATGGGCAAAGAAAAATTATATGAATTATGAAATGCAGGATGCGGCTATTTTTCATTGTGAAAATTTTGTTCTATTTGAATGCTTATGAGAGAACACTAGGCAAAACTTAGAGGTATTCAGGAGGCCTGTGATGCAACCCGTAGGAACATTTAGAAAGAAGAAAGCAACACTTGTAAGTTTCCAGACCATTAGCACAGTGAAGCATCAGAAAAATGAGGGCAGAATTGGAATAATTTAGTTTATAATGTGCAGGCAGAGACGGAAATTGAATGCTCTATATCATGTACTAAGCTGAAATTATACCAGAGGAGATTCAGAATGGAAAATCAGAGAAAGAAGAAGCTGTCATCAAGATTTAAGTGGCTACACCTATTTAAGTAGGAAGAAAACACGGAGAGTTTTAGCATGCTATGATAGGATGGTTTGATTTTTCTATTTTTATATGTCATATGTTCTGTACTGGTTATATTGCTTGAGTACAGAGGTAGATGTATGAAATAGTTAGTAAGGTGAAGAAAAGAAAACTCATAACAGATAGATAAATATGCTGGTACTTATGCAAAATTAAGGAAGGGAATTGGAACTTTAATAATGCAGCTGAAAGTGTAATGTAATATGTGTAGGTGTGTTTTATTTCTATTATGGGGAGCTCAATTTTGAGTTTTAGCAGAATGAGGAATTAAAAGGAAACAGAAATTCAGAAGTAGCATGATTGGGATCGAAAGAGTAGCATCAGCAAGAATTAACCACAGATTAAATACAAGTTTACACCAAAAACTATGTTTTGGCATGTCCTGCACTGTTTTTGAAATCAGATTAAAAGGATAGGTAAACAATCTCCAAACAAGCTGAAATTTGATATGCAAAATCACTACATGCTAAAATTATGATTTGGAAAGTTTTATGATTTTTGGAATAGTTTAGATAGGGCTGTTACATACAAACATTACCTGTACTGCAACATAATGAAAGCATGAAGTACTGCTCAAAAGTTGCACAATTGGCAAAGTAAATCAACGAATTTCTGAGTGAAATTTTTACAGCATGTTTCCAGAACCTTGAGGCATGTTTATGCCAAATTTCAAGTGAATTCTCATAATTTTACTGCTTCAGGTAAGCTGGAAACTGATTGGTATCAAAACTTGGGACCAATCTACACTATTTAGGATTTCAGCTTGGTTTAGGTAGTAAACTCATGAATTTTGAGTCCAATTTTCTCTAGCCAGAAGAGGATACACAAATTCTTAATTCTTAAGGTCTTCATAATTTTTGGAATAATTTAAGAATTGGAATCTAATTTAGGAACTGAGGTTAAGAATTAAGTGAAAATTAGAGAAAGGAAATTGCTATGCAAGTAAGTCCATGGCCTAATACATGTCTTATATCTGTAAATAAAATAAAATAGATATACAAAGGAATAACACAGTTTATGAAGGCATCCTAATTGAAGGCAAAAAAAGGTTGGCACTATGCCTAATCATCTAAAAGTTCATCACATCAGGCATTAATTATAATATGTGCGATTGAAGGGCTAGAAAATCCAGGGATAAGGTTAGTGTATAATCTAATCAATACTTATTTATCTTTTCCTATAAATTCGTGTAGTTTCTTACTATTTCTTATAGCAACAACACAACTCCATTTCTTCATGGTGAAATCCATCCTTACAATAGAAAATAATGTCTTTAATCTTTGGGTCAAGAAAGGAGATAAAATGGGGCATTGAGAGCATAATACCCGAAAGGCACATTGATGAAAATCTACAAACACAAACACATTACTCAGTTATTATGATTTACCGAAAATAGGGGCACATTAGTTAGCTATTGAATATAAGGCAAACTTACATTTTTTGCCACCATTTCAGGGTAATTGTCCTACAAAATTGAAAAACTTGTTTAGTGGCAACTTGAAGCTCCTTGGCTAGACTAAGGGAGTTCTTAAAACTTCTTACAAAGCATCCTTACAGTTAAAACAGTTAAAAATAAGCAGGGCATACATGAGGAGGGCTTTAATGTGAAGTCTCTTAATTTTCACCTCCAAGCATTCACCCCCATACAATAGCATTTACAAAAGACCCATGTTAATTAGTTGACACTTCTTTCGGTTATAGTAGTTAGCACAGTCATTGTTACTTTGTTAGGAGTTTTTAGCTATATACTATCATGTACCATATTCATAGATCAACAAAAGTCATTTGAGGTGCTTCGATGAAGCAAAACTTCAAGGTAGGGGCTTTAGGGTTCGACAAAATAAACAAAGTACATAAATTTGTAAGCAAAGAAACCTAGGAAGCATATATAAATTGATTCTAAACAAAAAAATAGCTCAAACATTCACTTACAGCTTACTGAAATCACCCATCAAGATTGTCAAATTTCTTTCTAAAACCATTTGAAATAACTTCATCAGCGGCACAGGCAACCTTGTTGCAAACCTCAACTTCATCGGCTTAATTTGGAAAGCTTGGAGCTGGAGACCATCACTCTTGCGGAGACAATTCTGAGTTTGACAGGAGACAAATTGAGATTTGGAAGGACAATAAGAATAAAGAGGAAAATGTAGGGTTGAGGGATGGAGAGAGCTTCATCGGTATAATCATTGAAAGAGTGCTTTTAGGTGAAAGCGGGGAAATACGAGTTCAGAAAATGCAAAAAATTGTGCGGGCGAGGCTAAAATTTTGACACAGGACCCATACGTGTCCAATATTAATGACATAAGTAATAAAAAAAAAACTTAATTAAATAGAAACGGAAACATTTGGTATCTAATTTTTTAAATTATTATTAATTTATAAAATTAATAATTTGACATGGAATTAAATTCCACTGAAAATAAAAATAACCAAAATTTGTTTCAAATTTCGTATCAATAACTAATAATACTTAGTTAGAAATGCGATATTTAAATTTGTTTCTATTTCAATTTCTATTTGATACGGCTTGTATTCTGTGTCTGAATTTTAAGAATTCCTAGTGGATTTGCATATGAATTCTCATTAGATTACAATCTCATATATTTGTATCCCCTTGTCATTGTCATTGTCATCATACTAGTCATTGACCAATATCTCCTAGAAAAGGAAATTTGACAAGGATCACAATTCTTCTAGGCTTGGAGCAAAAACATGATGTATTTTATGTCCTTAACTAATAATCTCATCTTATACTCATTAATTAAATGCATATATAGCAAATAAAAATAATTCAATTCAATCTTATAAATGCAATATCAACAATAAGTAACTAGCTACTTGTGTCAACTGAAATCACCTTTGCTCTACTTTTAGTGTTCTCTTATTCTTGATTCTTATGGCATTTATCTATAATATTCCGCAAAAACATACTTCAAATTTTGTTTATGAAATATTGCGTTTCTATGGCTTTTGCTTACAACTTATTATATTAGTGTCCTTTTTCACAAGGAATATAAATAAAACCTCTTAATCTTGCATGTATAGTTCTCCACATGATTACGTCTGAAGTGCTATCCTCTCATTCACATTTTAGATTATACACATTAATATTTATATATGACTATTTATACTATAGCAATGTCCTTAATCTAAGATTCACTTAAATATTAATTTCAGTACCTAAATTAGATTCCTATTCTTACCTTATGTCAAAAATTATGAGGACTTCTAGAATTAAAAGTTTGTATATCCTCTTCATACAAGAGAAAATTGGACTCAGAATTCATGACATTACTACCTAAACCAAGCTAAAATTCTATACAGTGAAAATTGGTCCCAAATTTTTGCTATCAATCAGTTTTCAGCTTATTGAAAGATGAAAAATCACTCCAATTCACCAAAAATTTTTCATACGCATTCCTCTGGGTTTTGGAAACATTCTAGTAAAACTTCATTTAGAAATTCGTTCATGTCCGCTTCCAAGCCTCATTTGGTGTCAATACCTTTTGCTGTCTTTTTCTGTCAACATGGTTTTGTTTGTGAGTAACAGTACTATTGGCACTGATCCAAGGTTAATAAAACTTTCTAGATCACACCTTTAGCATGTTGAGATGTTTCATACCAAATTTCAATTTCATTGAAGATCATTTACTAGTTCAACTAACTGAATTTCTAAGACAGAGCAATATAACTTTTGATGTGTGCATTGCACTGCAAAGAAAAAATAGGATTTCTGCGACACATATTTTGCAATGGTCATAAATGAATGCCGCAAAAATTTCCTTTTATGATGTACAATTCAACCATAGTAAAATTCTGGGCCTTACGACAGTTCAAAAAAAAACCGCCATAAGGTTCTACTTGGACCTAACAATAGTGTAATATGAACTATCGCATGGTCTAGACCTTACGATGATTTGATCGGATTATCGCACGGTCGCTAATCAAAACCCGCCCCCTTAACCGAGCTAATCTAGGGAAGAAAGCCCTCACCGTCGCTGTTCATCCTGGATACCAAGCCCACCACTGTCCGCTGACCTCTCACCATCCTTCCACTATTTTCCATGTTCTTTTTGTTGCGTCGAATCTTCCCCTCTCCAATCTTGGATGTACGACGTCAAATAGAGGAGGCAGCGCACTACAAAAGAAAGTCATCTCTATCGCTAGTTATCTAATGTCAGTTTTAAAAACTAATGCAAAGCATTATAATTTTAAGAGTATTGCATCGGTTATATAAGATAAGTTGTAATTGACGTTAATCCATTTAAACAAATAGAATCTAATTTTGGCCATCAATTCATTCTGCTCTTTCCACATTTTGCAAGATGCCTTCCTCACTTCTTTCAGTTGCCCTCTCTTCATTCCATGAACTGCATTGTTGTGCCTCAATCCATGAGTTGCAAGAACGTATGTTTCGATTAGAATAGATTTTCCTCCGTTTTATTTTTTTACTTTGGCATGATGATTTATTGCTTGCTTTAAGAATTTATCTTCCCTTCTTTTTCCTCATCAGTCTTCGTTATACTTTGTGATACATACACTTCATGATCAAGGTAACGATGAATTTCTACCTGAACCACCATGCTGATTAATTGCATACTTCCATGGAGGAAGGAATCGATTGTGAATTTGAAATTATCAAGGTAGATATGCTTTGTTTTCCGAATGTTCAGACTATTTATTCGTGTTGGAGTTAAATTGAAAGGACATTCTGAATAAGTCAATAGATTCAATATTATCTTCTAATGGTCGATGTGTGAATGAGGTTAATCTCATTCATGCCGCATGATTACAGTGACTGTCGGCAACTTTTCTCTTTCATTTTGTTTAAATGTTAATGAGCATTTGAAGTAAGATAAGATCAATTATATTTTTTTAACAAAATAATTTCTTGAGAAGGATCTGCACTGTTTGTATCTGCCATTATTTTTATAATGCCTAATTCAATAGTTATATAGAGTATCGTTGCATTCTGTTATATATGTTCTCCCAATATGATGCGAAACACATAAAGTTGGATGTTAGCACCAAGTCCCCCAACCTTTAAGTCTATTTATTATTGTTTCAATTGTATTATCTGCTCATCAACAGAACACTTCTTTCACAATTTTGAAACATCCCATTACAAGGATCTTGTTAACCTGTAACTATTGCTTGAATGGTTAGCAAAATCCTATCCTCATAATTTAAAAACTCAGTAATAAATAATCATATATATATATATATATATATTTGATTATTGCTAATGATTCTTTAATTAGTGCCTCTTAGACGGTAAAGCCCATCTATTGTTATCCACTATAAGGTGGCATGAAAATTTGTTTTATATTCCTCTCCCTTTGTTGCTCAAGATAAAATTTACCATGACAGCATGTCATACAATTCTAAGTTTTATGTTTCATCTGCAAGGAAGCGTAACTTGCTTAATCCATGCCATTGGGTGGGCTTTTGCACCTTATGGCAAGTACTTATTTTCATTGATGTAAAACAGCGTTAAGAAACAAGTTTTTATAACTTGCAGCAATTTTTTTTTCTTACAAGAGCAGAGTGACAAAACAAATGAAGGATAGTATGCAAAAAAATAACAAGTTTTCTTTCCTTGACCATGACATAAATCAACTTGAGCACTCCAATCAAGTCAATCTGCCAAGAGTAATTGTGATTATGCCCCTAAGAGGATTTACTGAACACAAATTACATAATTAGAGAAGCCAGGTTACTCCATTTGTGCTTTTGTTTATGTTTGCTTTAGCATTTTGCCCTGTTATGCCCCCAAAAAATGTCTATTCTTTTTGTATTGTGATAATATTTATATGAACTAATAAAATAATAAGCCAATGTTTAAGAACCAAAGAGCAAATCCATGGCAAAAATGTTATGTTGTGCTAGCATGACTAACTTTTATGTTAAAATTTGAGGGATGGCGGTCTTGCTGAATTGCTTGTTTTTATGAGAATATTTCTTTATTTCAAAGAATACTTGTTTTATGAGAAAGTAATGCATAGGAGTACTGCATGATTTGAAGGTTATGTCATTCTGTTAGTTTGAGCTTGCTAAATCAATTTCTTCCTATGATGAGTCACTATGAAAAATTAAGAAGCTAAGATCTAAGTCAATGAAGTAGCACACTCTGGCAAGTGGTTTGTCAAGTGCCAAGGTAGAAATTTATCTATCCTATTGTTTGAATGGATGGTTGCTTTTTATTTAAAAAATGTTTAGCCCGTTTAAGCTGTGTTTTCTATGCATTGTTTCATGGGAGATTTGAATGAGTTTTGCTCAGTAGGTATATTTTTAAAAACACACTTCATATTATGTTTAATTGGCAATTTTGTTTTATTATTTTTACTTCTGTCAATGTCATAATCTGTAATCCTTAAATAGAGTTTAGTTGTGCTTTATTTGTAATTTATTATTATCATTATTTTATTTAAAGTCGATGTGGGAAGTCTTGTCAAATTTTAACTTGTCCTCACTTAAGTTGGCTTGCACTTTAGCATAATGTCTAAGACGGCTTCATCTGAATGTAGAAAATCACTGGAGTTTCATTCAAATGCCATACCACAAAGTAACATTAACAGTAAAGCAACTCACTGGGCACTATTTGCAGTCAAATGAAAGGCTCACTTTCTTCTCCAAGGTATGATCCAAACAATCCTTGCTATGGAAAATCTCTAGGATATTTAAATGTAATGTCGTTCAACTCCACAAAATTGTTAGGGCATATAAGTAGTTATTGTCATACCTAACATCACAGCAAATGGAAGAGAGAAAATGAAGAAAAAGAGATAAATTGATTTCCAAAACTAATTTTGAAAATCAATTTATTGGAGTCGCCACCAAAATTTTGAAAAATCAAATGAAAAGGAAAAGTGGTTTGTTAGGTTTGAGAATCTATTTGAGTATAGAGAAGGTGTTAAACACCTCACAACACTCATTAGTGAAGACGATTACCCTGAATTAATTAAGCGAAGTAAAAGATACGACCTTAAATTTATTTAAAATTGCCTACATTAAACACTCACAAAAATAACAAAGAAAAATAAAATCAAATTAATGTAAATTAAAAAAATAGATATTTATAATGGATAAACTTGACAAATGATGAGAATTTAAGGTCTACATACTCTGGAATAGATATTAAAGTCTATGCAATTCGTCTAAAAAGATGTGTCAGTAAATTGGTATTTTTAATTTTTTGCAAGGAACAATAACAATTAAATTGAATCAATTTTCGTAAACAAAACAATTTAAAAATTGGTTGGTGTGTTTTAAATTTATGAAATTGACTTAATTTCCCTTCTTTGGCTCTCTTCATTTGAATTTGGGAAACATGATTTGTTGGCACTTAAATTGAAAATCTATGGAAAAATGTGAACATGTATTTTTGATTTTTTTAATTATTAACGAAATGAACATTGTAAAAGACAAAGAAACTTTGAACTCAATACTTTATTTGAAAACATTCAATGAAAAAGAAATTTTTTTTTTCCTAAATTGCTTTGTTTGAATTTCAACATTGCCAAAATAAAATGAAAGAAATAAGAAATTAACAAAAAAATTTTTACCAAGAACAATTGATTTTATTTTCATTGGTTATTTTAAAAATTAGGATTTCTAGAAAAGACATAAATTGGATATGATTCCTTGAAACCCAACTTTACTATTAGAAAATGCAAGTAATAAAGTACAGGCTATTGGAACCCCAAGTTTAATTTACACATGTGTCTAATATTAGGTAATGTCTATGGGATCGTTGGAGCTCACATGGCCCCACTATGAATCAATAGGTGCTTATGAAAACAATGGTCTTACAGGGCAACACTAATGTTAAAAACCATAAATATTTATCCTAAAGTGTAAAAATTTCTTAAGCTTAGGGTTTGAAAAATAAATAAGAAAAGTTGGAGGGGGAAAGAATAAATATCATAAGTAGGTAACAAGAAGCATTGAAATGGAAGGAGATTGGTTGAAATGGAACCAAATAAGGACCATTTAGTTCTTGGCCAACCTAGGACATATTTAGCAAATTCCAAGCAAGACAGATTGAGATTTTGGTATGGTGATATCATTAGCTAGGGCTAAGTGTCAATTTAAGGATTTTCATGGCAAGGTGGCAAGATGCATGAATAATTAATTTAGAAATTAGGCAAGTGTTAACTTAGAAAAATTGACACATAATGAAAGACAATAAATGCCATGCAAACTACAAGCCTATAAATAGGAGTATGTGTGAGCCATGCTTCCCATCAACTCATGCAAAGCATCCTTGAGTGAGAAAGAGTGAAGGAAGAGAGCTTGGCCGAGAAGGAGAAGCTAGGAAAGTCAAGTAAGAATAGTTATTTTATTATTTTCTTTCATGTTTAAATGCTTTAGGAAATGCTAAATTATGAATACATACTTCTTTTCTTCTTTGTCATACCTAGGCCGAGATCATTTAGCAACATTTTCAAAAGGAAACTCTAGCTAATCTAAGGTAGTTAAACAAGTTTTTTACTCCATTATGTATGTGATATATTGGTCATGCATGATTAAGCCACGGTCGCGGCACCAAGAGGGTGTAATTTGAGCATTGAAACCTTGCTTTGGAAGCATGATAAATTGGCATTATGAATCTTATTATATGTTGATTTCATGCTCATTTGTCACATTTGCTTACATGTAATACATCTATGCATTAATGTGGTAATTAGGCTTGTTTAACTATTGATAATTTGCATAAATTCTCATGCTATTAACTCACCATTTTCAGGCAAGAAGATGACACTTGTAGACATATTTAGGTTTGTCCAAGAATACAATGAATTTACCCTTGTCTTTACCATTTCGGTTTTATCTTATAAATGGAAAAGTTGTAGCAGAATTAACCACAAGGATGGCATTTTGCATGCTACGTAGGCCACTCAACATCCCATGAAGATGTAATAAGACCTAGCTTAGTGTTAAGTGTTGTTATAATGGCCGAAGTCTACCTTTGTATTATATTTGTGTATTGGCCGAATGATGAAGACTATGTATCCTAGTGTGAACTTTGTAAGTAGGCTAAAGTGTGGTTGTATGATAATAATGGGTGTGTAGGTGTTGCGACTCCTTATGGCCGAAACTAATATGGAATGTTTGAATATTATATATGTGGTGCAACATGAATGTTTGGGATACGTATGATAGAATTTGGTATTATGTGCAAGGAATATTAAGTGATTCTTTGACAAGAAAGATGCATGGAAGGAAATATAGCAAGATGATAAAATATATAAAAGAGACAAGATGGGAAAGATGAATGAAGAGAATAAGAATCTTGTGTAGAAGGAATAGTATATAGATATTGATGAATTTGTTTGTATGTCGAAATATTAAAATATGTATGAATAGTAAATAAGGACTAAATTGCAAATTAAAGTTGCAAAGGGTAAGGTACTAAAACAGAATTTTAATTGTCTTATACGTAGGAATAGAATGCAAAAGTTTTACCTTTTCCTACCATTATTCGAAAATTTACTTCATAGGAACTAAATTGAAAACCTAACTCAAATTATGGTAGAATTGGTAAAACAAAGTATGTCTATATGCAAGTTACTAGAATGCATGAATGAAGTGAATGTGTGCACATGGTTTTGTTTTAATAATTACCAAAATGCCATTATTTTGTAATAAAACAATTATTTATGTGGAAATGTATTTTTAGTTACTAAAGATAAATATGTTAAAATTATTTTGGATATATTTACTCTTGCAATTGTTTAAAAGTGGTTACTTTGCATTAATAAATTCAGATTTTGATATATTGTATACATATTCAAAGGTTTTGAAATTTTTTTTGTATGTACTAGTTACTTTATGGCATTTAACTAACAAAGGTTTGATAATTTGTTTAAGTTTCAAGAAAACTAGTAATATATTCCTTTATTTAGTTACAATTATTAAAATAACATTTGTCTTTTATTGTTACAGATGTTCTTGTTTTACATAGTACTTTCAAGAGTTATGTGTTATTATTTACAAAGAATGATTTTACTTTGTAAGGTAAATGTATACCTTTATATATATTAACTTGTATTTGGGTTAATTGGTATAATTTTGTAGTAAATTTTTATAAGATTATATGACAAAGGTTTTAGAAATGAAGTTTCCAATTAATAGAAGTTTGAATACTTATTTCAAGTATTGAATAATTTGATTGATATAAAATATAATGTGTAAGTTTTAATTGGTAAATAAATAAGTTGGTATTACAAAGTATAATTTTGTAGACATTATTTCTACTAAGTATAATTTTGTTCATATTTATTTCCAAAGAAAACTTCTATATTGTTAAATGTGGAGAAATGTTATATATTTCTAACAATGTGTTTTTGTTATACATATTAAAGTATAGAATTGTTTACATGAAGTATTTTGTTATTATTGACATTTTGCATATGTTAAGTTAGTAGGATCTTATTACATAATAAATGTATGTGCATTTTCTTATACATGAATAGATATATTATGTTTTTAATTAAATTGGTTGTATATTCCGTATATTACAAAACATTTGAAATATGTATGATTTGATATAAGTGACGAGTTTTAAGTGCAAATTTTGTAAATTTACTTTGGTTATATATATATATATATTTCCAATGTATGACCTTTCCGAATTACAGTAAAGACGTCACTTAGAAAGTTATTTTATATTTCCATATTCTATGATTTAAGATACCACTTTATTTTTGTTTTTCGTTATAACAAATACTGTGAGATTTAAATTTTCTCTGTCTTTATTGATAAATTTTAATTATATTTTGGGATGTCACACAAATAAGGGTGGCCTAATTTAATTTGAGATTTTTCCATACTCATTTACCCTCACCTTGGGTTCCATCTTCACCCATTCGCCTCCTCTTGCATTTTTCCTCTTATCTTTTCTCCAACAAGCTTTCCAACAAATAAATCTTCAACCAAATTCAAGCAACAGTAATAGGCAAACTGAACATGTTTTCCAAATCAAATTTGGATTTCAAAAGGTTATTACATCACCAAATTTGGACAACCAAGAAACCTAATTATGTGACAAACTTTCAATATATAAATAAGGCAGCCAATGAAGCAAAATAAATTTCCATTGGAAGTAAAAGCAAATGTCAATTTTTAGTGCTTCTTGAATATCAAAATGGATCCGAAGTTACACTACAATTAGAAACCAATTTTCATTCCAAAACCGCCATTGTCATATTTTGAAGAAACGAAAGCATAATATTCTAGCTTTTTGGTTTTGCTACCAAAATCACACCAAAGCACCCCATTACTGGAAATAAAACTCCAAATAATTTATCGGCACAAATTGGACAGCGACCGTTAAAAGTAATTTGGAGAAAATAAATCTTGATATTCTAACTCTTTATTTACCAGCATGATCAAACCGAAACACCACACCATTGGAAATAAAACTCAGATAATTTGGCCACACAAATTAGACAACAAAAACGATCCATAAGGCAATGGATTTCCAGCATGATCTGGACGCCACAGCAGAGGTATTATGCAGCACATTTCCCCACTCTTTTGTTGTGAAAAAGTGTTTCATGTGGCAAGTTCTTTTGACAGCAAATACGGCACACTTTGAGCAAATTTAACACTATTGTATTACCAAGATGGAGCCAAAGTATAGCACCTATTGAGTACCATTCTAACAATCAAACTACGGCATTATAGAACAGAATTATCACAACCAAAACAAAGAGAGATTGCAGTTAATTTCAGTGAGAAATGACAGCGGAGTAGAAATAAAATTACCAGCAAATGAGGAAAGAAAATACATTAGATTTTCAGCAAAATGGAAAAGTATGTGCATCAGATTTTCAACTCCATATGTCATCAAACACATCAGTAAACTTCAACAAAAAGTGACAGTGGAAAAGAGGAGTATGTACGTCAGACTTTCAACCCAAATAAACAAGTGTGTGTAGCCCAAAGTGACAGTGAAACACAAGGAAATCACATCAGCTTTTTAACACTAATTACAGCCATAAGAACCAAGCGTGTGCAGCCTAAAGTGACAACAAAACGTAGGGGAATCACATCCGATTTTTAACACTAACTACCGCCACAATAATTAAGTGTGTGCAACCCACAAGAATGACTTTATGGCAGCTTAGATGCCTAGAAATTATACAGCTAAATGAGTCGAAATTCAAGGCATTCTAATGAAGGGGACCCAGCAGAATTATGGCGAACAAGTTGGTAACAAAATATGGGAACGCGTAGGAAGCATTTATGACAGAAAATTCAGGCAGCATTCAACAAAACACTCAAGCAATATTCAACGAAATTCCTCTTCAATAAAACAAAGATAAAGAGAACAGCACACCAACATCACTCATGCCGAAACCACTCTTGGTGGTAGCAGAAATCAAAGTAGAACATGATGAGCTGGATAGCAAAAAGTAAAAGAAGAATGTAACAGGGTCTGCACTAAATATGACCGAAATAAGGAGAGAAATCCAGTAGAAAATGATTACCATTTCTCCTCTGCTCTCTTCCCTGTTCAGACCTTGTCACCTCTCTCTTCTCTTCTTTTCTTTGTTTTCCAGCGTCCTTCCTGTCCCCAAAAATCTGATACTCTCCCTTTTCTTTTTTGCTTATTTTTTTCCAAAATATCTGATGCTTACTCACCCCTCCTCCCTCTCTCGTGCTCTCTCACTCGCGATGCATCTCAGTCCTTTTTTCCGTTGGTTCTCTCAAACGCCTCTTTTCCCTCTTGCTCATTCCCTCCTCCTCTCTATCAGATGCTCTCACTTTTTTTCGTTTTTCCCTTGCAGTTCACGTTTTGGTTTTTTTTCTTCTCTCCAAAATCTTTCTCAAACCTTCTCAAGTTAATTAGGGATATTTCCTTTCTTCTCTCCTCTCCCCATGCCAGCTCACCATCTCATGCTCATCCTTCCTTTCTTCCTGGATACTCTTTTTTTCTTTTTCGTTTTGTTTTGGTGTTTAGATTTCCCTCTTTGTATATTTTCAATTTTTTCTTTCTTCTAATGTGAAAAATCATTAAAGACTTTTTTTTAAGTTGTCTAGATTATTGTTTTATTTTTTATTTTTTCTGGATTTTCTTTATTTATTTTTTTTAATTTTTTATATTATTTTTTTTTTTAGGTTTTCTGAATAAATTACAATATTCACAGTTTGTAATGTAAGACTTTAATAAATATTCTAGTGAATTATTTTTCTTTTCCAAGAAAATCAGTTTTTAAAAACAAAATTAATTATCAATAAATATGTAAATATATTAAATATATATTGGTCATTAATTCAAGTCTTTATTTGCTTTAATAGGCTTATGTCATAAAATTTTGTGCAGGGCGTCCTACGACTTTGACAACGTAAGAGAATTTGAAAATGAATTAGAATCGAGCAACTTTATTTTCAATCTCGAGGCAAATGAACTAATGTAGTGTCAATAATTTCATATTATTATTAGCCTTTATGTAAAAAAGAAAGTTAATACCGTTGGAATATAATTAGCTTTAGGAAAATAAATTAATAATGTGAAATATTATTAAACCTTATAGAAAATGTCCAAGAAAAAAGCTATAGAAATTTGTAAAACAAGTAGTGCACTTGCATTTTTTTTTTTTTTTTGGTGATGAGAATACGAAACTTATACTTATAGATTACATTTATATATATATTTATATAAAATTAGGTACGATTTATATGTAATTAGACTAGTTAAGTCTCACATTAAAATTAGCCTTCCATTTGTTGTCGTGTTAATCATACTTTTTATTTATTAGACTTACTTGCCTCTTCAATTTACGGATGACTAGATGAGTAGCTGCAACGCTGTATTTTGAGGAATTTTATCAAGACGTCACACAAAATTCTTGAAAGTTCAAAAAAAATTATGAATGTTAATGTTATTTTTTATTGTACACTTTATGTTTGCATTCACCAAAAATTTAAATTGTTGTAATAGTATTTTTTTTAATAAAGATACAGTGTAATCATATAATACAAATAATATTTTTTAAATAAAAGATGGGTTTGAATCTAAATTTTGAAAATAGTCTTGGAAGAAAAGAAAGTGGGTAAATAGAAGCTGTAGGAAATGATATATCAATGACGGTAGAGACCCTATCATTTTTTTTTTCCCTCTAAGCGACGGTCATAACCATCGCCATTTCTTGAAGTCAATGAATTCCGCATCTAGTGACGGATACAACCGTCGCTAAAGATAGACAATGTTTGCTAGTTGCCACGATTGTCAAAACTATTGCTAGAAGTGTCACAATAGTTCATATGGCAACAGTTTTGACAACCGTCGTTATGCCTTCTAGCATGGGTCAGAACTAATGCCAAACACTATTTTTTTTTTTTGGTAGTATATTTAGCTAAACGAAGCTTTCATTATCTCCTTTTTAGGTATGATGGCTTTTATCACTCTCTCCTATGTGTGCATGTGCATATATTTGTTTATGTGTGGGCTTTGATCTTGGTGATTTCAGATTTTGCTATTGCAATAAGAAGAAATGTTGTGCTTTAAGAAAGTTCAAATTGAATAATTCTAAAACACAAATGAATGAAAAAAAAAAAAAAATAGAACAACTAGCAATCTCAAATAATAAGTTTGCATGTCACACTCAAGAATACTAAACTTGATTCACCACACTCTAGAATAAAAGAAGGAGAGTGATAAGAATTAGGGATAATTTCGCCACTAAGTTTAGAAAACTTGGATAAGAAATTCGTATATAAGAGACTAAGCCAATTTTCAAAGCATTTAAAGTTGCATTTTTCACTGATAAGTTTTGCATTTATAGCCAAAAATAACCTTCATAGCATAAATCTAAGATTCACCTAATTCTCACATGATTTGAAAAAAAACATGCATATAAATACACCTAACATAAACTTTTAATCTAATATAGCTTACCTAACTTATCTTAAATTTTCAAAGAAATATAACTCACATAACTTAGACTTTTAACCAATACTTATTTCCATTTTTATCACATGCATAATTGACTTTTCACAATTCATTCATTATTGCTAGGCGGGCCAAGTCAATACACACACAAAAAATGAGCTTGGATTCTAAATTTAGAACCCAGTCCCAAGCCAAAGTGTTGACCTAGCCCAACCTAGCATATATATATATAATTTTTTTTACTTTTTTTTTTAATGAAATTAATGACACTTTTTTAAAAGATTACTTTTTTATTTGTGATATATATAAATAAATTTCGTCAACATAACATATTTAATTTATTACATATTAATTAAATTTTTTTAAAAAAATCTATATTTAAATTTTAAAAAAATTTAAAAATTTATAATAATAATAATAATAAAAAAAAGGCTAACTCGATAACCCTACTTAGCTATGTGTCGGTCTCAAGTTTGGGCCAACAAATTTGGCCTGGTGCATATCCCGGACAAGGCCACGGGTTGGAATCTAACCCAGCCCAGCTCAAGATATGTGCACCCCTAATTATAGCACATGATCAAATTGTTCTACTTGAACTTGGGCTCTATAGGCTTAGACCCTAAATGGTCTGATTCCACTTTGAGTTGCTGGACAACTATAGCCTAAATCTTCTTGGCCATAGAATGGGTAATCGACCCAGATGGAACTCCTTGGCCCAAGTTTACCTCTTGTTCAACTTGATGCTCATCATTTTCCCTGGGTTCAAAAGGATTTGTCCTCAAATCCAAGTCTTCATTATCATCCAAGTATGGCGTCAAATCTCTTACATTGAATGTAGCAAAAATATTGCAATCTCCTAATAAATCTACCTTGTAAGCATTATCATTTATTTTCTCCTAAATCTTGAAAGGGCTTTTTGCCCTGGGCATTAGTTTAGACTTCTATTTGTTGGGAAACCTCTCCTTTCAAAGATGAATCCAGACAAGATCACCTGGCATGAACTGAACTTGCTTCCTTCCCTTGTTTGCTGCTCTTTCATAAACTGCGTTCTTCTTTTCAATTTGTTGCTTCACATTTTCATGTAGCGCTTTAATTATTTCAATCTTCTTATTTCCATCTATGCATAATCTATCACTTGAAGGTAGCGGTACTATATCAAGCGGTGTGATAAGATTAAACTCATAAACTACTTCAAAAGGAGAATGTTTAATAGTACCATGAACATTTCTATTGTATGCAAACTCAACAAATGGCAAGCATTCATCTCAATTCTTTATATGCTTACCAACAATAGCTCTAAGTAAGGAAGAAAGTGTTCTATTGACTATCTCAGTTTGCCCATCAGTTTGAGTATGACAAGTTGTGCTAAAAAGTAATCTTGTCCCAAGCTTTTTCCATAATGTTTTCTAGCTATAACTCATAAACTTGGCATCTCAGTCTGATACAATGCTCTTTGGAATGCTATGTAATCTCACAATTTTCAGGAAGAATAAATCTACTATATGAGAAGCATCATCAATTTTATGACATAGAATAAAAAGTGACATCTTTGAAAATTGATCTACCACCACCATAACTAAATCTTTGCCTCTTTTAAGTTCTTGGTAACCCAAGCACAAAATTCATGCCTAAGTCAACCCATGGTTGGTCGGGAACTAGTAATGGCATATACAAACCATGTGCAACCTCCTTACTCTTTGCTTTCTTGCATGCTGCACATCTCTCCACCATTCGATGCACATCTTTGATCATCCTTGGCCAATAAAAGTGTTCCTTGATCATCTCTAAAGTTTTCTTTTTGCCAAAGTGTCCTACTAAACCTCCTTTATGAGCTTATCTTACTAATAATTCTCTGATAGAGCAATTGGGAATACAAAGTCTAAAACCTTTAAACAAGAATCCCTCATGCTTATAGAAATCGTCAGTAGCATTTTTTTGACATGCCAAATATATAGTAAAAAAATCAGGATCTTCTACATATTGGCCCTTCATTAATTCAAATCCCATCAACTTGACATTCATTAATGCGATTAAAGCATGCCTTCGAGACAAGGCATTTGCAACCACATTAGCTGCTCCCTTTTTATATTTGATGACGTAGGGAAAAGCCTCTAGAAACTTCATCCATTTAGCATGTCTCTTGCTTAACTTGGTCTGGCCTTTCAAATATTTCAATGACTCATAGTCTGTATGAATAACAAACAACTTGGGTAACAAGTAATGTTTCCAATTCTGTAAGGCTCTGACCAATGCATAGAATTCTTTGTTGTAAGTTGAATAGTTCAAAGTTGCTCTATTAAACTTCTCACTAAAATAGGCAATAGGATGCTTCTCCTGCATAAGAACTAACTCCAATTTCTACACTTGATGCGTCATACTCAATCTCAAAAGTTTTAGAGAAATAATGGATTGCTAGTATTAGTGCTAAACATAACTTCTCTTTAATGATTTCAAAACTTCATTAAGCCGCCTCACTCCACTTAAAGTCACTAACCCCTTTGATGCAATTAGTTAAAGGCGCTAGAATAGTACTAAAATTCTACACAAATCTTTTATAAAAAGATGCTAAGCCGTGGAAACTTCTCACTTCAGAAATATTTGTAGGAATAGGTCACTCCTTAATAGCTCTAACTTTCTTTGAATCAACTTCAACTCCATGCCAATTAATTACAAACCTAAGAAAAACAAATTGGTCTTGGCAAAATTGGCACTTTTTTATATTGCTAATTAATTTTTCTTTTCATAGTACTTCAAATACCTCATCAGGTGCTCTACATGTGTCTTCCTTACCTTTGCTATAAATTTCAATGTCATAAAATAAACCATAACAAAATCTCCAATAAAGTTCCATATGACATGATTCATCAAACAAATGAAGGTGCTTGGGGCATTTGACAAACCAAATGGCATAACCATTCATTCATACAACCTATGCTTTGTCTTAAAAGCTATCTTCCACTCATCCCCTTCCTTCATTCGAATCTGATGATACCTGCTCTTGAGATCAATCTTTGAAAAGATTATAGAGTCATGTCGCTCATCAAGCATGTCATCAAGCCTACGGATAGTATACTTGTGAACACCCCATTTCATAAATAAATAAATAAGGATAATCAAAATGAAAATTAATGAATTGATTAATTAAATAATTGACCAATAAAAAGTGAAATGAAATTGAAAACAAAAAATACAAATTCACTATCAAATATTAAGAATTTAACAAAGATAAAAAGGAGGAAATTAGAATACTTATTAAATGTATCAGATGAATCAATTAAGTAAAGTAACAAATCAAAAAAACAAAATATATAATGATGATGATAACAAAACAACAAGAACCATTATGACGGCAAAAGCAAAAATTGTCCAAGTAGCCCTGAAGCACTGCATAGCCCACTGCACCACCTAAAACCTATCATTATACTGTGTATACCTTCAAAGCACTTGCACCAAAATGAACTCTATGTCTTGGCCAAGTTGCATATCATGAGGCTCGAGGAAGCAGAGGAGTCAAATGTACTAAGCATGAGGGGGAGCAAGAGCTGCATGCATAACCAATTCCTTTTCTGCGTTAAGAATAGGGAGAATCAGATGGAAGCAAAAGGGAGGAGTAGACTGGAGAACATGAAAGGAGAGGCAACTAGTGGAAGGGTACGGAAGGGATTAGCCCTGACTTTCAAAGTATAAAAATAAATACCAAATCGAGAAAGGAGGGGCACTGAGACAAACAAAATCAGGGAGCACCAAGACAAACAAAATCAAAGAGCAATGAGACGAACAGAATCGAGGAGTACCGAGATGAACATATTGAAAAGGACCGAGGCGAACAGAATTGACAAGGAAGGAGACTGAATAGAAAGCAAATCAAGAAGGAAAGAGACTGAGTAGAAAGTAAACCAAGAAGAAAGGAGATTGAGCAGAAAACAAACCGAAGAGAGAGAGAAAGAAGAAGAAGAAAGGAGACAAAAAGAAGAAGAGAAGGAAGGTGGCTAGAGACTGAGCAGAAAACAAGCCAAGTGAGGGAGGAAGAAGAAGAGAATGATCTGTTTAGTGCTCTGGAAACAAAGCTGAACAGAGCAAGAAAAGTGCGACTGTGCCGAGAGAGAGAAAGAAAGAGGAAGGAGAAGAGAGAGTGACCAAAGTGCTGCTGTGTAACAGTACTGAGAGGGAGAGGAAGAAGAAGGGAGGAGAAAGATAAAGTGAGCTAAGAGTTGTTGTCCTAGGCCGAAGAGAGAGAGATAGAGACGAGGAGCTATGTCGGGCCAAAGAAAGAGAGAAAAGCAAGGAGGAAGAAGAAGATGAGAGCCACCAGAGGCACTGGCCTAGGAGAAGCTGAGACCGAAAAGTCAAAGGAAGGAGCCAGGTATAATACACATGCATGAAACTCTCCACGTTTAGTGACTGCATCATGTTCAACATTATTTTTATTATTATTATTACTTCATTTGTTTTTTATGCCAATGTGAGATTAATCTTGGTTCTACAAGTAAGGTTCTAAAAAAATCCTTGTGTGGGAATATTATTCTCCTCGAGTGCATGGGGTCGTTTGAGATTTTAATCTCCTTAGACCCCGAAAATTAGTACATACTTGTTTTAAAAAATAAATAAATAAATAATGTAAAAAAATATTTTAATCAAATATTTTCTATTATTTACAAAATGATTAAGTCATGGTTTTATAAAATTAAATTAATTAAAAGTGTCATGTGGGACTTGGGTTTCTGTAGCCTCTAAGGAATTGATCCTATTAAAACAAGAGTAAAAGAATTTTAATTTCAAAATCTTTAAAAAATGTGAAAATAAAATCCTGAAATTCCCAAATATTTTATTCTACATTTTGGGTTCTCATGTGAGATCACTCATCTCCTCAAATATCCAAAGGTTAGTTAGTAAAGACCGTATGAGACCTGGAGTCTTCTCAGGTTTCAAAAATTAACCATTAAAATATTAGGATGAATTAATTAAAAAATAGGGAGGTTTGTCCTACCTATTATGTGACTAAAAATCCTAAGAATATTTTTCTTAACTCTAGTTTTACTTTAAGTATTAAAATAAATTAAAATTTCAAAAAGTAACAATTAATACAAAGATTATAAATTCAAAACCATAGAAATATTTTTTCCATTATCGTTTGAAGTTCAGAATAAATTCTAATAGAATATATTTATATATATATATATATATATATATATAAAATAAAATATTTTAATTATTAATTAAAAATCCTATTAATCATAATCTTACCTTCAAAATTAGAATAAATATAAAAACCCAAAAAAATATATAAATTCAAAAATTCTAAAAAATGACTTTCCATTATAATTTCGTTCCAATTTCAACAATAAATTATTATTTTAAAAATCCAAAAATAAATAAATTCAAAAATCTAAAAATATTTTGGTTTCATTCCTAAAAAAAACATAAACTCCCAAAAATCCTAAAAATCTATCCCATAATCATTTCATTTCAATTTTAGAATAAAGATTAACATTCCAAAAATAAACAAAAAATTAAAAAGAGGAAAACGATGAGGTCAAGGGAGTTAGATTAATCAGGTTGTTGTGAACTAGAACACACAAATCAAATTCTAATCCTATTTTGTTTACAAAAATTTGTTTAATTTGAACTCTCCTGTTCTCGTCGCAAAAATTGAAATTTTCTAACCAGCAAACATGCCTTTCTGGTCAAACTACGTAGATTTTGATCCTTATCGTAGGGTACGTAGGCCCTAGGCTTTCATCCTAAGTCAAGTCTGCCTTTTTGTAAATATTTATTCGTTTGCTTCCATTATTGTCGTTTTTATCTTCTCTGTTTAATGGGCATGCATGTCAATAAAAAGGTAATTGAGATAAATTTAAGGCCATATTCTATTTCAGCTGATTAGTTTAAGGTAACCGTCCTTTTGGACGAGTGTTGTGGGATGCCTAACACCTTCCTCATACTTAAATAGACTCTCAAACCATCTCTATTTTTGCAAAGCATTTTGCCTTGTTCTTTTTATTTGAAGTTGGTTTTCCAAGTTTCTCGTTAAAAGTCTTGATGGCAACTGTAGTAAATTGATTTTCAAGATTTATTTTGGGAATCAATTTAAAACACTTTTAATTTTTCTCGCCGAAAGGTCGGTTAAGATAATACTGATACTTCATTATGATTTAGTTTATGGCCCAGCTGTCTATGCACATCCTCATAGTTTCATCCTTCTTTGGCACTAACAAAGCTAGTAATGAACAATGGCTCATTGACTCTCTCACTAAGCTTTTATCCAGTAACTCATTTACTTAACTTTGTAACTCCTTAGCCTTATCTAGATTACACCAGTAGGCCAGTCTATTAGGTAAAGCAGCACCTAGAATGAGATCAATTTGATATTCAATCCCTTTAATTGTCAGTAATCATTTCAACATCTCATCTAGAAACAAGTCAACAAATTCATATACGAACTTCTCAATCAGCGGAGCTATAACACTACTTATATTGGCATAGCTTCCTTCATTATTAGCATCAATATTAGATTAGTTAAATGTAAAGCTCTCTCAACTTCTCATTTAGTTGCAAATAAGTTTTCCTTTTTCTGTTCCTTCTTCGCTAGCAGATCTTGTAGAACTTGTTGAGGACTAAGAGATGTTAAGATAATCTTGTTCCCATCCTTGGTAATAGAATAGGTGTTTTTGAACCCATCATGCATGGATGTACTATCATACTGCCAAGGTCTTCTCAAAAGCAAATGACTGGCATTTATTGATATCACATCACATACTACTTCATCTTTGTATGGCTTTCCAATAGAAAATGGCACTTGAACTTGCTTAGTGACTTGAATTTCTCCTTGGTCATTCAACCATTGTAGCTTGTACGGACAAGGGTGCTTTGTAGTCTTCAAGTTTAATTGCTATACTAATGTTGTTGAAGTAACATTAGTACAGCTACCTCCATCAATAATGACACCATAAACCTTTCCATGAACTATACACCTGGTATGAAATATGTTCTCATGTTGATCATCTTCTACCTTAGCTTGTGAGTTTAAAATTTGTCAAACTACAAGTAACTCCCCTTCATCTGGATACTCTATAGTGCGCTCATCATCTTCATGTTTAGTTTATGTTTCATCTTCACTTTAAACTTTCCCTTGTGCTCCTCGAACAATCATCAATCTTTAATTTGGACATTCAAAAACAATGTGTTTAAAACCAAAACATTTAAAGCACTTAATTTCTTTGCTCCTCTTTGAGTTCTTTGTATCAGCAAACTTGTCCTTTCCTCAGGATAAATCAGCATGGTTACTAGAACTTGTCTTTTCCTTTTGCAGTTCATTCCACTTTGAGACATCTTTAGGTGTTGAAGAGGTTAAGTTTGTTACCATGAAACTAGTAGATCGTGAACATCTTGGTTTAGTTGCTCATTTTCTATGTTGCCTTTCCACCTAATAACAAACTTCATTACATCCTCAAGTGTTACATAAGATTGTAATTCCACTGCATCAGCAATTTCTTTATTTAAGCCTCCCAAAAACCTTACAATAGATTGTTCCTGAGGCTCTTGTATCTCGCATCTCATCATCAACATTTTAAACTCTTTAACATAATCTTCAACATATAATGCCCCTTGTCTAAGAGTTTGCAACCGGATGTATAGCTCCTGCTTGTAATAGTCAGGAATAAAGTGTTTTTGCATGAGTCTCTTCATAAGCCTCTAACTCTTGATCACCTCTTCTCCATCTCTCCTTCGTTGTGCTTTCAAATTCTCTCACCATAGATTTGCATAATCGATAAATTCAAGGGCAGCTAGTTTGCAATTTTTAACTTCAGAATAGTCATGGCACTCAAACACCTTCTTCACTCGTTGTTCCTGTTCTAAGTACTCCTCTAGTGAGCTAGTGTCTTTGAATGGTGTAATCTCTAATTTGATGTTGTTTCCTAAGTCACACTATTGCCTCTTTTGCCTATGTGCATCAGCTTCATCTTCTATTTCTTCATCACAATCAGAATCAATGGAAGTTCGATGATTACATTGTTGTGGAGGTTATTGAATAGACAATCTTGTGTTGCCTACTCTAAACGAATCAACTACTTTTTCATTTCTTGTTGACTTTTTTGTATGCCCATAATCTAGGCTTATTCCAAAGAAAGCTCTCTTTGACCATTAGTAGTGTTGTTTTCAGCCATATCTTACTCTAAACACTCTTTTCACGTGTTTCTCTTTCTGACCAGTGAGTGTAGACTCTCTACCCATTCTCAACCAGAGCTCTATTACCAAAATGATGTGTTTTAAGGAAGTTCAAATTGATCAATCCCAAAACATAAATGAATGAAAAAGAAAAGACAAAACTACTAGCAATCTTGAATGATAAGTTTGCATGCCACACTCAAAAATACTAAATTTGATTCGTCACACTTTATAATAGAAGAGGGAGAGTGGCAATAATCCAAGATAATTTCACCACTAAGTTTAGAAAACTTAGATAAGAAATTCGCATATAAAAGGCTAAGTGAATTTTCATAGCATTCAATGTTGCATTTCTTATTGATAAGTTCTATATTTATAGCTAAGAACAACCTTTATAGCATAAGTCTAAGACTCACCTAATTTGGAAAAAATATGCATAGAAATACACCTAACATAGACTTTCAATCCAATCTAGCTTATCAAATTTATCTAACTTAGACTTTTAAGGAAATATAACTCACCTAACTTAAACTTTTAACCAATAATTATTTCAACTTTCATCACATGCATGATTAACTTTTCACAATTCATTCAAGGTTGCCTAAATGGTCTAATTCCACTTTGAGTTACTGGACAACCATGACCTGAATCTTTTTTTCCTTAGAACGTGTAATTGGCCCAGATGGAACTCCTTGGCTCAAGTCAACCTCTTGTTCAACTTGATGCTCATCAAAAAACAAAAATGATAGTCGTCAAAAGATTAAGAATCTAGTTAGGGTGTGTTGTGATTTTTAGCTCTTTCTGCCTGCTATTTTTCTATTTGGTTCTTTCCAAAACTTCCAACAAAACCTAAAATAATTGGTTCCCACAGAAGAAATCAAAGTTTAGAAGGTATATATGGAGGTGACATTTGTCATACTCGGTTCTCCCCAATTAATAGCCACGTTGTTAGCATACTGATACTGGTACATTGCATTTCATACCACCTTCAAGTTGTGCATCACTATTTAATCTAACTTAGGAAGTCCATATACGAGCACTAATACATAATACATGAAAGGCAAGAAGTGTGAGTATAGAAAAACGGAGCAAGGTTTTGGTTTGTATATTTACTAAATTCTTTAGTTAGTAAAAACAATTTGACATAAAGTAAGTGAATGTATTTGGAGGAATACTAGGACATTGGTCTATGTTGGTGTTAGTGGGTGAGATGCATAGAGACTAGAGGGTTATATCTCTGAACTTTCTCAGCCATGCGAGGCTACAAATACATCTATTGAAAGAGGTTGAGAAGTACACCTTGCTTGTTCCAATCTCGTGGCAGGAAAATTGCACATTCTCAACTCAAGAAGAAGCCAAGAAGGTAAATTTTTTATATTAAATCTGATGATTTGAAGTCAATAAAGGAATAATAAGGGTGTTTCGCTTCAATTACAGTTCACCCTCAATCTGAAGGCGAAGCATACTGTGAGTTTGGATCTTGGGAATCTTGAAACAAGTCAATTAAAGAAAGAGTATGTGACTTTCATGAAGGGGGTGGTTTCACCGCCTTTGAATTTTCCTGGAATTGCATATAGGAAGGCTTTAAAGGTAAGAATATCCGTAGTTGAAGTTTTAGAGAACTCCAGAGTGGCACTAATTATTATTATTTTTGTATTTTATAGTCTTGGTCCACTATTCTAAATCTCATAGAGGCGAAAATTAGAGTTTAACATCAATTTAGCTAAGACAAGTAAAAGTAAATTTCATGGCGTGCAGAAAGTTAAGTTTTAATAAAAATAAGTTGGGATGTGAAATACTTTATAATATATATTCAAATGTTAGGGGACTTTAATTTAATTCTTTTTCAAAAAAGAGTATCATGTATAATTTACTTGATTTTTTCTTAAAAAAATATCAGTATAGTTCATTCTATGTAATATAGATAGCTTTAATGAATTAATTAGTAGAAAGCCAAGGTTTTGGTTTAGTGTCAATTTTATAGATGGTATGATACATTTTTAATTTCTTTACGAATTAATGAATATATTTATAAAGAATGTAAATCTAAGATATATTGGAAAAAAATAATGACGTTGCAACATTCAAAAATTTATCAATATCTTTTATGCTCAAATATCTTATAAAAATAAATTTTTACATATATACTTGAGAAATTAAGTTTTCTAACATCTCTGCATTGCACTGCACGAAGTTGATATTAAAATCACACTCATACATGCATTTTGAAAGGAGATGATGACATTGGAAACTCCATCCAGCGCTGAAGCAGTTGAATAGAATTATATGGTCCTCCAAAATTTTATTTTTCAAACCTCTCTTCCCCAATCTCCACTGTTCTAGATTTTGAAGACCTCCCACATCTTAAGAATCAAATCTTCCATATCATCAAGAGAAGGCATAAAAATTAAAAAGTCCCAATCTAGGTCAATAATTGAAGCATTAGTCAATAAGTTGACAGCCACTTCCAATTATGAATTTTGCTTACGATGTTATCTTTCTCAACTTGTACAGAAAGTAACTAAAAGTTTTGCTATTCACTAAACACATTTTAGATAAAGCATGCATTAAATGCACTGTTATTTTGCATCAACTACACACGATCCAACTTGGAGTGGTACTTAGAAATGAATATAGCATGCATTGAATGCACTATGTCACATGACTGGAGGTATTAATGGAATTTAATGACATATAGCTGAAAGTTTAATACTTAGGATTGAATTTAAATTTTCTAAAATCATATGAAATCAATTATAAATCATTCTCTCTCCTATTCTTTGTTAAAGTTTTTCTTTTTTTCCCTTTATCAATCTTATTAATTATCATCATGTAGTAATAAAGTTCTTTATTTGCTTCTTTCCTTGTTGGCACCGTCATGACTAGCCATAGCAATTTCACCATCGAGGTAATAAAGTTATATGATTTTTAATATTATTCGTATATATTGTATTTTTCTTTATTTTGAAAAAGAGATGTGTTGTATCGTGGAGTTGTATTTTATCTATATGTTGTGTTATATATCCTCGTGATAGCAAGCCTATTTTCTCTGGCCGATTTATAAAACTTATTGAGACTTTGTTTGATATGACTTTTGTTCCATTCTTCATGCTGTTTTAGAATAAAAATTTCACTCTTACCAAATAAAAATGTTTGGTAAAGTTTCTCCTAAAAAATGTTTAGGGGATTTGTCACATAAGCTTGCTTTCTTATTAGCTCGTGGGTTATTTTTTATACTTTTCATTTTTTATATATCATATGATTTAATGTTCTTTAATTTTAATATTCAATTTATTACTTACAATTAATTATTCTTTGTTAAGAGGGTTGATGGACCGTTTATTAATAAGGATGTTATCTCCAAATCTCACATTTTTAGTATCTTACAGGATATTTTTCTAAAATTTTTATTATGTATAAACCATATATTGTAATGTTATTTTATCTTTATTATTTAATGTATTGTTTATTATACTTTACCTTGAATTGTAGACACCTAATAATTAAAGCAATACAACCCCGTTTTCAAATCAATTTTCAAGTCCTTCTAATAAGAATTATTAGATAATTAGGACAACTTATGATTGTGTTAAAACTTAACTACTATTTGATGTATTTTGTATCTAATTATGTTTAGACATAACTATTATTTGATGTTAGACTTTGTAACTAATTAGTATTTGTAATGTAGCATTAATAGCTTAACTTAAGTATCAGATTGTATTGTTATGATTAGTGATAAATTTTTTATATTTATAAGATGTTGGTTTTAAGAAAAATGACACAAAATTAAGGTAGAATATTTCAAAAAAAAAATCTTATTAGCAACAATTTAAACTACTGCCAACACCAAATATCCAATATTTTTATTATTACAAAATCATTACACTACAATAATCTTTCTCAATCATCTTAATAACGCCTTTGTGACAACTTTAAAGAAAATTATCTTACTATCGTAAGAACATATTATTGTGACAATTTCTCTAAACATTAACGAAAAATGTTATTTAACTTTAGTAGTAATTTTTATGACATTTTCATTTATCATTATAAAATTCCTTTATTATAGTCAAAATCCTTACAAAAGTTATTAAAAAAATAGCCAATTTTCTTGTGTAGTGTTTGCACTAATCTATAACTTAATCTTTGCTTAACTTAATTTTTATGCCTCTTGTTCCTACAACTTATACACGTTCAGCGTACTAGCTACTGTTTGTTACTCTGTTTTTCGGGCTACATGACAGGGTAAATAAAAACTCATCATTCTTTACTATCATTCATGCTAACAAGTTCCATCAATCCATCCTATATGAATATGAACAAAGAGCTAATTTACTTACCTCATGTGTGTTCTTTTTTGTTCTTTTGTGCCGCTGTTCAACACCTTTCCTTAGCCTCTTTTCTTTTTCTTTTCTACTCTTGGATGGTGTCTCTTCCCCTCAGAAATTATCTTTCCTTCCATGACCAACACATCACTAAAACCAAACATATATTCTTCCCAATAGTGGCTTCACGTTGGCTTTGCACTACAAGGAAAGCGGGTTTTCCCGGCGGGCATTTTCTGGCGGCTTGTATCATTTTCTGTCGGGTATATTGACCACCAAGAAATTTTCGATAAAAGTTGCCCTCTTCCTCCTTCTCTCTCGCATTTGGCTGACGGTGGCTATGAATTTGCTGAGGGCAATGTAGACGCCGGCATATGTGGCACTAAGTATTTCTTCTCACTTATATTTTCGTTCCTTTTTTTTGCCTTTCTTGTTTGATTTATGTCATTATTCGCAGGTTAGTCTCCATCTGATGTCTATGTCCGAAACCCTTGTCTACAAAACCCTTCTTTTCATTCTTGCAGACGAGGTGGGACGACGGGCATCTCTTTGTTGAAGCTGATGAAGAGCTATTCGCCTTTGGGTTCAACTGTACCAGAGGTATGTGTTTTTTCTGTTGTTTTATGAATTTTGGAATCATTTGATTGTACCCAAGGTTATTATGTGATAAAATTCAGAAAGGAAAACAAGCAAGAGAGTGATGGACATGAGGAAATAGTCAGTTTTACTAGTTGTATAGCTTCAAAGTAATAGTTGTGAACCCTGAAAAGCTGTAGATTTTAAGATGTCAGAACTATAGAAGATTGATTAGTAAAAACAGGTATGAACTTAAATAATGCTTCAACTACCACAAAAGATAAGAGTTTGTAACAAGTAACGCAGTTGGCATTTACCTGATTAAGGGTTAAAATCAGGAAACTAGTAATGTGTTGTGTGGGTAATCAGATAGACAGATGAGTGATTGTCAAATGGAGGTAGAGGTGAAGGGTCCCTGTCCAATGATCACAATATGTTCTAGCAAATTCCTTGTTGTTCCAGTGAACCCATATTCCCAAACAACTATAATAGATATTATAGCAGCTGTATTTTGAAGTAACTGAGGTCAATGTAAATCCTTATCGCAATATTACTCTCCTAAATGGGAAAAAGAACAATGTAGGGAGATGGCAATAACAAAGAAGATAACTGAATGCTATATAACACAAGTATTCTTTGGAATTTGACCTTGAATAAACAAACCACTTGATTAATATCCCTTCCATTTTCCTCTTAATTTCTTTTCCTGTTATTGTTATTTTTAAGCAATGATATTTAATCTCATGTTCAAAACTCTACTGCTAAATCTTACCATAATAAAAATTATCTCCAAAGTTTCATTGATTAGTCATGATAATGTTGATTAAGTTTATCTCTTGCTCTGTTTTCTAGAGAGAGACGAAGTATTTGACCAATGAAATGATATCAAGAGGTGAACAACAACAAATATGGTGGTGAGTGGCCATGACCATGCTAGGTAAGGCAAGCTCCATTGTTTAAATGCTCTGGTGTTGGAAAACAATTAGGCTTTATAATTTCCATTCTAAAATTTGCAAACAGATATATGTAGCAGACAACAGATTAATTCAAACTTATTAAAACTGATATCACTTTTAATCTTTATTTTGGGCTTACTTCCAATCCGCAAAAGGAAAAGGTCCTTCACCGGCAAATCAACCATAGTTGTTTACATGGTGAGTTTAAATGGAAGTATACTCTGTTTAAATGGAAATAAGTGTTTGTCTTAGAAATCATGTCTTGTTTTGTCATTAGCTTGATTAAGTATTAACCTATTGGTTAATAATTTTATTGTAACTTTTATCATAAATTAGTAATTTATATATTGCTCTATATACTTGTTTACTCCACGAGTTTTGCATTGATTAGTATAAAAACGATATACTTTGTAGCAAAACTTTATTGTTTATCATTTGCTTTTTTCACCATGCTTGTAAAACTGCAGATAGTAAAAAATAATGTTTTGTATCTCTATGTAAGTTTTCAGTTTGTAATGGAAATATAATAGAAGTATTATTTCTTCTCATTCTCTTCTTTGCTGTTTAATTATCCAACATGGCAATACGACAGGGGATTTCAATCTAGTATTATGATGCAAGCTTATGAATTACTGGACTCTCAAAGTTTATATGGTAAGTTAAGCTTAATTTAGCCGACACATATCCCTAGCTCTTTAACATGCTCTAGCTTATATTCCTTCATGTGGGAACACTCTTTTTAATGTACATTCTTTGAAGTATAATTGCATCTATCTCTCCACTTTATCATTGAAAAGAAAAAGTGGAGCTTAGAAAAGTAAAATCCATCTTTGATTTTTCCTATCCTTTTCAACTTTGAAAACCAATTTTACTGATGATTTTCATGCAATTTGAATACAAAACTCCAATGCATGTGCATGTTTCTTCACCTCTACCTTTATATATATCTTATCTTTTTTTTTTCTTCCTTTTTTGCATTTTCAAGGTGTGCAGTTGTAGGAAAGAAAAGTCACCATTGGCTTTTCTTGTTCATTAACACCCTAAATCATCAATTGAAGCATATTATTTAAAAGTCAATTTTTATAAAAAAATACACCAATAATGGAGTTAATTAGCCTTATAATTTGATAATTCTGCATCAATGCAAAGACTGAAGACTTAAAAGAAGTCATTTAGTCTATAAACATTGTTATTACAGCATCGATTTTGCTTAATCTCACCAAACTGAAATAAGAAATCATTGTAAATCATACAATAAATTTATTATTGCTACGCGGTTTCGTTTGGCAATCATAATTTATTTGTTCATTTCTTTGTTTTTTCCTTTTCACATATATGCAACAGCATATTAATTAATATATTATTTAATCAAATAGGCCTAACAGGGCTATCTAATATAATCTATGAGGATCAACAGGTATTGGTTGGTTTTTTGGGGGGGGGGGGGGGGGTTACAATTTATTTGAAATAAGTCTTTGGTGGTTCATTCCATAAATTACATCAGGAATCTAGTCCATTAAGGAATCTACTCAAACTAGTACACTACAAAGGTAACATAATCACTCTCATATAGTTTGACATCAAAATATGCTTATGCAAGTCAATAAATGTTCATTCATTTGTTTTATTTGCTATTATTTGGGTTTCTCTTCAACCCTGAGGTTTCACTTCTATGTGATAATACATATATGATTTGGTTTCTTATGATATGTATGACTAACTAGTTAGTTCCATGTATCCCATCTCTTTCTCTAACATTCTCTTAGATTCATAGAGATCTATATTACTGGAATGCTAGCTTAACTTTAATAGATCGTGGGTCTATACAAGACTTATAATATTTGTTAAACAATTCAATATTAGACAGAGTTTGAGTCTTCACTTTCGAGGTGGTACATATAGATACTGTTTTTATCTTTTCTATGTCACCCTCTTAGAATTGTGGACGATGTGCTGCAAAAGTTGACGTTGCTAGTGATTTCCATGGCAATCAGTTTATATGTTTTCGCAGTCTTCACTGTTATATCTTCATCTGTTTAATTTCATGAGTAGTAAATGTGCACACTTTTTTGGAAGATGGGATCTTCTTAATTAGGGGAACGATCTGATCAGCTCATCTCTACCTGCTGATTTTATTCCATCATATACTGCTAACATCAACACAAAATTAAGCACTAAAAACCTTAATCTCTTGCAAATACGAATTACTATAAATGATAGAATAAAATAGTAAACTGGGAAATTTTAATATATAGCATCCTAGTAAGATGCTTTACTTTGATTTCCTGAGAAAGTTAAATTGGTATCATTTTTAAGTTTCAATTTCTTTTCAAATAAAAATGAAACTTGTTAGAGAAACCAACACACCATTTAGATTAGAATTGGCGTCTAAAATGTAATTAGACTTACAATAGAATATAAGCAGTGAAAAGAGTAAGTTTATGGACAGTTCCACTTCCATAGATAGGCCCACCACTTAACAATTTGGGTCTATTCTCACATAAGACACTTGTTGAACACTTATTGACACTTATAGTCATAGTTTTGAACAGATCTGTATAACATAAAATTCATTGGATCTTTGTATCATCCAAGTTTCCATGTTTGGATCCATTCCCCCGTGTGAGGACAAATTCAGTTTACAAGTAAGAATGGATCAACTGATCCATATATAGGCCCACCACTTAATAATTGGTATCCATTCTCACATAATTCAAGGTAAAACATGTTTTATATATATATATATATATATATATATATATATGTATATGATACCTTCAGATAGATTGGAAATTTTAAGAAAACAATAATATTGATACATATAATCCTTATAATCTTTTTTGTTGGGTGCAGTGGCTACCCCTGAATCTTTGTAACTAGCTAGGTCTATCATTGAATGAAGGGGTTGAATTATGTATATATATATATATATATTAAAGAGGGAATTACTATCAATTATAAGTAAAAACTTAGGTTGACTAAATGCTATTTCTTCAAGATATTATTAATGACATGATAATATTGTGAATTGAGAAGTGAAAGTAAATTACAAGAGGACAAAACAACATTGTCCATGTCTTCCTCTTCATTATGTTGGTTTAGAATTAACCCTTAATAGATATTCTTACTCTTTTCAAATGTAGGGAATATCGATCAAAACTGTTAAGAGATGCATGTCCAATATTTCTTTTAAACTACATCTATAGTGCTTAGACTTGATTATGGGTAAGTCTTGAATCTTAAAACCAAGAAACACACTTCAATATCAATAGGGTTTAGAAGGATTTTTAGACTATACATTTACAAATGCATCTAGCAATGGGAGAATAAAGTGCCCATGTCGTGACTGTGTGTTTAGAAGAATGGAGACTAAAGAAGTAGTTTACAACCACTTGGTGTGTAGTCAATTTCTAGTAGGGTATACTTTTTGGTTGTGCCATGGGGAAACAAGGGGAATAGAAAACAAGATGCCATTAATGTTAAACACGTAAAGATTCATAGTAAGAACAATTTAGCCAATGAAGATTCAATGCATGATATGATCCATGATGCATTTGGGATCACTAGGCAACGTAGCTCTGATTTATCCCCCATGTTGCCTGACTCTGTACATGAAATTCAAAGAATAGTGCCTAAACAAAACCGAAAAGAAGGTAGAGACCCTAATGATTTTGTTGATTTAATTAAGAATTGTAATAAAGAATTGTATGAAGGTTGTACAAACTCAAAGTTATCCTTTTTAATCAAACTCTACCACATAAAGTGTTTATGTCGCATGACTGATAAAGTAATGTCCATGATATTAGAGCTATCGAAAGACGTATTTGAGAGTGCAAGGATCCCTAAGTCATTCTATGAGGCCAAGAAAGTAATCAGCAAATTAGGCCTTAACTACAAGAAGATTGACTTGTGCCTAAATGATTGCATGTTGTATTGGAAAGATAATAGAAGTAGGGAAGCATGCAAAGTTTGTCACATGTCCATATGGAAAGATAAGGGAAGTGGTGGCAAGAAGAAAAAGAAGCAACTAGCAAAAGTTTTACATTATTTCACGTTGAAGACATGTTTACAAAGGTTGTTCATGTCATCCAAGACTGCCAATGACATGAGATGGCATGTTGTTGATAACAATGGTGATGATTACATAAGGCACCTTAAAGATTTACAGGCTTAGAAGATGTTTGATGTAATGCATCCCAAATTTGTGTTAGATCCATGCAATGTGTGCCTTGGCCTTGCTAGTGATGGCTTTAATCCATTTGGTACATTAAGTACTAAAAACAGTATATGGCCAGTGGTGCTTATGTTGTATAACTCGCCTCTATAAAGCTCTGAGAGTGACCAGTAGCTCAGGAAGGCTAGAGCAATTAACTTAGGAATCTCTATAAAGGAGCAATCAACTGCCAAGAAGTGGCCAGTCGATTGGGGACCAATGGCCAGTCAACTGGGAGGCTCCCTAAAGCAATCCTTCGCAAAATAGGGCCGACAATTGACTACTCACTAATGACCAATGAACTGGTCAAAGTCAAATATCACTACTTTGAGCAGTTGAAGCCCTAAATTTCATATCAAACACTATTTCACCAGCCAACTGCTCATTGTTCTTTCTTGCTATTCGATTTTTGACCAAATCCCCACTAAATCTTAGTGATTTTGTTTCCAAATCACTAATTAATCTTCTTAATCTAGGGTTTTATCAGTTTAAATTAGGCTTTTTCTGCTCTTTTTCCTTCACACTTGAAAATCTTAAATCTTTCTTAGGTTTCTTAGAGATTCTTGATCATCCATGGTTAAGAGACCAACCACTAAGCATGCAAGGACCAAGAATCCTTCTAGCGAATCTTCCTCCGGTCCTCCTCCACTCTTCTCCTTGCATGCTGAAGAGGTCGTCTTCATAAAGAACTTCCAGCAGAGAAATGTTCTCCCTAGTATGTATGTCCATCTCCATTTGCTTCAAGATGAAGGCTTTAGCCTCTTTGATTTATTTTCCAATGTTAGTTTGGATCACTTATTAGGTTCGAAATTAGACTATAACCCTAAGGTCATCGGGGCATTCTATTCCAACCTCACCTATAACCTACTAGTTATATCATCACCATTGAGGTTAGAGGGACAAGAATTATGTTTGGTGATGAAACTTTGGCTGAGATCCTTCATCTTCCTCCTCCTACTAGTCACTATTTCATTTATCACCCAAATTCTCTTAAAACCATGTTAAGATACAACAAGTTGGAAGCACTTAATTTGGTCAGTGACGTTCCTACTAAGAACCTCAACATGTAGCTCAATGTTAATGACCTCTCCCTGGAGAAGAGGCTATTGTACTACATCATCGCTCATTCCCTTATCAACAAGTCAAAGAACTTTGCCTATGTCAATGAGCCCGAGTTGTTTATGATGAAGTGCATCTTAGAAAGGGTAAGCTTTAGGCTTAATTAGCTTATCATTTAGAGGATGGTGACCTGCAAGAAGAAAAAGATTTCTCCTCTACCATATGGGACAATTATCGCGGCTATCCTTCGTCACCACGATATATCCCCACTAGAGGATGATGTAAAGTCTCCCCTGCTGATTGGCTAGAAACTTACAGCGCATGGGGCTCACCAAGATCCCTCAGGGCCAATGGGTTAGGAAAAGCCCTCAGCCCAAAGGCCTCTACCTATAGTAGCCACGAGTCCCTCTGGCTCTTCTCAACTTCCTCCATTAGTAGCCCTTAAGGAAGAAGGACCTTCTGTACCTATACCTTCATCTCCTCCAGTCCCACCTCTAGCAGACTATACACCAGCTCATCATGAAACTGTTGTTATCCCTGAGTTGATCCTGCTTTTAGGGATATGAGCCATGCATCAAAAGATGGACTCTTGTAGCCTCCAAATGCAAACATTCTAAGAGACTCTGGAGGATGAATGCTCGCCTTGAGCACATTGAGGCATATCATGGAAAAAACTTTAAGCTTAAATCTCTAGGAATAAGATTAGTTCTCATCCTCCCTTTTTGATGTGACAAATGGGGAGAGAAATAGGGGTAATAATTAAAAGGTGTTAGTTTGGTAATTATTAGGAGTTTCCATTTTGGGGTTTTTGACTTGTCATCATAGTTTTGTCATTAAGTGTTTTTAAGTTATTGCATCAGTTGTCCTTCATCATATGACATTTGATAGTTAATAAAGTTAGTTGATTTCAGTTGATGAAAATGATTGATTGTTGACTCTCTTGAATTTGGTATTTATCAATTGAGCATGCTTAAATGAACAAGGGAATTAATGATTTGAAAGTTAAACACATTGTAATCATATCAACTATTAAATAAAAAGCAAGTTTCAAAGGATTAAAACAAGTAGAGTAATATAATAATTCAATGATTCATTAATAATAAGAATATGATTATGAGCAAAATATTCAAATCTGGTAAATTACAAAATAATAGAGAACACAATACATACATTAGGATTAATGTTTTTAAATAGGAAAGTGCAGTGGGCTAGGGCATTGGATTGAGTGAGTGAAATTTTTTTTAAAAAAATGGGCAACATATTTAACTTGCGGGTTAAACGAACTGAGTTGATAGAAGTATATTAAACGGGTTCTCAATGGAACCCCTCAACCCAACCCACCACCTTATGGTAGGTTAAACGGGCTGACTCATTTAACCCACCAACTCGAGTAGGTCAACTCAGGTGGACCGAATTGATCTACTTTGATAGCTTTAGCTGAAGATCATGGTTTTGATGATAACAAACAAGAAGAAAAGTTTTTCTATGTAATACTTAGGTTCAAGAAACTTTTCAATGTATTATTATGTCTTGGGAACTTTTATATTAAGCTTATAGGAATCATTTAAAATGAATGTATAATTAATTCTAATTCTTAAAGGTTTAAGAAAAGCTAATTTGGGGAACTTTAGAAGTCCCTAGTCAACTAGTAGTAGCCCAGTGGTCTACTGGTCCTTTGTCAGCCAACTGTTAGGCCTTGTCCCAGTTGAATAGACATTATTTGTGAGTGAGCAGTCGACAGGCCACTAGCCAGCAATTGATTGGTCACCTTCTTAGAAGTTCCTGTATGCTACTGGCTTAAGCCTTGATCAACTGGGAGCTCTCTGTGAGTCATCAATCGACTGGCTATACCCAGATCAAGCCCAGTCTACTGCTAGCCTCAAGACCAATCGACTGAAAGCTCAATGTGAGTCACCAGTCGACTGGCTAAGAGTGAGTAGTCAACTGTCGGGGTCTAGAATTTAAATTTGTTATAGGGAAAGCAATAGCAGTCAACTGGCTATAAGTGAGCAGTCGATTGTTAAGGTCTAGAATTTGAATTTTTTAAAGGGAATGTAGGAGCAATCGACTGGTCAATGGAAGACAAGCCATAATGTGTTTGTAATAGATATATTTTGAAATCCTTAACTTTCTACTCACTCCCAACGGATCTATTAGACTGCAATCTATATAAATTCAACCTATGGGTTCTGAATCAATATGAAAAACATTCAAGAATGATTATATCATTGTTTTCTATCATCTTATAAGTTTTTTATCATATTAGTGCTTCATTGTATCATATACTCTATTTCAGAGAGTTTATCTTTTGTAATTTTTTCTTTCTTGTGGAAAAAAAGCTCAAGGAGGTTCCTTGAGGGAGTCAAGCTAAGAGAGAGCTTGGGTTGTGGGTGAGTTTATTCTTGAGTGTATTCAATGAGGTTCCTTAAAAGAGTTAAGTTATGAAAGCTTGAGATTAAGGAGAGGTTCTCCTGGGTTGTTGTATTTATTCTTTAAGATAGTGAAAAATTCCAAAAGGTTACTTGAGGATTAGACATAAGTTTAGGTAGAAACCGAACCAGGATAAATCTTTGTGCTCACTCTCTTCCTGTACTCTTCTTATATTCTACATTTACTACTATGAATCATTAAGTTTGTTTTAATTGTTTTTAAATCTTTTCAAAAAAGTTTGCTTTATTGGTAACTTCTTTTAGCTTTTTACTAATGCTGGATATATTGTTTTTATTTAGTTTCCATCTAGATGTATTGCATTTTTTTACATGTATCTTGTTTTGCATCCTCCCCTAAGTATAACAAGCAATCATTAGGACATGTATGAATTTAAGCCCTAACTTATTAATCATTTTCTTAGCTTCATAGAATGACTATCGAATTTTAGCACATCTAAAGGTCTTTGTCAAGAACTTTAAAATCATTGACATTGCCTTATCCTTTATTCTACACAAAACTTAATATGGTACAATTTCACATAAAGATAATCCTGAATACTTCTCATACCCTTTATACAAAACTCTATTGTTCATCTTTAATTAATTCAAAGAACTCTGTGCTATCATTGGACATCGTATGATTTGACGGTGGTGACATTACTTCATCATCATCAACACACTAGTTATTAAGATGATCTCCAAATGCATCATTGACCATGTTATGTATGTGGTCATTGACATCAATCCTTTCTTCCATCACATATAGTGTTATAGGAGTCTCAACTATAGTGTTTACAATGGTTGTCTCTTTATGTCTTAGCCATAAAATTTAACCTTTTGGAAAAGTTTTAGCAATCAAGTGGTCATACATTTCTTCTTTTATATGGGGGAGGGGTCTGCATTGTTGAGCACATATAGGAAGGGGCAAATAATACCTACATTTTCAACCAAATCGTAGGTAAAGAAAAAATAATTGTAGGTATTTACCTGCGGTGACACAATTGCATCTATTTACTTGCATTTTTTAATTAAACCATGGCTAAATCATGTTTTAGTTGCAGTTTGATGAACTACGGCCAATTTTACTTTTTCATGAAGCATATGATTCATAATAAATTTAATGTCTATTCATATTGATTCAACAAGAACAAATTATACAAATTTTATAAATTGTATATAACAATAAGAAGACATTTTATGATATTCATATTCATTTTCTAGAAATTTTTATTCCCTCTTCTAAATTTTTTTCCCTCATTCAAAAGTTTTCAATATAGGTGACAATATAGGCGAGATGCCTTTAATGCCACATATGACTCAAAGAAGGATTATTGTTAAAGACCTTACATATGTCATGGTCAATAATGCATCAAGCATTATTCTAATAGTTAGTGTATAGACAACGATGTATGCCACACCCCAAATTCCTTGAGTGTGACCAGTATAAAAGCTTGGGAAATCCTAATTTCGTAAGCCTTAACTTCCTATTAGATTTACACTATTTATACAAACTAAGAGGCGTTAAAGTGACTAGCAATAAAAAATTTTCACTATCTTGTATGTAATAAGAACATCAGGTTTGTAGAAGCTCTAATAAAGTCTCCCCTAAAAATTGGACTCTCTAAAATTCCAACAAGTACCTATTTGCACAATCAATCTATAAGAGAGCTCTGCTCCCCAATTTAAGCGAGATATAACTACTACAAGTGGGGGAAACTTATGGTTAATATGGAGCTAATTCTAGTATATAAACATACATAAACTTATACATTTTTTACAAACAATAAACATAACCAATTTAGCCCGCGCAAATATAAAACTTAGGCTCACCACATATCTCTTATGTCAATTCTTAGTATGGGCTCCTGTTCAACTCTATTACCTAAAGGTTCCAAATGTTCAGCGAGTAAGTAACATCCTAAAATGAAATAATACTATTAAAATAAAACACTTAATTATAGGATTCATCAAATTACCAAAAATAGAGTAAAAATCACAAAGGAAATAAATTATAAGAGCTTTTTGTCAAAACACCAATGAAGAATATTGTATAACAACACAAATCTCAAGGAAACCACTTAAGATTTAAAGCTTTCACATTAGCATTAAAAAGATGAAAAGTTATAAATTGTTGGAAACTAGTTAGGGGAATAACTATTGTAGACGAAGTATAAATCTAGCATTAGCACACAATCCACAAATTTAATTGTCTTACCCCAAACACTGGATATGACCAGCATAAAAATTCAAGAAGAACCCCATTTATGTAAGCTTAAACTCCATAGTGAACTTAGAGCATTCATATAAACTAAGAAACCTCAAAATACATGTTAGTGAAGGTTTATATTACTAACTTAAATGTAACTATTGGAGATTTGAATCAAGATGGTTGAACCTTAATGACGGGCTTTGAGGCGTGGGTAACTAACATATGACTCCCCCTGAGCTACACTAGCTTACTTAACTAACTTAAATTAACTCATATCTGCATTCCTAGTTGGCATTATCGATTGAAACCTTTAGGGTAATATTTATTTACCTTGATATTTATCTATCTCTAAGGGTTCCATATGTCCTTCCACTGTAGCTTGATGAGTTTGGTTACTAAAAGGGCTTATTCTTCTTTTTCTATCGTTGATTCTCATGTTACTTGTGTAAATTTGTCCTTGCACATTGAGTAGCCCTTCACTAGTACTTATATTGATTAAAATTTACAAAGAAATGCCTACACTAATATTTATCCCAACTTAATACTCATTTCCCTTAGGTTATCCCATTGCCTTGTTAGTACTAATGTAAACGTGTATTTAGGTGATTTCATTATAATGATGAACTTAGTGGTCATAAAATTAAATTAAATACCTTTGCATTAATTATGTTTTTAAATAAAATGGATTTAATATTCCTGCACATATTATGTATTTTAGTAAAAAATATATATAAAATTTTAGTTCAAAGTATACATTTGAACACCACTAACATTTTCAAACTTATTTAGTTAGATTGTTTAACCTATTATTTTGCTAAGTTGTGTTTATATGATTGTTTCAACATGGTTCATTTTACCTTCAAGTCAAATAGACCAACTCGCGAGTTTGGTAGGTCAAACCACCTAACTTTGACTTTTTTATTTTTTCACTAACCCTAAAATTTAAATAATTGATATTATATTTAAACATTTGTTACTATAAGTATTTCTTCAAGACAAGATTTAAATGCTCTTGATTAAAAAATTTGAAGAATTCATTATTTATTTTACCATGATTTAGCTGTTTAATGATATATGAGCTACTTAAATAGTTATTTTAGCTTCATATTTAAAATTTTGAAAAAATTATTTAAATATTATAAGTTTAATTTAGTTGTTTGATATAGTTTAAATTTTATGTATATTTGTTATTGTAATTGATATTTTTTTACAAAATTTTTTATATTTTTTGTGAGTGAAACAAGTCACCACATAAGTGGAGTTAAATTTTTCGAAGTAAGGTGAACTAAAGAGATTGACATATTTAACTCGCAATCAAAGTTGTCAAATGTGCAAGTTTAATCAAACTAGTAAAGAAGACGTAAATTCATACGAATTTGTCCGAGATAATAAATATATAATTATATAGTTAAAATATTGTATACAATAAAAATTTATTTAAATGTAATTTAAATTATACTAAATCAAAAGGAAATATTTTTATATTTCATAATTTATAGTACTCAACATAAATATTTTAAGATAGTCATATATAAATAATTATTTAATATAACCAACAAAATAATATTTATTTTATTTTCATTTCAATAAGTACATATTGATGGTAATTTTTACTATTTTTACATATATTTAAACTAGTAATAAAATAGCTTTTAATAATTTTGTGAAAAAAAAATTTATTTATATCTCTTTTTCTTTTAATTGGATCCTTTTCATGCTAATTACAAACTAGCTAATGAGTTTCTTAATAAATAAACTAGCAAACTTAATAAACTCAATAAATTAACTTACAAATTTATCCAGATTTATATTAAATTTAAATCTACACGGAATTAGCTCTTTTTGTTTACATACAGCCATAAAGTCATAAATTCGGATAATAGATTCCTTAATTTGACAACATCGTCAAAGCTATGTAACGCGTTGGCTCAAGTGGACAGACTTGGCCATTTTTACCTGTATTGACTAAAATACCCACCCAAATCCAATTCGTCAAGGGCTCAGCTGTCCCTCCCTTCCCCGCCTACTTTCGCACGTTATCGTAACTGATAATGGCTACGCAATCTTATCCTTTGAATACCGTTTAGGTAAATCTCCAAGGTTTTATCATATTTTCATTCTTTCCGGATTTTCTTAGTGGTCTTCTTTTCATTTCCCTTCTTTCTATTTCTGTATTCCAATTTTGTAGGATGGAAACCTTCTGCATATATGCGAAGTAATTTAATTCTGCAAGTAGCTTCTCTTTCCCCACTGATTGTTTTTTGGAAAATTCCCTGCAGTTTCTCTTATACCCAGTAGTAATTATCCGGAAATTTCTTATGGGAATGGTTTGAATTGCTACTTTTGGCGAACTGATTTCAATATTGCTGTGTTTTTTTTTTTTGGCTCCAGTTGATGTTCTTATATGCCCTTTATCTTGAATTTGTGAGGTTAGTGATGATAATAAAGAAAGAGAAAATTAATTTGGAAAAGAAAACCTAGTTAAATGGTAACAAGACAAGATGAAGTTCCCACGTGTCCTTTATTAAGCACTACACTTAAGAATACTTGCTCCTAGATTAAGCCAACAAAATCATATTTCAAATTTTTAGTACTATTCTTTATGCCAGGTCACTCATTCTTGAGTGAATTGAATACTAAATCGAACTCTTGTTTCTCCATAATCATACTTATCTTAATTTGGTTTCTCAAATATTATGTGTCTCATTTTAGTCTTCCAAAAGTTATTTTTATTTCAAAATGGTCCTCATGTTGAGACTATCAAATATCAACTGATAATTAACAGGATAGGTGACATGGTCTGATGATAGGAGAGATTTGACTATTGCAATGCTGCATCACTTGTCCAAAGTGCTCGTTTTTTATCTTCCACGAGTGCTGAAGTAGCGATTTGATAGAGGTTTAAGCAGTTAACAGCTACATCTCCCATGGCGATAATTATTTGTCAACAGGTTTAATGTGTTGACCGTTTTAAGACAGAAACAAATTATTAAGGATTATAATGAGATGCTTAATTTCTAGAGAACCAAATTGAAACAAACTCTGTCTGTTTTTATCATTTTAATCTTTTTATATCTTACAGAAGCAATGAAATTAGAGAAAGCAATGCTTCTCAATTACAATTTTGCAAACTTAATTACTTCATTTCTATTATTTTGAGTGCAACCTGACATTCGTTTATCTCCTTCATTGAGTTTGCAGGAAGTGGCCTTCTTACCTATGATTTAGATATTGATGTACTCATTAAAGTTATTTCCATAAAAACACAGCTACTATCTGCTTCTGCTTTGTTTATGTTTCCATGATACAAAATTATTCCGTTTGCTATGAACTTGAGTGTCAATACGAAGTTTCATTTGGTACTTACTTAAAGGAGATAATATATCACTAATATTGTAGCCATTTATGAAATTCACATTTGTTTAAAAGATGTCACCAAAGAGACATGACAAAAGTTTTTCTAACTAATTATTTTGTGTCTATGTTTTTTCTATATTATACCAAATTCAAATGCAAATCTCATAGTACTGACAATTCAATGGTTTTGCATGTCAATCAATTATACTATTTATCCCCTGTAAAATCTAAAACTTCTTATTCAGTATATAAGCCAATTTCCCCTTTTTTTGTAGACAACTGTAGAAGTTTGTAAAATGGCAACATCTTACTTTTTAGGATATGGCACTTGAATGACCTCTGAAACAGAGAAATGTTCTGTTTTTTGCACATCAGGGTACCATCGTCTGCTCCACACCATAATTTGACATTTCAAATGTTGCAAGAAAGATCAAGGTATCCTACCAAAAGAGCTGTAAACGGTGGTTCTCGAATCTTGCAGTGTAGTGCAGGCACTAATTTCTCCATACTGGATGCAGCAACTGCTTCACCGACCTCTCTCGATTCAGATGCAGTTTCGAGTACTCTAAAGCTCATCACAACAGAAACAACACATCCATTTACTCTTAAAAATTCCACTACGTGGCTGGTTCTTGCTGATTTGGATCCTGCTACTGCAAAGCTAGCAGTTGGGTTTCTAGGTTCCTTTCTGTCAGCGTTTGGTTTTCTGTTTATCTTGAGAATAGTGATGTCCTGGTACCCAAAACTCCCTGTGGGAAAGTTTCCATATGTGATAGCTTATGCTCCCACTGAGCCGCTTCGCGTTCAAACCCGAAAATTGATCCCTCCCCTTGCTGTTGTGGACGTGACTCCTGTGGTTTGGTTCGGATTGATTAGTTTTATGAATGAAATACTAGTTGGTCCTCAAGGATTGCTTGTTCTCCTTTCTCAACAAGTCAATTAGCTTACATATATCGGATTTGTGCATGATCAGTTTGTTTCCCATCTCATTCTTGTCTTTGGATGTACATGAGTATAAAATTTTGGTCATTATGTGGTGCTTGGGACTTCTGAATTGATAGAGGTAAGGGCTAATGAGAGGGTTGAATAGTATCAAGATTTTTAGGTGTCATCTTAAGCTTATTTATTGGTTCTCAGTTTGTGTCATTGATTCTAGTTTACACTGATTCAGCACCATAGAATTTTTCTCCGTAATAGAAAATTGCCTTATGTGGGTGTATAGTTGTCACTTTGGAATCATATTATTATAAGAGATGATAAAACATTTTTGTTTTAATTTCTATGTGCCATATTAATTATTTCTTTAAATTTCAGTGACAACTATTTTAAAAAGAAACTATAAATAACTTTAAAACATGATAACTCATTATTATAATTTTAATAAAAGATGATGATGCAACTAGAATTGTTTCAATTTAAAATAATATTATTGGATAAAATGATAATTTTTTTGGAAAAGAATGATATATGCGCTTATTTTAATTACTATAAAACAGATTGGCAACTACTCAATTTTGTAATTCGAAATCCCCTATTTTATTGTACTTTTTAAGTACTTTTCATCATCTTGAACCATATGAAAAACTCATCAAGCAAATGAGAAGTAAAATATTATCTTATTATAATTAAGTAGTGCTGGAGCCAATTTACCTGCAACTCTATGAAATCATCACCTCCAGATTCAATCAAATACAGATTAAATGAAAAATATAGACTAAAACTTTATTCGGACCCTCATGAAAATTTTTGTTAATTTAGTTTTTCACAATACCGTCTATTCAATTTATATTTTTCAATATATTTTTTATAAAATAATTTTTTTTCTAATTTGATTTTAGACCTATTAAAATGGGTAGTTTGTGCTAGTTGGTAAGTTAATTTGGATTGATTGGTTTAACCAAAAAAAAAAAAAAAGATCCAAAATAAAAAAAATTTCAATTATCAAACCAAATATTTAATCATGATACCAAAAAATACATTTATTTTGTTTATTGTTGATTAATGTTAAATATTTAAAGAAAAATAAGGTTAAAAACTATTTAAAAATATAAACAATTGTTCACAAAAAAAGATTTATAAAACTTTTTAAGTGACAAAATTGATCAAGTTAAATCGTTTAACTTGTGGGTTAAATAAATTAAATTAATCTAATCCACTTAAGATAAATAAATTGAAAGTTTTTTGAAAAAAAATTAAAATTTCAATTTAATTTAATAAAATAATGAGGTAAACAAAGTAATTCAATAAGTCGAATCTATTTTAATAAACCTATTTGATTCCTTTAATCATTATTATTAATATATATTATAAATATGTTAATTTCACAAATAAAAAATATTATTAATAATTCTTTTAATTATGAGAAATGAAATTAAAAATATATATATAAAAAATTAAATTAAAAATATAAATCTATCAACAAGTAATTAAAAAAAATACCAATAACAAGTTACTCAGAAATATAGCTTAATGCTTCCTGGGTCGCCTTTTATTTTGGCATATATTCTTGAATAATTGAGAACGGATAATAGATTAAAGGACAACAAGGGAGCTTCGTGTGGCGCGTCAATCTTACATTCTTCGATAAAAAATTGACGTAGAGACCTCTCTGGCTGCAGAACAAGCCTCTGCAAAATACTATCCCATTCGTTCCCTCCATTCACTTCATAGCTACACTATCTCACTGTAACTACGCTGCAGAACCCTCTCACCACAAATGCTCATCCATCCTTCTCTTTCTCTCTCTTCTTTTCCCGCCACTCTCAAAGTCCAATCCCCTTCTCTGTTCCCCAACCAATGCGGTTCCTCTCTTCCCTTTCATTTTCTTCCCCTTTCCCCTCATCCCCACCAAAATTCTGGGACCCATCGATCATGCATATGTGCTGCCACCGCCGCCGGCGGGGGTGGTGGTGAAGTCGACACCTTTACGGCGAAGTCTGGTTACCTCTTCGACCTCAGCACTTCTGAGGCTGATTCTCTGGCGGAATACAGCATATCCAAGATCGCCGCCATTTATAGGAGAAAGCCTTTGATTGTTATTCGCCGGTTGTTTCAGATAGGAACTACTTTTGGCAAGTGGTTTGGCCTCCGTTACATCGACAGACTTATGGAGCGGTCTGATGAAATGTTTGAGGTTTGTAAATTTTATTTTATGCAACCTAATTGGCTAATTTGCAGTGTGTTTCTGATGTAGAAATTGAATTCTCATTACTACACTTGGACAAGAATATTGAAGCTTATGATTTGCGGTTTGCATTGACAAGCACGGTGTGTTTCGTTTTAATTGTTTACTTGTAGGTTAGAGCTGCAGAACTCAGGAAGATTTTAGTGGAACTTGGACCGGTATGTCATGTTTTTTAAAATTATAATAGCCTTGGACTTTCTTCTGATCTCGTTTTCCTAGAACATGGTGTCGATGTGATTTTGATTGGTAATGATAAGGGTCCTTAATGTTTTCCTAAAATATGTCAAATTACCGTATGCCTTTGTTCAAGTGGTGTAGATGGGTAAGTTTTTATCATTGCGTTTTTCAGTTTGTTCAAGCGTTCTGTTTCTGCATTTCGTTTACTAAAATAAGTTTTAATGAACTTATTGGGTTTTCATCCAGTTGTTAAACCATTCCGAGTAATGAATTTCAGGTTGAGTTATAACGCTTATTCTGAATGTTCTTTTTTTTTTTGTACTTCCTTCCTTGTTCTCTTTCTTATACCTAGTTCTGTCTTCTTCTTTTTTTGTCCTTTTGGGCCCTAGACAAAGAATGAAGCACATGTTGCAATTTTCAGTATATATTGATCCTCTATATTGGAAATCTTCAAGATTAAGTGTAAAACCTTGTTAGGTAAACATCGTTGCTCAATAGTCATCTTAAATTTGTAGAATTATGTGCATCAATCCGTCTGTATTCATCTGTTTATCATGGTTCTTGTCATAATGCCTCAGTTAGTCTCCTACCCAACTGGCTTTGTATAGAATATTTCTCCAATCTTTGGTAGGTTTAATGTGATTTTTTATGCTGAAAAATGTTTTATCATTAAGGGCTACGCTGCTACAGATAATAAATTGTGTTCAGGAGGATATTATTACTTTAGTTGCTATCCGAGTGCTTTGTCTGATAACATTGTTATATCATTCCATTTTACTAAAATTTCTAATTTAATTGAACGTCATCTTTTATAGCTGGTTCATTTTGTAAATCATATTTTTTTGTTACTTTCTTGCAGGCATATGTCAAAATTGCCCAGGCTATATCATCACGTCCTGTAAGTTGCAACTAATTGCATTATTTAAACCTGACCCCTTTCATAAGGCGTTCTTGCTTTATTTGCTTCTAGTTTTTTATGATCCTTCTACAGCTTTCCTGTTGTGACATGCCAATTGCCACCTATGCTATGGCACTTATACTGAACTTGTTATTTACATGGTGATAAAGCTTCTTTTTCTCTTCAGTTTTCATAATGCTAATTGAAAGACAATATCAGTGCCATTCAGGATTGATTTTCTCTTCAAATTTCAATAATGTATTTAAAGTACATATAGCATATAACAACATTCTTAAGGCCTTACTATTAGGATGCTCCCTATTGCTACATATTTGTACTTTAACCCTTCTCTATCTTCTGTTGTAATGGCCTAAACATAAGCACTTGATAATATTTATAACCCAATTTTTATTTGGGTATTTAATTCAAGTATTGGTGTTCTATTTCGGTAATTACTTGAATATTATATATAAACTCTGTTTCCAATCATATTCTGGATTTCATGTCTGCTTTCTGGCTTATTTATGAGGATGGGAATGCCTGAATCTTAATGTGTTAGCATAATATTTTCTTCTTTCCTTGTAATAGTGACTTAAATTGATATATGAAATCTTGAATAAACTATCCTTGTAGGATTTGATACCACCGTCATATCTGGATGAACTCTCAAAGCTGCAAGATCGAATAAGCCCATTTTCAACGGAAGTTGCTTTCAAAATGATTGAACAAGAACTTCGTTTATCTATTGATGAACTTTTCACAGAGATTTCACCTCTACCCATAGCTGCTGCATCCCTTGGGCAGGTTTATATATTTGGGTGTATATGTCTTTCTGATTATTATAGAAGTTTTGCTATGTACTTTTAAATTGTAATTTCTACTTCTTGATAATTGGAAGTTCTTTCTTGCAAGAGTAGGTTTATCAAGCTAGGCTTCGCCAAAGGGGACAAGTTGTTGCTGTTAAAGTCCAAAGGCCAGGAGTCCAAGCTGCAATTTCCCTTGACATGTTAATTTTACGTTTTCTGGCAGGGTTTATTAGGAGAGCTGGCAAATTTAATACTGATCTACAGGTGTTGCAACGTCTAAGATTAAATTGCAGAGTGTAAAATGATTATCATTGCTATTAATGGCCCTTTCCTCTATACTGATTGATGTGAAAATGACTATAATTTATTTAACCTGCAGTAATAAGGCTGCATAAATAGTGCTTGCGAACAACAAAAGACCTTCTCTCCCTCTCTCTCACTATATCTGTGTGTGTGCATCTGTGGTATATTTTCAGTCCCATATAGTGTTTAATTGTCAAGCATGGTCTTGTATACGCAGGCTGTTGTTGATGAGTGGGCATCAAGTCTTTTCCGGGTATGCATTAATATCCTTGTATCTTCACTTGAACTTTTCAACATGCATCTTGTTGTAGCATATTGTCAACTACAACATTTATTAGTCTCACTCTTCTATTTATTAGTCCAACAAATAGTTCAACTCTTGTATTAATTAGTCCAACCATTGCATTGATTAGCCTTATTTTCTTAGTGTAGATTTTGCATATAAATATCCATGTTATTAGAGTAATTCAACAAGGTGAAATAGAAGTTCTTTCCCTTCACTACATGGTACCAGAGCCTTGGCTCGTTTTTGGGTATTTTCTTTGACATTTTTTTCAATTCATCCTTGTTAACAAACTTGGGTGATCAACTTAGGTGGTTGATTACATCTCACCGCCAGCACAGGGAGAAAGAGAAGGCTCCGATCAGCCTATCCCTGTCTTCCGACGACCGAAAACATAATGCGTGAAGCTCAGGTGTTGACGAAGCCATCTGCGTGTTGTCTCACGCGCCGACGCGTGTGAGCGCGTGGCACATCCCTTTAGTGCCATCTCAACTTTTTGACGTCATACATCACTTTTCCGACATCTTGTCGCCCAACCATTATTCTAATCTGTCACAAAGGGAATTTTCGTTTTCGTCCTTTTTTTTATCCTACTGCTTATATTTTTTATTCAGACTTCCTCCTTGAAACTGTGAATCTGTTCTTCAATTCACCCCTTCTTTTAAACTTCCCATTTTCAAAAGGAAGAGTATCAAAGTCACCTTTGTTTTTGTCTTGAACCAAGCCCTTTGGTTTTGACACTATATAGCAACTTGTCTTAACTACAATCTAAGCCCTTTTGCAAGTTGAACTTTTCTTTCAAGTGTCCAAAAATCAGTTCTCTCTTGGCATTCCTTCCTTTTACTATATTTTGGCCTATTTCTGTTCCTTCAAATGTCAGAGGTCAAGGTTGAATGGTAGAAACTATCTCAAATAGTCTCAACTTGTTCAGACTATGTTGAAGGGAAAAGGAAAGTTAAGTCATATTTTGGGGAATGGACCCTCAAAAGGTGATAAGCACTATGAGGCATGGGATGAGGACGATTTCATGATAATGGCTTGGCTTTGGAATTCCTTGAATCCAAAGACAAGTGATACTTGCATGTTTCTCACCACTGCTAAGGAGGTGTAGGAAACTGTTAAGCAAACTTATTCCAAAGCTAAAGATGTGACCTTGGTATATGAGCTCAAGATTAAAGCTGCAGGGGTTCGACAGGAAAATAAATCTGTCACAAAATATGCCAACATACTACCAAATATTTGGCAAGAAATGGATCATTATAGATGTATCGAAATGAAGTGCAGTGAAGATGCAACAATACTAAAAAAATTTTATTGAAAAAGATCGTGTTTATGATTTCCTTGTAGGACTCAATGCAGAATTTGATCAAGTAAGGATCCAACTCCTTGGTAATGATGAACTGTCTTCCCTTAACCACACAATTTTAATTATTCAAGCTGAGGAGACTCAGATAGGTGTAATACTTAGCTATCAACCTATTGAAGGATCTGCCATGATCATCAATGATAGAAGACACTAAGGCTTAACACTAGAATAGCCCAAAGAGGATAGGAAAGGCAAGACACAAGATCATGATAATCTATGGTATACTTATTGCAAAAAACGACAATATACCAAAGAATATTACAGGAAGCTATATGGAAAAAATATGAAAAGTGTAGCAAGAGCTCATGGGCAAGCCCATTTGATGCAACCTAACCAAGAACAGACTTCCAACCTTGAAGGATTCAGCAAAAATGAAATTGAAATGCTACGCAACTTGTTGGAGACTTTAGAAAAGCCTCCTGGTAATACCAATACTTGCTCTCTAGTTCATTCAGGTAATCTCTATCACTCCTGTGGGTTAAATGTCTTGCATAAATTAGTTCACCTGGATCCTTGATTACAAGCCATCGATCATATGACATATTCTTCTCATTATTTCAAGACTTATACTCCATGCCTTAGCAATAGAAAAATATCAGTTGCAAATGGCTCACTTGTTACCGTAGTAGGACAAGGGAATATCCAAATATCTCCCTCTTTTGTTCTTAGAAATGTTCTTCATGTTCCTCAACTATCCACAAATCCTATATCCATAAAAAAACTCACAAAAGATTTGAATTGTAAAGTAACCTTCTCCTCTACTTCATGTGTTTTTCAGGACCAGGATTGGGCTTGCTAAGGAACATAATGGACTTTATTTTCTAGTGGTACCTACAAATACTGATGATATCAAGAATCCCATGTCCTTGTCTTTCGTTACTGGAACCTCGTCTACTAAGAATCAAATATGGCTTTACCACTGTCATTTTGGTCACCCCTTTTTTGGAAATTTAAAAATTCTGTTTCCTTCTTTGTTTAATAAAATTAATCTTGCTAATTTTCATTGTGAGACTTGTGAAACAACAAAACACAACTGAGTTTCCTTTCCCATTAGTCATAAAAGAAGTTCTTCTCCTTTTACTCTTATCCATAACAATATTTGGGGCCCCTTTCCTATTCCTACCATGAATGGTGCTAAATGGTTTGTTTACTTCATTGATGATTGCACTAGGGTTTCTTAGATCTTTCTTCTCAAAAATAAGTCAAATGTGAGTGAATTGTTCCCCACTTTTCGTACCATGATCCAAACTCAGTTTGGGGTTAAAATTAAAGGCTGAGGTCTGATAATGCAAGAGATTACTTCAATTAAACATTGTCATCCTACCTCCAAAAGGTAAGGATAATCCATGAATTGTCTTGTGTATATACTCCACAACAGAATGGAGTGGCCGAGAGAAAAAAATGGACACCTTTTATTTATGACCTGCGCCTATCTATTTCACACAAACATGCCTAAATCTTTTTTAGGGGAGGCTGCCCTTACTACTACATACATAATAAACATATTACCCTCTCATGTCCTAGACAATAAAACTCCTATAGAGGTACTTTCTCAGTTTTATCCAAATCTCAGAATCACAAATGGCCTTACACCCTACATATTTGGGTGCACCGCATTTGTACATATTCATAACAAAAGGAAGTTGGATCCAAGAGCTCTTAAATGCATCTATTTAGGTTATTCCCCCACTTAAAAAGGTTACAAGTATTATCATCCCCCTACAAAGAAGTTCTTTGTCTTAGTTGATGTCACATTTACTGAACATCTTTTGTATTTTTCTCGTCCTTATCTTCAAGGGGAGAACACTATTATGCATCAGGAGGAAGATAAGGAAGCATTTTTAGTTGACCTTTCCCAATCTACTTCTAAAAATCCTTCACCAAGCCCTGAATCCAACCCTAGCACCTTTGAAAATCCTTCACCAAGTTCTAAATCCAGCCTTAACACTTTTGATGATCCTAAACCCACTTTGGTTAGTCCACACACTGAATCCGACATCAAGGATAACACCAATCTTGATAATATGAGATATTTGCAAGTGTATACAAGAAGGGAAGCTCCAGCCTTTGAGCCTGTGCAAGCCCAAATCTCTGCACCTATCTTTGGTAGTTCTAAAACTAAGGTAAGCATGAATTCTAACCCTAGATCCCTTAACATTGATCCAGATGCTCTCATTGCCATTCGGTAAGGGGCTAGAGAATGTAGAAAGCACCCATTATATCCCATGTCTCACTTTGTGTCATTTAACAAGTTTTCTCCAGCTCATAAAAAATTTATTGCAAATTTAAATTCCATCATTATCCCAAATAATTTATCCGAGGCATTAACCAAGGAGGAAATGAGGCAAGCCATGAAAATTGAGATGTAAGCACTAGAGCAGAACAAGATGTGGGAGTTAGTCCAATTACCTAAAGGAAAGAAACCAATAGGGTGCAAATGGGTTTTCTCAGTCAAGCATAAAGCTGATGAATCACTGGAAAGGTATAAAGTATGGTTGGTTGCTTAGGGGTACACTCAAACTTATGGCATAGACTATCAATAGACCTTTGCTCTAGTTGGCAAAATGAATATAGTTAGAATCCTGTTATCATTAGCATCTAATTACAATTGGACACTTCAACAATATGATGTGAAGAATGCCTTTTTGCATAGGGACTTAGATGAGGAAATCTACATGAACATCCCACCAAGATTTGAAGACAACACAAAAGCAAACAAAGTGTGTAAACTGAGGAAAGCTTTATATGATTTAAAACAATCTCCAAGGGCTTGGTTTAGGAGATTCACTAGAGTGATGTTAACCTCTGGTTATAAGTAGAGCCAGGAGAGACCATACTCTGTTCATCAAACACAAGGGTTCAGGGGAAGTGACAGCCTTATTGGTATATGTTGATGATATGATCGTCATCAGAGATTATAAGATAGAACAAGAAGAACTTAAGAGATGTTTGGCAAATGAATTCGAGATAAAAGAGCTGGGAAAATTGAAGTACTTCTTGGGAATTGAAGTGTTATATTCAAAACAAGGTATCTTTATTTCTCAACAAAAATATGTGACAGATCTCCTAAAAGAGACAAGTAAACTAGCAAGCAAACCAACTGATGCCCTGATTGATCCTAACCATAAACTAGGAGAAGCCAGTGATGATATTGTTGTTGACTAGGAAATCTACCGAAGATTGGTAGGGAAACTTATCTATCTATCTCATACCAAACCTGACATAGCCTATGCAGTGAGTGTAGTGAGTCAATTCATGCATAATCCTAGACAAGTACACTTACATGTTGTACACTGAATTCTACCTTATTTGAAAGGCACTTTAGGAAATGGGATATTATTCAAGAAGAACATGGAATTAACTCTAGAAGCCTATACAGATACTGACTATGCAGGATCAGTAATAGACAGAAGATCTACTACAGGTTATTGCACTTTCCTAGGCAGTAATTTAGTAACCTGGAAGAGTAAAAAACAGAATGTGGTTGCAAAGTCCAACGCTGAGGTAAAGTTCAGTGCTATGGCACTTGGAATTTGTGAATTACTTCGGTTAAAGTTCATCTTGGATGAGTTAAAATCAAGTGGGATGGACCAATGAGATTGTATTGTGACAATAAATCTATTATAAGCATTGCACATAATTCAGTACAACATGACCAAACAAAGCATGTTGAAGTTGACAAACACTTAATGAAAGAAAAACTGGATAGTGGTCTTATTTGTACCCCTTATGTATCAACAAGAAGCCAACTAACAAATATATTCACCAAAGGGCTCAGCAGTACTACATTTCAAATCATTATATCCAGGTTGGGAATGTAGAACATCTATTCACCAACTTGAGGGGGAGTGTTACAGCATATTGCCAACTATAACATCTATTAGTCTCACTCTTGTATTTATTAGTCCAACCATTGCATTGATTAGCCTTATTTTCTTATTGTAGATTTTGTACATAAATATCCATGTTATTAGCGTAATTTAACAAGGTGAAATAGAAGTTCTTTCCCTTCACTACACATCTTTATGTGGTGGATGCGTGTGAGTTAGTATTTGATAATAGGAAAAAATTCTTATTTCTAATTGCCAACAGAGGATCATTCATATGTGGGTGATCTCACTGCCTGGTGAAACGGCATATAAGGCACTGCATGTATTTGATTCTTGTTGCTGTGAGCCTGCAAATTTATATTATATGGAACCTGATCTGTCTAGGGATCGAATTAGTAGTTGGTCTGTCAAGGTTGAAGTCCAATCACTTATACAGTTGTGCTTGAATCTCAGTAAGGAGTCATAAGTAGAACACTTTGTCAGAATCCAGATCTTATAGTATCTTTTGAGCATGTAATGTCTGCATATCTATATTAACTTGATCAATTTGCCTTCTATATTATTGGCTGATGACGGTTTACATATATATATATATATATATATATATATAAAACTTGTTTCCTTTGTTTAGAAGCATACATATTTTATCATTCTTTTTCACTTGTACCCTGTCTCATCATGGAAATCATATTCCCAAAATTACCTCCTAATTATTTAATACAGTCAAGCTCATAACCCTAGCCTAGATAGCTCGAGACTTGAATAATGTAACTTCATCTTTCATTCCAATCATGCATCTAAAATTGTTAGTGATTTGTACTGTCTCTTAAGCTTATCAAGTCTTCAACCTATTTATTTTATGCACATCCTATGACAATTATAATTCTTAGAACTTAAAATTGAATACAGGTAAATCACCTTGAATGCAGGAGATGGACTATAAGAACGAAGCTAGCAATGGTCTCAAGTTTAGGTAAGTGCATGCTTTCAATGCTTTAACGATGTTCCAGACTTTATTCATTCTCTTTTACTCTGAGGGTATAGTAGTATGCCTTGAAATCATATAAATATGGTCTGACTTGTGGTAGTTGAAACATATTTTACACACAATTTTATTGCTGTGTGACTGCCATTCATATTTCTTATATTGTGACTTGGCTTGGAAGTGATGGATCAAGCTCTTTGTTTGTTTGTTTGTCTTTTTTTTCTTTCTGACCAATGGGCCTGTCCTTAAAACTTGGAAAAATTTTGACAATGGAAAGGAGTAAAAGGCCTTGGAAAACTATGCATCATTTGCAGGGACTTGGTTCACTTGGTTGGAGCTTATTGCTAGAATTCTTTCCTCTGGAATTTTGCCCTTAGAGCTTGCATTGGATAGACTTGGACCTGATTGTCATTTTCTGACAGTGGTTTTGTTAGGGATTTTTATTTGTGTTGGAAAATATATAGAAGCAATGAAGAGGTAAAACTGAGAACGGAGGTGATAGATTGTAGGGTTGAATGTATTTTCCAACTTCACATTTACCTGTATATATATATATATTGGAATATTAGGTAGAACTATACTCATTTTACCAAAATATTATTCTAAGATCACTCCCCAAAATCACTCAATTAGAAAATACTGTTAAAGATTCTGTTAAATCAACATCACTTAATTCTGCTTACTGCTGTCTAAATCTGATCAAGTCTCTCTAATTCAGACCAGCTTTTAATTTTTTTTCTCTAAACATCTCATAGTCATAGGAGAGTGTTAATGATGAAGATACTCTGACTTTTACGACGCTGGAATTAACATTCTTTTGAACCCTTTGCGTTTGCACTTTTGAGCTGATTTTTTTTGTTTTTTTTTATCTTCTCTCGACTTTCCCTTTTGACTTAGATTTTAGCTTCCAAGAGGCTGAAAGTTTGTCCAGTTAGCTCCTTAGTCACTATGTGACAGGCTCATATAGTCTCTGATTCACTGACTACTTCTTTATGTCACAGTGGTTATCATAACAGTCCCTCCCTAGCAGTGGAATATATTATTACATTTCTGGTTGTAGCAATGTCTTGACCTAGCATTGCAAATGATGTTTTTATTCAGTTCGTATTGAACATTAATTATGGCATTTTGAATTCTTTTTTTTTTCCCCTTTTTGTGTGATGAGCAGGAAGTTATATGGCTCCATACAAGATGTGGTGGTTCCCTTAATGTATATGGAGTACACAACTCGCAAGGTTCTTGTCATGGAATGGATTGAGGTATTTGTTTCATCTTCTTGTAGTTGTCTGTTCACCTTGGTTTAGCAGGAATAGTTGATGCATGTGTGGCTCAGAAAACTCTGATGAATTTATAAGATTTGACTCTGACATTATTCAAATAATATCTTGAATCTCCTCTTCTGGCAGTCCTAAAGTAATTTCTACATGAAGTCATTTAAAGAATCATTTTCCTGGAAATGTGCCTCAACTTACCCCCATTTGAACTTGAAAGGAAATATAGATGTCATTTTCTCTTGCAGATTATCATTTTGCTGCCCTTCTGCCTAATTTTTGAGACTTCTCCTGATGTATTCCTTTCTAATTTTTATGGCTATTGTAGGGGCAAAAGTTGTCAGAAGTGAAGGATCTCTACTTGATTGAGGTCAATTGTGAAACTAGATGCCAACAATTTTTTTTTCCTCTGTATAGCAATTAGCTTTTACACAATGAATTAAGTAAGTTTTATGTTTCCTTCCTTGTGCTAATTAGGTAGGAGTTTACTGCTCGTTCAATCAACTTCTTGAGTATGGATTCTATCATGCAGATCCACACCCTGGCAATCTTCTTCGTACATATGATGGAAAACTAGCTTATTTAGGTAATTGAAGTATGAAAATTTTGAAATCTGATATCCAGTGTGTTTCCGTGTGGACTTTATGGTTTGCCATATTATGTGCTGGCTTCTTGGTTGATGTCTACACTAACTATCTTGTTTGAGAATTTAAACGTTGAGACAAATTAAGCTCTTGGAATACATAACTCATGCATAGACTCTTGCTTTCTTTCGTTTCTGATGTCCATGTGTAAGCTTGATTGTTTCTGTTATTCCTTCTGTTACTTTTTCAGGCTGCTTATAGAATTATATCATCAAATTAGAAGAGACAGACATTTGAAAAAATAATTAAGAGTCAAAATTATACTGCGATGTTCGATACCAGTTATCCAAACTCTTTTATTTTAGTTAAGTATTAAAGTTACAAGACTTGTTTAAGGAATCTTAGTTATAGATGAGCAAGGAACCTTACTCATTTTCAAGTTTGTTAATTCAATTATATGTTTTCTAATGTCCCTGATTCTGAGCTTCGTCTTTGGATAGTTTTGATTCTTTTTTTGTTATATCTTCCTGACCCCTTCAGTTTGTTGGACAAACCTAAAAGTAACTCTTTTTCCTTTCTCACCTTATTTGCGACTTGCAAGTCAAAGGCCCCTTCTGTCAAGAACTAATTCCTCCCAGAAGCTTAAGATGTTTGGAGAAGGTCTAGAAATTACCTACATATAACAAAATCCCTTGCACTAAAGTCAATTGGGCTTGAAGATGGTAAAAACCTAGGCCCAAAATACCTCGTATGAATAACATTAATCTACTCACGAAAATTGGGGGAGGCAAGGATTGAACTTGTCAGAGGCCCTAATAACTTGTGAAGAACCAATTAATCCCTAAAGTTTACGCTTTTTGGAAAAGGCTCATCATTGGTATTGATATATACATGTTTAACAACTTTGAAAGCTTTGATTTAGTCATTGATACATACGAAGATTAACTGTGATGATCTGTTGCGGGTAAGGTCTCAAAAGGCTCCTTCTCCCTTATGTTTTATGTTTAAATTATTTATAGTTTGCTTTGGGTTTAATTAGGTCGAAGTTATTTGCATTCTATGGTTTAGTACAGTGCTGGTCTCTGGAGGGTAAGGTGGCACCAACTTCTTAAAAAATTCCGAAGCAAAGCAATAAACACAGGATTTTCCTCAAAAGGGTTGGGTTAAGCTCAGGTTCCTAAAATTCTAAGCTAAAGCAGGGAATCAATTAAACGTAGCTAGCTAGGATTAAGTCAAAGTTGTGTCAAAAAGGTCAATTATGTCCAAGCTGGCTTAAGTAAAGAGAAAAATTGGTTAACATCTGGTAACTTCTGGAGGTCAATGTGCTCATTGTGCTGCAATATGTTAAAGGTAGAGAATAGGTAGAGAAGAAGAGATTCAGAACAGGGTAGATGAGAGGGGAAGAGAGAGAGAGAGAGAGAGAGAGAGAGGAAAAGAGATGAATATCATTAATAATTATGATCTGCCTTTTACAATGAATCTACTCCTCTATAAATACTGGTCTGGTCCCAATATTACATATATTGCAGCAAATAGATAAATGATAGAAGTAAAACATGGGTAGTGGTTTTATCTACTGATGGGGTGATGTGGGCAGTTACTCAGATAATGGGAACTCAGACAATGGGATCTGGTGTGTAGGAAGTTCTGCTAGTGATTCCACTAAATGGGGGTGCAAGCAGTTAATGGAATGTAACTGCTCCTCTTGCTCCTTGGACAGTTTCTGCCGCCTGGAGTAGTTGAGCAGTGGTGGTTTTTGTAAAACTACAGTTATTATCACACTGTCTGGGTGTTACAGATATTCATAGCCATTGAATATAGTGAAGGTGCCTTATTTATATTGGTGTTGAATTTGTTGGCAAAGTTCAAGCTTTTCTCAACTACACACTACCCTCAAGCAACTTTGCTTGTCTAGCCTATTAGACATAAGTGCAATGATTTCATTTGTATATCCTGACAACACATAGCTATATACATATAATAGACTTAATTGCTTTTTCTTTTTTCTCCTTTCGCCACCAGATTTTGGTATGACAGGTGAATTTAAACAAGAGCTCCGTGATGGTTTCATTGAAGCATGTCTCCATCTTGTAAATCGTGATTTTGATGCATTGGCTAAGGACTTTGTCACCCTCGGGTATTTATGAAATATGATTATATACCTTCCATTCTCAGTTATTGGGTAGGGTATTCTCATTGATGTAGGATTAATTTAATTGTAAATTTTATCAGGCTTCTTCCACCAACTTCTGACAGAGAAGCTGTTACAAAGGCTTTGACAGGTTTGTTTTGGTGAACTTTATTTTTTTCTAAGACTGCATTTTGCAGTATAAATTCATTACCTTTTCTTTCTAGGTGTTGTACTACTTGATGATATGTCCTGCATTTTTACTATGTAGGTGTCTTCCAAAATGCTGTTGCCAAAGGTGTTCGCAATATCAGCTTCGGAGATCTTTTGGGAAACTTAGGAACCACCATGTAAGTTCTTTACATTATGACATATGCAATGCAAGAACCCTGAATTCATTTGCTAGTGGTTTTGGTTTGTCAATAGCCCAAAAAAAGACCTACGAATGTCTACTATGAAATAGTTGATAAATTATGTAGACAAATAACCATGTACATGTTTGATGGTGTACATTTGCCTCATTTCCCTTCAATTTTTTTCTTCGAAACAAAAAATTAAGTATGTTGAGAGAAAAAGCAGAGAATATAAGTAATAGAAACTTAACGTTGAAGAGGGTGGTATCTCCTCCGACAGACATGTTCCTAATGGCACTGGGTCATAAATTGTAACATTGTTCACTCCAGGATGGGAGGAATCTGACCCAGCTGTCACTGCAAATTATGCAAGAGGGCTTGTCAAAAAGCCTTACTTTGCGTCTATTGCCTTTCTTCTTTAGTTCATTTTCCCATTCAATATATATATATTGCAACCAACACTCCAACTTCTCAGCATCTCCATTTTTTTAAAATTACTGATAGAGAAACTTCTAAGCAAGAACCCGTTGCTTTTTCTTTTTTCTAGTCATTCGTCTTCTAGCTTACATAGGAGGGTTTGGACCATTGATTCGCTGGGTGTAGTTTCTTATAAGTCCTTTCACTTTCTTAGCCATTCTGCTTTGAGATAAGTTCTTTCCTGAGAAGTTCCTTTGGAAATCAAAGTTGTCTCTAAAGTCGTGACCTTCATTCTGTCACTAATACTCATTGGGCTTGATACTTGCAATTTGTTGCTAGCTCATAGATCTAATAAAGCTTGTATTTGAATAGATGTGTGATGTGCTGTTCAAATTCAGAGACAATTAACATCTATTCTTAACACTGCCTGGCAGCCAATTACATGTGGAGTATTTTTTTTTTTCCTGGCATGCTTGGTGAATCTGGGGTGTAATGTAAAACAGAAGATGCAATTAAGGAAATAATCTCAAAAACAACCTTTTTATTAAATAAAATTTTTTAGGGTTGGATCCTAAGATAATGAATCTTTATATCGGCACCTCAAACATCCCTGTCTCTACTAGGATGGACAATCTAAACCTCAGAGTTACCTTAATTCAAAATGGTCAATAAAATATAAATCCTAGGATGGATGACATGACCAAAGATCCAAATTATTAAATCCTAAATCCCTAAATGATAAAAAACCTGAATCCCAAAATACAATTGCATCATAAAATAATACGATTCACATTATTACTATCCCTTGATATTGCATCAGTGCCCCCTAAAGCTTGGAGCAGTTATTATTGATTAAGTTCAAAGGTTTTTTGCAGGAACAAGGAGGTAAGCTTTATGGTAGTGTACAACATATAATTTGGTGTCTCTTTTTGGTCTTCAATGCATGGCTTTTTTCCGAGTTTCTCTGGTAGATATGGAGAGATTGGAGTTTCTTTTTTTTGGCTTTTTGTTAAATCTCTTCTTAAGGTACTCGATTTGTGCTGCTTGGTTTAATTGTATTCCCCTTTTCTTTGTATTCATAATTTCCCTCTTATACAATTTCTTCTATTATCTAAAAAATTGACCCACTCCGCCTAATTGTTTAAGCCCATAGGTGATGGCCAAAAAATAAATATTAGAACTCTAACAAGCATATGGAGAACAATTTCTATTTAGATTTTCCAACCGTTGTATGCTATTTTTATTATGATCCCATTATTATTATGTCTTCCTGATCTTAGTTGGCTCATCCTCTGTGCTTCACTTTGACATGCTATGTTGTCTTCCTTTTCCAGGTATAAATTCAAGTTTAGGATACCTTCATACTTCTCGCTTGTCATCCGAAGGTGATGCTTTTCAAATAAAGGCTTAACCATGGTCACTTTTAAATTCCTCATAAACTTTTTGGGTCTTTCAGCCTTGCTGTACTTGAAGGAATTGCTGTTGGCTTTAATCCCGAGTACAAAGTTCTGGGTAGTACTTACCCTTGGATTGCTAGGAAAGTACTTACTGACAGCTCTCCGCAGCTTAAATCTTCTTTGCAGACTCTTCTTTATAAGGTAAAGCAAGAAAAGCATGCTTTCCATATGGTTCTTGACCTAGAAATGTAATTTCAATTTCATTGCTTTACCTTTTTGCCTTTTGGTGAATAAATCGCAATACTGACGAATGTCCCTCTTTGTTAGGACGGCACGTTCAGAATAGATCGTCTAGAATCTTTGCTAACAGAGGTAAACTTCATCCCTCTTTTTCTTCTTCCCTTGCTTTACTATTTTCTCTTCAAAGTTGAATTGTTAAATAACATTAGAAGTTACAACTTAGTAGTTCTTTGTGGTCTGTCACTCTGTCTATCTAGACAAGTAACACTTGATTGATGTCTTAGTAATCGGCTTTAACCCCTTTTTATTATCATTTTTTTTTTTTTATCCTTTTTTTTTATGTATTTTTATCCTTACCTCTTGGGCTTTATAAAGAGTTCTTAGCAACTGTAGTAAGGCAGACTTGGATTGTTAAAAAATACATCAGGTTCTCTGCCTCCACTCATCTTCCTTCCCCTTTTATTTCTCTCTATATCTCCCTCCCTTCTTTTCCTCTCCCCTTCCTACTCTCCTATTATTGCTAGTGGTTCTTCATCAGTCATCCTTCAGATTTTGAACATGAACATTTAGGTCCATTTAGTAGGAGGGAAAGAGGAGGAAGGGAGAGGGAGAGGTCCAGTCGCCTGTTTGGTATGTAGCAAAATGAGTTTCACGGGAATGTTACACGTGGGAGACTTGTTTCCATCAAGGGGTCAAGGGAATAGAGCAAGATTCACAGAAAATATTTTTTGACCAAATTGCCCTGAATAATTTTGAGTGTATATGAGCTCAGGTGGCACCGACTTCTTGCTTTGAACCAACAATAGGAAGATCAAAAGATGCAGCCACCGGAACTACCTCTGACGGAAATTGTACAATCACCGGAACAACCTCCAATGGAAATCATACGGTCACCAATGTATAGCTTTGAACCAGTAGGAAGATTTCTGAGTGGAAATCAATAAGTGCGGTCACCGAAACTACTCCGACGAGAATGTGTGGTTGCCGATTTCTCTGAAAATTTTTAAACCAGAGCAATTCTCATCAGGGGCCAGAAAGGATTTCTTTAGATACAGAGATATGATAGAAAGCTTCAACTGTGTGGAGGAGGAAGAAGTATGATTATGGAGGAAGAAGATATGGAAGAAAAAGATTTGGTGGAGAAGATGATACATACAGAGGGAGAAGATAAGGAGGAAGAACGAAGAAGTATGGAGATAAAGGGAGAAGATGATTCGGTGAAGTTTTTATTATTATTATTATTATTATTGAAAATTAATAACTTTTTTCCAAGTTAAAAATAAAAAAAAATTAAATTTTTTCCCTTAAAATAATATAAATATTTTAACAATTTAAAAATATTTATTACATAATAAAAGATTAGAAAATAATTTATAAATAATTTAATATTTTCTATTAAGACTATCCTTAAAATATTTTTAAAAAATATTAATTTAATTTTTTTGGCATAAAGTTATATTGGCCTTTTTATCCCATTATTATTATCATTTTATTATTATATCTATCATACTAAATAAATTTCACAACTTTATTTTTATTTTTATTTTTATTTTTATTCCTAATATATTAAACAGATTTTGATATTAAAATTTTACTTTCTATTTCATTTTATTCCTATTCCTATTCGCTTTTTTTTTTTAAAATTAAAATCCGCGCACCAATCTGAGAGATATGAAGTGTGAACAATCTGAAGCATCATCAATTCATTTTAGGACAGTTGAAACCCTTTAATTCGCTGCTGTCTCTTTATTTCATGTCAAAGCCATGTTTTGCAATGTATCATAATGCTTTAGATGACTGAAAAATTATACCAGTTCGTAACTCAGGCCAGGCCGGACTTGGGCGAAAGCCCAAATAGGCATTTGAGATGTTCCCATCTTTATTGCCCTGTGTTAATGGTTAAGTAATGGCTCAAGCACATAGGTAAACCTTGAGCTTGGCCGATGTTATGCATATGAATATAATTTTGCTCATATTTGAGAAAAGAATTTGATACATCAGTAACAATTTTTCGTCTTCTTGATTTATTAGAAAAAAAAAAATTGAATTCATAGAGTGAAAATTGAAAAATAGGAAATAAAATCAGGAAACATAAAGAATGGGAGCAAATGCTGTAAGTGAATTATGTTGTTGGGCTGAACTAAGCCGAGTCCACTGGGCTTAAAGTTGTATAGGCCTTATATTTAGCCTTAAATTTAAGCCAGATATTATACACAGGGCTACACCTCTACTGGAAAGATAACCATAGTTTTGTGGAGAAATCTTATGCCGTATTGTGCAAGATAATGCTTATTCTTCCCTTTTGATCTAATTCTGTTTTATGCCTTTCTTCAGTACTTTAAACTCATCAATTCTTATGGCAGTCTCTCCGTGCCAAAACTGAAAAGGCCTTAGTGGAAAGCCGAACAGACAACGCAGATTCAAGGATGGCTGTGAAGGAAATCCTTTCTTTTACACTAACGGAGAAGGTAGGTTAAGTTTATCTTTAATAATCAGTATTCCATCTCGTGACTTATGTTAGCCTTTTCTTCTCGTCATTTCTTCTCATGTGTGGTTCTTATGGTAAAATTTGCAGGGTGCATTTGTGAGGGAAATAATTCTTCAGGAGTTTGCTAAAGTATGTTTCTTTTTAGACGTTATATACAAGTACAATTAGATTACTTTACAGATGTATTGGATAGGTCCCTATGGAGCCTTTAATCACAAGAGCTGACTTGGTTGCAAGCTCTTGCGGTGAGCTCATTTCAGTAAAGATTATCGTCAGTGAGCTCATGTTAATGGCAGGCCATGCATAGTACTTTCTGTCGTACAATTGAACTACTATGGACATGATGGATCATTAACGTACTATGATTTAACTACAGTGCTGCCAGTCTACAATATTTTGTCAAGAAAGGAAACAAAATTGACTTGATGGCATGATATCTTAATTAGATTTTGACTTGTAGTGTTGTAACCTCTAGACTTGTGGCCCTCATTCTATATTAAGCCAACTAATGAATGTGGCTAACTTGATTAAGTCATTTCAAATTTAGCTTTTTTTATTTTAATTAGACTTTTTTTTTTTCTTTTTCATTTTTCTTGTGTTATGTACTGAACCACTTATAAAAATAATCAAATGCAGGGTTTAGATGCACTGGGGGTTGCAACCTTGGATTCTATAACTTCAACAGCTGCTGCTAATATACCTTTCAGTGGTTTCTTTATATTCTCTTTAATGACCGATGAAGACATGAACAACCTGAGAACCTTCCAACGCCTAGTGCTGTTGATGTTGGGAACTAGAAGAAGTGAAGGCTCCAATATGGTGAGATTAGTAGTCCATTTATATAGCAAACTGCGTTATGTGCTGTGTAAACTACCATTAAGCGTACAATTTTAGATCATCACTCCAACAGGGGTAGAACTAAAATTTGGCTTCCCCGCACCTGGGGAAAGGGGTAGTAAAAATTGTACACACCAAAATAAATTACAAGACTATACAAATAAATATGACTGTGAACGCTGTAAAAATGATTCAGCTGTTATGTTAGTCTAGAATAATTTTGTTCGAATTAGAGAAGAAACAATTATGTTGGATAGGTTTTAGTAGGTCTGATGCAGATGAAGAATGTGTTTGTTTTAGAAGGTGAAGTTTCTATGTCCAATTTTTTGTGGTCAGGGGAAACTAAAAAATTTATGTACCGTACAATGTACTGGAAATCCCCAACCCCTCCCTCACCCTGCCCCATTCTTTTTCTTCTCCATGCTGAAGCCTAACTTCTGCTTCTAGAACTAGGAAAGGACCTGACTTTTACTAGTTGTAACATTCTCCCTCGTGTCAAAGGCAGGAATTCTTTAGGCAGGTGGAAGTCAAGGCCATGAGCCCATGACCAAGCGAGTTATTTATTGGTGTGAAAAGTTCCTTATATTTGTTCTCAAATAACTAATATAGTGTGACTTGTTAAATAGTCAAAATTATCAATGTACGTTCAAGCTAACTTATGTTGCCTTATTTCTGATCTTGTGCTGTGATCATATATTTTTCTCTTCCAATGAAACTATTTTCTCATCAAAATAAACAAATAAATTTAAAATGGGAATTCCTTTACAGAATCTATGAGTAAAATATGTTTATATATATTCATCTCTTGATAAGTATCTGTCTTGTAGGGAGGCAGACAGGTACAAGCTACTCCTTACAAGAACCAGCAAATAACGTACTCGGAGGAAGTGTCATTAGTATTGAATCAATTTGAATCTATTCAAGATATTCTTCCTGTTCTTTCTATTATTCCAGAGGTAAAATTTAGCATTTACATGTTTTGTAACACATGTAGTTATTTACACATTCTTCCAGACAGACACAACTCATTATCATTGACGCCGTCTCTATTTGCTATTGCTGAAACATTTCTATATATTTGTAAATGTTGGCAGCTTCCAACAGAATCCCAGCAGCAGTTGCTTCAGTTGCCAGCTGACCTGGCTCGACGGTTGATATCCCGTGCTGCTGCAAGAACATTAAGAAGAGTCTTATTATGACATGGGTTTAAATCCATGTCAGACAAATGCACTTATGGAGCATCTGAAGTTTTTCTTGATGGCCTTTGTCATCAGGTCAGCACAGGCAGTTTTGAAACATAGGAGGACTTGTGACTGCCAGGCCTTGAATTTGGACGGTGAATGCTATATAATAACACTACAGATGCAGCTAAAGATTTTCTGCTTCAAATCTTACAAGACGTCTGATGCTTCGCGCTTTTGTAATTATACGTTTGCATATCAATTGGTTGTGGCATGTATACAGGAGCTACGTGTGTCTAGTTGAAGGGTAACGATTTTTATGTATAAACGGAGAATTCATTTTATAAACATGAAAATTTTGAGGGCATTAAATTTTCTGTGTTGATAACATATTTTAGCCCTACCAAAAAGAATTTATCATGTACGCCATCCTGCATATCATCAAATTATATGAAAATTTCTCATTCCTGAAAACATACCTATCTTAAATATTGTTGAACTCCTTGGGTTTGTTTCAATTGTGAAGAATGGAAGAGATAGGAAGAAAAATTATAATTTAGATGATTCTATAAAATATTTAGATTGAGAATTATGAATGAGGGGGAAATGTTTATTTAAATGTTAAATGAAATTTTTTTCCCTTCTTTCTCAAGAAATGACCATTTTGGGCTTTCACTTTTTGTCTTAGTGTAACTTAGTTGTCTACAAATTTGTAACGTTAAAATGGCCATTTAAAAATTCAACATTACTAAAAGTTAGTCCCTCAAAATGGTTTGGCTTAGAGAGAAGATCTCTTATATCCATATGCAAAAATTTTAATTCATTTCTTAGATTTGATAGCAAGTCTTTTAATTTTAGTTTATTATTGCTGAAGATTTGATTCTTGATGTCCATGTAAAGATTGTAGCACTTATGATAATTCTGTCCATGTCATATTAAGAAAGTTTGGAAGTTCTAAAGTATATTTTTTAAATTAAATTCTAGATATTGAAATTACATATTTACTTCTTTATTATATTAATTATAGATAATATATAATTAATAAAATTGTAGCATAGTCAATACTATGATTACTTAATAACTTAGTATTAATGACTAAATTGATTGAAATGAGTTTTTAAATTTCAAATTAAGCTTAAAGATTACTTTGAGAAGATAGAAATGGAAAATTGAAGACTTAGGTATTAAACTTTAGAAACTCATGTTGAAAAACCTAATTTTAAGCTCACCTGGTCACAAGTTTAGGAAAGGAGAGAAATTGCAACTTTGAAAAGTATAAGATCACTTAATTGGGCAAAGGAAAGAGCCAGAATGAATATTTTAAGTTTGCTATCTTGAGCAGTAACTTGTGTGCAAAGGCAGAAATTTAGTTCAACTTCCTTAGAGGATATCTCATTCGTTTGAAGCCTTTATATTGATTCTAGAGTTCCAATAGAACCCAAGATGTCTAGTTTGCATTGGCTTTGGAATCAACTCATTTGGAGGTCTATAAGGAGAGTTGTGGAATTTTTACCATTAATTATTCAGAAATCTAATAAATTCTAATTCAACTAAGAGTCTGTTTTATAAGATTTTTGGTTGATCTTAACTTAGATTGTTTTGAAGCACCTTGGACAAACACCTTAATAAATAACCAAAATAGAAATAATGGTCTTTTTAAAATTTGACTTGGTCAACAAATGAGTGATTTTCATTTAAAAAGCTATTTTTTAAAATTTAGAGTTTCCTAATTTTTGGAGTTTCTACACTCTTTAGCATGAGCTCTCCACTTTCTCATACCTAGCTAGTCCAAGCAAGATTTCCATCGAGCAAAGGAGTACAAGATTGGAGACAAATCAAGGAAGCCATGCATACATTATTTGTCTTTCAATCAAGTTTTTCTATTTTCTTCTACATCTTCATGATGAATTTTTTTTTTTCATTGCATTTTTGTTTTCCATGATGTTAGGCTAATTTTTAGGTTAAGAGTAATGTGGAAGCCCTAAGATTTTGCTATGTTTCTGATTTGAGATTATTGTGTTTTGATTCACATTAATTTGTTAGATTTTTGTGGATTTAACTATCAATAATTATGCTTTTACTTGTTTAATCTAACCATTTAAACTTGTTATTAGTATAACCTATTGCTAGTTTAGGATTGTATGCATCATAAAATTTTAAATCAAAATAGCAACTTGTTAATCAATAAATTTTTTTGGTTGCTTTTAAGGAATAACTAACCAAAAGTGGAAGTTTGATTTTAAGCTAAAAACTCTTAAATAATTGTGTTTTCTATTGCAATTATTAATTGAATTTAATGGACAATCCTTAAATCAATTTTTAGTTAGGGTTAAGTTTAGAACATTTTAAATCTAACTATTACGAAAGTTAGATAATTGGACATCCTAGTTATCTAAATCATTGACCTAGTTAAAATTGGAAAGTATAATGATTGAAACCAAACCATACATGTCTTATTGGTGGAAGTAATCCCTCGATTGATTCGTGATCATTTGTTCAATCAATTTTAATTATATGCATTTTTTAATTTGCTTTTTTTAAAAAAAAAGTTGAGTAAAATTTAGAATAATCTCATTTAATTAATTGTCATCTAGGAATTCCATATGGCTTAAATTACATCCACATATATAAGAGTTAACTAGAATCTCATCTTTTTCTTTTGTTATCAAATAAAACAAAACTAAAGAGAAATAATTTAATTTCATTATTAATATTTTGAAAAATAAAATGGATTTATGTAAAATTAAAGAGATCAAACTACAACTATTATCATATTAAAATATCCAAAAGTATATCTAAGTTTTTTTAAAAAAATGTAAAACTCCGATAATTGGCTCCTCCTATATGAAACCTTCCCAAAATATGCAAGGTGGGTTTTGCTAGTCCCCTGTAAATTTTTAACATAATATCTTGATTCAAAATCTTCAAATATTAGGTATAAGACTCCTTGTTATTTATATATTTTCTTTTAGGTCTCCTGTGGTAAAAGAAAGTAGATAAGAAAGGGAGGAGGAAAGAAAATGAAAAAAGAATGAGATAATATGAAAATTTTTGATATGATGTGTTTAGTGGAATAATAGGAATAAAAAATTAAATAAAATCTGAAAATATATTTGAATTGAGAAAAATTGTGATGGAAAGTAAATAAAATAGTATTGAAAAGTCAATAATGCCCTTATTATACTAGCAGACATCCAGAATGCTTTTAAAGGGGGAACTACACTAACAAACGGTCGTATCAGATCCTGACACACACCCCTTCTCTCCCATCGAAGATATTAGATCTTTCCTGACTAACCCATGCCCCCTTTCTCCCATCAAGACTATCAGTAGCAAGGACGACGCCTTCTGCCAGCCTCCGGTGGCCGGCAACCATTGACGCACAGGATTTCAACCTTCAGTTGGCTACAAGGTCTCCATTGTTGACGGCACCTGGAACCCACCTTGATGGCATCTCTTTTTGGCCAAATTCGCAGGGGTCCGAAGTTGTGCTATCTCACCACGATCGACAGCGTCTCTTTCTGGCCAAATTTGCGAGGGTCCAAAGCTGCGTTATCCCACCACAATCGACGACATCTCTTTTTGGCCATTTGAGAGAGGCATCATGTTATATGGTAAAAGGGAACAGAGAGGGACAAAACGGTAATCTGAGATGTATTTCTGAAGGAAGTCCGTACCATTCCTCTGGTTATCTGATGGAAAGTGTTTCCTAGAACAGATGAGAGTTTACTCTCCCATGGAAGGCAGCTTCCAGCGTACCAAACGCTTTTGCAAAACTTTCCATCAGACTCTCTCTTTCCGTTTCCCCTCTTGAGTTGTACCAAACATGGCCTTAAGTCTAATTTTATAATGTGAAACTCAGTTGTTTTTTTCACTTAGCTAAAGCAGCATTCTTTTTCTTAAATTTGATCCCATGTGCACCCACTTTTTGTGCTTATGAGAGTAGCCCACACTACTCACATTTGTGCCATCCATTGAGGTTCTAGACACAAAGTCGCAAATTTATTGTATCAATTTTAATCAAATTATTCATTAAATCATCGTTATTTTTTTAAAATGATTTGATTGAATCAATATATTAAATCAGTTGTCAATTTAAATGTGTCAAAATTAGTTAATATATTTTTCATCCATTGAGATTGAATTTCTTGCATTTTCTTAAGCAAATTACATATAGTTATATCGCCCAACTCACTTATTACAACTATTAGATTAATTTTTTTATTTTAGTAAGTGAAAAAGAACCGAATTCGATATCTACTAATAAATGCAATAAATCTAAGCGTCATATGACTTGGCATCCATGTTATGCTCATATCTGAGCCCATGTTTTAGCACTACATCTGATGTTATAGGGTCCCTAAACTTCAACCCAACATATTTTACATAAAAAAATTGGTCAAATTTTGAATTTGTCAAACTTGCACCCCCAATTAATTATCACTTCTACTACTTGGCTGACGGACTAAGCGGCGTTGCAAAGAGAACTCTTGTTACTGTCAGTAAAGATGTATTTTTTGTTTACAAAAGAAGTATTTAACTATTTTAATCTTTTAATGGCAATATCAAATGAAAACATTCTCACATGAGGAGGAGTAACAGTAGGACTAAAATTCAGAAAACTATGGAGTTGGCCATGATCAATTTTTGTTTGGTTAACTTTATCATAACCCTCTTCCCGTAATAATAACATACGTAAGAGTGGAAATGGAATCAAAATTTATGTGCTTCTGTTTCAAAAATATCTAAACCATCTTTCCGCAACAATTTTAATTAAGTGATGAATCTTGAACACTTAATCATGGAGACTACCATATTACAACTAAAAGCCTAATGTATTAAATGGATGTGTAAATAATTTTATTTTGATTACCACTGTCCAAGTTCTTCATGTAATGGTTTGTCCGTGTAGCATCACATTAAGAAAGTGATGGCACGCAACATTGTACTAAGGACAGTATTCAAGAATAAACTCAACATGGCAAAGATGTTCATCTGAGAAAAGAAAAAGAGGCAAGGGAGAAAGAAAGGTCTCAAGGCAAAGATCATTATTTTCAAATTCTCTCTTCTAAAAGATTTTCATATACGCTCGTGTAGCTCCTAACTTACAGAAGATCTTTGGAAAAGACATTAGGAGGAAAAAAAATTACAAGAATGCAATGATGCCCACAAAATTTACTATCTGAACCTGATCTACAGAAAATGATAATATACATAGCAACCTTGATGGTTTTCAAACAGCTTTTGGAAATTGAAGAGTTAGCAACATGAACCACCTTTGCCTGAAGGTTGCTGCGTATTTGAAGTGTGTGTTCCTGTCCACTTATGAGGGCTGGATTTGGTCGCGCCGGAGGGCCTGCTGGAGTTGAATAACCTGCTGTTGCTGCTCTGGTGGCAAAGAACTCAATTGCTCTGGCGTTAGACTCAACACTTGTTGCAGTAAAATCGATTCCACATCAGGAGGAAGCTGGGACTGGACAAGGAAGTTGACAAGAATGATATCATATATCCATATTTACTGGCTACTTTGGTCAAATATACTAGTCACACTCAAACAGTATATTGTGTTCAGAGAAATCGAAATAGAAGCACTTGAAATGGTCAAAGTAAAAAATACAGAAAAGATATTACATTTTAAGGAGCTCTTGGGGAGATTAAAAAGGAGTGATATTATGATGAGTATAAAACCAGTTATCCGCAGACACAGAAAGCTGTGGTTGACATTCAAGGCTTTTGGGCCTACATAAAACCAATCTCCACTCCAAATGTGGAAATCAGGTCACCACAAACTCCCCTCTTTTTAAGCTTTATAATAAGTTTGTAACCAAAATAGGATTTAAGGTCCATTCGCAACATCAACTCAACAACCAGTTTCATGTCAAGTAGGGGTCAAGCATCCTAACATCATCGCTAAGGTGTAGAGGAGTGAGCCTCAGATGGTTCTGAATTCTGATCTCAATGATGACACAACATATTTGTTAAATATCAAACCGAGAAACCATTCTAGTTTAATTGGACCTATGTACGAAAGGATATATTTTCGGATATCATAACAAGTAAATACAATTAGAAGGAAAGAAGAGAAACAATGAATGAAGAAAGAAGGATAAGGCATCCTCCTCTTATAACAACAAATACAGCAGTAAGCAGAAAACATATTGATAGGAAAGAGCTTTGCAATCCCTCGACTTGTCTATAAAGGAAATTCCAAGGAAGAAACCATGTGCGAAGCAACAAGAAGAAACATTGAAAACAAAACTACTTCAAAGCAAGTCCAAGGGTAATGATTTTCCTGAATAAAATTAAGAATTCCTCCCCAACCAGTGACAACACAGATATATAAAGCACACTGCCATAGCATTTTGCTCCCCTAAATCTCTGTGGGCATACCTGTTTCATCAAAAACTCCAAAACAGTCTAAAGCTGCTATACTGTACAAAATACCTCACTAATACCATAATGCGGGATTTGGGTCATAACTCCTGACCAACTTCCCAGCTTTCATATGCAGATGTCCACATCTTGATTGACATTATTATCTAACAGGATGGTAGTAGGTGGTACAATGCACAATGCAGCATTACTTTCTTTTTAAACCTCTTCCTTTTCATTTTTCATCAAAAGAATTGGAATCCTCTATTTGAATAGGAGCAGAAGACAATAATATCTATGCCAGATCCTCAAGCAACTGCATTTTTGGGTTCGTCTTTTAATATGTCAATTCTTAACTCAAATTTTCAAAGGAAAAAGGAATCATAAAAGATCTGTTATAGTAAATTTAACATAACATAAGAAAAAACTATTCTAAAGTATATAGTAATGAAATTATCTAAAATCACATTTTATAACCAAACCAAAAGGTCAAATCAAACTCATTAAAAATGTAATTAATATTCGTCATAAAAAGTACAGTAGCATCAGACTGGTTTATTTTGTTAGGAACCAAATGAAAGGCTATTCAGAAGTGTAGTATATAACACAGTGGCATAATGCCTTAATGATATGAAAGAAATATAAAAAATATAATATCTTTCTCCAATATGACTTTCCCTGCACTAAGCCACAGAATATGGCTGACCTATAAAGCACAGATACTTGTTAAACAAGCTGTGTCGGAATCCAATAGCTTCTGGACACTAGCATCAGATACAACACGACACTACATAACACTTTAAATACATGTGGAAGCTTCAGATTTTATGGTGTTCTGTCCATGTCAGTGTCCATGCACTTATGTGGCAGACAATACAATAATTTCCAGATCCCACATTCAAAAAAAAACCAACAAAACGTAAAACAAAAAATGATTGAGAAAAAATTTTTTCATTGGCATCTATTAGATGCCCAAGTTAGACATACCTGAGAGGATTGCTGCTCAGGGTTTCGCCCTTCTGATTTAGGAGTTGCATTTACAGGCAATGAGCTACTTCCAAGAAATTGGGATGATCCCTTGGAAACAGGCACATTTGTAACTCCCGCAGAGAAAGCAGTACTCCTTCCCTCATCCAATTTCATCAGCTTCGAAGGGTGACTAAAAGGTTCTGAAGATTCATGAACCGCATTTGATTTCTCTCCTGATCCCAGAGGAATGCTTGAATATGTACTACTTTTCTTGGCCCAATTGGAATCCTCAAGAACTTTAGCTGATCTGTCAACTTCCCTACTAACTGACTGAGAAATACCTGATGATATGGACGGGCCAGGCTGTTTTGATCAATGAAGTTAGAAATATATATTAATAAACTACACCAACAAAGCAAAACATACTTGGCTAGGCAGAATAGAAGAAAAAATAGCTTCAACATATATGCAAATCTAGAGCATCATTAATTGAAAGTTTTCAAAATTGAATAATGTAGTCAGAAGGTGCAGAGTGCAGGCAACATGCTAATCATACTCAAGCATGAAGTTTCTTTAAATCCTTGTATGATAAAATATATCAATCGCATTTCAAAAACGTTAAAATGCTCCAACAGTAGGCTATATAGAAGATATAAATTTTCTTGAAGTCCCAAATCAAAAGTCCTTTTCATTCTACTGTAAAATTAGAGAGGGGAAAGGGGGGAACTTGATAACAAAAGCCTGAGCAAAGAGGGTAATTTCTTTTATGTCAATTCCTATCAGCCTGTGTTTCCCAACAAACATACAAAGACTACAAAATCACAGATTGGGTGGCACCTGAAAGTTTGCATCTGGACGAACCATCCGAATATTTTGTCCCACACTGGAGCTACCAACCTGTCCTGAATGTTGTAGCAAAGGGGCGTGCATTTGCTGGCTCAGAGAAGTTGAAGTTGGCAGCTGAATTGGTGGTCCGATAGACAAATTGCCTAAAGACTGAGGGCGCACAGAAGGAAGTGTTAAACTAGAATGCCCGGGCAAAGTGCTCAGCTGTACAACAGGGTTGCTTGGATGTTGAGGAAGCTGCATTCGAGGCTGCAAAGGAGGCTTTGGGTGTGCAACTAATTGATTAGGAACCAAAGAATTATGACGTATGGCGTTGACTTGAGCTTCTTGAATATTGGGCAACAAGCCAGACTGCAACTTAATCTGCGCATGAGGGGATAGCCCAGATAGATTTTGAAGCACTGCAGGCTGACTTAGCTGGCCTTCGTCCACCGTAGGCTGTGAGGTTTGACCTGAAACCTGCCTAAGGTTCGGCATTTGTAACTGCAAATATAAAACAACAATAAGAATAATAAAATGAAAGGATGATAAAGATCATGTGAACCAAATAAGTCGAGGCAGTGAAACAAACCACTTGTGGGGTCACCATTCCCAGCATTATCTGTGCCTGCAAATACAGCAAATTATAAATTTTCATGACAAAAGTAGACAATAAGCCAAAACTACAAAAAATGATGGTTGAATCACTGTTCAGTTTCTTTGCTGTCATTTATAACACTGATCTTCTTGGTTCAAGGATCAATGCAGTTTTCTTAGCAGCACAATGAAATGGTGAACTTATGTAAACATTAATCAAGAAGGATAACGCCACCAACAACATGCACACCATAATTTAAAACGTAGGTGGTATAAATCTCTTAAGAGCACATAACCAAAAACAACAGATGGAAAATCACATAAGTTCCCAGATGCTCATCGGTATATAACTGACAACAAGAAACCCAAGTACACAGATAGCTTAACATTGGGATTGACTGCAGCCTGTGGAATGTTCCTGATCTTGCAGGATTTGATTCACCCTTTAAAGGCATATTGTCATCACCCAACAACCAGAGACTTATGACTGTGGTTGTTGGCCTGATAGTCATGCACCTCACTGGAGGAATGTGAGGCCCCAGCTAGAGGAATTAAAACCCCAAATATAGCAATGACAGGCCCAACCTCAAGTTTTCAGTTCAACCAAAACGAAAGACCTTTCACAAAAAAGCATCATCTATGAACGAAAGACAAGGAGAAAAAAAATCTCACAGCTGACCCTAAAATTATTGGAAAAGATGATAAGAAATTCCATCTTTAGCATAGAATATATATATTCTCAAACTATAATCTCTCATCCACGTAAAGTCACTGTGTTCTCCACTATGTGACTAGTTTTCATATTTTATTTCACTTGTTCTGTCTAAAGTAGTTCTATATGGTGTATTAGTGTGTTGTCCCAATTATACAATTTAGTATCATCTATTCTGTCTAATGAAGTGTGTCATCTATGCCTTGGAATACACACACAGAATATGTATACAGCAAATAAGTAACCAAAGTCTTAATAGTAACAAAAGAATTTCTTTTCTCAAGAAAGTGTGAACATATAAAGAATTCTTTGCTTGCACAAACACACAAAGGAAGAAGAGGAGGGAGAAAAGTCCAAACCTGAAACAGAGCCTTAGGCAACTGTGGTCTAGAAAGTAACAATTGGCGAGCTAATTCCTTGTTCTGTGTAGCCATTGCCTGCCATCATAACAAAAATATACTAAGACATAGTAATTTATCCAGGAAGATGAAATTGGCTTTACCCTACACTTACCTTGAGCTCAGAGATAATCTCATTCAGCTGACTCCTGGACATTTTGGCCAAATGCAGAGTTAAAGGGTCATGTGCCATTCCTGACTGACTCTGCAAACCATTTGGATTTGACTGGATGCCAGATTGAGCACCTCTTAGAGCTGCTGCCATGACAGTTGCAGCTGTTATAGCAATATGAAGACCTATAGGTTGATGGTGAACAGCTTCCCCATGCACAACCGGCCCACCTACTTGTTTCTGAGGGTCTTTTATACGTCAGAGGAGAAAAGAAACAATAAAAATAATTCAGTACTTATAGTGTGAGATAATTAATCACAACAACTAAGAAGGGAGAGAGAGAGAGAGCATAAAGAACAAACCAACATTTGCAGCCAATCCAGGCCCACCACGCCCCTGTAACATAAAAGAAAAACAACCATTAACCAGCGTCAAGAAATTGACATTTGGAGCATGATCAATTCCACCACTTGGTAATGGGGTAAAGCAAAAAGATAAGAAGCAACAACAGTAAAATATATGGAAATTTTTTATAGGATCCAAAATACCTTTTACATCAGTTTTGAAATTTATGAAGCCTATTAATTTTTTCCTCGACATCATTTTTTTCCATACAAGAATCAAGAATTGACAACTAATATCTTGTTTAATTAAATGAATAAATACTCAGAATTTGTTGCTTAATCAATTGGTCTTACATGTACACTCAAATATCCAGTTTAAGCAAGTTTGAAAACATCCATCGCAGTCACTAAATTTCTTTCTCGATGGTTAAAGGATCTAATCCTGACATCAGGATGTCACGTGTATGAGTATTGAATTAATATTACCCTACCGAGTTTTCCTTTAAAAATTAAAAATAATATATCAATAAAACCAAAGGGCATGGAAACCATTATTAATGCAAGTGAGATGCAACCAAAATGTAAATAACAATTTATGAGTGCTCACCGGGATAAACACAACAGGAAAACCCAGAGAAGCTCAAACAAAATCCATGGCTATTCAACACAATCAAGAATGCTAATTATTGACCACAGTATATTTCCAATTCCATCTAATGCACTAGTTTCATCAATCCAAAAATTAATGCCACATGATCCTTCCTTGCCCAACTAGGAATCATGGAGATAGCAAAGTGGCTGCCATACAAGTATCCAACAGGATCCTCTTGAGACACGGCTGGATACATATACAGTCTATGATATGATTATTCTATTGTTTTTTAAAATATTCTTCACCGGATATGGCTAGGACACAGCTCACTACCGATTGGACAGCATTACAACATAAACCTGATACAGCTTTCACTTTGTTTCACGTGTATTCAGAAAATAAAAGCCTTAGATGATTGAACCCATGTCCATCTCATTTCTAGAGGTCCGAGTGCATTGACCAGAAAAGGAAGTGATTCCAAAGGCCATAACTGAGAGCCAGAGGGAGAGGAGAGGAAAGGAAAGTGAGCAGAGAGCCTTTGGTTGAGGATAAACAAAATCCCCAAAAGCTGCATTTATTTATTTTCCCAATAAAGCTCATATTTCTCCACTCATTGATTTATGTGTGAGAATAGAGCACGTTCATAATAACAGATGCAAGTTATTTGTCAAAGATTATGTAATACACAGTGATGCATATTTTTAATAAATAGGCCAATACAGCTATGCATAAAGAAACTACAAAAGACAAAAAAGCAACTAATTTAACTCTTCGATATCGATGATGAATTTATAGAGGGTTATTGTATTGGAGCCTCTGAGTTATTAATGGCAGAACTGACAAGTAGGATAGTAACTATTATCTGAACATACACACAAAGACATCCATAGGTACTTCACATTTTCGCTGATGGTTTTCAAGTAAAATTACAGTCCTCAGTTGTTATATTTCAATATACCCTGATCTTATTTGATATCTATAGCAATCCATGTATTAGCAAATATATATATGCAAAACATTTAGCAGAAACCAGACTGCTCCTGTATTAAATTTGGGTCCATATTAAATGCCAATAGTAACAGTACATAATTGAAATCATTTTTGGATTTTAGTAACTAAAATTTCCAATTGAAAGAGTTTCATCATTCAGGAGAGAGGAGAAAATTCCAAAAACTAAATTTAAGACATTGAAAATGACAGCCAGGATAAACAACTCTGAAGAAGTTTGCCACTAAGACTAGGAGAGAGAAAGAGAAGTTATATAATGGGCCTTCTCTTGTCTCAGTTTTTTATTTTCTACATTATAAATCTGATTATTTCTTTTAAATTAACATAGATCATAGATGACAACAAGGCATGATGAGTTATACAAAATTTAGGAAAGAAATTCTAGTAACTTGCCTGTTCTCTATTTCTATCAGCGCCTTTATCATTTTCAGCAAAATCAACACGAAGTTGCCGCCCATTAATCTCATAGCCCTGAAGGTTACGGCGGGCACTTAGAGCTGTCTCTTCATCCTTATACTCACAGAAACCATAACCTTTTGGTTTTCCAGTTTCTCTATCAATAACTAATCTGTGGAAAAAGTAAGGAAAAAAATAATTCAAACAAATAATATGATGCTAAATAAAAATAAAACAGAATTTTAAAAGAAAAAAATAGGAAAACCAAGATCAGAAAGTGAACTATACCCACGGGAAAATTTTATTTAGCCATTAAAGAAAAATGAATCAAAGGCATGTGAGACATACTAAATATACAGCAACTTTTAACTTCCTTCTCACTGTAGGTTAAGTAAAATTTTGGAGCAGGCTGCTAAAGTAAACTCATCTATGCTATACAAGTAACTGTTAAATATGAGATTATTGGGACTAACAAAGATCTCAAGATTAAGATGATTACACTATTGATGAAATCAGTCTTACATTAAAAAGATTTAACTTTTGCACAGCAGAGGATGTCTTCATACTGTTTCCACCAAGTATAACAATCATTTCTTGTTCTCAACTTGCCATAAAAAATAAAATAAAAAATTGCTACAATTCTTGAAGAATAGCTGTTCCTTTGAAACTTACCTGAATGACACAACAGGCCCAACCTCCTGGCAGATTTCAATAAGCTGTTCCTCTGTGGCATCATACGGTATATTCCCAACTGTAACATATTCAAAAGGGGAACCCAATTGTCATAATTCCAATAAGGCAATAACCAACGGACGGGCACAACATCATAGGAGAAAATGAATCTAAGAATACAACTTTGTACATGCCCATCACTGCCCAAGATTCGTCAGCTCCCAATTACTTATAATTGAAAACCTTTAAACAAAATCAGGCATAAGGCTAGAGGAATACCAAACACGCAGCGATGCTGGGAAGTGGCCATGACATCAAGAGGAGAAGGAGAAGGTGAAGCGCTGCTCCATCTTCTTCCTCCTCATCAGCATCCGTGTGCAATTGCTGCTAAAAGCAAGTGCCTATGAAAGGCTTCGCTTCGAAGATATTGAAAATCTTCGCCACAGAGCGCGGGAGAGACGGTTCCCACAAGATTATGAGGTTCGCTCCATATTGGAGAGAGATACGAGGAATATAGAAGCTAACGCCAGATGATGTTCTTGGGGTTTCGATCTTGATTAGTCCAGAGCTAATGCCAGAGCCTGCTCTTGCCCTTTTATATTTTTTTTTATACGTAGTTTGCTAAATTTTTGTTAAGTATATCTTCAATTATAACATAATAAATATTTGATTTTCTAATTATATCATAACATATGCATAATTATTATAAATAATTATTTTATTTTAAAATTAAATTGTATATTATTAATAATTAATTAAATATTTATTAATTTTAATTAAAAACACAAAACAATGATACAAAAAATTTTATATAAGTCTATATAAGTTTCTTTAGATGTTTATTATTAAAATTTTTTAACCAAGCTATCATCTTTGGGATTTATTTTAGAAAGAAATTTATTGCTGAATAGAATATATATATATATATATCATAACGATCTTATTAATATTTGCTCCTTTGCTTGTCTTATTTAATTTTAAATTAATATCATCTCCGTAATTTTTTTGGGGGAATTATTTATATATATTTTTTAAATTTACAATATTATATCAGTTATATTTTAAAAAAAATGTTAGACATTAAATTCCAAAATCATTTATAGTGTACCTGGTTTAGTATTTTTAGAGGATTAAAATTTTATTTGTTTACCAAAATAAAATTTACTTTTTAAACAATTTGGTTTGATTTGATATTAATTATTTTTAATTACATTACTCTTCAAACTCTCATTTATACAAAATCAAATGATAACTTACTTCAATCAATTATATTAATTGCAAAATTTATTTTTTAAAATAAAAATGTTTAAATAAATTATGATTATATAAATTTTTCAATTAAAAATAAATTTAAAAACCACATTAATCTAAATTAAATTAATGTAAATCTAGTTAAAATACTCACTTAGTCAGCGAAGTTAATTTTTTATTTATTTAATCAATTACTTAGCTTTGCGTGAAGACTGATTCAAATTGGGTGGTTCCGTATGCGTTTAATTCTTTTCACATTATTTTTTTAAATATCAAAAAGAGTTATAGTGTGCTGTGGCGCCCAACATAATTATAAAAGAAGTATTATTTTTAAATTATTTGAATAATTGTTTCGCTTATGAATCTTATTGTAATAAATATATTTCAATACAACAAATCTAATCATCTCTTTCTTCTCTTTTAGAATAAAAAATCTAAGCAATTGTCAAAGAATACATCTTTTTTGTTTTTGAAATTTGAGAATATTGTTTGGAAACATCATAGTTGTGGAGCACATCAATCATCACAGTTTTTCACAGTCAAAAAGGAAATTAATTGCCTCAATTTATTTCTATATTTGTCATTGCTTTCATATGTAATTTCTTTAAAAGTTTTGCTAAAGAATGTCTTTAAAATATTAGTTAAGGATAATTTATTATCTAATAAATGATTTTTAATCATTAAAATTAGTTAAAGATTATTTATTGTACCAATTACCAATAACAATAAATATTTATAGACTAATTTTATTAGTTAAGGTTAATTTATTATAGGTAATCAATAAGACTTAACTAATATTCTTAAGGTATTGGTTAACAAAACTCTTTCTCTAATGTTGCATCGTGGTTTTAGAAGTGATTTTATATATATTTCTTAAAAGAATTTGGACAATTCAAACGTTACATTTTGACTGTCATTATTGTATATTTTGAGCTTCTGATATTAAAAGTAATTTTTGAAAATATACTATAGGAAAAAAGAACTAAAAACAAAGAGTGAATACAGAACAGTTCAAGTTGAGTTTTTGTAAAGATTTGAAACCTACCCTGATCTTGGCCTGATAAATGACCAAGGCGATTCGAGTTATGTCAAATTGTCCATATATTATTTATATATTTTTATTAATAAAAAATAATTTTAAAAAAAATAAAAAATCTAATACTAAAATGAATAAAAAATAAAATTAAAAAAAATATGGTTTGAAATAAATAGTTATTAAAATTTGAAAAGAATTAATATTTTAAATTTTTATTATAAATAATTTTAAAATACAAAAATAACCAACTAAAACTAGATCTTAAAATTCAAACCAACTTGATAAAATTTGTAATTTTTTATTTTGACCTAACTCAACTTAACTCGATATAATGAGTTAGATTGAGTTAATCAAGCTAATTAAACTAATCAAAGCCTCTACTAAAAACAAAAGCTACGTCCAAATCTAAAAAGAAAAATTAACACAAAATTTAAATAAAAATAAAAGAAATTCAGAGAATTGTTTAAATATTTCAATCTCATTAAATATGAATATATACAATAATAAATTATTTTGGATTCTCACTTTGGAGAAAAATATGATGACAGAGGAAGAAGACAATGGTATAAAGGATTTGCAAATTGGTCTAGCTGATTTTCATTCCCACGAATGTTTCAGATTTCACCGCGATGGAGAGAATATTACCGTGAAACAGGGAATGATCATCCCGCATTAAAGGGAATTGGCAATACAATATACCAACCAAACACGGGTAAAGCCCATTTTGATTTTTTTTTTTTCTTTTTCTAGATTTCAATATGCCAACATGGTCTTAGTTTATTTTTTTTGGGCTCTTACTAATAGAAAATTATCACTTTTAATTCCTCTAATCTAAATTAATGAGACTTGATTCAAAGGGCTACATATTATTATAATAATAATATGAAAAATAGAGGACCAAAAATAATAATTTTCCATTGATAAAGGATCATTTTAAAATATAAAAATGAGTAAAAGTCAAAATTATAATTTAGTGATAAGTAAGAAATTAAAATAATATATTTTCCGATGTGTAAGTTCAAAAATAAGCTTTCCATGTAATTTTATAACGTGAGAAAATATATTAATGTAACAGTTAGTGTAAGTTTAGGCTTTTTTTAATCAATTTCCGAAATTCAATTTTATTATGACGTGAAGTACGAAATTCGATGTATAAGGAAACATATACTGCCATCTTATTTTGTTTTTAAACAAAATTTAGCTTATGTAGGGAACAAATACAACCTAAATTCTCCTACATTTATTTAAAAATGTATAAATTTAATAGTTAATATTTTAAAAAAATATATGTGGTTTGACAGTTTAAATTAAACTTAAATATCATACATTATTAAAAATTTTAAAAGTTAACCGTGCAATCAAAAATATTTGATTTAACAATTTAAATTTAAAAAACAACGTAATTCCACAGTCAGTTGGTTCTCTTTTGTTTTAGGAATAAATCTAAATAAGCACAAATGTCTAAGGTGACTATGAAGTTTGGCAATTTAGGAAGATCCTCTTATATGTTTTATAAATTAGGATTTGCCAAGTATTATTGTAACTAATTAAAGGTCGCCATCTGTCTGTTCCTATAAAGACGTCTGAGAAATTATTTTATAAAATGGTTACTCTTGTTCTTGTATTGTGTGAATGTGTCGTCTTCGTTGCAAACATGAATACAGATTTTTTTTTCTTGATGAAAAAAAAGTCCAAAATTGTGGTGCTGCTGGTGCAATCAAGTTCATATTCATAAATAGTGTGTGTTTAGTGCATTAAGCAAAAGGAAAAAAATTTCAGTTGAATTATATTTTTTATTTTTCAAATTATATTATAGTATGTTCGTTATATATTTAAAGTATGGATGAACGCAGATTGGGTTACATGACCTGAGATTTGGCTTGATTATGGGTCAATAATTGATCAAGGCGAGTCATGTTTCTATTTATCTTTTAAAAATTTTTTATTAAAAAAACAATTTTTCTAAAGAAAAAAAATAAATTAATTAATATTTGAAATGAATAAAAAATTATTATTTGGAGTGGAAAGTGACTAAAGTTTTTAAAAAAATTAATATTTTAAAATTTTATTATAAATAAAATAAAATAAATTTAAAAAATAAAGTAATAATTGGGCTAAACTAAACAAGGTTTTGTGTGTACCTAAGACCAAATCCAATTAGGCCAATAAATATCCTTAATTTGAAACACTAAAAAACTCATTTGCATACTAAATCAATATTGTACTTTATAAATAATTTAATTTGGCTCAATATTGATTCAATTTTAATAAATAACTGATTCAATGCCTATTGCATTGCTAATCGTAAAGGAATGACTAATTACAATGTTGATAAGTGAAAATAAACTATTAGAATATTGAAAATTTATTGGATTAATCAATGTTGAGCTCATTTGCCGAAAGACCAAGGTTTTGATGATAATAACACAAGAAGAAAAGTTTTTCTATGTGTTACTTAGATTCTAAATGTTTTTATATTTAATCATGTCCTAGGAACATTTGTAAGTGGTATTAAGCTCATAGGAATCATTTAAAATGAATGTATAATCAATCCTAACATTTAAAGGTTAAGAAAAAGTTTATTTGGAAGCTTTCTGTAAGTAAACAATCGACTAGCCACTAGCCAACAGTCGACTAGTCACCTTCTGATAAGCCTTCAGTCTGCTGCCAGCTTGAGTTCTAATCAACTGGGCACTTTCTTTAAGTGAACAATCGATTAGTCACAAGCCAGTAGCTAACTAGTCACTTTCTTGGAGGTATTAGTCAACTGCCAAATTAAGCCTTGATCAACTGGGAGCTCTCTATGAGTGAGTACTCGACTGGCCGAGGTGAGCAATCAACTGGTCATACCCAGATCAAGCATCAGTCAATTATCAGCCTTGAGACCATCGACTGGGAGCTCTCTGTGTGTAACTAGTCGACTGGTTTAAGGTCCAAAATTTGAAAATACCAAGAGGGAAATTAATGTGAGCACAGATGACAAAAGACTTAATGGCCTAAATGATGATATGAATTTTCTTTCGCGTCTAATTACAAGACTGAGAGCCAAGAAGTTTAAGGAATCACTGCAAATTTATGTGGAAAAATTTTTAGCGAATGTAAAAGAAAGTCACTTGGACGACTTAGACTTATGGAAGGAAACCTAAGTCATGTCCAACCCAAATAAAGGCCTAATTCGTTTGAGTTATATCATCCAGAAATGCTGCTATTAAAATAAGTGTTTTGAACCATATTGTAATTTAGGCCTAGGATCTATATAGTTATATATTGGATTTCTATTTTAATGTTTGAAGTCATTTTTAACATCATTTGACCCAACTTACTGAGGGTCTAAGGTTACATTTTGAATTAGGATTTGTTAGGAGGTCTAAAGCTTATGGAAAGACTTAGCTTCAACATTGTAAAACATCAAGTTTCATTTTATCAAAGAAACATTTTAGTTTCCTTCTTGGCTTGGCCAGAGTTCTATTGAGGATGATAACTTGTCTTCTTCAATTGCAACAAGAATTAATTTTTAACAAGGTGATCTCTTGAGGAAAATTTATTCTTGTTTCTAATTAACCTATCATTTGCGTTTCCATTTGCATCTGTCATTTGAGGGTTCATTCCATTTTATGTTCTTACTATAATGTGTGTTCTAGGAATTTCAGGTTCTTCATAACCTTGGGGTTCCGCATCAGAAATAGTGAGCAATCGACTGATCAATGGTGAACAGTCGACTAGTCAAAGATAGAAAAGTCATAATTACTTTACAACAGACATATTTTGGAATTTCTGACTTCCCACTCATTCCCAACGGATCTATTGGGCTTCAATCTATATAAATTTGACCTATAGACTCTGAAACTACATGAGAAACATTCAAGAATAATTATATCATTAGTTTTCATCATCTTATTAGTTCTATGTCATAATAGTGCCTCATTATATCATATACTATATTTAGAGATTTTATCATCTGTAATTTATCCTTTCTTTTGAGAAAGAAGCTTAAGGAGATTCCTTAAGAGTGTTAAACTTTTAGAAAGCTTAGATTCAGGGGGAGTATAACCCTAAGAGAAAATTCAAGGAGGTTCCTTGAAGGTGTCAAGCTGAGAGAGTTTGGGAATTGGGAGAGGTTCTCCTGGGTATTATATTGATTTGTTGATATAGTGAAAAATACCAAGAGGTTATTTAGGAACTGGATGTAGGTTTGGGTAGAGGCTGAACTAAGATATAATCTTGTGTCCGCTCTTCTCCCTCACTTTCTTTATATTCTGCATTTATCCTTTGATTGTTTTACAAGAAAGTTTTTCAGTAAAACTTTTATAAAATCCAATTCACTCATCTCTTGGGTTCCAACCTTGTTCAACAATCAATTTAACTAGGATTATCCTCACTTGCCCAATTGATTAGTTTAAACCTTTAATGCAATTTTTTTTTAAGAATTAAACTAAAAATATTCAAATTGTAAAGTTTAAATCATTTTTTCAATTAAAAATATGTAGTTATGAACCTTAGGCTGGATACATTAAATCATTGCATTACCCAATTAAATTAGAAACCCCAATTTAAGAATCAATATATTAAAGTTGCTCAATTTGTTTCTCTCATAGTTCAACTTACTAAATTGAACTTTTGTTTGGCAAGGGAAAATGTAATTGAATGGGTAAATAAGAAATAGGAAGGAAGGGAAGAAAAAAAGAGAATTTAAAAAAAAAAAAAAAGAACAGGTCAACAAAATTATAAGTGAAACTATGAGTTTTAATTATTAGAGATATGACATTTTCTTTACACTTGATTTGTTGTTTATGAAAATGAAAGGAAAACACAAGAAAAAAATCTAATTCTTTTAAAAATTATAGAAAAATTAATTATTTAATCTTTATATTTTACATTAATTTTTAATTTAGTCTTTATAATTTATTTATTTTTAAATTAATCCCTATATTTTTAAAACTTTAAAGTCTGGTCTACTCTATTTGTTTCCATCCTAGCATTGTTAAATTTCATCCAATTTGACGAAAGCATAACTGAAGTGAAACTGATGTGAAAATCTAAAACCATGTGGATTGAACAAAATTCTTTTAAATTGCCAAGAATGTTTGCTTTGATTTTAATTTCTTCTACTTCTTTCTCGTTCACTGACTTTTTATCCCACTTGGTACTATCTCTCACTAATTTTATCCAATTCTTCACACCCACTCTCAGTATTCATTTATAATATTGCTGAAACTGCAAGTATGTATATATATACCTTTCTTGTCTTTTTCCATTTGATACTTTCTTATCAATAGATGCTCTCATATTTTCAGCAATGACACATATAACTGTATAATTGGTGTACACCCTTCATATAATTCTATAATTGTATACTACAATTTGGTAGTGTAAAGAGTAAGAAAATTGAAATGTTCATATCACTATAAAAAAATTAACTTTTTAATGACAATTTTTAGTAACGACTAAAAAAAGTCGTTACTAAAAATATGTTTTTAGTGACAAATTTAAATGTGTTATCACTAAATAACTTTCGTGATGATATAAAAGACATTTAGTGATAAAATATTTAAAGTCACTATTATTAATATTTAATGACATATTTTAGTGGTAAGATGCTTTTGTCACTACTAAAGCAATTTTTTTTGTAGTGTATGGAGAATGAGATTGAGAAAGGAGGTTGAAATCTAACCAAGTTAGCAAGTCATTAATTTGGTAGCTGAGTTAACATTTGACTAGACATATGAATAGTTCAAATCAGTATTAAAAAATGGTGTTAAAAGTCCATCTAACGATAGGGACTAAATTAAAAATTTTTGAAATAATGAAGATTGATTTAAAAAATTAAAGTACAAGCACCAAATTACAAACACATGTAAAGAGTAAGGACTAAATAATAAATTTTCCCAAAAGTTATACATAGAACAAGATTTATACATGGCGGCTATAGATTTGAATTTTCTATTACACTGTATAATGTGCTTTATGATTTTAAAATGTATTTATGATAGAAATCGACAATATTTTTTTCTCATATCTCTCCTAATTTCAGTCCTTAACTATAGTTATACTGAGCTACAAGTAAATAATTTATGGCTGATGTTTTAGCTGCAGTTTTCACAACCGCTGCCAAAAAGATAAAACAATTGCAATTCAAACTTATTTTCTTTTGGTAGTGACAAGTGAAGTTGTATTTGTACTAGCAAATGTGAGAAGCGAACATGAAATGTGAGGCGCACTAGAAAGGTCATCTCATATCAATGCAAAGACATAAATTCCTTAGTCTTAATTTTGCTTTATGGTTCTCTTTGTGAGTTTTAAGTCACCAAGTGATATTAATTAAGTGATTAATTAGTTAAATAAATAATTATTAAATACATTAATTTTTAATTAATTAATTGAGAGGTGCTTTTTGAATGTTAGTCTATAACTAACTAGTGGCAGGAATGCTTAAAAAGGAGTTATATAATAATATAGAGTAATCAAATATTAAAGAGCTATTAAATAATAATGGTCATTATCTAATAATAAAAGTTTATTTAGAAATTGATCCACATCTCTATCTATAAAATATTTACATGTTATCTCATCTTTCATACTAACACAAATGTAAATTAAGAAATACTAAAAGATAAAAATAATTTTTTTTTTTTCATAATTTTCGTTTGAGTTTTAGTAAGTTAAAGAATTCACGATAGGCTTAAGTAATTATAAGATATGGAATTGATCTTAAATTGATGTGAAAATATATGAGTTATCAAGAAATGATAGATTATGATTAATTAATAATACTTATTATGAAGATTAGATAGCAATTTAAGAAAAACTTACATTATTTATATCAACGTTTCTCATTTTAAATTTATGGCACAACAAACTTTTTATGTCATTGTATTTTGTGATCTTCAAACTATCTTAACACAAATTCTATTCTCTGGAGTCAGACTAGTGATCTTCCAACATTTGTTCCTGAAAAACCAAGATAGAGATATTCCTATGAGAAAGAAATTCCAAGATACCTACTTTTAAAAAGAAAGAAAAAAAAAAGGAAGAAAAATTGACCTTCTAAGTTCAATAAATTTAAAGTTTAATTTCTTTTATATTTTGTGATGGCATGTTACTAAGATAAATAATTAAGTTCACGGAATGTTAATATAATGGATATTATTATTATTATTATTAAAATTATACATATGTGTATTTAGAACAAATTATAACACAAGTTATTGTAGGTTAATAGGAGAACTCATTCCGGAAAATTTCTTCTTTTTTTTTAATAGATTTAACAATTTACTTGTGGCAAATAAAAAAAAATTACTTTAGAAACGTTGTGACTTGGATTTATTGCATAGTGTCTTTCTACTCTCTAATTTCTTTGCTACATATTTTAAGATAAAATTTGATTTTTTATTTATAGAACTTATTACATTTTAAATGCTAATAAAAATTAACAACATTTCACGCTAAATAATTCATTTAATGACAACAAAATGTTTATTTTATCAATGTTTTTTATTATTATCTGGAAAGAAACGTATTATAAAGTTAAAATCTATTCCTGTTTATCACTTTAAGATATAATCTAAACAATTAAATTCAATTAAATTTTACACAATTTAAGAGCAATTCTAAAATAAAAATTTCTTAAGTAAGAAATCACTCACGTTCAATAATAAACGTTCCATTGAATTCTTAACAAATTTCGTTCCGAACTTATTACAATCATACGAAAAACCAAATAAATTGAGGAAAGTCAAAATATATGAATCAGTCTGTGGCATAAAAAAATATTGAAAATTTTAATAGCAAACAGTTTAGAGTTTTTTTTTTCCCGGAGGCGAGATGAATTATTTTTTGTTGATATTTCTAGTCTTGCAAGTTTCTCACTTTTGAAGTTCTTATAATATTCATGAGTATTTGTATTAATATGTGTTTTGAGTTGTCTTAGTCCACAACTAATATAAATGTAAATAAAATTTCTTTAAAAATTGTGATCTGTACACAATTCTGTTGTTTTTTAAAAAATAAAAATAAAAAATTGTTATCTACATAATATATGTGACTAATCAAAATCATGATTTATCAGTTTTTAATTTAAAACAAATTTGTTTTCATTTTTGTTAAAATTTATATAAAAATAAAGAAAAAATTGACATGCAGGTTAGTACAAGTAAAGCCACAAATTTACTCAAGTCTTGACCATGTTTTGTGGATAAATAATTCTTCTTAAATAGTACGTACTATATTTCGGTTGTGTTAGGTCCATAACCAAGTTCCTTTTTTGGATCCTAACAAAATTTATTTCTTATCATAAGAAGGAAGTATAAAATTAAATTTTTAATCCAAAGTAAAAATTATTTTTCTAGGACAACAATATTTTCATTCAAAACATTTAGTTGCAAATATATTTTCACCTTTCTGATTAAATTATCCTCTTTCTCATTTTTTTTATGCAATGTAAAATGCAATTGATAAGAAATTTAGCTATAATCAACATATTCACCATAATTTTTATATACATAATTATTTAAGTTTACTTTTAATTTAATATATTATATATTTATTTTGATTAAGATATTGTGTTTTTCCAATTCACTTGATTAAAAAATTAGAAATTTAATCAAAACATATAATAAACAATATTTATCCATTCAATAATATTGTAAAGTCACTTTTATATATGTTTGTAATAATTGAAATTTTAATTTTTTTTTGTTTAAAAAATTGTATACCTACGGTTATATTGATAAAAGTGTTTATATAATAATTTTACCAAACACTAATTATTTTTATATTTAGACTACTCTTCATAACACTATTTAAAAAATATTTTCAAAGTATATAAAATTATACAAGAATCTCAAATTTGCAAATTACATTTTGATCTTTATTACATAAATTAGCCCCTTGGATTTGCATGCTTTTCAGTCCAATCTATATAGTTTCCATGGGTCAATGATGTTATATATGAAGTTTAGGACATAATTTTTTGACAATATTAATTCAACCTTTAAAAAAAGTGAAATAATACATACTTTGATACTGGTTATATATATATATATATCCAATGATCCTAGAAAAGCAAAAAACAAAGGAAAATTTTAAACTTCATAATCAAATTTAAAAGCCTCATTTTGAAACCTTTTAAAGTTAATTACATGGAAGAAATTGATGTTACAATTCTTATAAAATTTTATTAGATTGACATTATGATGTTAATTGTATCTCCCATTTAATCTTGTAATTCTTTCAATATTTAACAATTTTTCCTATTTGGCAGTTCTAAGATTTAACAATGGGAAAGGGATGGGAAGAGATCATTTTCCCCTTCATTTTTCCAAAATGTACTTAGTTAACATAATTAACTGCAACATGACTTTAAATTTTTCATTCAATAATCAACCATCAACGTAATATAGGCGCCATAAATTTTTTTACAAGGATATATAAATACCCATTGATCATTTGCAGTTTACCAGACCACAAATTTAGTAAGTAAACAAAATGGTAGTAGTAATTCTATACTGACAATAACATAAACACGTTACTAACAACTAAAAAATTACAATAGAGATTATTAAGCCCATATACACGTTTCACAATAATGTGCCTACCCATATAATCCAATCTCCAAATGTCCCAAACCCAGTTCGATTAGAATGTATGTATAATAGTAATAACTAAAGCAGCAAATAAACAATTTCAAAAATAGGGTGCCCCCGAACTCGATTCAAACAGGGGAACATATAATAGAATTAATGAACAAATAAAGATACTAAAGTCTTTCAAGCTTAAGCTAAACAAGTATTATAATTAATTGAGCTTGGCTCAGCCAAAATAAATAAGTGAATAACTAAGATTAGTGTAAAGTGAAATACTGCAGCCACCCTGCCATCCTTCTATATGCCCTTCTTTAATCTTAACACTCATTTAGGCCATCCAAAATTTTCCACTTAAGTTCAATATTCACGCAAAACAGAAATGTAAATTCTTTTTTTTAAGAATATGTTAGAACAATATTCGTTTCGTTCATTAAATCTGGGGAATGCCAGATAACATATAGCATCAAAACTATGGATTTACATGTTCAAGGGTTGCATCTTCCAAATAGTCTCAACGTTCCCATAGAAACCCACAAAAAAGCACATAAAGCAACAAGAACCGGGAAGAAAAAGAACAAAACTCCCTTTCTTCTGCCTGGTCTCTTAATAGTGGTAGATTCATTACCTGCAGCAGCAGCAGCAGCGCTTGCCTGTTTCAGATTAATTCTCATCCTACTAAAGCTAGACATCCGCTCAAAGGCTCGATTTGCATTTTCAGCAGCTGATGCAGGAGTGGTAGGTATTGACTCAACAAATGCCCATAGAGCAGAAGACATTCTATTTGGAGAAACATGTCTCGCACTGCTACTTTGATTATGATTGCCATCGGTAGGCAAGCTGGCAGATTCATAAACCCCACCTAAACATGACCAGAAACTAGCAGATATTAGAAATAGCCTAAGTGTTTTTTTTTTATTTTTTCAACAGAAGAGCCACTTGGAACAGGCTCAATTCACATAAATGTTAGTTCAGAAAGCTCTCTAAGATGCCACAAAATTAATAGTCTGAGGAAGGTTTCTGCCATGCATTAGCAGGCATTAGCAGGCATATGAACCAATAGCAGTCAACCGTGAAGAGCTCAGCACAAATAAGATGTGAAGCTTGCATCTCCATCCAAATCAAAGACAGTAAAATCATTATTTGGAAGTTGACCTAAACCACCATGACTGTGTGTTGTGCTGATGAGTGTACCTGAGGTTGGTAGAGAGAAAGAACCATTAATGTGTTCTGCCGGATTCAAGATCTGCCTTTGACCATGCATCCAGAGTTCACCACCAGTTTGATCTGCTTCCTCTCCAATGGGCAGCGACTTATAATGCTGGCTTACAACATTACTGTTGAAAGTATTTATATATGGATATGAAACAGTTCCCTGATCAATATGCCCCAGGTCACGTAGAAACATCTCAGCGTCATGGTACAGGTCAAGTTCACTTAGTCCATCTTCAAACTGCAAGTTCTCCAAAGGATTTTCTGAGTTGGACATTGCTGGTTCAGGACCTTCAGGACCCATGAGATCATCAATTTCCAAGTAGTCATCCTCGTGAAAGAGAGGCTCCTCTACTTGAATGTTGGGAGCAGAAGAAGTGACCTCAGGTGCTTCATAAACATGTAAGTGAGAGGTAGCTGACTGAGTGAGGTCATAGCTGTCCTGCACATCATATTGCTGAAGATTTGGATGAGACATTTCATTTGGCTCAGCAAACATCAGCTCCCTAGAGAATTGATCCACCGCAGCAGTTTGTGTGTCTTCAGCAGCAACCTATATGATAGAAAAAACTGACTAATTGAACTATCATGCCAGAAAATAACACGTAGCAATCACATAGTCATACACAGTTCTAATATAAATTAGTTAAACCAAGACAAAAGGAAGATCAAAAACAATTTTCATATTCACTTAATCACAGATGATATTCTTTTTAACCTAACCAAAGTCAATACAATTTCAGGACTTGACCTAATTTTAACTAAACAAGACAAATATTACAACCATTGAAACCCCATAACAGGTTGCAAAATATTGCTCTCAAACGAATATTAGTCTATAGAAGTCATGCCAAGATCACAAGGAAAATAAAATTGATGATTAAAATATCATATTGAACACATTTATAGCATCTACTCACGTGTAAAGGCCCTATCTTACACCCTTCCATCCGCCAAAGCCCAACCACAAAAAGAAAGAAAGAAGCCAGAATTAAAGTTCAATAGTTAAAAGAAGAAATCTCGAGATAACAACAAACCTGAGATAAGGCAGGATAAAGTGTCGGCTGGTCAGGAACATGGTCATCCATCATTCTTTTCAAGATCTCATCAATTTCATCATCAAGCAAAGGCTGCACTTGATCATTAAAAGTGACAGTATCAACCGAAGTACCCTCATCAATTTGTGAAACTGGAGCCTCCCTGTCAACTGAATTAATATTAAAATCTACGAAGTCATCATCTACCCAATCTTCTTCTTTAAATAGTGCACCATACTGTTCACCATTTTTAGGACCAGGTCCGCTTTTCTTGAACACCTTATAAAGTGCATAATAGTCCTGACAATTCATATATTAAAACCCAAAGGTCAGTAAATAATATGTCTTCATGATCGAAATGAGTTAATAATTGAATAAAAAGAAAGATAATAAGACAAAGAGGTCACTTGAAAGAGATACCTTAAAACCCTGGCATCTTGCAAGTTCTTCTTCTTCCAAGGTGTACTCATGCATAACCCAATCAGTTCGCTCACCATTTGGTGCTCGACCCCTATAGAAAACTAGTGTCTTTTTCACCCCAGCTGTCCGAGAATTGTATGTCACATCACGATCCCTTCCCGTTACTTTCCAGTACCCATGCCTTGTTGCACGATTCGTCCTTGCACTATTAGGATACTTTCTATCTCTAGGGCTGAAAAAGAACCATTGCCTATCTCCAGTTTTCAGCACTGACTGCCCTGGAAAATATACAAATTATAAGCAGATAAGCAATTAAAAAAGCTGGCAAACCAAAAAAGCTAAATGACATCTTAAAGGAAGCTTTACATTCAACCTTAATGAGACAAAGAAAAAGTACGGTTGGTTATAAATAATGACAAATGGGGAGTTATATACCAGCATCATAGCTGACCTAATATTCGCAAACAACAGCATAAACACAACTTTAGCAAACCACGTCTCTTCTACACACAATATCAAATATCAATCCTAAACAATACAAAGATTGTTATTCATAAAATACAAATAAAAAATCTATTACTAACCCTACATTCAAGCAGATATCTAGTAACAGATTTGGAAAAAGAAGTTTTCTCTGCATATGATTTCCTGACATATCAGCCCAGCGATCTGAACAGACCCAGATAGAGATTTGTCAATTAAAATTCAGCGAGAAACGATCAGTCTGATATCAGAGTCAAATTAAAGGAATAGAATCTCATCCAAACGCCAACCAAGCAAAACACATCCACAGAATCAGACGTCAAATCGCTTCCTATTCTAACCAATTCCAACCACAGAAACATATTCCAAAATTACATTCGCGGACAAGAAGATCTAAATTCATCCCCTATTCAATATCAAACCGATCAAACAAACGAAAAAACCAAGACAACCCGAATGAGCCGCAAACCCCTCCGCAAAAACAAGTCAACGCCTAAACAAAATAAAGATGAGTTCGAGAGTAAAGCAAATACCAGGCAATTCCTCAGGATCCCACTTGTAGACATCAATCACGCGAATTACATCAAGCTTCAGCTTCCTCCTACACATCTTCCTTTTCAGATAGTACATGACCAGTTCCTCATCCGTAGGATGGAACCGAAACCCCGGCATCGACGCCATCACCTTGCTGAAACACTCCGGAGAAGAGTCCGACACCACAGTCATTTTCGATTCAGACCCAGCAAAGGAAAAAAACGAAATTCAAAATTCCCCACACAACCACTCCTTTGATCCAAAATCCGAATCAAGAAGCAGCAAGTCAAAAACTACATGATCCGATAGGAATCGCAGAGTGAGAAACCAGAGAGAGTGAAAGAAGTCGAAATGAATTTCTGCGATGCTGCGGGAAAGAGAAAGGGTTTTGGACTCGGGGATAGGAGTGTTGTGGTCAAAGAAGGAACCGAGAATGGCTTTGGCAATACGAGTGGCCCTGAACTTTCCCGGAAGCGCGAGCGAGTGAGAGAGTACGGGTTCAGTGGTTCGGTGGTGAATGACACTGTGAAGTCACGAAGTGTTTTAGCGACAAGATGTGTTCGCGTGGGGTTTGACTTTGACCCTGGAGGCGATAAAGGGTGATTAGAGTGTGAGGTAAGAGAAGACCATAGTCTTACAGTGGACTAAGGTGCATGTGATTTTACCCGTAGGTGTGAACATGATCACTGGGGAATTCTTTATGGTATCGTTTGGTTGGGTTCCTTGGAGACTAATTAAAGCTCAGGTAATAGGTTCTTAAACGTTACAGGATAACCTATTTGACCTCATAAATAGAACTTTCATAACTTTTTTCTTAATTTAGTTTTTCTATTGATAAATTACTTTTAAAATTGTTAACGCCACATTTACAGAAGCTACATGAATGAAGTTATGACCATTACATGGCTTTAAATTTATGGACACTTGCAGCCATTATTGATTGCTTGTGGCTGTTAAAAATGGAGTGATAATTAGATCTGATCATGGGGTTAGAGTTGGTTAAAGAAAAAATTTGAGCCATTAATTAGAATTTGAAATATATCATATAATTAATTGTTATTATTATTTATATGATTATATATAGAGACGTTATAAATATAAATTAGTTGTTATATTGTGATAAATTTTTTAAATGAAAGGTACTAATTGATATTTTTTTTTATTAAAATATCATGTCATTAACATATGGTTAATTTTATATATAACAATTTTGAATTAAAAATGAATTAATCTCATTAATAAATTTATATTTCACATTTTAAAATTAAAATAGTTTTGTTTCTAATATCTTGAATCTTACATTATTTTTTTTAATAATTAAATTAGGATTTCTTTTAAATAACAAATTTATTTATTAAAAAATTTTGATTTGAACTTTTTAGACCTGCCCATTTTACTACAAAATGAGTTTTTTCATTTGGATTTTTTAGTCAGGTTTTAATTTTGTAGGTTAGTAATATATTTCCAAGCATTGAAATGTGTTTAAGACTAGTTATTTTTAATGTAATATTTGTCCAGACTAAATTGCTATAATGTTGAGGCAAATTGATTTTAGAATTGATCCAAAGCATCTTAAAAGACTCTTAGCAATTGTGTAGTTTTCTCCTATTAAGTGTGACAAAGAAGTACGAATTTAGGGTTCAAGAGGCAGAATTCAGATTTGTAATTAATTTTTATACGTTGTCCAAAACAAAAATTTATATTGATCATTATGAACAATTATGTTAAATTTAAATTTGAATTTCATCATGTTCTTTATTAATATTTAGAGTGTTTCTAAAACATTACAATCATAATTGTTGGACAAACAAGTTTAAATAAACTTATACAAAAAAAAAAAATCATAACGTAAAATAGTAAGAGTTAATCTCGATTAACAAATAGTTATTAAAATATTTAATTATATAATTAAAATAACATACACAATAGAAAAAAAATAAAACTAAAATTATTCATCCTTTATAATTTGTATTACTTAATATAAGTATTTTAATAAAGTCATATATAAATAATTGTTTAATATAATCAACTAAATAATAATTATTTTATCTTTATTTTAATAAATACATATTTAATGTAAATATAAATTTATTATTTTTATGTATGTTTAAATTAGTAATAAAATATATTATAACAACTTTTTGAAAAAAAAAAATCGTTTATATTTCTTTGATCATGAATTTGAATTTTTATGTTATTAAATATAAAGGAGTTGACATATATTTCAATAAATAAAATTATAAATTTAATAAACTTGATAAGTTAATTCATAAATTTACCTTGAATCTATATTAAATTTGAGTTTAGAATTAACTAATTTTTGTTAAATATAATTATTAACTCATACGAAAAATAAATTCGTGAGCTTAAAAAAAAATCACTTATACTACCATAAATGTTTATAGTTATATGTGATTAGTGGCCCTCTTGAAATTTACTATGAATTGATAGCTAGTCACTGGTCAAATGAAAACTTATAGTTATATGTGATTGTCCCTATAAGTGTGAACATGATCATAAATAAATATTTTATTGTTTGGCTAAGTAATAGATTCTTAAACATTAAGGAAAACCTATTTGACTCATAATAGATGAATTTTTAATTTGTTTTTCATTAATATTTTCTTAATTTAGTTTTTCAATCAATGGAAATACGTACTTTTATGGTTGTTTTTGTTTTCCATCTTATCAATAATGTGAAATTACAATGACTAATTAAGAAGCAATAAATGTCCAGGCCACCATTATGATAGGCTTGGTGTGAATCTTTTTGGGCACGTGAAAGAACAAGGTTTTGACTTCATGACTACTTGCTAAATTGCCCACACCCTCATGGCTAGACCATCACTTAATGGCTTACTGTAGGTGTTAATTTTTTAATAAAAATAAAAAAAATAATATTGAAAGTATTTAACTAATTAACAAAAATTATTTGTAAAAGCAAAATCAAATATGCATATTTGTGTTAAGGATTAAAAAATAAGTGTTTCCTCTTATAATTAGTTAGGACATGAAGCTGGAGAAAGAATTCAATAAGGCTAGGTTTGTGGCACTAGGGCCTATTTGGCATACTATGTAAATTAATGTCTGATAAAAATTTAATATTAAATAGTATTTAGTGTGACATTGTAAAAAATATTTTAACATATAAGATTATAAACTACAAAAAATATTGAATTTTTTAGCGATTGTTTTGCGGGTGGTTTTAAAAAACTACCAGAAAACAAAAATTTTGCAGGGGTTCATTGAAACTACTAACATTTTGCAATGGTTGAAAGTCAATTTTTGGGAGTTTTGAAATGAAAATATTGCCCTCAATTTATTTTCCCTATAGTTTTTTTTTTCTCTTATTGTACTAATTTTAATTCCATCTCACACTAGACCAACTTTCGCCTTCATCATAAAACCAAGCAGTTCATGCATTTCCCTCCTCTTTTCTCTCGTTGCACCAAAGTTTGTGTTATAACATTTTATAAGCACTTCATTTTATGTCATTAAAATATTGTTTTGGGTATCTATATATGCATTTTTTTCCTGTTTTAGATAGCCATAGAGGACAAACTTCTGGACTAAAGGATAAAGCTTGGATATCTCCTAGTGAGCTCTCTTACTTCGTTCGCAAGCGCATTATTCTGTTTGTTTTCCCTTTCAATTGTAATTATAAGGAAATACTAGTTAATGTTTATATACTCTAGTAGTTTTAGGCAACCATAGACATTATCCCTCACCCTGTATTACCTATATTAAATTTGAAATTGAGAGCTAAGTTATCTCTATATTGTATCTAAATGATAGATTATTATAAAAAAATTCAAGAAGTTCCATTTTTAGATGAGACTCTGTTAAAGTTTTTATAGAATCTAGTGTTGTAATTATAATTAAGCTAGTGATGGGGAAAAAAAATTTATATGGTTATTTACCCTATAGTTCCCAATAGTGGTGATTAGTAGGGTATCATTTAGTAGTTCAATCTTTGCAAAATGGGATTTTCTTTGTATTTGTGTCAGTAACGTCACCACATAAAGTGTTTTAGTAATTGATATAAATGATTTAGTGAATGGGTTCTGTTCCTAGGTTGTTCTTAGTTTTGCAGTGTTCCAAGTTCTATTTGGATTTCCATAGGTAAACTTTGAAATCGTCATGTTTAGGTTAGAGAAAATCGAAAGATTACACGAACGAAGGAGAAAAACAAACCCTTTTTAGAACAACTATACTTTAGTATGGTTTAGGCATATAGTTTTTTTAGGGAAACAAAGAAAGAAAAGCCCTCTTCATATACAAAGTGACCCTCAGTTTGTTTGAATTGGTCAACCTTGCATTTGACTTTGGGATGGTGATAAAGAATGGGAGGGATGTTGTTTTCTTTGTTCATATATGATTAAATGACAGAATCTAAATCAACTATAGTAAAATATTGACATTAAGCAACTTAGTTTTAGCATAATTAGTTGTAACTAAACTTGGGTTGAACACTAACAATATTCTAAGGTGTAGCATAAAACCCAAGTGTGAGGTGGAGTATGTTCTGTTCTTCAATTATTTAGTACACAATGCTTTGAATGGTGTAGCTTAAAATCACCATCACTCATTTATCTAGGATTTGATATGACTAATTATTAGAAGTATAGTTATTGTTCTTGGATTTAATATAACTTGATTTGCCCAAGTAATGGCACTTTCTCTATGAATGTGAAAATATGGCCATTCAATGTGCCTAGGGGCCTCATATTGAAGGTTTTTTTATTTTCATTCTCCCATTAGCATACCTTGCTTTTTCACTGTTATGATCTTGCAGGTTGTGTTTCTCACTTGATCATTGAGCCAGTGGACCTTTCCAACATTATCAATATTCAAAAGGAAAAGTAGCTTAAAACTATGAATAATGTAGCTAGAAGCATCCATCACTTATTTTTCTTGGATTTAATATTATTATATAGTGTGATGTGATTGAATGCAAGTAATGTTTTCCCAACTTACAACTCTTTAATTCAGCATGCAATGGCCAACAATCCCTATTAGTCATGTCCCATTTTTGCCACGTTTTGATCCCATCTTTATTTATAACACTTATCCATCTCACTTAAATGGCTTTACATCATATTCCAACTTTTAGTTTAAATGTCACTAGTTTTAATATTTCAATTTTTTGTACATTCATTGAACTAAATTTTGTGTGTCAATCATGGAATTGAACTGATCAAATAAGTATAAGGATTAATTGATTTGGGTTTAATATAAATTCCAAGTCGATCAAGTTGGGGTTGTTCTTTTAGCTAAATGATCATTTTCTTTTTCTCTTCTGAATATGAACATCAATAGTCTTGCAACTCATTAGAGATACCATATGTGATGTTATTGGCTGTTATTTTTATTTTTAGGAATTGATTGATAATAATTGTATTGTAGTTAAGTGGTTTAATAATAATTTTCATGCTTTTGTAGGAATTCATTAGAATCAATCAAAGGTGTGGACATATTTGAGAATTGGAACTTCTTTGTTCTACAAATCCAAGGTATTTGAAACTTCTGTTTGTCTCTCTTATCTAAATCTTTTTTTTCTTTTTTTGGCTTTTGTTTTGTCTTGCTTTATGAAGGGACACACCGTGTAAATAAATAAATGATTTAACAATGATTTACTTTGTGTAGACCTTTTCTTCTCAAGTTGTGATGAGCCTTGGTTAAATTTTTTAACTTCACCTGTCTCCTCCTATTTTCCTTTGCTATTATTAGTGCACAAAAAGGAGTCCAATTTTGCTTTCATTTCTTAGTTTAGATTTTCCTTTCTAGGCTTTTGCTTTGGGCAACTTTAATGAAGAATATACTATGTGTATCTATTTCATTTATTCCAGGGAGCAAATTGTAGTTTGTCTCATGTCCTAGGTCCTATCAATTGAAGTAATGTTTTTTATCTTGTATATTGTGCTGTTAATTTCACAAGCATTTTTTGTGATAATTATATTGCAAATTGGAAAATGATAGAGGACAATTTATTTTTTATGGGAGTAGAAGTGAAACATTTAAAGATACTATTTTTCTTTCCATTGTCAATGTGGCAAGCAAGATAAGCATGTCCATATTTTCTTTCTATTGTTTGGAAAAGGGGAGAATAAATATTTAAATGATTAAATATTTCTGAAAAAATCCCATAGGTTCAAGTATGGATAAATCTTGGATTACCAAGCCTTAAAAAACACTAGAATATATGATTGGGTTAGAAGGGATTTTAGATTTTTCCTTTTTACATGCATCTATCAATGGAAAAATAAAGTGTCCATGTCATCGTTGTGCGTTTAAGATGATAGGGACTAGAGAAGTGGTATATGACCACTTGATGTGCAATCAATTTCCACCTGGATTTACTTTACGGTCGTGTAACAGGGAGTTAAGAACTAAAGAACAAGAAGAAACCTTGATTGTAAGGCATGACAATTTGACTAGTGAATACAGTTTACCCACTCAGGATTTAATGGACAACATGCTTCATGATGCATTTGGGATCCGTAGGACTTATGAAACTGAAACACTTCCTATGTTGCCTAAACTTATAAATGAAGTTGACATTACAGAGTGTGAAAAGAATTATAGAGAATGTGGAGATTGAAATGAGTTTGAAAAATTACTTAGGGATTGCAATGAAGAATTATATGAAAGGTGTTCAAAATTTCAAAATACTCAAAGTTGTCATTTCTTATTAGACTTTATCATAGTAAGTGCTTATGTCAAATGACTGACAAAGCAATGTCAATGACATTGGAGTTATTGCATGATGCTTTTAAGCATGCTAAGATTCCAAATTCTTTCTATGAGGCCAAGAAAATCATAAACAAGTTAGGCCTTAGTTATAAGAAGATTGATGCATGTCCAAATGATTGCATGTTATATTAAAAATATGATGAAAGTAGGGAAATATGCAAGGTCTGTGGTACATCAAGGTGGAAAGACAAAGGAAATCCTAGTAAGTTATTAAGTAGTGCCAAAAAGAGGAAAAAGAAATTTACAAAAGTTTTGCGATATTTTTTATTAATGCCATGCTTATAGAGGTTATTTATGTCTTCTAAAACTGCTGAGGACATGAGATGGCATGCCATTGTTAACACTAGTGACGGTTTCATGAGACATCCTAGAGATTGAGGCATGGAAGGCATTTGACACAATGCATCTGGACTTTGCATTAGAGCCACACAATGTATGACTTGCCTTAGCTAGTAATGGTTTTAATCCATTTGGTACAATGAGTAATAATTATAGTATATGGCCAATGATACTTATACCATATAACTTACCTCCATGGATGTGTATGAAGCAATCTTTTTTTATTCTTTCTGTGATTATTCCAAGTAAGAGAATGCCAAGGAATGATATTGATGTTTACCTACAACCTTTGATTGAATAACTAAAACAACAATGGAATGATGGGGTGGAAACATATGATTCTTCTTTTAATCAAGTCTTCATGATGCGTGTTGCACTAATGTGGACAATAAGTGATTTCCCCGGTCTTGGCACCCTTTCCAGGTGGAACACATACATTGGTTTAGCTTGTCTATGTTGTAAATTTGATGCTGAAACTTGTTGTTTACCTTATAGTAGAAAATGGTGCTTCATGGGTCTTCGATGATTTCTGGAATCAAGACATAGGTTCAACAGTTTTGCAACGAAATGTTTCTAAGTTTTGAAGTTCATTTTTTTTACAGCAAAACCATTGCCACATGAATCGTCAGGAAACATTTTTTGGGTGTTATTACCAATGGTTGACTAAAACCTAAAAGCCACCACAAAACATTTACCAACACACGATTTTCCCACGACGATGAGCCTGTCAGCAAGATCATTTTCTGGCAGTGCCAACCACCAAAAAATGCAAAAAAAAAAAAAAAACTTATAATGTGCTATGTTTTTTCAATTCAGACATGTCTCTTAACTTCTTGCTTAAGGTTAGTATAATGAATACATATTTTATTAGTCGGTGTAATATTGTTTTGCATGGGGTATATCACCAATTGTTAATGTGTGTGTTGTGCATAGATGGAACCATTTTGAGATTGATAGGGATAATAATGGGACAAATACTTCTTGATTTAGTAAACAAATAGGATATCCAATTTCATTATTGTTTTCATTCTGCTTTCCTTATTTTTCTTTTTCCTTTTATGTTTAAACCATTTGAATGCCTTTTTTTCTTTATAGGTATCTAGTAACTATTTTCTATTTATGACTAATGTTCGCATTAGAGAGTTACTAGTACCAATACTAGTGTTTCTATTAATTTTGTAGCATCAAATGGAGGGGTTTTTTTTGTTTTTAATGTATATGTGTAATCACATACAGCAGCGCTTAAAACCACCGCTGTATATATATTTTGGTTTATAAAACGAATTTAAAGATGGATTTTCTTTCCCAAATTCCATCTAATTAGGGATGAATTTTGGGATGTAACAATTCATCCCAAATCTGGAATTTGCCATTCCAAGATTAGGGATTGATTTGTTTTAGGGTGAGAAAAATTTTGATTGAAATGTTTAAAATGAGTCATTTTGAAACAAAAAAAATTCTATCCCTAATTCACAAATTCCAAGATTTGACAATCTCTTGTTGTTTGGTCAAAACAAGAGAAATGAGAAGTTCAATGTACTTTCTGACTTGTTAGTCATGGTAAGTAGTATTTGGTGTAATAACATGAACTTGAAGGTTATTTTTTGGAATATTTTTTTAGTAATCAACGTTCTAAATGTAAATCTTATTTAATTGTAGTTCAATTATTTTGAGATTTTAAAAAGTATAATTTAAAAGTATTTCGTTTTTTAATACTCATTTAAAACATAATATGTGAATATTCTGTCTTTATACTTATTTGGGATATAATATGAGAATATTTTATTTTTAAATATCCATTTTGATGGAAAGTATTCATTGACTTTATTTTTCACACAAAAAATTCTTTTGGTTACACTATCTATTAGTAAAAGATAAAAGTTTAGAAGATTTCATATATAGTGTATGTTTTATTTTTATATTATGGTATTCCAAATTTTAAAGAAATAGCGGCAGAATGTATGTTTATTTTCAAATAATATTTATCTTTGCCTTGCTTCTAATTTCAGAATTTATTTTAAAAAGAATTTCATTATTGGAATGCAAATACATATATCATAGATTTATACAATATTTCGCCATTTGTCCATAAGTTTTGTTCCATAATATATATGTGGTTTATATATTTTGTTCCATGATGCGCGTATATATGTATGGCTATTTAAACTCACCTAAACTTATATTTTGAATCAGAGTGCTTCTTCCTTATTGGAATCTGTGCCTTTGTGGTTCAACGTTCTCCGGCTCTTTCAAAATCATTGTTTTCATTCCATGAGGGGCACATATATATAAATGTAGTTTCAGGTTGCCCATGTATACTTATTTTTCATATTTTTTTAGCTATGGCATCAGTGAGATCCAAGCCTTAAGATCCAATCATTGGTTTTATTTATTTATGATTTTTATGGGCCTCTTTTTAAGTTTATGGCCCACATTAATTTATTTTATTTTTGAAATTCTATTATCTAATAAGTGTTTTTTGTTTAATCTTGGAACTCATTTTCATCTATGGGCCTTTTAATTTTTGTTTTTTATGTGCCACATTATTATTCATGGGCTTCATGTTTATAATTGTTCTGGGATTGTTGGTCTAACAATCATAAAGGTACGTTTGTGCCTTCATCAGTCTTGAACCCGTGACAGCTTGCTTGTTCGCAGCATGCAAACAACTAATATTATGGGCTTTTCTTGTTGTAGCTCCTTACGGATTTTATTTGACCCATACCGAAAATTAAATTTAAGCCCAAATGAGTTATTAAATTATGGGCAATTCTGTATTCTAAATTTTATACATGGGCCACCTTTGAAGCATTTAAAAAAAAAATACCAAAATTACAACATTCTCTTATTGACCAAAATTTTTTTAGGAAATTTAATTTTGGTCGATATGTAATAGGTATTTTGCTAAAATTTTATGAAAAATATATTTGTGTGCCATTTATTTTGTGCTTATTTTAAGATTAAATTTAAGCAAAATTTATGACATATTGACTTAATACTAAGGAAGGAGATTTTGTATTAATTAATTTTTCAATTTATGTTTAGTTGATTAATTAATTAATTAAATCCCATTGTGTTAAAAGCTTGTTTATTCATTTTAAGTATTTACAAGCATTTTGTAAATTATGTTGTCATGTAATTAGTATAATTTTAATATAATTAGAATTTAGCCATGATATCTTTAGTTATTCTAAAATTATACATTAGGTATTAAAATTACATAAAATAAATGGCATCAAGTTGTAATTAATCATATTTGATATAACAATCATTATTTTACAGAAATGTTATCATATTGATATGATTAATTAAGGTGGGATAGCAAATTTTTCTTTTTTCAATTTACCCACAAGGATTGAGAAAAAGTGCTATTGTTTGCTAGCTTCATCATATTGTGTATGAATATAATTAAATAAAACTCAACCCACATATAGTTTTATTTGTTACTAGACTCATGTTTGGTTTACATGTTTTACATGGGTAGAACATGTTATGAAGAAATTTTAAAGTTGTCTTAAATATTGACATAATCATTTAATTTTCATACAACTTTCTAACCACTTAATATTTTTTATTTTCAAGTTTATGAATTAAATGAGGATAATTACAAAATTTGGAAGGAGAGAATTATCCTCCAATTTGGGTGGATGGATGCTAACTATGCTCTTAGAAAGGATGAACCTCCTACACTCAAGGATACTAGTAGTACATTTGACATAACCCTTTATAAACGTTGTGAGCAATCTAATTGCCTTAGTATGATGTATATTAAAACTAAGATATCAACAAGTATATGTGTATTGCTAAGAGAGCGTAAAAATGTACGTGATTTGTTAAAAGCTATAGACAAATCATTTGAATCATCTAAAAAGGCTTTAGCAAGCACCATAATGACAAATTTATCCACCATGAAGCTCACTAAAATAATGGGTCTACAAGTACACATCATGCAGATGAAGGACATTGCAACTCAATTAAAGACACTTGAGGTTAAGATGTCAGATTCTTTCCTTATGCACATCATTCTAAACTCCCTGCCCCCTCAATATAGGCATTTCAAAATCTTTCACTACATACATAAGCATAAATTATCGATAAATGAAGCATTGACCATGTGTGTTCAACAGGAAGGAAGGCTCTTAGCAGAAATGAGAGAGAGTGCACATGTAGCAATACAAGGAAAGAACAAGAAGCAAAATAAAACTAAGGGGAAGAGCAAACACCAGTCCATGTTGACTTCAAGAAGCAAACCATCTTTTTTTTTTTACAAGAAGAAGGGACACGTGAAAAAGGATTGCAACAAATTCAAGACTTGGCTTGAAAAGAAAAGTAACTTAATCTTTTTCATTTGATATGAATCTAATATGGTAGATGTCAATAGTAACGCATGGTAGATTAATTCTGGTTCGATAATCCATATTTCAAATACCATGTAGGGCTTTCTAAACCAAAGGAAGTTGACGGGAAGTGAGCAGTACATCTATTCAGGCAATAAGATAGGCTCCTTGATTGAGGTAATAGGGACATACAAATTGGTTCTAGATACTGGTTTTGTTTTGATTTTGGATATGACTTTCTATGTACCAAGTTTCTCTAGAAACTTGATTTCAATTTCAAAACTTGTACCATTAGGATATTCATTTAAAATTTGGAATAATTTGTTGAAATTATTTTATAAATATGATCTTGATGGAAATGGTACAAGTTATGATGGTCATTTTTGAATTCAATTACAAGATAACATATCATTTAATTCATTGCATGTTTACGGTAGCATAGGTATTAAACGATGTGTTACTAATGAAGACTCATTTATGTTGTGGCATCATAGACTAGATCATATCTCAATAAAGAAGGTCAAAAGGTTAGTAAAGGATTGAGTATTAAATGCTTTTAACTTTCCAGACTTTGATACTTTTGTAAACTACATTAAGGGTAAGCAAACTAATAAAACTAATAGAGGGGCCAATAGGGGTTCTACCCTATTAAAGATCATACATACTAATATATGTAGTCTAGATATGGATTTAAATAGTTTGAAATACTTTATTACCTTTATTGACAATTACTCACGATACATGCATATCTATATGCTTAATAACAAGTATAAGGCATTAGATGCCTTTAAAGTCTTAAAAATAGAAGTTGAGAAATAATGTGGTAAACAAATAATGATAGTGAAATCATATATGGGTGGTGAGTACTATGGTAGATACACTGAAGATGACAAGAATTGGGCCTATTTGCAAGGTTTCTTTAATAGTATGGGATTATTGCCCAATAAACTGTGCCTAGTTCTCCATGCTAGAATGGTGTAGTTGAAAGAAGAAATCGAACATTATTGGACATGGTTCAAAGCATGCTTAGTAACTCTAAACTCCCTAAGTCCTTATGGACTAAAGCCCTTAAAATAGCTGCGTATATTCTTAATCGAGTCCCAACCAAGGCTATTGAGAAAAACACCATTTGAATTAATGAAAGGTTAGAAACTGAGTTTAAGACATATTTGCATTTGGGGATGTCAATCTAAGGGAAGGGTTTACAATCCATAAGAAAAGAAGTTAGACCCTAGAACCATCAATGGTTATTTTATTGGGTGCACCGGAAGGTGATATAAGTTTTCTTGTCCATTTCATAGCACTAGGATTATGGAATCAAGAAATGCTAAGTTTCTTGAAAATGACTTGATTAATGGGAATGATCAAACTTAGGACTTAAACTGTGAGAATGATTATTTGGATACTCAAGCTCCTATATTAAGTGATAGATTAGTTATTATTTATACCCTTCATGTACAAATGGGTATTGAATAACCAATCATTGAAGAACCAGAAACAATTGACCATAAACAAGTTGATCTGGTTGTTGAACAGCCACTTGAGCCTATTGAGCAACCAGTTGAGGAACATACTATCCAAGAGAATATTGACTCAACATTAAGAAGATTAACTAGGATTAAGAGTTTAGCTATTCCTAGTGATTATGTTGTATATCTACAAAAGTCCAACCGCAATATAAGAGCAGAAAATGATCTTGAGACATTTTCACAAGCCATAATTTGTAGATAATCTAAATTTTATGGCTTAATACTATGAAAAAAGAGATGAATTCTATGTCTTCAAATAAAGTATGGGATTCTATGGTTCTAGGGCCATTGTGTGTAAATGAGTCTTTAAGATAAAAGGGACTCATTAGGCGAGATATAAGGCAAGACTCATGGCTAAGGGATTCACTCAGAAAGAAGGAATTTATTACACGGAGCCTTTTTCTCCTGTATACAAGAAAGATTCCTTCTGTATAATAATGGCATTAGTTGTCCATTTTGACGTAGAATTACATCTTATGGATGTGAAAAATGACATTCCTTAATAGGAATCTAGAGGATGAGGTATATATGAAACAACATGAAGAATTCTCCTCTAGTACTAGTGAACATTTAGTTTGCAAGATTAAAAAATTCATATATGGATTGAAACAAACCTCCTGCCATTGATATCTTAAGTTCCATAAAGTTATCTCCTCATTTAGATTTGTGAAGAACGTCATGGATCAATGTATATACCAAAAGGTCAATGGGAGTAAAATATATTTCCTTGTGCTATATCTGGATGACATATTATTTATAACCAATAGTAAAGGGTTGCTACATAAGGTGAAACTGTTTCTCTCTAAGAACTTTGATATGAAGTATATGGGTGAGACATATTATGTCATTGGCATTAAAATCCATAAGGATATATCTCAATGCATTTTAGGTTTGTCACAAGAAAATTATATCAATAAAGTTTTAGAGAGATTTTGGATAAAAGATTACTTACCAAGTGTAACACTTATTATAAAAGGTGATAGGTTTAATTTGAATCAATATCCAAAAAATGATTTAGAAAGGGAATAAATGCATAATATTTCATATGCTTCTATTGTCGAAAGCTTTATGTATGCTTAAGTTTATAAAATTTTAAATTCATATAAAAAAATTTAGTAATTAATACAACTTTTTAAAAAGAAAATATAAAAAATTTGAGGTTTGAAATGAAAATAAAATAGAATGAAAGAAAAATTAATATTTTGAATGGAAAACAATTAATAATAGAAAAGGATTAATATTTTATAAATTTATCATAAATAAAATTTATCTTAAATAAAAATAAATTAATAATATAAAATAATATTGGGGCATGCTTTGAATAAATCTAAAACCCAACATGTTCTAAAAAATAAAAATTATTTTTATTTTAACTCGACTTAATATAATTAAATTAGACTAAGTTAACCATGTTTTTCAAATTAACATTCACGTTTAATTCTTGGGTTAGAGTATAAGTTTTGTAAATTCAACATGAGTAGGATTAGTCAGCGTCTAAATTTGGCAATTGAGTATGATGTCTTGGACATCTATAGTTATGCAATTATTGGAACAAAAACTTGATGAGATTATATTGTTTGTTGCTCGTTTCGAATTGCTAACAAGCTATATAATTATTTTCTCTTAATTTTCAGTTTGATATAATTTATATTAAACTTGTATGAAAGGTTTCATCAGCACTGAAAGCAATGAAGTTATGCATCTTTACACGTAGTTTTATGGGACCAAATTTCATGTAAATACACATCAACAAATATTAGCATAGGAATGGACATGTAAGACTGAAGATACCAATTGGGTTTAGCATAAGCGCAAATAACCATCTTGGTGATGGGATCTAAGCAATTGTTGGATATTATATTTTTAATTTATTATTTGTTTAATTTACAATTATGTATGACTTTTGATATATATATTTGAGCTTTTTTGTATGATAGTAATATTGCGGGCGTAGGCACCGAGTGTTTCCCTACTTCCTATTTTCACTATCAATTGTTAACCTGTCTTTATTTCAATTCAAATTCTTTATAATTATTAAAAAATGTATAAATTTAACAGTTAATATTAAATTTAAAAAGAAGATAATTTTTTGCCAACTCTATCTTTGCAAGGATGCATATCTTCACCAGAATCTTGAATATTTTTGTAAAAAATTACAAAAAAACAAATAGTATAAAAGAATATATATATATATATATATATGTTTGTGTATTAAAAAAGTACAATTAAGCAAACAAATAACATTTCCATTTTAATTGACTAATTAAGTTTCTACCGACCCACTATTTTCCTTTTTGAATTCTTAAGGAAATTTAAATTTAATATTTTTTATCATACCATGCAACTTCCTTATTCTTCCTTAATCATCATAAATAATGCTAAAGCAGTTTCCATTAATTTTTATTATTTTCTATTTATTGTTACTTCTTCTTCAAGCACCACAAGTATAAAAGATAAGAGTCATACTCAGTCATATATAGACATCATCAATTACAATTTTAATTATATCATTCAATTTTTTGTACTTCAAAATTGCAAAGCATTAATTATTATAATCCTACGAAATTATAACATATCAAAATTGACACAAAAACAATTGAAAACTAGATAAATTATAAAAAAATGCAGAAAAATCACAAAATCACATATTTAAGGTATGATAGTGAAAGAAATTTACCAATTTAGTAATTTTTTTTATTTTTGAAAAAAAGTCAATATTAGTTTTTATTATAACAAATTATTTGATAAAAATTTAATGATTTAAATTTATATTAAATTAATATAATTGTATATAAGTAAATTTTTTATTTGTAAATATAAATTATTGAATTTCTATTCAATTGTCCACTATAATTAAACATAATCTCATATTTCTACCAAAATTTGATAGAATTATTCAATAATTCACTGTAATCAAACATAACGTTAAATTTCTAGCAAGACCTCATGGAATCCGAATTAATCTGTTTCGTGAATAATAGGCAAAGGAAATTACATCTCCATTTCGTTACTAAATGCTTACGTGAATAATTTTGACGAAAAAAATTTCCCTCATGTGTCTCTCCGTATAAAAGGGAGAAAGGAAGCGCAAATGTCTATATTATTTCCTCTACTTTGCTTTTTATTTTGTTTTGTATTTATACTTTGAGAAAAGAGTTATGTTATTTTTGTTCCTAATTTATCAATTAAATTTTAATTTGATCCTTTATTAATTTTTAGTCATAATAAGCCTAGACTTGATTTGATCCCTTACTAATTTCTAATATTAATTTAATTACTTATTTATGAATTTAATCTTAATTTAATCTCTCACTAATATGAAAGATAATATATTTAGTCCTTAATTTTTGACTTATATTGGACTATATATGCTAATATTTATAGTAATAAGAAACTAAATTGAGACTAGACTCATAAATAAGGGACTAAATTGAAATTAAAAATCAATGAAGGACCAATTCAAACTAAAATTTAATGAAAAATCAAATTGAGACTAAATTTAAAAGTAAAAAATTAAAATGGTATTTTACTCTTTGAGAAAATATTATTTTGATACTCTACTTTTGACTCTAGTTTCATATTAGTTATTAACGAATTAAAAGTTCTAAAGTCGTTTTTCATTTTTAGATTTAGTTTTATTTTGATCATATATAAATTTAAAGTCTTAAAATCGTGTTCTATTTTTTACTATTTAATCCAAAATAGTCATTCTTTAAATAATTTATAAAGGACCAAAATAAAACTATATTCAAATATAAAAAATCATTTAAAACTTACAATTCATAAAAAATTAAAATAAAACTAAATTTAAAATAAAAAAAAAACCAAAATAGTGTTTCTCTTACTTCTCACACAAGCATATACAGGCTGTTAAAATACAATTACTCCATGGGACCCTCAAATTCATGAATTATAATAAAGTTCACAGCCCAATTTAAGAAAAATGAGAGACGTTGCAAAGGATCACAAGGGTAAGGAAGAATAATTGTAAGCGAGATATTTAAGTTTTACTATATAAATTACTTTGATCGCTCTTTACCGTTGGATCTCTCAGTGATGTGTGTGTATGATTAAAAAGTATTTTACACCAATATTAAAATAAAAAAAATTATTCAACATAATCAAGCTTTTATACAATGTGCATCTTCACGTATGTACAAAAATTTGATGAAAATATAAATTACAACGTTTTAACAACACATAATTTAATGAGTCTCTAATGAAACCAAATATATATAAATTTAATATATTTATATATAAAATAATGTTTTATTTTTAGTTGACTTGTTTGCAACAATGAGCCAAGCATATTAATACATTGATAAAGTTTGTTCATTCAATAATAATCTAAGCCATATAGACTTTTTAATGTCTTGAATTAGAGTAGTTCACTCTCATTTACACTCTCAAAGAAAAATAATAGTGGAGGTTGGCAATATTGCCAGGAAGAAATAATATTGTAAGTTAATAATTTAGTTTTCCATCCAATAAGTTTTGAAAGTTCAAAATATCTAAGTAGATAAAATGACTAATTTGGCCACTTATTTATACTTTAATGTCAATTTAGCCTTTCATTACTTTATAGTAAAAAAATAGTTTTTTCAAAAATTTAAAAATAAAATAAAATAGTCAAAATAGTTATAAATGATTAAATTTTAATTTATCGTGAGATTATTTTTATTTATTATTAACTTTTTTAGGAGACTAACACTAAAAAGTGGAGACTAAAATGGTGCTTTCTCCTAAGTACACATTACTTATTAACGATAGTGTGTACTCTTTGTTAATGTCATACGTTAACTGATTCGACCATAATTTTTATTAATGAAGAAACAAATTAATTTAGAAAAAATATTTGGAAATGAGAAGACTTTATTTAAATTTAGTGATTTGTTGTAATATAAAGAAAAAAAATAATAAATTAGAGAAAATTTATAAAATTGGTTATGTGAAATTAATGAAAAAAAAATAACGATAATAAACTTATTGAGAGGACACCATCACGAGTAAAATATCTTTTGGTTTCTTACTTATTATAAAAGTGTCATTTTGGTACTTCACTTATTAAAATGTCTAAAATAATCTCACACTTATTGAAAAATATTACACTTAGTTCCTCACTTTTTTAAAAAATATTAAATTTAGTCCATTAAATTTAGAGTTTAGAGTTTGGTAGAGTAATTAAATTTAATAATTTTTTATAAAAAGTTTGGTAGAGTAATTAAATTTTGTAATTTTAAAAAAAATAAAAACTAAAGGTGATATTTTTCAATGAGTGACAGATTATTTTGGATATTTTAATGAATAAGAGAACAAAAAAGTAATTTTGTGATAAGTAAGAGACCAAAAATATATTTTTCTCTAAACCATTCAATCATATAATATTTTTTTATTTAATTTTAGATCATATTAAATTATATTTATAATTCCATATTAGGAAATTTAAGAGATGGTTAATTAATTAATTTATTACTTTTCTAGTTGACTTCAAAAAAATGTTTGAGTTTTAAAAAATTCTCAATTTAAGCAACAATTAATTAATTACTTTATTATTTTTTTAATCACTTCATTATTTTTTATTGACTACAAAAAATTTATATATTTCAAAAAAATTTTTATATGTATATTAAAAAAAGTGAATAGTCATCATATGAAGATTGATAATTTGATTAACGGAACCTTTTCATTGGACAAAAAAACTCTTATATTAAAGGAAATCTATTTTATTTATATAATAGATAGATTAACTAAGTTTGTTCATTCAATAATTAATCAAAGCCATTCACACTTTTAATGTCTTAAATTTGAGTAGTTCACTATTATTTACACTCTCAAAGGAAAATAATACTGGAGGTTGAGTTGTCCATAGTATTGCCAAAAAGAATTAATGCAAGTTAATAATTTAGTTCATGAATTAATAAGTTTTGAACTTAATATTTATATAGAAAAAAATAATTATTTTGGTCTTTTGTTTTATGCTTCAGTGTTAATTTGATATTTTATTATTTTGTAGTGATAAATTAATTTTTTTAAATTAAAAAATAATACAAAATAGTTAGTGGTTATAAGCAACTTGCTTTTAATTTAAGGAAGAATTATTTTTATCTATTATTAAAAAGTTATTTTAACACTATAAATTTCTTAAAAACTACTGTGGCATCAAAAAGTGAAGATTAAAATGGTATTTTTTCTAAGTGCCCATGATTAACGGTAATGTGAACTTTTAATGTCATATGTTAATTGATTTGACCATAATTGTTATTAACAAAGAAACAACTTAATTTAGAAAAAATTATTTAGAGACGAGAAGACTTTATTTGAAACTGAGCAAAAAAAAAAAGAAAATTTTAAAAATATTATATCATTAATTTACTAAAAAAATTATACGAAATTAAACATGCTTGAGCGGTTTGGCTATGGAGAATAAGGGGTGTACGGACGGTACGTGCATCCCTTGGCGTGGTCCCCAACATTTGAACGTACGTGATTGAAGACGGAGTGTGATGATCGTCGCAGCACGTGTATCTATGGATCAATCAAAGACGTTTTTCCGAGCTGGAAATATCGGTGCCCTCACTGCCCCTGACCGCCAAAAACAAAAGATGCTGAAAAAGTTAATGCCAGAAAAGAAAATACCTCAATCATTTTCTTGTCTCCCAAACACGATTCTTCTCGGCCTGAGAAGAAGGTGGTGGAGTGGAGGGAGAAAGAAAAAGAGGACCAAATAATAAAAAGCAAAGATATCAAAAGTTTGGGGATTTTGGAATCTCACAACTGTCACCAACTGTTTATCCATTCGAACGCCTAGATCTGAATGCGGAATGTGCCTTTTCTAGCGGAGGATCAACTGGGTATACTGTGGTAATCCATCGCAATAGATGCTGTGCTGGGTTTTTTCTACTTTGGGGAAGTATCACGCCTTGTGATTGGTTCTTGAGAAGTTGGGGATTTTCAAAATTTGAATTTCAGGTTTTATATTGTAGTTAGTGTGATTTTTTCCCCCCAAAGCTAGAAACATGCAAACATTGTACAATGGAAGGCAAATTTTATTTTTTATTTTTAACAATTATTATCCTTCTCATGTTAGCCAAATTTAGACTATTACACACCTTTATTTTCATTTTCATTTTCCTTTTCAGGGTGTGAGGGAAGGACTCCTTTAATATTATTAGATCTTCTGCTGTAATGCAGCTTTGACTTGCGAGTTTGATTCTGGAGCTTGAGTTACTCTCATCAAATTGATTTGTTTCCCTTGCACATTGGACCTATGATGGTTTTCTGGGAAGGCTATGTGAGCGACGAATTGATGGGCACATTTGCCCCTATTGTGCTTTATTGGATATATGCTGGATTTTATCAGTTGCTACCACCTTTAGACAAGTATCGGTTACATTCTAGAAAAGAAGAGGAAGAGAAGAATTTGGTTCCACTCTCGGCAGTTGTGAAGGGTGTTTTACTCCAACAGCTTGTTCAGGCAACCGTTGCGCTCATCTTGGTCAGTCATTCGACAATTGAGCTCATTCCAACTAATATCTATCTGAGATTTGTAGCTAATAGCATTTCTAATCAAAACTTTTATTGCATTTTAAACTATATCCATGCGTCTTCTTGAAGGTTTTGTGTTTCTTCCTTCTTCTATTTTGTTTTGGGGATAAGTGATTTATTTGTTATTTTCCCCTTTCTATCTTAGTTTATGGCCCCTTCATTTGACCTGCAAAGTGATTGACTTGACTACTGATGTCACTTGAGGAAAGCTGTCACCTGTGTATCAAATAAAATAGGCGTGTTATTTCCACCAAAAAAAAAAAAAATACTGACCACAATTGAAAGAACTAACTGAGAAATTACCTTGAACTTTTCAATGTGTGGGTAAAGGGAATGCATTAAGGGGATAATAAAACTGAATTAGAAAAAAAGTTTAGTCCATTATGAAGAATGGAAGTGGAGGACGTAGTCATGGAGGATTTGATACTTTGTCAATGACCATTTCAACCAAAGAACTTATGAAGGAGGCCCAAGAATGACTCAATTATTATCTCTAACTCATCAAAAAAGAAGTTTTCTGAAGTCATAAGAACTGAAATTTTAGTTGCTGACTAAGCAGAATTCTGTGATTATCTTGATTTTTATGAGGAAATAAATCTCTTTCTTATATTTTAAGTGACATAGAAGGTGCATGGCCTAGGGAAGGGGGAAAGGGGAAGGTAGAGGGATCTAACCCAAGTACATCAGTCTTATCTCACTCCTAAAGAGTAAGGTTGTAGGCATGCAATCAAGCTATCAACTCATTGGCTCTTTCTTTGGGTTTAAATGCTTGATATTCTTCTTTTAGTGCCTTTTGTTTTCTTGGCCATAGGGTCACCAAGCCTTTCTCATTTCTAGACAACTCTTTGTCCTGGCTGTGGTTTTTTATAGCAACTTTTCAGAGTATTATTTTTTTAAAAGTTCTCTTTGGATATATTTTATACATATTCTTTGGGATGTTTCCATCTGAGTTTAATTGCATGTGACAATTAAGGTATGGAAAAACATGATTCTCAAGTAATCTTATTTGATATAAAACATCCTTTGATGTATATCAGACGCACATTTGTTTTCACTGTGGCATATGACAATCCACTGATAAACTAGTGCTTGTGGAAAACTACAGCAATTATGGACTAAAGCATTCGCTGCCATACCAAAGTGGTTAGAGAAATCATAACAGGGACTTGGAAGCATGAGCTGAATCATTTCTTTTTGCATTGTGAAATGGCATGGCATATTTGTAATAGGCTGTTTGGTCTTTTCGGTGAGAGTTGGGTTTGTCTAGTTGATCTTGGGGCTACCCTAGCTTTCAATTTTACTGGTTTTGGGAGGCAAAAGAATCATAAAGTTTTCTGGAAATGTGCAGGAAATTTGCTGGTTTGTGGTGTCTTTGGTTAGAGTGGAATGATAGACTGTTTCATCATCAATTCGTTCTCCCACATCTTCTTAGGAGTTTTTTTTTTTTTCTTTTTTTTTAATGTCCTTCTTGTGGGTTTCTGCAAATGATTTCTTTATGAGAGCATCTCTTGTGTATCTTCAAAGGGTTGTTTTGTTTTCACTTTTGTCTGTGGAGGTTCACTTGTCCTTTGTTTTTGCACCCTGCTTCTCATCTCATTTGGTAATTTTTTTTTCCATCTTAAAAGGGAAAAAAAAACTTCAGCTTGGATCTAAGGGTATAAAAGGTAGTTAATCCATATATACAGAGACTTAAAAATTGCATAAATCCTTGAGTAGTTACTTGGGTTTCCTACAGATATACTCTTGGTTCCAATCCATTTTTCTTTTTTTGGTTTTCCATATATACATGGTTATGGTTGATGCATTGATCACAAAGTTCTCTAGTATCCCTTCTATTGTCAACATTTTGGGCTCCATTTTCTTTAAGAACATGGTAACAGTATAACCATACTATCCAGTTCACAAAGCTAATCCATATATTAAAATTTGAATGAACCCTGAGAAATGTGATGGATATATTTCAGAGGCCACTGAGCTTTCGCTTCCATTTAAAGTGTAATAAGGAATTTGTTACATGCATATTTATATTTAGTGTTGGTTGAGCAACTTCATTTTCATTTTCGTTATCTCGTAGTTGAGATTCATGTGTATACATATGCAATCTGTAGCATCTTTTAAGGAAAGTTGATCTTCTTCCTTATAATTGAAAGAAGGAGCTGGAGAGAATTGGAAATCTTGTGATATAAGAGCAATGGAAAGACTTGCTACTGCCATGTAATTATGATTTATGAATAATAATAAATTTATCTTCAACACTGAATTAGATAGCTTAAAACTTTTAAGATAGCCTAGGAAATTAGAGCTGTCTTATTATGATGATTGATGAATATCTGTCTGGGCAGTGAAATTTGTTAGTTATTATTTTTATTGTTGTCTGTCGGAACAAAGTCATGTGTCCATCATGCATACTACACTAATGATAGAAATCTAAGAAGAAATTTAAATCCGCGATATTTGTAACCAGACCACTGATGCTATGCATCTATTTCCCCAGGCTACGCCATGTGTGAGGTGGTAGACATATCAATAAAAATCATTCTTAAGTTTTCTTCTAACAAGTTAAGCTTTTAGGGGGAGTTTGTTTATTGACATGGTATTAAAGCCTCTTCCACCTAATGGTAAAGAGTTCAATCCTTAGCACCCTAACTTCTCTAGAATGAGGATTGGGTAGACATGTGCTTCGTCCTTTGTCCAAGCCCTAAGGGCTTTTGCACGAAGGGAAAGGTCAGGGATCTCAATAAAATCATTTGAGACTTCTCTAACTACTTAAGCTTTGGGGAGAGTTGGTTCCTTGGCATTACAAAATATCTGTAAATGTCCCTCTTTTCTTTTCTGTATCACCTTTATATTTTGTTGGTCAGAGGAGTGAGAAGAATTGCTAAATGATTCAAAATCTGTGTTGCTTCTCTTTTCTTTCAATGTGCCTTAATTGATATAGTTGTGAGATGGGACCTTTTTTGCTCCAGTTTACATGATCATTTTAACTCAGCTTTCAATTATTAATTCTTTTAATGCTGTTCCTTGTATGCTTCGTAGTTCCATCCTTAAATTCTGTGAGTGTATGTATTTTTTCCCCTTTCAGTTTACTGCTAACTTTTAGCAGTCCTTGATCTGGGGTTGTGGGATGAGTGTGTGCAATATGCAGCTTATTAGATAGTAGTGACATTGTGCAGCAGGTGCAACTCTTTAGACATTGGCGGGATTGAAAATTTTATTCTAGTGAATTATTCTTTAGTTGTTGTATTGGACAGTAGAGTATTTAAGCAATAAAAATTCATATTAGTAAAATGAGATAATGTTTCTACCTAATAAAAATATATTGGTGGGTTACTTATATGTCAAAGTATATGTTTTTTGTGGAAAACCCACATGGCCATGCATCCCTATTGTTGCTTCATTTTGCCCTTGGGCTGAGGCATTATATGATGACGGATGATTTGATGGAATGAGAAGATATCTTGCTAGGCTAGTGAGATTTGGGACTCCATTGTTCTGTTCATCATGGCCTTGGTGAATGTGTGCTGGGAGCATCGATTTTTGCATTTTGGTGCTAATTAAGGATTGAGTGATGCCAGCTTTGGACGTACAGTTAAGGATTTGTTTGGGATGGAAATGCAGACATTGGTTGACAGAAGCTTTAGCTACACTTCTGCATTTTCCTTGTACCTTGCAGCTTCTCTGTCATCTTCTATGTAAATTATTATCAATACTTTGATGTCTTTAGATGAATTATCATATGAATGCAAAGAAAATCTTTCAGTAGTTCACCTACTAATGCAGGCTATTCGCTGAAAATATGCTATTCTTGGCTATTATATTTTTTCCTCCATACCTGCATGGAAATATCAAGTAAGAATACATTTTGGAACACTTATAAGTACCTCATATATGTTACAGTAATGGTAGCCACCGAAGTTTCTTAAGTTTGTTTTTGGGAAAAGATTCTTGTGCACTGGAGTTAGAGTTATTCTATAAATAGGAGGAAAGCTAATCTATTTCATGAAAGCTTCTGTTCTCTAATAATTGGAGCCTTTTCATAATTCATTGCCATTGCTGCATCTAACTTAAATGACCTTTGCAGGCTTTTAATTAGCTGTTGCTAGTGTTCTCCCACACTATTGTCTTCTATCAATTTTTTTTCCCGCCAAACTACGCACTATCAGTACATTTAATTACCTATTTGTTTGATATGGGGTTAGGGGTTAGTTGTATTGCATGATTTTCTTAGGATGGGAAGTGAAGAGGAGGGCACTCAAAGGAGTTTGGAAGCGGAATTATGGTTTAAGAGAAACTGTAATATGACTGGTGTTCTGCACATATTGCTTATAATGGATTTATATATTTGATAGGAAAATTTCTGGTTTGGTATGTATATATTTTTCTATTTCCCTTGGTTACTTAAATTTATTCAATATAAATTAGCACCAAAATAGTCCACCCCTTGGCCTTAAGAATATGTAACCAGAACCACCTGAAGTTGGTATTGGATGCTAAACTACCTGTCTTTTGTCTTGCATATCAGTTCCTTCTAAGATTCATTTGTATCTTTAACAAATATTTTTTGGGGGTTGAAAGTCAATGCTTGATCATCTGCACCTTTTCTGTCCCTATTTCCAGTTCTGGGTCAGTAGGGGAAGCATCAATGCTATATATATATATATATATATGGTGCAGTATGCATATGGGTTTTGTGTGTAAAATAGCACCAAAAGAAGAAAAGAATAAGCAAATAATAATATTTAGGTAATGGCAGTCACAAGATGCAAATAATTGTAAGGAAGGAGTTCAATCAGTCAGTCTTGATACGTAGAATACTGTGTAGAGCTTTTAGTACTAAACATCTTATTGATCATGCCTGATTCCTTCAGTGTGGCTTTGCTTTCTGTGGTTTTGTTGTACACTTCTTTTTCTTGTGGCCTTGCATTTCCTTTTCTAATAAATTTATGGAGTGTTGCTAGGCCTATGCAGGATGACAGTACATAAAATAGGCTAAAGTTATTCTTCACAAACCCCTGGAATCCATGAAGTGGACAAACTTTAGAATTCATTGAAAATGAAAGAAACTCAGAAATGCTGTTCATGATTGACAATGTAATTTCATTACTTTTACATGTTGCAAAGCTGTGGATGGTGATGCGGAACCCTAGTCTAAAGAGATTAAAACGCTGACACACACTTGATTCAAACAACAACCAAATCTAAACTAGGCCCTACTGAACCCTTAAGAAATCCATTCTTAGAAATGCAGATGATAAGACTTGAAAAACAAGAATCAAAATGTTCACAAAGTAAAGAAATACCTTGATAAAATATCAAGTTCTTAGTGCAACAAGGAATGTGGCACTCCTCACTTGCCAAAAAAAAAAAGAAGAGAGTACTCAATATTATTTAATCCCTTAAAATTGTCTAAGTCATACAATACTAAAGTATAGTACTTATAGTTTAACATTAACTTAGTGTCCAAGATAAGAATAAATAAAACAACTAAATTAATGCCTATAGAAATAACAAACAAGATAACTACTAAATCTCTAAGGAAATAACAACTACCTAATGTCTAAGGAAATATCAAATAAAAAAAACTACTTGATAATAACAAATAAAAAAACTACCTAATGCCTAAGGATATAACACGTAAGGGAACTAATTAATGCCTTAGGAAATAACAAATATGGAAATTACTTAATGCCTAAGGAAAATACAAAGTCAAATATAAATAAAGCCATCACAATCTAACTTTGTAAATTAGGCCCACACGCTTGACATAATAAAACAATGTTAGTTGTTTCTTCAACTCTCATGATTGAAATGAGGTCCACAAAAGTTTTTATTCAACAAGTGACTCATATAGCTTTGCATGGTGGATTTGAGTCTTTTGGTCTGCAGGACCTTGTAATCAGTCCTGCTAGAAATGTAATGTTCTCATCCCTTTGTGTTCCTCGTCAAAGTTCATTGCTATGGTAGTCTATGCTTGTGTTAGATAGTCATTGATCATTATGGTAACCTAGTAGCTAGAGGTCCAATTTTGCCATCATGTTCCCAAGTAACCTGCAAATAAGTAAATTGAAACCTTGAAAGAGTAATTTGCAAAATTACATGAAAAATGATGAAAATCAAGGGAAAAGTACATTTTATTCTCCTAAATTAAGGCCTAATTTCAACTTAGGACATCAGCAGATCAGCTTTAAAATGTAACAAATCACCCTCTTTTCTTCTGGAAAATAACATTAGATACCCCCATGTTACATGTGACTGAGAAGGGGTTTGTGTGCTTTCTTTTTCCCCAAGAGACGTGCATCTTTTGTTATATTTTTAAAGATGATATACTAGAGTTCTAACTAGGCCTTAGTCTGACGGGTGTAATGTATTTTCCCCACAAATCAAATCACAATTATAATGCTTTGATGTTGGTATAGTCACTAGAGCCTTAGCTACTAGACAAACAATCTTTCAGCTTGTTGGCTTAGTTCTGTAGCTCTTGATGACTAATGCAAGGCTTGCAGAAAATTCTACTGAAGCCTGTCTGTTAATATGTGGCTTGTGATATGTAGGACTATGGAATCTTCTATATATATGCATATATACATACATATATATATATATATATATATATATATATATATATTCACTTTGGCTATTTTCTAGCTATAAATGAGATGTTTGCTACAATTCTGCAGTTGACCTCAAAGGCAAATGCATCTGGGGTTACAGTGCAACCTTCTATTATCATACAAGCTTTGCAGATCATTATTGCTATGTTTGTCATGGATACATGGCAATACTTTGTGCACCGCTACATGCATCAGAACAAATTTTTATACCGCCATGTTCATTCCCAACATCACAGACTAGTTGTTCCTTATGCAATAGGAGCCCTATATAATCACCCTCTTGAGGGTCTTCTTCTTGACACTTTTGGTGGGGCCATCTCATATCTTGTTTCAGGAATGACCGCAAGAACGGCCATTGTGTTCTTTTGCTTTGCTGTCGTTAAAACTGTGGATGATCACTGTGGACTCTGGTTGCCCGGAAATATCTTACATTTGTTTTTCCAGAACAATACAGCTTATCATGATGTCCATCATCAACTGCAAGGGTTGAAGTACAACTATTCTCAACCATTCTTTTCGATATGGGATAAACTTCTTGGGACATACATGCCGTACAATCTTGTAAAGCGACCTGAAGGGGGTTTTACAGCAAAAGCATTGAAGGTTTAAGCAGTAAAAGTGATCATGTATTATTTGTTTGTTCAACTCTGACTTCTGATGGGAACAATCTTCCCTTGCAGCTAGAGTCGCTCGTGGGGGAAGACTTTGGCCTATCTAGCGGGGGCTTTACTGTAGGCATATTCTTGAGGTTGATTAAATCTTACTAGTTGTAATTCAGTTCATTTTGTCATGGTGGCTTTGCCAGCTTACCAAATGCTCTTCGGGCATACTCATATTTTAAAGGTTTTGGAACCCCTCATCGTCAGGACGGTTGCTTTTGATGTACTTAATATTTAAACAACGTGTAAGTTCATTAAAGAATATGTAGTTTTCACATTGCCAATTTTGTAATTTAAACACTGATTTGTATTCTGTTGATACGCATTTGTGGATTATAAAGTTACTTGATATATAATCTAGCGGTGTTGGTCTTAAATTTAATCTTTATGTCGTATGCTTCAAAATGTATAATCTCAATCCAAATAAAATGTCCTGCATCCTTGCGTCTTTTGTTTATGGTAATCATAAACATGTGACGAATTTGTTGGCCTTTTGTGCTAATAAACTTTCTTTTAAAGTAAATTGTTTTATTCCGTATTACATTTAGCTTCTTTTTCATTTAGTTAAATTGGTTTTTTAATGGCTTGTTTTGATGTTTAAGTTTGGATTGTTTTATGTTCTACATCTTCTGTTGATGATCCTAGGCAAAGAAGGTTGCAGTTGGGTTTATTGGAACTTATCTTGGGCTTGGGAATTTGGCTGCATACGTTCAACAATTGAGATGAAAAATCAACGATAGATTAAATTAAGATTAAAAAGTATTAAGGTACAAAATTAAAAATTTTATTTAGGTGATGGATTAAAATATTTTATTTTTTCTCTATATATAAGTGGCTACAGTAAAGGGGATGGAAATAACTTGGAGACTTTTTAGTGGCCGTTTGAACCATTGGATCACAATCCAATAATCCAGATTTTAAATTAATTAAAAATTATGATAATATACATAGATATATTAATATTTTAGATTTTTTATCCATGATAGTATCATATTAAAAAATTGTAAAATGTGAGGAATTGATTATAATTGTAGAGGTGAACACTGACTAGGTCGAGTTGGGTTTTTACAAGATTTGGGGCTCAGCTTGGTCTTAGACCAAGCCTTATTTTAGAGACTCAACTTGATCTGATTTGGCTTGGTAAGTGATCAGGACTGGTTGGATTATACCGAGTCCAGTGGGGTATATATATTATTTCCTTAAAATTTTATTTTATAAAAAAAGTTTTTTATTAATAAAAACTAATTTTTTTTTAAAAAATAAAACATTTAAGATTTGAAATATATAAAAATAGAATGAAAATAAAAATTAATATTTGAAAGAAAAAGTGATTAAAATTTGAAAAGAATTAGTATTTTAAAATTTTAGTTTAAATAATATTTATTATACAAAAAATAAAATAAATTTAAACATTAAAAAAAAAATCGGGCTGGGCCAGGTTTTGTGTAAGCCGGGATGTTAAAAATTATAATTTTTTTTTATTTTGACTCGACCTAACCCAACTTGATATAACCGAATCGGATCGGGTTGGTCAGGTTTATTAAGTCCATAAGCACCCCTAGTAATTTGTTAAAAGCTCTCCATATTTTCTTTATTCAATCGAATATAATCCTATATGAAAGAATTTTTTTTTTCTACGGTAAAAGAATAAACTTAAGATGAGAAGAATAGACTATAGACTGTTAAAAATTATTTGTTTTTTTCTTTTCAACATGATATTTTTCTATAAAAATAATATCCAAATTGTTAATATATCTAAGTATATAATTTTTTAAAAAAGTATTATTTTTAATTAATTTAAAAAGTTTTGGACCATTGGATCAAATAGCCATTGGAGAATATTCAGTAGTGCATAGTTAGTGGAGGTGATCTCTATCCATGATAAAGAGCTTGGTGGATATAATTTAATTTTATTTGCACTTTCTACAAGGATACAAATATATATTATCATTGCATAAGAGATTGAAGGAAGTTAAAGTAAAAAAAAGGGGTTGTTCTTGCTCTTGAAGTAGTCATTCTAGCGTGCCACCTAGTGTTAAGTCATTGTCCCAATCGAAAAATCCAAGGAGGAGGAGGAAAGGTTTCGTATGTACTACCAAACACTTCTAAGAACACTGTTGGTCTTCATTTCTCGTTGAAAAAGCCTTTTGTTCGCTGTGCAATTGAAAAGTAATTATAGCTTCTTTCGTTTAAGCCCAGGGTAGATGTTTCTTGTGTGTATCCAAGATAGAACTTGTCTTAGATGAAATGCTAAGTTGTGCATCTGATTGTTTGCTTCAGTTGGTTGGGTCTATGTTTCCATTTCCAAACCCTAACATGTATTCCATCAATAAAAACTGTGATGATGACCTAATGCTCTATTCTTGAGTATTTAACTTTCTTTGTCCACTAAATGATACTCCACCCTTCATGTGACCGCTGCTTGTTTGTAGCGTTCTTTGTATCTTAAACCTTTTCCTTTTGAATGCCTCTGCAAATGGGATTCCAAGCTGTTTAGGCTACATTGATTGCCCTGTTGATTTCATGAATTGTTTACATAGGATTAGGCTTTGTATTGCAATGCATGATTTCATTTCAAGTTCTCTAAATTTTGTGGAGTGCTTTTAGGAAGTACTTTGTTGCATGATCCAATGTAACAAGCTTATATCTTTGAATGCTTAGCCATTGTTATAGCCAAAGTATAATGTCTTGCACTTCATATTTGCTTATTCTGAGACCAGTGGATAGGCAAACCATATGGCTCTAGTAAAAGAACATGTTAGGAAAACATCGTTGATTGGTTTTTACTCCTGGTTGCAGAAAAAATAGTTATAGGACACATTCAAGTGGTGGGCATTTAGGACCTCATCAATTGGAAGGGCCTTAGATAAAAGCTTCCATATGAAGTTTAATACCTTGAAGGGAAGCTTTATCTTACAAGGTTCTCTATTGTGTGAAAATGCTTGGATTTTGATAACCCTTATTTAGGATGCTATATTTTTCTCAAACTATGTATTCCCCTATTTTATTCCCCGTCTAATTAAGGCTGTACTCAATGTTCGTCATAGAAAAATGGGCTGAAGTGTTCCTTTGTATCAAGCTATCATCATATAAGGTGAGCAACTTACTTCGATCCTAGTCTAAACGATAAGGTCTTATGAGGTCATGAACTACGATGTTTGGGGGTTGGAGTCTTGCCTTGATAAGTGGCCATAGTTTATTTCTAATTGAAATCACTGAGCCACTCTTCACACTCCACTAAAGTCTATTCATGATGAGATGTTGGGAATTGGCTAGGCCTTTCCAAATCCAGGAGGAGTGGTTACTTTTCATAAGGCACACTTTTAATAGGTTTAAATATTTAATAGCAAGTTGCTGATTAAGTCTTTTGAGGTCCTACTATGCAGAAGTCGCCAAGTTTGTTTAGTAAGGAGTGACTTCTTAAAGTTGTATGTGCTTCAAATGCCTAGACCCCCTTTACTTTTTTCTAGGTTAAGTAGCCTTCAATTGGCTAAGTGCATTTTTGGCTTGTTGTTAGTCAACCCCTAGTAGAACCTTGTGATTTTGGCATCTATTAGGTTGCAATATTTGTTGGGTAGGTTGATGCAGGAGAGATCATAAATTATCGAGGAATTTATCACTAACTTGATTAAGGTCAGTTTATCGGCCAATGATAGGAGAGAGGCTTTCCAGGATTAGAGTCTTCTGTCTATCTTATCAACAATTGTTGATAGATTTTTTGCTTTTTTATTCCTGGACGATGTGATGTTCCAGATATTTGTTGATTTTCCTATCATACTTGATGCCAAAAATGCCTTGTAGGAATTTTTTGAAAAGTATAGGGGCATTTGGGCCGAAAACCAAAATTGATTTTTCCTTATTTATTTCTAGCCCAGACATTGTGGAGAGGGGTTAAGGGTTTCCTTCATAGTAGCACATACCTTTGTTTTCTTTTCGAAGAAAAGGAGTGTGTGATCTGCATACATAAGGTGAGTAAGAGCCTCCGTTGACTTTCTAATTTTAATTCCCTTCCAAGATCTTCTTTTTTACTTAGCAGCTATTTGGGAGGATAGGATATTTGCACATATTATGTAGAAGTTGGGGGAAAGTGGGTCTTCTTGTTGAGTTCCTTCACCTGGTTGAAAATTGAGAGTTCTCCTGCCATTAACTAAAACCTGATAAGACACCGTGATTATGCACTGCATAATCAGATCAACCCATTTTTATGGGAACTTCATTCTTCTCAAGATCGCTTCTATAAAGTCCCATAAAAAGGTGTCAAATGCTTTTTGAATGTCTAGTTTAAGAGTATATTCTTTTTTTTTTTTTTTTAATGTGTGCCTCTGATTGTTGATGTTGTATAAGGCTTCTACAGTAATGGCGATATTGTCTATAATGAGGCAACCTTTCAAAAAGGCACTTTGAATCGAGGAAATGTAGTCTTTGAGAATGCTTTATAGGCGGGAACAAATTATTTTGGATATGATTTTGTAAGTGACATTACATAGGTTGATGGGGTCGAAGTCCTTAACAGTTTGAAGGGCAGTATGCTTGGGAATAAGGGAAATCAGAGTTTTGTTCAGGCTTCAAAGAATGTGACCATGGTTGAAAAAACTTTTAATCATCTTTATCACATCTTCTTTGACTATGTTTCAAAAGTGCTAAAAAAAAATTTAGCGTTGTAGCCATCTGGGCCAGGGGCACTGTCAGGTTTCAACCCAAATATTGCGTTTTAAATTTCTTCCTCCCTAACTAGCTTCCCAAGCATTTCAAAGTGAGTTGTGGATAGTTCTGGTACCTCAAGGCCTTCAAGTATTTGAGATATATGATTATTGGTTTGATTAAGAGGGGTATATACCTTCTTGAAATAAGAGGCTACATGCTCCTCAATTTCATCTTTGTGCTCTATCCAGACATCACTTCCATTCTCGAGTCTTTCAATTTTTCCTTTGCTTGATTTTTTTGTGACTATTGTAATGAAATATATAGTGTCTCTATTTCTGTTGATAATCCTGGATTGCTTGGCTCTTTGTACCCAAAGCATTTCTTCACAATCATATAGAAATTCAAGCTCCTGTTTTAGTTCTTTTTCAACTTGTTCTCCGTATCCATGTTGTATGTTATTTTGAGCTTCTTAAAGCTTTCCTTCAATCTTTCTTATTCTGTCAGAGAAGTAGCCCATGAACTGTTGATTCCATTGTTTTAGAGCTGACATAGTGCTTCCTAATTTATTGTAGAGCTGGAAACTTGGGGAGCTTCTGGTGGGTTGCTTCCAGGTATTCTGAATTAAAATTTTGCAGTCTTGAAATGTTGTCTAGAAATTCTCAGACCTGAAGAGTCTTAATTTATTCTTGTTTTCTTGGCACTTGGCTATTCTTAGAAGTCCAGGGCTATGATCAGAAGCAGTAATAGGGAGGATAGTGAAGGCTGTGCAAAGGAAGGTCTATATCTAGGCTGGGTTACATATGGCCTTATTTAGCGACACTATGTATATCCTTATGGTTGTTTGTTTAGGTATACTATTAACCGTAAGGCAAGAGATCAATGAGATTGTAATCCATCATGAGGTTAAAGAACTCACAGGATCCAGGTAGGGAAGAGTTTGAGCTAAGTTTATCATAGTTGTGCTAGACTTGATTGAAATCTCCTACGATCAGCCAACGTCCATTAGTCTCTTGGGCCGTTTCCCTAATCTAATCCCATAGCTTTCTTCTTGTTAAACTTTGGGATGTCCAAAGACAAAGGTGATCATAAAGTTCAGACCATTCAATTTGGAGGCTATATATATCCAATTCTGATTACAATACAGCATGTTGCATTGAGTTTGCTTCTTAACTACCAGGGTGATGCCACCATTTTTTCCTACTGGGTTAGAGCCATACACATTAGGGTAGCCAAAAAGTCTGAGTTTATTAGAGACTTGTTCAACATTGATTATAGTTTGTTTTAGAAAAACAAAAGACGGGGTATATTTACATAGCATCTTCCTAAGCCTATGAACTATCGTGGTCTTGTTGAACCCATGACAGTTCCAACTGATGCAGTTCATGGCATCCTGGGAAGCTTTGTTAGGTTAGCTTCCCAAACCTTTGTTGATAGACTTGAATGAGTTGGGTACATTCATAAAGCCAAGTTTGCAGTAAGGGAAAAAGGTCGGCTTCCTCATTGCCTTTTCTTGTGTGTTTCATCTGGTGTCTTTCTCTTCGTTTTTTGTCCCCTTATTTCTTGACCTTCATTGTGAATCAGAAGGGATGGGTGCGGCAGGGGTTTGTCTTGACTATTGAGTACAGTGGTAAACCCATGAGGGTTTTCAAGAAAGGGCATTATGAAGTGTATGAGCTTCCTTTATGCTTCATTACATACTAGTTGCCTAGTAAGCTTGAGCAGAAGTGAGGATTGAAATGGTGTCCATGCTACATGCTCAATTTCATCGGAGAGGAACACGAGATGAGGCCAACTCTACTCGAAATAGTACAAGGCCATAGTTGCCATTTAATTAACTCTTCATTATGTAGTTTGGCAATGAACCCGATATTTTATAGCCAGTCTTCAGAATTGGATTTTTCTTGAACCACTTGAACACTGTGCCACCAATTGGCCAATATAGTAAGCTTTGCAACGTGGTTGTTGAAATGTTGAACTAAAGAGGCCTGGATGAGTGGTTTGAAGTGTTGGATTTCAACCTCGTCCTATATGAATAGACTCAATGGAAATATAGTTAGAAGAGGGGTCAAAATCAGATCTTGGAATATATTATCAAAACAAGAAATCATAGGGAATGGAATTTTGAAGAGTGTTTGTTTCCAAGAACCGTAGTGAATGATTTCACGTGCATGAGGGACTTCCTTTGCCGGTTGAATACACCAGGACTTAAGGGCATCAACAATAGGTGACTGTGAGTGAGTTAGGTTTTTTTCGATGCCATGTTCATTTTTATTGGTAGAGTCTAAATTCATGAAAAATCTCGGGCCCGGAGTCTCATCAAACTAAGGAACCTTTATGTGCTCCCAATGATCAATGTCCATAATCGTGTAGTTTGGAGTGCTTGGATGGGTTGCCTGATTCTAATTAAAATTTATAATTGGATCAAAAAATTGTTCCTCATTCCCTGGTTTGCCTCTGTATGGTTCATTTTCCATATGGTAAGATTAATGTCCGAACTGTTAGTGTTTTGGGCTCCCTACTGGCCTGTTATCATTTCTTTTCACCTGCTAATGATGATGTTCAGAGTACAATCCATGCTATGCGTTTCCAACTTGGGTGTGAGGAAGGTCATTGTGATATCCAGCCAGAGTTTTAGGGTTTAACTTCATGGAGTTGTTTGAAGAGTCCAATGAGAAAGACTCATCTTGACCACTGATTTATGTTCATGGGAGATGGAGGTTGTCCTCTTCATTTTCCATGACTTTTGGGTTTCTTCCATGGACATAGTAATAACTTCCTTTGTTGCTTTCTTGCCAGTAAACTTTTGTGGTGTTTTTTACAACCCTCTTTTTTTTTTTTTAAGGTTATTGAGTGTGCCCTGATCATCGAAAACCGAACGTCATGGACATATCCCACGTCGAGCTTGTTTTTTATACCAACCCTCAGGGCTTCTTGTGCGTGTATAGTTTGCTTGGGAGACTAGTCACATCCTTTTGTGATGTGTCCAACTCGTGAACACCGCCTACAGAGTCAAAAGATGCATACATAACAACACTTTACCCATATTTTCTAGCCATTGTCTAGTTTGACACGTATGGCCATGAGCAGATGGAAGGAGTGGTCCACAAAGCATTGTACATGGATGAAACATAGGTTTCTAGAGAAGAGGAAGCCACCTTCCACTTTGTTGGGCTCTTCGACGACGTGACTGAGAATTTCTGCTACTTCCTTGTTGTGGTATTCGAGCGGTAAGCCCCAGAACTAAACCCATATCAAGATTCTGTGCAAGGTGATCTCCCTTAGGATCATGTTCGGTTTCCATCTGTCAACTACCAAGAGCATGTTCATCACCGACCATGGCCCGTTGTGCATGATGAACCGTTGATTCTCTTCATTCTGAAATTTGATCAGGTAGATGTGACGGTCTCTTCCTAAAACTCTGAAAGTCATCTTGAAGTCTCTATGCACCATGAGTGCATGGTTTAGCCTGTGCACCAAAAGGGTTTTTCAGTCAACCAGAAAGGCGAGAATACACGTGCTCTAGTACTGTCTCACCATGTTTATTGCTTCATCATCAGACTGAAAGTATGGTCCTGATCTAGAAAGCTTGTAGGTTCTGTTTCCGATGATTGAGTAAGTGGTAGACGTGGATGAGTCTGGGGCTTTCAAACTACTTTGAGTCTAGAGAAAACCTCTAGCGAGCTCTTTTGCCTGCCCATAAGGTTAAGAAAGAGGGTTCTAAATTTTCGAAAGATTGAAGGAGCTTGATCCAGGAGAAACCTAGACCGATAAGGATAAGGAAGAGAGTTACGGAGGTGATTAGAAGAATGGTATTAATGTAGGATATCTAGTACATGCCCCAAAGAGGCAGGGAAGAAGAATTTGGGAAGGAAGTGGATAACAAATGTGGAGGCTTGTGAAGGTTCAGGGGGATCATAAATATAAGGTGTCAATAAAGCGCATGCAGTATAGGAGTGCACAACAACTGTGCTTTGGGGAGTCGAAAGGTCACCGATGAGCCAATTGGAGAGGTGATTTTCTTTTTCGGTTATGTCATGCCCATAACAACGTCGGAATCATTTCCTAAGCTGAGCATGCAATTGTGACGACATGGAGTAGTGGAGGAAGTTGGGGCGAGTATAGGCAATGACATGTAGTAATGGAGGAAGTTGGGGTAGGTAAAGGCGGCGACAGTGATGGCAACTAAAGGACAAAAGATAATGAAGCCCAGAAGGGGGGATTTCTCTCACTAGATGAGAGAGAGCTTCTCTTTCTAAACCGAGGGGATCGTTAGACCATTTAGATGAATCCAAGGATTCTTGCACTTTCTTTTTGTACTAATAAAAAATTAACATTTTTTTAAAAATAATAATATGCGAAAATATATTTATAATTTAGATTTTTTTATAAGAAAATATCTTATTTAAAAGAAAAAAAAAATAACTTCTGTTAGGTTACAATTTATTTTTCACATTTCACAATTTATTTTTTTCTTTGATAAACTGTAAATTGTAAGAAATATTTATTTTTTCACTTAAATATGATACCATCTTGTAAAAAAATAAAATAAAATAAAATATAAGTGTATTCTGTGTATTATTTTTTAAAAAAAGATTTAATTTTTATTGATATAAAATAAAAATAAATACATTTAAGAGTATTGAATTTATCCAACAGTCCTAGTAGCACCTATAATTATTGGAATCCAATGAGTCTAGTAGCACCCTCCAATTTTATTCTGATCCATACTTGAGCTACAACCGTATATCTGTCAGGTTTTATTAAAATTAAACAACACTTTTTATAAATTAAATAAATTTAGGTCAAAATGAGAAAAATATTAATATAAAATTTTGTATAGTTTATGTTTTTCAACTTTAAAATTTAATTATTGACTTTTAACCATTCAATTGTGCAACATAATTTTGTCAATTTTTTTCACATGTTATGCAATTTAAAAGAACTTCCACTTATCATGGCACATTATTATTATATATCTTTTTTTTAACGTATTAAATAATATTTATATTATTGTAACTAATTTTATAATTTTACAAAAAAAATATCTAAGTTTTGGTATAACAAATTTTAGTTATAATTATTTATTAATACCGGATGGGTCAAAGAAAGGCAAGAAACAGTAATGTATAATGCGCTCGCCCTCATGGAATCCCCACCCTAAAATATCCACGCACTTGTCGTTACCGTGCTTTCTGCAGACTCCCAAATTCTTCCAAGATATTATTATTATTATTAGATAAATTTTTTGCTTCACGGAGATAATTATTAGGACAACAAAAAGTTAGACGTGATTACTAGATGTTAATTTAAAATAATTAATTATATTTTTTTATTTTTATTTAAATTTTATTTATGAATAAAATTTAATATATTTAAATTTGTCAACTTACACTCTTAATTTCTTTTAATAATATCTAAAAATATAACTTTGTAAATTTATAATTTATCTATGTATGTTTTATTTTTCAATAATCATCAAATTTTTAATTATATGCTTTATTTTAGTTTATAAAATGATTTTTTAAAATTATAAAAAAAGTAAAGAGATAATTTAAACGAACTTTGAATTTATAATAATAATAATAGCCGCTTACGAGTTTGGGCTTTTGGATAATAAAAGCCGAAAATATAAATAGCAAACGGAACACATTCGTTTCGAATCCAATGCTCATCGTACCTCTTACTCTGCTCTGAGAAAACCGAAAGACTCTACGCTGCTTTGGATTGTCCCGAGAAAATTCTAAGATGAGGTTCGCTTTTTTTTCTCCTACATTTACCTTTTCTTGCTGCTCTCTGGTTCCTGAGAAAGTCGAGAGCTGAAGATATGAGAGTATATGTAACTAGGTTTCGTTGATACTAACTTGGGTTCTTTGAAACTTGGTGGATTCCATAATAATTTTCCGTGGTGGAATTCCTTGTGTTGTTTCGTTTCTTTTTTTTATTTTTTTTATTTTTTCCTTGTATGTTTCCTTTCACTTTTTTGGTTGGGAAGCTTGACTTTTGTGTCCTAATTAGGGTTTTGGGTTTTAGGATTTTTTCTTTTTTGGGATTTTGCTTGAGGCATTATAGGTTCTTGTTAAAGATATTAGTTGATTGCAACATTTTACTTTTTGGTCTTCATACCGTTTTTCTGTCTAGAAATTCAAGCGGAGCAGGAATTCTGATTGTAGGTTTTATTTTAGTTACACAATGATGTATTGTTGGTACATGTAATTGTATTTTGGCTATGCTGTTATTTTGTCTCAATTCTGTACCTGCTTTTATCCGCTTTTTCGTAATTTTATTGGAACTTGGCCAGAAATTTATCTTTAACGCAGAATTATATCTTTGAGCAGAAAGCTAGGAACCTCTGGAGTGGGGTTATAGCTTATTTCTGTTTTCTTTGCCAGAAATATGGAAGGGAAGTGAGCTTATATTTATATATATATATATATATATATATATATATATATAGTGTTAATTCACTTTCGATTTGGTAGGGATTAAAATGTAAAGGGATGGTAGTTCTATTATTCCATACTATCCTATGCAGTTGTGTCAGTTAGTAGGAGAGATTCAGGTTATTTGTTAGTTAGGGGGCTCTGAGAATAGAAACTGTGAGCTATGTGCACTCACAATCATTGAACAATGAATTAAGACGTTCTTCTCTTTATTTCTCCTCTTTCTTCTCTCTTGTCCCTCTTCCTCTGTTCTTTCTCTCTTGTACCCCTCTATCTTTCTTAGTTCCTAACATCAGCACTGATCAATAATACAACTTTTAATATGGTCCCAAAAGCATTTTCCTTTGAGTAGTTAAAATGGATTCATTTTGGTCAATAAAACTGCTGTGCCAATAATTTTTTTAACATTTTTTTTTTTGGTGAAATTTTTCTCTTTCTGATTGCCAGAGTTTGTGCACATTCTAAATTGTGGGTTATTATTATGTATTGTTGAAGTAGTGGATAATTGTGGCTTTGTGAGCAACTGTACTCGATATGAGATCAATCTAATAGTCATCTAATATGTATTTATGCAGTATTCTAGAGTTGTGACCTTGTGCAAGGATTCCTGATTCATGTTCTAACTTTTAAGATTGTTGAGTCTGGGATGAAGTTATTTTTTGTCCTAGTATTAGGTGGTGAGGATTTAGGAATGTTTAAATTATATGATGATGGTATAATCTTTTGTGATGTAATGGATATACCATGTTATCTTGGCTCTTTCTATTCAAAATTTGCCAAATAGGTGCAACTACTTATTGCTTTTTAAGATGAATAAATAAATGGAATATTTGAAAACTTGAATAAATGGAACTTGTTAACTTTCAAATGAAAAGGAAAACCATGTCAGCCAAGATGACTTGGTGTACCCATCACATGAGATAATTTCTGTGATAAGGAAGATTTTCAGCATTCAAGATCACTAAATTTCCTTTGACTCTTTAATATGCAGCCGTCATCCCCCTGTCAAATGGGCCCAGAGGTCTGATAAACTCTACATAACTATTGAGTTGCCTGATGCTCAGGGTGTGAAACTTAAACTGGAGCCAGAAGGAAAATTTTACTTCTCTGCAACTGCTGGTGCAGAAAATGCTCCTTATGAAGTTGACTTTGATCTGTTTGACATGGTTGATGTAGATGTAAGGGCTGCCACTCCCATAATGGTCTTGTTAATCATATCTTTTTTACAATTTTCTAATAATTGCTATGTTAATTGTCTTTTCAGGAGAGCAAAGCTAGTATTGGTTCCAGAAATATCTGCTACCTAGTGAAGAAGGCTGAGAACAAATGGTGGGACAGATTATTAAAGCAGGGAGGGAAACCTCCTGTTTTTCTCAAAGTTGATTGGGACAAATGGGTTGATGAAGACGAGGAGCAAGATAACAAATGTGACTGACTATGCTCAATTTTATCTGTATTCAAGTTCTTTATTGTCATGGGTTTATCTCACTTGTACGTTGTTTTTCAGTTGGAACTGATAATATGGACTTTGGGGACTTGGATTTTTCTGTAAGTAGCTGCAACTCCAAAATGTGATTTATTTGTATTTCCAGACGTATTGGTTCTTGACTAATGTTCTTTTACCTTTTTCCAGAAGTTGGGCATGGGAGGTGGTGAGGGACTGGGTGATTTTTCAGCAGGCAACGATGATGGTAATAGTATCCATATTAATTTATACTTTAATCTATATATTCTTAAGGGGAGACAGCATACTTGATTCTTCTTTGTGAGCCTATAGTTTATTTTGTGTTAGCTTCATTTGACTGTAGTCTATTGGCCTTTTTGCAGATGATGAGAGTGACACTGTCACAGAAGAGGACATCGCTGGACAAGAATCTGCAGGTAATGAACATGTCACAAAAGCCACTGTGGGCAGTGAACCAAGCGGTGAACCTGAAGCTAAAGCTTGAAACCATATAAATCGTTGAACTTATCGTGGCTTTGACTGTGAGGTCAAGTATTTTGAGAGCTCGCATACTGCCTTGGGGTTTATTTAGGATTTTGAAGTTGCTGACATGTTTACCACTTATTCAGTATTTCTTACCTTGGATATTTAACAATACTAGTTAGGCGGATATGAGTTGCCAATATTATATTATTAGATAATGTTATATCTTGATCCCGGTTAGAGGTTGCAGTGTTTGGAATGCTTCTTTATGGAGTTGCCTAATGCTAGAACTGAATAGATTGCTATTATGTGCATAGATTATTTAAAGCAAATTACTGAGCATTTTTGAGGTACTGAGAAATTATACATTCTACTTTAAAATATGGAACTACCTTCAACTTCTCATAACTGATCTTGTGGATTTAACTTCATAAAATTACTGTTTGTCCTCAGTACCTCTTTTAGCAACTGCATTTTTCCAAGTTATCTTATATGTTTATCAAATTTAGTATTGCTATTTATCAGGCGTTCAAATAGTCTTCTCCCCTACCTATGAAAGAAGCAGCCCAATTGTGCCGCATGTTTTCCTTTTTTGGTTTTAATTTTTTCTTCCATGCATTGATCATGTTATACCTATTAGGTAAAATTTATTCTATATATACTTTATTCAATGGCTTCTACGTAAACTGGAGTTGTGTAAATTTAATTTTGGATCAATGTAGTTTTGCAATGAGTTTACAAGATTGTGATTTTTTATTTGAAAACTTGTTTTGAAAATTAAGTTTTATTATTAATACAAGTAAGATGTTTTTTGAGTTTGGGAGATAAAAATAATTTTTAACAAAAATCTAATGTAAAAAACAAAATTTGTTCCTGAAACAAATTTTCATTTCAGGTTTGGCAGAAGTTGTCCCTCTCATGTTTTAGAACTAAATTTATATATATATATATATATATATATATATTTAACTATAAAAAATTTTAATTAATAATAATATATAATATAATTTAAAAATTAAACAATTATCTACACTAATATAATTAAATAGTTATCTACTTATGTTTGACTTAAAGTATAACACAATGACGACACTGCATAATAAAGATATAAAGAAGTTACATATAAATTTTTCTCCTGTACTCTCCCTTCAGCAGTAAGTTGAGTTTAACAATGAAATGATATTTCACGCGATATCATGTCTAATTGGTTCTTTTTGGCGTTTGGTTCTAAATAGAAACCAGAGTACCTCGTGTACGTCTGTTATCAGCTGATGTTCAGACTTCAACGCCATTCCCAAACTTCCAAGTTTATTAATTTATTACTTTTTTCTCATAATATAATGTGGTTTCATTAATTGCTATATACCATTCATTGAAAATAAACTAACACGAAACCAGACTCATTATAGTTTGCAAGAAATAGACTCTCTAAAATTGTTCCAAATTGTCCGAGATAAAGAAAGGAGAGCGTGATAATTTACTCATTGAGCAGCATTCTATGAAACACTTGTCAGCATGTAAATGAATTATACAAGAGGAAGTCTCATTCAATTCTCAGATTATGTTGCAATATACCCGATATGGAAGAGCTTCAATCATTTCATATGTTTTCTGACGAATTAGAGAGTTCCACTTTACTGTTACAATACAAGAAACGATGCACATTCCACAAAGAAATATAGTACTTTACAACCAATGCCTCTCCAAATCAGAGGCTATCTCCTCTTCCTTTCAATGTGAGACTATCTGCCAAATGCAGAACACATAATCAGCCAACAAGCTAAGCATGAGATAGAAATGACCAAGTTAAAATTATCTGCCACACCCAGTAATGTCACATTAGTTCTCAGGCATTCTCATTTGCGCCACTTCTGATGGAGGTCGCAGTGTGCAAACCATTTCTCTTGTCTTTCCAAAGTATACCTGTCACATGCATTAATGAACTGAGTGGAGACGACATGAAGTAGACCGCTTTCTAATTAGAACCAATCGCCAGAAAGAATTATTAAAATTTGAGAACTTTAAGACAACCCTATCTGCAATTCCACCCCAAAAGCAAGGACAAGAGGAAAATAGAACAAATAATAGTCGATACAATGAATACGCAGTTGAGATCCTATAATGAAAAGAATACCTGGTCTAGTGAGTTCCTTAGCTTACTCTCCATTTCTTCAATCATTCTTCCCATGTTACAAATATGTCCCTCAGCAACTGACAGTCTCATACTCATCTATAATATTAGGAGAAATCTGATTACGATAAAAACTTTCATAGAAGAATTATATCATATATACATTATATTACTGGCTGTAGGAGTCAGATGGCTCTAAAGACGGATGCATGTTCCACCTCAGACTAATTTCATGCTAATTAATGCCACAAGTCAACCACATATATGTTTCTAACAATAAGCAGCGGCATCCTCAATCATTATTCTTAGCAGTTCATAGTTTGAATAATGAGGTATGAATATATATATATATATATATATATATATGTATTATCTATTTTTTATGCCTTATTATTTAAGAACTAGGATTTGTAATTTAAAGCCACTGGGGTAACATGAGATGTAATTAGGGAACTGAATAAAGTCCTTCGAGCTTAGGGTTATGTTAAGCCCAGATCTTTCCTTTGCAAAAGGCATCTAGTCAGTCGTAGTCCTTAGTCTTGATTATTTATATTCCCTTTCCTATCCTACATCAAGATTATATTAGAGCCCAACTTCAATCTGCCTGTGCTGCCATTGTGCTTAATTTGAACTTAGAATGATCCCATGTATTGAGCTTCGTATCTGTGCTGCTTGAAAACATCAAGTTGTCAGAATATTTTCTGATGGTTGAAGTTGAGACTGCCATCCCTAGTTCTCTTCATATGCTGAAAGTGACGAAACAACCCCACGAAAAACTACAAAACTCATAGGAAAGCCAAGATCTTGAAGACTGTCATTGGAAGAATTTTTGGACCTTAAATCTAGTCTTTGGGAAACCTCTTTTACTAGGTTTTTGGGCGATGAACTTGATCTTTGAGTTAACTTTATCATGTGGAGCTTCTAAATTGTTGCTTTTGCTGCATTATAATGTGTTGTTATGAATTTTTATAGTTTTAAGCTCCTAGGGTGATGAGCTTCATGGCTTATCAATATTATTACTATAAAATATATGGAAGGTATAGAAGTTAAAGTAGCAACAGAGGGATTATTACTCAATATAAAATTTAGACAGGAGGAATGATTAACCATGGCAACAACAAAGACCCCCTAGGTCTAATCATGAACATCAACCGTCTAGCTAATTGATAGGAGTATTATAGAGGCAGAATCCATTGTGTAGCTATGATCAACCACAGCAAGAAAGATTCCATGTATATGAATATGACCTTTATTCAACAATAGATGGAGTTCAAGAAAATATTCATATATTTACTGAACTACCATAAACATGTTGGAGTATGAGAAGAAGGATTATGTGAAGTGCGTGAGTGTTTAAATACAATAAAGCATTCAGTAGAAAAATCTTCTCAATCTTCATCAATAAGCTGTTACTGATCCCATTGTTGAAGATGAAATTGTTGAGTCAATTGATGGGTATTCTTCAGACACGGATGAAATGGTAATATTATTGTGGAATATTAAGTCAACTTTTTTGATGATAAGATAAAGCCTATGCAAGCTAAAGTTGCTCTTGGTCTAGAGGATGACAATACTATTGTTAATCTCGAAGCTAAAGATATTGAGAAATCAACAATTGCAAAATTGTTGATGTAACACCTTTGTGGGTTAAATTTTTTTTCATGTTAAGTATGTTGTCCTGCATGATGCAATGCTAAGACTATTTGTTTTGTTATTCCTTCCACCATCACCAACCGCCTTCATTAAAAAAGCTAAGGTAATGTTTTTTCCAATTGGGGAACAATAATGTAGGATGAGATGACATTTATTATGTAACAATGTAATTGTTATTTGAGAAATATGGTTTGTCATTTTGGGCAATTACGGTTATATTAGCCCATGTCTTTTCTTTATGCATGTGTATTGTCAGCTAAAGCTGTTACAATTGATTATTGATATTTGAATTTAAAGAGCTTTGTATCTCATTTATTACTTTTACTGTCATGCTTCACTTAGTCATCTTTGATGAACAAAACTGAATAAATAAAACCCAACTGGGTTGGCTTGGGAACACTGTGGGAGTAAAATCGAATAAAATACCTTCTTCGCTCCTCACTTATAGCAAAATTATCGTTTTGGTCTGATGAGTCTGGCGGTGTTAGTGGGCCAAATAAGACCCATTTAATCACTGATTTGATCAGGAAAAAGAAGGGATGGGCAAAAAAGGGAATCCTCTCACATGGGGAGTTAGACAGCCAGAATTCTTGGCACTTTCTCTCACATGTGGAGTTAGTGGCAATTATTTGGGTGTGTAGTTATGAGGGGGGAGGGTGGGTGTGTAGGGGAGAGCAGAATATTCTGGTAAGTATCAGGAGAGATCTAGCCTCTCGAATGCTAGGAGATCCATGTGATACAGTGTTGTTTTATGTTCAGCACTTAGTTCTTGTGCATCAGTGCAGATTTGTGACATGGTGTTTGCTTTCTGCTGTGTGATGTTGCTGTAATTTTCCCTTGGTAATTGAATTCATATCAGTTTGGTGTTCAATTTATCAGGTTTCCATCAATTTGATATTAGAGCCTTACAATCCTGGAAGTGTTGGGTATGGTCAATACAAGAATGGAGAGCAGGGTTGAAAAATTGGAACAAGACATGGTGAGTATTAAGCAGTGGTTAACAGAGATTAAAGGAGCAGTAGATAAATTTTATTCTTACCTTCAATCTGTCAAAAAGGAGAGACCTATGGAGGGAGAACGGTCTTCAATGCCAGTGGCGGCAGAAAGTGGTGCTGGAGGCGTTGTCGGAGCAGCAACAGTGTTGAATAGGGATATCTCTCACTTTCGAAAACTGGAACTGCCCTTATTCTCTGGAGAAGACATGTTGGGATGGATTTTTAAGGTGGAATGGTATTTTTCTGTTAATTCAGTGGCTGAGGAAGAGAAATTAATGGCTGTTGCACTTTGTTTGGAAGGTAAAGCTCTGGCATGGTATCAATGGCTGGAGGGAAGATCTCCAGTGAAGACTTGGCTTGAGTTTAAGATTAAAGTATTGGAGAGATTTCATTCTTCTCAATCTGGTACTGAGTATGAACGACTCATGGCTCTGAAGCAAGGAGAATATGAAGATTATAGGGAGCAGTTTGAATCCTTGTCTGCACCGTTGAAGGAGGTGCCTGAAGAGGTGTTATTGGGAGTGTTTCTAAATGGCCTCAAGGATGACATCTGGGCTGGACTGAATGTTTCCCTTTCAAACCCTCAAACAAGTGATGGATTCGGCCCAACAAGTGCAAGAAAGGAATCAGACCCTGGAGAAAGCCCGCACAAGTGCAAAAAGTATACAGACCAGACCGAATAACTTCCTTAAATGGAGCAGGTTGACACCCAAATTTCATGGGTCTGTAGCAGCCATGAAATGGGACGACAAACAGCATATTTCGCAACCAAGAATGCTGAATCAAGAGGTGCAGGGACGAGAACTTCAAGTGGTCCAAAAATGACAGAGGTAACAAGTACTCAGGCCTCCAGTACGAATGCTAAAGGGAGCAATTATAAGCAGATGACTGATGCGGAAATACAGAGAAAACGACGCCTGTGGCTTTGCTTCAAATGTGATGAAAATTTTGGGCCAAATCATCAATGCAAGACCAGACAACTGAACATTATTATATTATCTGAAGAGGCTGAGGAAAATGGCGAAACAGAAGTGGGAGAGGAGTTGGGTGAGCACGGAGATCAAGTGTTGAATGATGAACAAGTCAGTAACCCAATGGAGTTATACTTAAAATCCATTGTTGGGATCACTAAGGATAAAACTATGAATCTGGTAGGGAAGTTAGAGGATAGAGAAGTACTTACTTTGATGACAGCGGGACTTCTCATAATTTTATTTCAAGTCAGTTGGTGGAGCAATTAGCTATACCAGTGCAGAAAACTTGAAGCTATGAGATAACAGTGGGGGATGGATATACTGTTAAGGGTGATGGCATATGCAAAAACATGAGAATCCAGGTGCAGGGAGTTGATGTTCAGCAATCTTTTTATCCCTTTGAACTAAGTGGGGCTGATGTGGTTATGGGCATTGACTGGTTGGAATCTCTTGGTGAAGTCAGGATGAATTGGAAGCAACTGACCATGAAATACAAGCTAAATGGAAAAGAAATCTGTATCAAAGGTGACACTGCCTTGGCTAAGACTTTGGTCTCTCTTAAGGCATTGTTAAGGGCTGTTAAGGGAGGAGACCCGGGGTACCCTATTGAATTTGGAGAGATAAGGGTAAAGGAACTAGAGGAACCATTGGTGGCTGTAGAAATTAAGGATTTGTTGGCTGAATTTCCACCTGTAACCACTGCTCACATGGATCTGGCGTGAACCATTGGTGGCTGTAGAAACTAAGGACTTGTTGGCTGAATTTCCTCCTGTAACCACTGCTCACATGGATCTACCACCACGGAGATCCAAGGATCATGCTATTGTGATCAAGGAAAGACACTCACCACCAAACCTGCGCCCTTACCGATATCCTCATTCTCAAAATGATGAGATTGAAAAGTTGATTAGAGAAATGTTGGTTGGAATTATAAGACCTAGTAGTAGTCCATACTCAAACCCAGTGTTGTTGGTAAAGAAGAATGGGAATTGGAGATTTTGTATGGACTATCATTCTTTAAATAAGCCTACCATGCTTGATAAGTTCCCCATCCCTGTTATTGATGAGCTGCTGGATGAGTTAGGGGTTGCTAACATCTTTTCAAAACTTGACTTGAAGTCTGGGTACCATCAAATTCGTATCAAAGAGGGAGTTGAAGAAAAGATAGCATTTAGAACTCATGAAGGCCACTATGAATTCTTGGTAATGCCATTCTAACTTACAAATGTCCCTTCTACTTTTCCGTCTCTTATGAATGACATATTTCGTGAATATCTTTGGAAGTTTATTTTGGTATTCTTTGATGATATTCTCGTGTATAGTTCAGACCTCCACTAATATTTTTCATTTACGTGTGACTTTGGGAATATTACAAAAGCATCAATTAGTGTTGAATTTGAAGAAATGTATTTTTGGCCAATCCCAACTTGAATATTTGGGACATATTATATCAGCTAGGGGAGTGCAAGCTGTTGGGACATATCAGATGTCAACTTATTAGTCCAACTCTAGTATTTATTAGTCCAACTTTAGTATTAATTAGTCCAACTTCCTTAGTGTATATTTTGTATATAAATATCTATGTTATCAGAGTATGGAATAAGGTGAAATACATTTTCCCTTCTTACATTTCACTACATGGCATCAGAGCTCTTGGCTCTTCTTCGAGGACTTTTCCTCACCGTCCTCCACTCTTTTTTGTTGGAGAAACTTAGGTGACGATTGTAGGTGGCTGGTTTTCTCTCACTGCCGACATAGGAGGAAGCGGGGTGACCAGTTAGCCTTTCCTCTAACGCCGGCGCATGGAGGCATGTGCAAGGTTTGCTTGCCGCCATTTTGTTTTTCTGATGCTTGAATCATCTTTTCTGGTGAATCCCCCCTCCAGCGCATGGAAGCACATGCAAGGTCAACTCCATGTTCCCAAGTTGTCCACCAATCTTATTTCCATACAAAAACTCACCAAAGACATGCATTGCCATGTGATTTTTCAACCTACTTGTTGTCTTTTTCAGGTCTAGGCTTCGAGAAAGAGCATTGGGTTTGCTAAGGTAAAAGATAGGTTGTACTACCTTGAGTCAATAGAAAATCCTAGTAATATCAAGAACACTTTATCTTCATCATTTCTTTTTGACACTTCTTCTCCTAAAGATAAGATTTTGGCTTCATCAATGTCACCTTGGACACTCTTCTTTTGGAACTTTGAAACTCATGTTTCCTTTGTGCAAATGAGTTGAAAATTTTCATTGTGACGTCTGTGAATTTGGCAAACATAGACATTCACACTTTCCAATCAATAACACTAAGAGTTCTACCCTCTTTTATTTGATTCACAATGACATATGGGGCCTTTCTACTGTCCCTAGCATCTCTAGGGGTCGATGGTTTGTATTTTTTATTGATGATTACACTAGAGTCACTTGGAACTTTCTCCTAGAAGGTAAATCGGATGTGAGTAATTTGTTCCCAACCTTTCACACCATGACCCAAAATTAGTTTGGTGTAAAAATTAAGAGGATTAGGACTAATAATGCAAGGGATTACCTTAACCAAATCTTGTCAACTTATTTCAAAAGGGAAGGAATCATACATGAGTCATCTTGTGTCAATACCCCATAACAAAATGGAATGGCAGAAAGGAAAAATAGTCATCTTTTATCCATTGCCCATCCCTACTTGCTCCAAACCAATGTACCAAAACCTTATTAGGGGGAAGTCGTCCTTACAGCCACTTACATCATAAAGAGATTACCATCAAGGATGCTTGATAATAAATCTCCCACGGCAATCGTCTCTCAATTCTATCCTGATCTCAAAACTTCAACAACCTTACACTAAGAATATTTGGTTGCACATCATTTGTTCACATTCACAATAGTGGAAAGCTAGATCCAAAAGCCATCAAATGCATTTTTGTGGGGTATTCCTCAACACAAAAAGGGTACAAATATTATCACCCTCCTACAAAAAGATTCTATGTCTCAGCTGACATTACTTTTGCCAAAGATACTCCTTATTTCTCTAAACCTTATCTTCAGGGGGAGGTTTCTATGGAAGATAAGGATAGTGATCCATTTTTACTTGACTTACCCCCATCCATTTACCAATTCAAGGAACCTATACCCAACATTGAATCCATACCATTGCATCATCCAAATCCTAAACCTTGTCTTGAAACATGCTCACTTGATCTTGTCCCAAGTACTAAACCTATTTCTAAAGATAATGTTGTTCTTGATTCTACAAGGTATTTGTAAGTGTACTCAAGGAGGAACACTCCCGCTCTTGAACCAATGCAAGACCAAGACTCTAGTCCTAACCCTAGCATTGAGGTAACAACAAGCTCCGACTCCAATTATTTGGATGAATCAAAAAATGATGACCTTGATATTCCAATTACCCTTAGAAAAGGAACTAGGGAATGTACTACGCGTCTATTGTATCTACTTTCTTATTTTGTGTCATTTGAAAAATGTTTGCTATCACATAAAAATTTTCATGTCAGTCTAAACACTATTGCCATTCCCACTACTTTATCTAAGGCATTATCTAGGGAAGAATGGAGGCAAGCCATGAAAGTTGAGATGGAAGCATTATAGAAGAACAAGACATGGGAGTTGGTTGAATTACCAAAGGGGAAAAGACCAGTGGGGTGTAAATGGGTCTTCTCAGTCAAGTATAAAGCTGATAGATCACTGTAAAGATATAAAACACGGTTGGTTGCTAAGGGATACACTCAAACGTATGGAGTAGACTATCAAGAGACATTTGCCCCAGTTGCCAAAATGAATACAATTAGAATCTTGCTATCACTAGCAGCCAATTACAATTGGACACTTAAGCAATATGATGTGAAGAATGCCTTTCTCCACTGGGACTTAAACGAGGAAATCTACATGAGCATTCTACTAGGATTTGGAGGCAACACAGAATCAAAGAAAGTGTGTAAAATAAAGAAAGCTTTATATGAATTAAAACAGTCTTCGAGAGCTTGGTTTGAGAGATTCGTCAGAGTAATGTTAGCCTCTAGCTATAAACAAAGTCAGGGAGACCACACTCTGTTCATCAAGCACAAGGATTCAAGGGGAGTCACAGCCTTGCTAGTGTATGTTGACGATATCATCGTCACTGGAGATGATAAGATAGAAAAAGAGAAACTTAGGACACGTTTGGCCCAGTAAATTTGAAATAAAAGAGCTGAAAAGATTGAAGTATTTCTTGGGAATTGAAGTAGCATATTCAAAACATGATATCTTTATTTCACAACAGAAATATGTGATAAATCTTCTAAAAGAGACAATCACACTAGCAAGCAAACCTGCTAATATCCCAATTGATCCTAACCATAAACTAGGAGATCCCAATGATGATACTACTGTCGACAAGGAAATGTACTAGAGGTTAGTAGGGAGGCTCATCTATCTTTCTCATACCAGACCTGACATAGCATATGCAATAAGTGTAATTAGTCAATTCAAATTCACTTGCATGCTACTCAACGAATTCTACATTATCTGAAAGGCACTCTAAGAAATGGGATATTATTCAAGAGAAACATGGGATTAACTTTGGAGGCCTATGCAAATGTTGTCTATGTAGGATCTGTAATAAATATAAGGTCTACTGCAAGTAATTATACTCTCCTAAGAGGTAATTTGATAACATAGAGAAGTAAAAAACAGAATGTGGTAGCAAGATCTAGTGCTGAGGCAGAATTTAGAGCAATGGCTCTTGGAATCTGTGAATTACTCTAGTTAAAGATTATCTTGGAAGATTTAAAGATTAAGTGGGATGGACCAATAAAACTGTATTGCAACAATAAATCAGCTATAAGCATTACTCATAATCCCGTACAATATGATTGAACAAAACATATTGATTGAAGTAGACATGCACTTCATAAAAGAAAAGCTAGATAGCAGGTTTTTTTGTACTCCTTATGTATCAACAATAGGCCAGCTAGCAGATATATTCACCAAAGGATTCAACAGTTCAACATTTCAAACCATTATATCCAAGTTGGGAAAGCAAAACATCTATTCACCAGCTTGAGAGGAAGCGTTGGAACATATCAGATGTCAACTACAATATTTACTAGTCCAACTCTAGTATTTATTAATCCAACTTTAGTATTAATTAGTCCAACTTTCTTAGTGTATATTTTGTACATAAATATATATGTTATCAGAGTATGGAATCAGGTGAAATACATTTGCCCTTCTTACATTTCACTACACAAGTTGATCCCTCAAAGGTAGAAAGTATGGTAAAATGGCCTAATCCTACAAATCTTAGACTTAAGGAGATTTTTAAGCCTAACAAGTTATTATCGTAGGTTTATAAAAAATTATAGGAAAATTGTTGCTCCATTAACAAATTTATTGAAGAAGGATGCTTTTAAGTGGAATGAAGAGGCCCAGAAGGCATTTGACCAATTGAAAGAAACTATGATTGCACTACCTGTTTTGGCTATGCCTAATTTCTCCACAACTTTTAAGGTTGAGACTGATGCTACAGAGGCTGGAGATGGAGCTGTGTTACTGCAAAATGGATGCCCTATCACCTAGTTCAACCATGTATTATCTAACCAAGCTAGACAACATTCTGTGTATGAAGAACTAATGGCAGTTGTACTACTTATTCAAAAGTGGAGACACTGTTTACTTGGCCATCATTTTGTGATAAAAACTGACCAGAAAGCATTGAATTTTTTACTGGAACAGAAAGTGTTGGACTCGGAGCAGCAGAAATGGATGTCAAAAATCATGGGATTTGATTATGAAATTGTTCACAAACCTGGGAAGGATAATAGGGTGGCAGATGCTCTTTCTAGAAGAGGTGAAGATATGACATACAAGAACTATTCTATTCAGGTGCTTGGTGATTTAGAGGAATGGACGAGCTGAAGCAAGATGCTAAGTTGTCACTTATTATTGATCAGCTTCTTACAGGGCAACCAACCAACAACGTCTATTGCTTGAATCACGTTTGTTTTATGCATAAAGGGCGTTTAGTAATTCCTAAAGGATCCTCTAGAATTCCCTTCTTGTTAAAGGAATTCCATTCTTCCCTAATTGGAGGACACTCAGGGTACTTGTGCATATATAAACGGCCATCAAAAGTAATTTACTGGGATGGGATGAAAAGAGATATTTGGGAGTATGTAGCTAAGTGTGATATTTGTCAGAGGAATAAATATCAATCTCTCAGTCTTGCTGGGTTGTTACAACCTCTACCAATACCACAGCAAGTGTGGGAGGACATTAGTGTGGATTTCATTATTGGCCTTCCAACATCATATAGGTATGAGACTATTATGGTAATGGAGGATAGGTTCATGAAGTATGCCCATGTCATCCCTCTAATGTCATCCTTTCACCACTAGGGATGTTTCTGAAATGTTTATTAAGGATGTGGTTAAGTTGCATGGGTTCCCCAAGTCCATTGTTTCATATCAGAATTGTGTTCTTATCAGTCAATTTTGGAGGGAGTTGTTTAAGGCTGTTGGTACTACCCTCAACTATAGTTCTAGGTATCACCTAGAAATGGATGGTCAAACTAAAGTAGTTAACCAAAGTTTAAAAACTTGTGTTGTTTTGCAGGTGATAAACCTAGGAGTTGGTCTAAGTGGTTACCTTGGGCTGAATACTGGTTTAACACTACTTAGAACTGTTTTTTTAGGGATGACTCCTTTTCGGGCTCTTTAGGGTCGTGATCCACCAACTCTATTTAAGTTGGAGAATGTGGATTCTCCGGTTGAAGGGTGTTAATGAACAGATCCAGAGGCAGAATGAGGTGTTATCTGAACTGAAGAACCACTTAATGATGGCACAGGAAAGGATGAAAGTTTAGGTTGATCAACATAGAAGAGACGACAATTTTCAGGTTAGGGATTTTGTTTATCTTAAACTGAGACCTTACAAGCTGAAGTCCTTGGCTAAAAGACCTAATGAGAAGCTCAGTCTCTGTTTTTGTAGGCCTTATGAGATTGTTGAAAAATATGGTGCAGTAGCTTATTGTTTAAAACTTCATGACACTACCCGTATTCATCCGGTATTTCTTGTCTCTCTGCCCAAGAAGTCCCTTCACCACACTACACCTACTTACGAATTACCTGCAGCTTTGAATGAAGAAATGGAATTACAGGTTCAACCTGAATCTGTCCTCAAAGCACGCACTCTCACTAATGGACGGCGTGAATTTCTTAATAAGTGGGAAGGAATACCAGAATGTGATAGTACTTGGGAAAAATCTGACATCATTGCTGTTCAATTTCCCTCCTTCACCCTTGAGGACAAGGTTCGACTCGTTGAGGGGGGGTATTGATGAGTCTGGTGGTGTTAGTGGGTTTGGTGGTGTCAGTGGGCCAAATAAGACCCATTAATCACTTATTTCAGGAAAAAGAGGGGATGGGCAAAAAAGGGAACTTGATAATTATTGACGGTCAGCACTTCTCTCTCATGGGGAGTTAGACAGCCAGTACTACCAACACTTTCTCTCATATGGGGAGTTAGTGGCAATTATTTGGGTGTGTAGTTATGAGGGGGGAGTGAAGGTGTGTGGGGTAGAGCAGAATATTCTGGGAAGTTATTAGGAGAGACCTAACCTCTCGAATGCTAGATCTGTGTAATACAGTGTTGTTTTATGCTCAGTGCTTAGTTCTTGTGCATCAATGCAGACTTGTGACATGGTGTTTACTCTCTGTTGTGTGATGTTGCTGTAATTTTCCTTTGGTAATTGAATTCATTCGGTGTTCAATTTATCTGGGTTCCATCAATTTAATCATATCAATTTGGTGTTCAATTTATCTGGGTTCCATCATGGTCCCTCACTATTCTAATGCCTCAAATGGGCCCACTCATTAAAAATGTCACATTTAGTCCCCCACGTTTCAAAAAAAATATCAAATTTAATCCCTTTACCCAAACGCTAAAAACCAAAACTAAAGGACTAAATCTAGTATTTTTTAAAAAAGTAAAAACTAAGTGTAATATTTTTCATTGAGTGGGGCACCATGTTGAGCATTATACTGAGTGAGTGACTAAAATGGTAATTTTGCGGTAAGTGAGAAACCAAAAGATAGTTTTCTTGAGTAAAATCTTAAATGCTAATGTTTGGGGAAGGGGGCAGGAGCGCACCCTTAGGATTGGATTTAGTTTCTGACAGAGACACCCTTTACCACAATAGCCCAAAAAAAGACATGGGAAAAATTATTTTCCACAGATCCATTAATGGAAATTTAAGTATAATTTATTTAGGGTTTACAATGTTATTGATTTAGGATAAGCTGGGTATTACTCTTTGCAAGACCAAGACAATAATAATATCCTCTTGTTTTCAATGATGCTTTTAAGTTACTATGCCTTCAAATTTGTAGTCTTTCAAAAATTTCAATTTCCAATCATGCTCCTTGACCTAAAATTGTTAAGTCTATGTATGTCACCTGTAGATGTTGGAATTGTTACCACCTCTATTAAGATTTTGCCATCTCTTTAGCATGATGATTTAGCAGTTACATTCATTCATCTATAAGAGCCTAAGATTTGAACATAATATGCTTACTATCTTCAGCATGCTAATTTATGGCATCACAAAAGTACTACGGAGGAAACTAATATAAACTCCTGCTCCATGAAAACTGTTGCGTGAATTGTGAATAATCATATTCTCATACATATACTAATGACTCGTTTGAAAAATTAAAATAATAGGAAACTACTGGCATGATTCACAAAGTTGACTAGCGGACTCACATAATCTTGAATGCATAAAGACTTGATTGATATTTAGAACACAACGAATTTAAGAGTAGAAAGGAGCTTTAAAGTCAATCCAAGGAAAGCTTATGAAATGAATGTTTTCCAGAATTTATTAAACCTTTTTCCTTGACTGAGCAAGATGTAGCTACTGCCTAAAACCAAGCCAATTAAATTTTTTACAGCTAAAGCTAGCGGTTAGGCATTTATTCCATGTATGAAAATGCTGACAACTACTCAATATCTGATGCATGCAGTCTACATCCAGCAATGACCACCTATTACAGTATTCAGTAATAAATAAAGTGCTTTCCTCATTGATGTGGCTTTGTAAGAAAGAAAAGAAATGAAACTCAGCACGTAATTGTTAGAAAAAAGAACTAAATTGCCACCATGGTCAATTCTAATCGAGAATACCTGTCTTCTAATTGATCCAGACAAACTAAAACTTCCAGATGACTCATTATTTGTAGTCAGAGTCAGCATCACTGTACTGGTTAAACAATAATTGGCTGTTCCTTCTTCCTCTGGTCCCACCTGTATTAACGTTAAAAAAATAAAATAAAGAACAACGAGTTTCAGCATAACTAAGAAGGACTAAAATACATCTTGCAAAAGTCTCCAGGTGTTGCCTAGTACAGAGTAGTTTGAGTAGTTAGCAAGGGGTCTTAGAATCAAATCCTTGCTTGGCCATGTAACCCCCCCCCCCCTCCCTCTTTTCTCAAAAAATAAAAAATAAAAAATCTTGCAAGAAAAGAAAGCAACAATTCCAAAACTAAGCAGAGACGTATTCCCATCAGTTGAAAGTGGTTACAACCTGTGCAATTGTATCAAACATAGCCTTCCACACAAAGAGAGTTTACCTCTATAACATGTATAGCATCCCATGCTCCTTCCTCTAAATAGCCCCGGCGACCCTGCCCAGTCTTAGAGCCATCTTTAATCACAATAATAATGTCATATCAGAAAAGGATGAGAAATGTCCAATGAACACATAAAAATATAAAGCTCACCTTTCTTAATTAAAAAGCAGGCTGCGAAGCCTTCATTTTCATCTTCCCACATGTAAACTGATGAAGTGCCACCTTCATAATATCTATGACATTATCTATTAATGGTGCATATTCTTTTAAACACAATAACTAAATAATCAAAGATGGATATGATAACCCAAGGAAAAAACAATATGATCAACTCACCTTCAATTGGCTTTCTTTGACATAAAGCAAAGAATATATAATAACTAATAATTTAGTATAAATTCTATTTTTTATGCTTAATTTTTTTATTTGGTCCTTATAGTTTAAAAATTTGGAATTAAGCGTTTAGAATTTAAATAATTATTAATTCAATCCCTTTCATTATATTTTGCTATATATGTGAGTTAATTTTACTTCATAATCTATATTTAATAGCATAAATCATAAATATATTCAAAATATGTAGTACACAATTAGTTAAACTAGCAAAATTTAATAGAATATTAATGGAAATTTAACAGTAGGGACTAAATTAAAACATTTGTGAATTGTAAGGACCCAATTACAAATTTATAAACTATGGAGACCAGGTCAATAATTGAATAAAACTATAGGGACCGAAAATATAATTTTACCAATAATTTACTAGACATATAAGTTTCATAATAACACATACATCATATGAAAACACATAAACTTAAGAGATGCGGTAAGTAAAGGACCTCACTGGTCACAATATATTGCAAATATGTCATTTGCCTCAATTTCAAGTTTCCTCAACTCTAAAGAAGGGAGGGATCCATCTTCCAATGGTGGATGGTATTTATTCGACCAAGGTGATCTGCACAGCAATACAGTAAAACAGTAAAGTTAGCATTATCTTTCCTAAATAAAAGAGGGAAAAAAGAATACAGGACACATTCAGAAAATAAATTATGGATCTTTCTATAGGAACTCTGGCATTAAAACTAATAAAACTAAGTTCTGATCTCCATTTCAAGATAAAGTATTTTTGCAAATTATGCTTCCATATTCTCCAAGAAAATTCCAGTAACTAATATCTCAGAAAATACTTCAAATTTGAGTTCTCAGGTTAAAAACAGAGTACTGAACAAATATTTGTGGCAGTGAAGCCTAGGAACAAAGATTTTGCTGGTATAAATTTTTGAAAGTTCATAAATTGGAAGAACAACATTTGGAAGTTCAAGCAACACATGTAGCCAATTTTTTTAAGGAAAATTCTGTAAAAGAAAGTTGTAAAAGATATTAGAAATTCGATAAAGACAGCACCAAACAATCTGATAAATTTAAAATTATTTATGGGGGAAATTTTGGCATACAATAATAAGTTGAAACATCCATAAGTACTTCTGCAACACTGGCATTTGAACTCGAGACCTTGTAGATGTTCCTTCAAAGGAATATCATGAAGTCCGAAGGTGCCAGTTGAGTTTATTTGAACTCTGTAAGTACTTAATTCATGTTCATCTGGGTTTGTTAGAAAGGGACTGAATATTTGCTTGTCAGTTGACACAGATAAAGGTCTATACAGCTCAACCTTAGAATGCCAATTAGGCAAATACTATAGCGGTAAGCACATATCAAACTCCAGGTTTCATTATCAAATCAGCCATCCACTCCAGCAGCAACTAAAGTATACAAATTCCTAGATCAGGGTCAAGATAAAATCTTAACATCTCATCTACTACAGTAATACTCTAAATGCAGGAAATATGACTTGCTAAATAAAAATGTATGCCAATTTCAAATGTATCAGAAAATTTATTTACTTCCCTTCTATCTCTTGATCACCTTTAACAGTCAATCAGATCATTTAGAGATGAAATATAATTCCGTCTCAAAACTTTAGGGCAGGTCTCAATGTTGTCCCTAAAATGATTTCCATCTAAGTTCTGTTCTTAAATGTATATGTTAGCATCAGTATTGTCCTTGGTTAGAATACTAATTACGTAAATAAAGAAATCATTTCATTTCAAGTAGAAACAATAAAACTAGTTGTTCCTACCAAAGTGACACCAGACAGCATAAAAAATTTAGAATGAGCATTAAGTAGCATAAATGTTGCAAAAACACATATTATACAATTGTGATATAAATAAAAATGATCATTTATATTAATGATCACCAAAAGACAAAACTGAAACTAAACCAAAAGTTTGAAGACATGGTTGAAACTAAAATAGAAAGAATAAAAGGAATACTTGGGACAAAATCTAAACTTAGTTTAAAGTTCAGGGGCAGAACATGCTTTGACTGACTCTTTATTTTTGAGAAATGAATTGAATCTACAACTTTCTTCCCTTTCAATCAAGAGATACATTAGTAGCAAATAATAAATTTACATATACCACATATGGGTTGAAAACAAATGTCAAAGGTTAAAAATTACAAGTCATCACCATTGAATAACATATTGCAGCTTGAGATTTTCATCAATTCCTCCATTTCCGAAATAACTTTAATATGAAGATTTGATCTAATGATTACAATTATCATTTTTACAGGAAAATAATTACAACTAACCTGTATTTAAAATATGTGATAACTTAAATCTTAATGTGATGGTAATGGTGTTGGACCCACACCAAAGTCTAAAATCTATGATGAATTTTGGGTTTAATAATTCTCTAGTAATTGGAATAATTTTTATTTATGATTCATCACCAACTTCCCCAAATACAGAAAGGCAACAGCACAGACTTAATGAAATTCAAAAGTCCAAACCACGTTAATCATTATTCACATAGTGAGGAGTCACAGTGTGCAGAGCAGCTTATGAAGAATTTTATGATTCCATTGAATTGGTTTGCTAGTCTATGAAAATTACATGTTAATGCTTTCAATCTGTTTCAATATTGTTTCTTTCATCAGAACATGGAACTTGAAAAACATGATTCACTAAAAATTAAAGAGATGCAAAGTCTGAAAAAGGATTTATTGTTAGTATTTGTCTGTTCAGAAAACAGATGTCAACCTCTAAATGCATGCCTGAATGATAGCATTCACGAAAGATAATCACAGAAAAGAAAAGATATGGCATAAGCCAAAAACAAATTATGAAAGAATATTATGAAAAAGTGATGCTGCTACTGGTAGCATAAGTAAAAAGTTTTAGGGAAAGTTCATGCCAATGACCAGCAATGCAGCATCAGAGCAAGGAGCGAAAACAAACCATGTGACAAATGCTTATAGGTCAGGCCATGGAAGTACTATTCATAATCCAGATGTAGCGATCCATACATATTGCTAGAGGCTCTGAGCCAGATAATAGCTAAGAAACAAAACTGAATCATCAAGCTATTGTCTATGAAGAAGCGCTAGATGTTTACAGGCAGACAACGGAGAGGATAAGTTTAGAGATGGCATAGGCCTAAGCCTGGCACCCCAGGGAACCAAAAGCACAAAAGGCTGACACACATTAGAAAAATGAAAACGTGGTAGGTAGGAGACAGAGAAAACTCCAATATTCAGAATATCAAGACCAATTTGATCTATATGCTATAGCTACTATATTTTAGGCACTGCTCAGGTATGAGAATCAAATGAAGAATAAACATTCAACCGAACTAGTTTCTACATATAGACATTTATTTCTACTTCAACATTGGTCTTTTCTGCGAGCTACTTTCAGTGGATTTGATACCTCTAGGTCATATATAAATAGGCATAACTCTTTTTTTCTTTTTTTCCCCTTTTCCCCATATTAAATCATGTCAAATGCAACTTTGACACTGCAGTAGATGTGGCTTCCGGTTTTATCAGATGTTAACTTAAAAGCCCAAACCGCATTAACTTATGTTCATCCCATATGTGCTGTGATGATGTAATTTCCTTCAGAAAATTGGTTGATAAGATCTAATAAAGATTATGCTATATTTTGCTTCTAGGAATTAAGACATACTTTTGACTTAAGTTGACAGAGATAGATACAAGGAAGTCCTAGTGAAACATGCTTGTCAACTAAAATCCAAAGATTTAAAAACAAGTTACAAACTATGGTTAAGACAGTTCAACAGTATTTCTTGTAACATATTATTACTACCACAAACCATGTAGAAAGTACAAACTGCAAAGCATTTACCTGTAAGAATCGGCATCTCGGTTATATTCACACAAAATGAACTCTTTCCCACTGTCCCTGTCACACAAAACCTGTTGTCATCCAAACTTTTATAGTTAACAACAGTTAGTCCAGATAAAAGAAAAAAAAAAAAAAAAAACTTAACAACACTTGTGTTAATAGGCAAGCATCATTGTATCAGTCATATTTTTCTGATCAATCCCTTAATAATCAAGTCTGGTTGCAGAATCAAAATGAGCTTACGCTTCCTTCTGCTTAACCATATTTTTTATAAAGCACTCTGGATAAAAGTAACCTCCATTTTTTAGGCAAAACATCAGAATTGGCTAAACCCTTAAAGAACTTAAAAAAGACATTAGAAATCCAAAACACCCAGAAATGCTTCACATTAAAGCGCGCCAAAGAAAAAGCAAGCAATGCATCAGGTTAAGCGAGAGACCTGGAGTGGCTGATCAACTTGCGAGAGGAGATCGGAGGAGTGATGGGGCAGGAGGCTGAGAAGCGCAGAGAGAGCGGTATCGGTGTGCCTGGGTGGAATTCTTCTCATCAATCCCATTGCCGCCTCCATTTCTCCTTAGCACTTTCGCCTTCGTGTATAGAGAAGGAGAGAGATAGAGATTTATGGCTTTCTGAGATGTCGTTCGAGTTGAGCAGAGGGAAAGAGGCGCGGAAAAGATCCGAGGTTCCCTCGCGGGAACCGCAGCCAACTAATTACGCTAATGTTATCCATCCTTCTCTTTTTTCTAATTTTATATATATTATATACAGTAATGTGTGTGGCTTGCTTCGTAACATTAATAGTACCTTTTCCTAGAATTTAGGAAAATAAATTTTTATGATAAATTTTTAATTTATTCCTTTAATTTATTTCTCTATTTTTTATTTTTAGTAAATGTTAGCAAAATATTAGTTCATAAATTTATTAACTTATTACTATATTTTCTTTTTTTTTAGTAACTTTTTTATTTTTTTTAATTTATAAACTAATAATTTATAGAGTTACTAAAAAAAATTTAAAAGGATAAATTAAAATTTTTAAAAACATTTTTAATTTTATAAATAAAATCTAAAAATATTAAAATTAAAATTAAAATATAATAAATTATCGTAAATTAACATATAATTATAATATTTTAAATATATCATTACTACGTTTTTTTTTAATATATCATATAATAATTATTGACGATCACTTTTAAAGTTGTACAAAAAATATTAACAATTATTATATGTTCTCGTTTAAAGTTTATACTAAATTGAATAAAGTAAAATGGCCAACTTCTAAGCTCTATTTGGTTGCACCGTTTAAGATGAGGCAGAATGATATAAACACTGAATTAATGATATATAATATCCTGATCAATGTAAAATGTGTTTATTGATAGTATAATAATAATACTTTCATAGATGTAAATAATATTATACTCATGGCATAACCAAATCTTATTATTTGGTCAGAATTTAAGTTAAAAGAAGTCTTATTTGTCTTTTAATCAAATCTTTTTATTTATATTTTTGGATTGAGTCAAGCAAACATTTTTAAATTATAATTAAGTTTATTTATTATTTAAAATTTAAGATAAATAATATAACTTATTATTATTATTACTTGTAAAATTATATATATATATATATAAATTATAAATAAAAATAAGTTATTATATTAATATAAATTCTTTAAATAATAGATATAGTTTTTATTTTTTTATAAAAATATCATGTTATATTAAGTTTTGTAAAGCTATAAATTTTTTTATTAAAAAATTATGGATTCAGATTTTTTAGTCTTTTAAGTCAAGCTTAAAAAGAATTATAGCCCAACTCATTTTATGGAACGTACTTTTCCAATCAAACTTCTATTTTTTTTTTTTTTTATGTGGACGAATTTTTAAAATTAAAATTAAGTCTAGTCATAACATGATAATACTGGTAACAGAGGTGGGCACATTATGATATTATGATATTAGTAACAACATAATGATGATAACAGTGGTAGTGACAAGTTCAACGAAGAAGTGGCACTAATGGCAATGACAATGAAGATTATTTCACATGAAAGATTCATTTAAATTAAAAATCTTGAACGATTCGTTTATTTCACATGCTTAACTAAAGAATATAAAGATTCAATTTCACCCTCGTTGTAACACTTTTTTTTTTTTGGCAAAAGTTTCAACAAACCCTAACAAATGAATATTTGATTTAAAAGAAAAATATACTTTCAATTTCTTATTTATTATAAAATTATTATTTTAGTCCCTTATTTATTTATATACCTAAAATATTATACTTGATTTTTTATTTTTAAAAAAAATTATTAAATTTAATTTTTTTTAACTCTAAATTTTAAATATGAGAGACTTAAATTAATATTTTAAAAAAATTAAATATGATATTTTTTAATGAGTGATAATTTTTTAAAATATTTTAATTAATAAAAAATTAAAATAATAATTTTGTAGGGAGTAAAGAGTGAAGAGTGAAAGAATATTTTTGTTCTTAGACTTAAAAGAACTTCGGTGAGAATGGGATCCACGTCCAAATTAATGATTGTTCAAACAAATGGACTTGGATTTTAATTGCTTGTGTGATAATGCATAGTGAGAGTGATCATGATCACAAAGAAAGGACCATTATTAACCCACCTTCCCATCCCATCAAGAGACAAAAGGTAAAGAAAGTATTGAGCTGCTCTTGGTGGTTCAACTTTTTTCCCGCATGATTGAGAGGTTCCTGCAGACACTGCACATATTAGAGACATGCCCAAGCATTATTATATGTATTGGGAACTTTGCTTTTGTCTCTTTTCTCTAATTGGTCCCAACAAGTTGACTTTCACAACTTAAGAGACCTCAAGCGTTTTTTAGATTTTTTTTTTGTTACTAAATATTTTTGCCTTGTTTACAGAAAAAAATGTATTCTTTATTCAAACTTTGAATTGTAAACTTGAAATATTAAACTCGAAAATTGTTATGGACTCAAGGTATAACGGTAAATCTTTGTAGGAATACAGAATTTGTATTAAAAAGATATGGATTATTCAGTCCACATTTTTTTTTGTACAAATTAAATTATAAAATATAAATTATTGGATCAAGGTTCAACGATTTATATTTTTAATATAAACTCTAGATTATTGCAGAAGATTTGTGCTCCACAAGGTATACGTTTATTTGATGACTAATTGCTGAAGCATTACCTATTGCTTAGTTGTAGTAACATCATTTACAAATGGAAATATACTTATCCTTTCTGTTTAGTACATTCAGAAACCATAACCTACATCCCTTTGCATTGTCCTTTTGCTTTGTTGTATCATTACTGTAGTGGATTCTCCTCGCGTGGAGCCCACAATATTAAATGAATATGATTTAGGAAATTATTGATGTCTTAATTTCAAATATAGGACTCCTAATTTCGTTAGTAGTAGGATTTCAATTTATTAATAGTGGAGTCTAAATTATATTAAATAAATAGTTTTTTTTTTTGAGGTAAAATAAATAGTTTCTTAGTTTCACTCGAAGTAGGAAATGTGCCTATAAAAGTGAAGGGTGCTTTCCCTCTACCACAAACAATTGTGAGTAGCGCCATATACTGAAGAAAGGGAGAGAGATAGAGAGAGGGAGCATTCTGAGCAGTTTATCTATGTAATCGGTTTGTTCTTCAATTATTGACGGTGATTTTCACATTAAAAATTTGTATTTTCTTGCAGTTATTTCTTTCGTGCATCTTGAGATATCTACTAATAAAAATATTACTTGCCCAAATTAGCTCTTGGTAGATTCTCTCAAGCGGGGAAAGGATTAATTTATTCCAAAACTTTTCCCAAGAATAAACCATATGATTGTGTCAATCTTATATCTGATTTCACTGACAAGGAATCAAATTATTCATAAAGGATCACAAAGCAAATCCTAATATGGCAGTTGAAATAGTCCAACAATTGATGCATCAGTATCAACTATAGCTCGGAAGCAAAATCAAGAGATGGCTCATTCTATGACTCTAAAAAATAGCAGAGAATTAGAGAACAATGAGCAGCATGACATTATGAAGTAGGGTTAGTCCATATTAGTGTGGATTAGTAGGGGTAAGAGGAAAAAGGCCATCACAAGGTCATTTTGACTGTGAGATTTAATGATGAGCTATTTGGGATATATATGGATGTGAGATATAGATGTCAGTTTTTAACCGTTCATTAGTTTTTCTCTCATTTAGTGGTCTGTTTCTTCTATTTTATTCCTACATTTAATGGATATTAAGTTTCAATTTCCATTAGTGTATTATTTGCATTGATTCCCCAATCTATTGTGATCATTGAAGTGGCAACCATTTATAGTATGGTTCATACAATTTCTCCTGCAAATACGAATCATTATCTTTGGTTTCTAACATTTTATCATAGAAACTAAGGCTCAAAAGCATCTGTATTTGTTTATCTAGTTTTGGTGTTTACAAAATTTTTTATTTGATGCAATGGTTGGATATATGTTTTTCCACATTAATTTTTTTCATTTTCAATAAACTAACAAATTTGTTTTGTGTGAAAGTGAGAGTTACTTCTAATTTCAATAAGAAAACACTCTGCTTGGTTCTTCATCAAGTTATTATTCATATGGCCAGTGACTACCAAATGTTAATATATTTGTTTATGGAAGAAAAGGTACTTAAAAACAATGCCCTCATTTGACTTTCATCTTCATGTTCGAGCAGTGAAGGGACTCAATTTTATTCCTAATAGTGAATTTTGTTTGTCATATGGTGATATCTGCCTTTTTTTTTTTTTTAATTTGAGATATTTCTCAAGATACTCAGAATTTTGTCTTTATTAATGAACGAAACTTTTGGGTAATTTTGTGCTACAAAAGCTCACCACTAGTTGAGGACTGCAGCAAGCAGATCCTCTTTGTACAACCTTAATTTCTATTTTTTTTTTTTGTGGTTATTTTTCATGTTTACTTGACAAAGCTTAGGATCAGAATCAGATATTCTAAAGCTACTAAATAAGTTGTGATAAGTATGTTGAACTTGATTCCATCTCCTGAAGTTTTTTCTTGGCAAAAGATCAATTTAGAGAAAACTAAACTCTCTTTAGCTTATTTTCTTCTTGCGCTAATAACTAAGTCCCCACTTTCAACAAAAGAATACTAGATTTAATTTCTTGGATTTAGAATATAAAACTTGTTAAAGGACGAATTTTTTTTTTTTTTTTAAATATAGGGGACCAAGTATGATATTTTTTAATGAATGAGGAACTATTTTAATTTAAGCAATCTAATAAATGAGGAATTAAAATAATAATTTTGTAATAAGTAAGGGACCAAAAAAAATATTATTCTCTTTTTTAAAGTTAATTGCCTACTTGCTTGCTATGTTATGTTGAGGTTCAAGTATAAGTAAAATGCTCAAATTGAAAGTGAACAAACTAGATGAAGAGTACTGTATAAGCAGATTAATCCCATAGACTTAATATCTTTACATCTTATGCTATGTCTGAGAGTTTAAGGAATGATTGAATGGAATAGTCATTAATGACCTGACATGGAATGAAATGAAATGAAATGATTTAAGTAGATATGTTATTTGAGAGTTTTAATAAAGAAATGAACGTACTCCTATTATTTTTGTTTGAAAGTTATAATAAAATGAATTGAAAGTGAACAAATAAGATAAAGAGTACTATATCCATAAGCTTAATATCTTTAGATTTTAGACTATGTTTGAGAATTTAAAGAATGATAAAATAAAATAATCATTAATGAACTGACATGAAATAAAATTACTTAAATATATATATTATTTGAGAGTTTTAATAAGTGGATGGACTCCTATGTTTGGAAATTACAATAAACTATATAGAATATAATGACTCATTAATTATTTTTTTTTAATATTACTCCTTATAACATGAATATATAACTAATAATTTTATTATTGTTCAATATATAATATAAGATATAATAGTATTTTAAATTACTAAATCACTCTCTTTTATTTTTGACCCCCAATTTAAATGACCAAAAAAATGACATATTAAATGGCTAAAAAGAGTTTTGGAGACTCTCATTTGTCATTTTATTTCTTTCTTATAAAAATATATAAACTTACATTTATTTCAATTTAGTTATTCTATTCCTTGTAACTCTATCCCTAATAATCCATCCAAACATAGCATTTAAGATAAAGTGTTAGTCATGACAAAATGACTTGATTGTTTCAACCACTAAGCACGGTCAAGTGATGGTTAGAAGTCCATATATATTAAAAAAATAGTTTTTTTTTAAAATCTCGCACAACAGAAAAGATTACACTTATATCCTATATTTTGTTTGAAGTCCGACAAACTGAGTTTAAATTAAATAATTTATCATGGAACTCCAAAGGAGTGATTTTGAGTCTCCCAATTTCTTCTTTGCGGAAAATGTGCATGTATATGATTCATGCGCAATTCTCTACTTCTCTCACTTCATATACATGCACAATTTTAAAAAAAAAGTTGAGGAACTAGAGTACCTTCATAAATTATTTGATTCGGACTTTATCTATCTGACTTCAAACAAAATATACAATGTGAGTGTAATATTTTTCATTGCGTGGGATTTCAAAAAAAATATTTTTTTAATATACATGGCTCAAAAAGTCATAATTATTTCTTCTGAACTTTTTTTATTTTTTATTTTGTTTACACTTAAAGTTTAAATTGACTTGCATGAGATAGAGTAGAAGCGAGAGGAACTAATTAAGTTGTAATAATTTATTCTACATATTGAGAGGCTAAATGACCATATAGTTTTCTGTTCTTAGGTCTACTTGCATGCTTTTGATTTTTGTTTAATAATATTGCTTTTATCTTTTTAGAATTTTGATGTGAGATATGTACCTCTTTAGACACATAGTGAGGTGATATGAGAGCTTACATGTCTTGAAATTTTCAAAAAAAAAAAAAAAAGTTATGCATCACCTAAAATTTTAATAAGCCATTTTGATTTCCAAAACCTAGCACAAATCATATTAAAATTCACAAAAGAGAAAATAGATATTCACTTTCTGATAATTCAAGAATAAAAGTCATGCTTTCAAGAAAATTAAAAAAATTCAAAAAGAAACAAAAAGAAAGAAAGAAAGAAGGAAAGAAAAGAGGAAAAAAAAAAGTGCAAATAATTAATTTCATGAACTAACCTCAAATTATTTTATTTATGAAATCAGGTTAGCTATCAATTCCTTTATGCCATCACGAAAGTAATTAAAATCTATCAATAAAGATGTCATTTTGAAGTTCTGAACTACAACTTCGATCATATTATATTGTTTTTATAAGTTCACATCTTAAACATCATCTTATTTTATTGTATTTTTGGCTTAATTTAAATCCCTTTCATAATGTTATCTTCTTTTAAAAATTTTGATAGTGGCTTATTTAAATTTGTTTTCGTGTTGATTTTTAATAAACCTTGTCCATCCCATTTCACTTGACTAAGCCCAACAAAAATTTGAATCTTACATTGCATAGAATTCTCCTAAACTTTTGATTATATGCAACTAATTCCTTTAATCTTCAATTTGATAATGAACCACTGTAAACACGAGTTTATGAGCAAGTAAACACGTGATGTTAGTTAGCCAATTATTTCACAAATAAAAGCATAATAAATAAAGATATTATTTACTCATAACCCAAAGTTCAATGAGGTTATCTGCACTTAAAGTAAAATTTTAATGAAATTGTTTAAACAAAAAGTTAAACATTATGGAAGTCCATTTAATAACAATAAGGTTATTTGGACAAATTTAAAAGTTTAAAAAGTTTATTGTCTAAATTTTGAAAATAAAAAAATTATATGTACAATTTAACGAAATCGAGACAAAAGAAGAGGCCCATTAGGTGAGTCCAAGAATGGCAAGCCCGAAGAGAGCTCACCAGCAAGTGCAGAAGATTATTCCTTGTGAAGCATATTTGGTTACATTGCGAGTTGAGTTTGTCAAAGTGATCTATCGTGAGTTTAGATCTTCTCAATTTGATACTTTTTAATTTGTCTCAACATAAGATAGATATAGAAAAAGAGTGAGGGAATCTTACTTAAATAGTAAATCTCGAATATGTAAAACTTGTAATTTGTAAGAACTAAAATAAAATCAAAATTAAAAATAAAATGTTAAAATTGTATTTTTCTCTCTTTAAAGCTTACCACCCAAGTCAAATGAATAAACATAAGTTGTTAATAGGCATCCTGAGCACTATTCCATTCTTTTGTCCAACATGCCTACCTACCTACATATCAATAACTTCATCTATGGACCTTGTGGATAATAAGACATTGCAGGAAAGAGAATCTTAACTACTTTGTCTAACATAAACGTCTGCATGTTCAGGGTCAAATGAACAAAAATACGCGGGCAGGACAAAGAGGATGCTACTTTTGAAATTACTATGAAACAGATAACCATCTTAGTCCTTATTGACTCTTCAACTTATTTGTAATCTCCTTGCCTGCATTTCTATACATTGTTGCCAATTTATGCTAACATACCTCTTTCAACAGTATTCTTAAGGCCCATCTCATCTTTATGTAGGAAAAAAGAATGTAAATGGATAATAACATTAATGTTCCCACGATCTATGGAGGAAAAATTATCTAGTCATCTTTTTACTACCTCACTAATAATGCACATAAACATATATATATATATATATATAATTTGGCTCCGATTGGAATTCAAATTCTGATCTTTCATACCACTAAACTAAAATTCATTAGTAAAACAATTTATAATTTTAATTATGTTGAAGTAGAATAACTTTGATATATAAGGATGTTTAAATAAAGTAAATAATACTTACTTTAGGGATGTATGTATATGTAAATTAACAAAAGTTGTACCATGCAGATTGTCAATATTCGATACAAGGCATGAAATTAGGTTGATCATTGATAGATTGAATCTAAAATCACTTATATATATTTGGATGGGACATTAATCAACATCATTGTGAGATGTAATTCCAAATTGAATGATTGGATAATCTACATTTTACTCCAATTGCCTAATTACAGAATTTATACATAAACAGAATATCTCATTAAACTTAAAAACAAGAAATCCTAATTAAAATTAATTGCAAAAGAGGCCATATGCTCCTCAAATGGATTTCATGTCTGCATTTTCATCACAATCCAATGTTAATCCGTAAAGAATGTTGAAACCAGAAAATAGCATCTTGCAGCCAATTTTAACAAAAACTAAACATTTTCCTTTTAGTTCAAAATTCAAACACATTATCAAAAGTTTATACACTAATTACAATATTAGGTCCTTTATCCTAAGAGGTGATATTAATTTCCCACTTTCCATTGATTTTAAAGATGTACATGTATTAAACACATCACATTCTGTAATTGCTCATGAATTTGGTGTGAAACTCAATGTTAGTGGGAGCCATATTGAACATCATGAGGAAAACACGAGACATATTTAACACGCTTTGCATAAGAAAAGGACACAGTGTACAATACCAAAAGCTCAATCGCCGGGAAGGATTAACAGAGCTCCAATCTGCATTTCTCTAGGAGCACCAATTGCAGCAAGAAAATGAGAGATATGCGGACGGGACACGACCAGTTCTGCGTATGTACTCGGCTTGCTCTTCAATTTTTGCAGCTTGGCAATTTCTTTTGGCTTCTGCTATTGCTCGTTTCTCCTCGGCCTTGTGTCTTGCAGTTGCTAGTTTATTCATGAGCTTATCATGTGCTCCACTCCGCATTCTTTCAACCTCTACCTGAAATCGAAATATTATTGTGAATTACTTGATTTAGTCCTTGGAAATGCAATTTGTAGGGTATGAAGTTTGATATGGAGTTATTTTTCCCTATTAATGCTCGATACAGGATTGGAAGGGAACAAAAGGGAAAAGAAAATCATTTTCAAACTTCAACATTCAATAATCAAGCAGTAGTGACTCCAACGCATATTAAAAGAAAAATATGCGGTAACCTAAGCCTAAGCCCAGCAAGCAAACAAGAATTGTAATTACAAACCTTAATCGCCCAAATAATAATTACATTATTATATAATAAAAGAAACAATAATTTTCTCCTTATGCTGCCTTATCTACATATTGATATTCATTTCTGTACCTGTTGATTGCCAATATAAAGGCAAATAATACTAAATACCATCGTCACGTCAGTTTCCCCTGAAGGATAGCTAATTGTTCCATTGTCAAAGTAATTAACACCCTTGTTTGATTCTATGTTCTTTAGTCATTTGAATCTAGACCAACCGAAAACAATTACTTATCAGAACTCAACTAAAGACTTTTTAACTCAGCTACAAAAGATATTGAACCACTTTGGACCGACACTTCCACCCAAAAAACATCAGGTGGACTCTTGAATAATGTAACATCGCATCAGTACTGACAAAAGAATGTACCTGTCACACACTATGTATAAGCATTGCGGCACCATGTTATGCATTATAAGTGGAATAAAAGTCTGTTTAAAAGGCTATTCCACTGATTCAGAATCAACGTTAGACAATTTTCGTTACCACAGTTTAGAATGCTTTTGATTTTTCACAACATTAAAGCCCCCTTTAAATGTCAATATCTGAAAGTCCAGGTGTTCATATGTCAGGCATTTCCACCTGTGAAAACCAACATAGCATAGATCACGAAATCATTGTTGAAATACAGCTAGTGGTAATTTTTTCTTTTTGGAGATGAAAAATCCAGCCAGTGGTATGAATTTTAGTTTCTAAAATTTTTGCCTCTTCTTAGGTCACCTATCTCCAACAAGACAATAACACAGTCAATCCACTGTATTTTCTTCAATCCAGAATGAGACTTCATTTTTCAAAGTGTTGACAGGAGACTACAAACCTTTGTTGAAAACGTTCAGATGCATGCAATAACAAGGGAATTTCACTGTTGTTGGATAGAACTCCTATCCTACCTCCATTGGTGACTGCTCAGATGATGATGTCATATTATGTAGCAAAAAATGATTAAATAAATAAAGATACTTATGTCTCATGAATTTGCAGCTTGGATTACGAGCTTTCCCTACCTGAGTAGACACATTTCATTCCAATATAACCTAGAACTTTGATTGATAAAAGTAACAACAGTTTGAATACAGAATTATTATTCAATAAAGTTTCTAAGCTGATGACCAAAAAGGTAATCTCAAGTTATCAAGCAGAGTATATCCTTGTCATTGAAATCTCACATATATATTTAACTTTTGAATTAAGAAATCACATATATAATCATAGATTAACTACAATTGATCATCAGTAAAAGAAAAATAAGGAAATCAATAAAGTGAACTAAAATCTTTGACGCTGACTCCATGATAGATTTCCATAATCTGGAACTCCAGTCACTTGATCATCTACTTGAACGTTAAAATGTTCCACTATTTATAAGTTTTCACAAAAGTAATATACAGAAACCCATAGCGTCTTTAAGTTTTTAATCGCAATGATTAAGAGCTTTAATAAGAAACTCCCTGATAATCTTACAAATTGCCACCATCCTCTTCCAAAAGGACAAGCAGGCATAACAATAATGGCCTGATGTAATCCTCCCCCAAAAAAATAAAGTCATTGTCAAATACTTGTCCCTACTCCCTAGTTTTCTGCCTCCCACACACTATAATAACTTTTCTTTCATCTCAACATTCTCTGATAAAAAATGTCTCAAATGATGCACTTAACATTTCTTGAAAATAGATAGCAACCAGATGGCATCCTCTCTTCCTATAACTATTTGCCTAAACGAAGTATGTCCTCATTTAACAACTCTCAGACCAAAAAAAGGCCCTCTTCTTGTGGCGAAACATTGAAGCATTTGGCTTCTGCAATCTCATATGCCCACCCACGGCAAAAGGAAATTCTAAGAATTCTTCATGCTATGTCTATGACTCTACAGCAGCATCATCCTTACATCCTCTAGACAATATTTTTAGCCATTTAGTATGTATTAGGTCACTTTTACATCATTTATGCATTTCTTCAGACTGTGGTCCTTACTTTCAATATTTTCCAAATTATATTTAATGTTAGAATTAATACCCTAATCAAGATATCTTAAAGCTAAAGAATAGTTGAAACTGAATAGCGACAGTGTGAAGGCTGCCAGAAGATGTAATGAACAAAACAAAGATGCCTCTTGCAATCCAGCAAAATTTCGTATGTCAAGGCTTATATGGATTAACTTAGAATTATTTTTCCACAACTAGGACCAACTTTAGATAGTCAGATAACTCTTACCAACATTTGGATGGTATATGATACGAATCGGCCTCTCCCTCCTCTGAAAGCATATGTTCGCAGAAGGAAGAGAAAGGTTTCAGACCAAGTGGGGCCTTGAGAAGGTGACAGTAGCAGTTAATTGACGGTTCTGGGTAGTTAATTGGAAAGAGAGGCAGTTTTTGGTAGCAGTTATTATTTTATGTGATAATTATTATATGTTATTATGTTACAATTAAGGAGATAGGTAGTTATGAAGCAGTTAGTATGTTAAACTTGTAAATAAGTCCAGTAGCAATAAGGAACAGACCTTCATATGATTATATAAATTTATATTTTGGAGAGTAGTTCCCCTCCATACAGACTAAGAGTGTTTCAGATCCTGGCACTCATCCATCTTTACATTTTTCTATTATGTTCATTTAATTAATTCTGGAATTACTGGGCTCCTATCAGTATATCTCAGAAAAATCAGGACTGGAAGACACTATCCTGACTTTTGAACCAGAAAAAAAAAAAAGAAAAAAAGAATAGACCATGGTAGAAAGAATAAAATTGATAATAATAACAAACTGCATATACCTCAATTTTCCGCATCTCAGCTTCTGTTTTTGCTTTCTGGTGATTTTCCCATGCCTGAATTTTCATCTCCTCACGCTTAAACCTGCATAATTAATGCCACAGCTTCTTGCTTCAGAGAAGATCTGGTGCGTAGCAATGCAAATTATTCTTAAATGGTTTTGATACTCATTGTGATTTGTGAATAAGTCCCAAGTTCCAGTTATCCAGACAATAGAAGAATTTTATTAATCTTTCCTCATTTTGCCACAGACAAAAAGCACATCTAGGAATTTATAGATGGTGGCAAACAAGTCAAGTTTTATCAACATCATAGGTAGGTCTCAGAGGTAGAAAGGACTAACAGAGATATCAAAGTCACATGCATACTCAAGAGATCCACACCTCACCAGTAAGTTCAGGCCCTTAAGTTCTTTCTTGTTGCTTTATCAATTTTTACTTTACCCTGTTTTTCTTCCTTTGATTCCATTTCTTTTACCTTAAAAAGAAATTGGATTATGTTAAGAAAAGGTAAGCTAAGATTTATGAATAACAAGCTTTTATGCGCACAGTTCACTCACAAGGACAGACCTTTTATATCTTAGATCACTGTATATGATGATAAGATTTTAATCACATAATTAAGGAATTAAAGCTAATTGCTCTTCAGTGCTGCTCTATGGTTTATAGTATCAATAAATTTCAACAATCTTGTAAGTTGTAACTGTATCTGTTTCCCCTGCTATTTCTCCGATTTCATTCTTTACTCTTCTCCCACTTACATTCTAAATCAGGAGATTATCTAAGATGGCTTGCTTATAGAATATTATATTCAAATACCCAATTAACAAGACAATAGGAGGAAGCCAAGAACATAATCAAAACTCAGTGACAGATCATCAAAAGAAATGTTGTGGAAAATACAGCTTTCTATAGAATTGATCATCAAAAGAGAGTGATCGATTCAGATTTCTCTTTGCAAAGATGCATGGATGTATTAGACAAAAAGAGTTAGGGTAATAAACAATAAATTCCATGCATACTGTTGACATTTTTGAGAACAGGTAAAAGGAAAGGAATTCAAAGATTAAAGTAAATTACCTGGCCATATACTTGGCCTTCTCTGCTTCCTCCCATGCTGCTGCACGTGTTTCAATGACACTTTTAGGTTGTTCAGCTGTTTTAGTTTTAAGTGAAGTGGAAGCATCTTTGTCCTCCTCCTCTTTGCTAGCCCAAGCAGCAATGTTCATTTTACCTAATTGTGTCCCAAGGACCATTATTTCTCGCCTTGTTTTCATTTGTAGCTCCTTTTCAGAAATTTCATTCTTGTTGAGATCCAAATGCTCTCTAGATAGATCAGTTAGAGTTGATGCAGGGACAGCTCTGCCAGGGGTAGACGGCCGAGAAGATGTTGGGCTTCGCATAGGTGTTGTTGCCCTTACAGGTGTACCAGTCCTCGACGGTTCCTGACTAGCAATAGGGGTCATCTCTGTGCCCATATCTCTCATTGATACAGACCGAGCTGTTGAAGGGGGAGGAATGAATGCTGTTGCACTCTGGATGGCAATAGATGAATTATGCTGGCTGAGACTAACTGCCAATATCAAATGACAAAGAAAAAAAGAACAAACCGAAGCAATGAGTTTTAATACAGTTTCCATGGTTCCTTGTCTAAATTTAATCACTGATTTAAGTTAGAAATGATTTATTGCAAAGAAATTATGTACCCAACATTGACATGTTTTAGTTAAAATGTTTATTTTGAGATGCAAAAGAAAGCAAAAACATAACCTGCCTTTTTTTCCCTATATTCTGCACACGGTCACAGTACACCTGGGTAAGTGGCTTCTTCATTGCTCAATATAAGCAATATATATAAAATGTACAAACAGCTCAAGCACTTTGTTGTATAAGAGAGCTGATTCATATCAGTTTCTATCAAAATTTCATTGACCTAGGTTTAACAATATATACTTTAAAAATTCAATTAAATAGAAATCTCATTGGTACAGAAAGTGTTAAGGAAGCTTTATTAGTTAATTGAAGGAATTTACTTCCTGAAATTTACCTCGTATGCAAAGTATTTTAAAGTTAGAAATCATAGTTTGGTCCCAAAAAGAAAGGTTTTTAGATGACCAATTCTTCTGACAGAATAATATCCTCACCATGATTAAAAAAAATCCAGATAAAGCAATTGTTGGTAATCATTTGTGAATATATTGGGAATCTAGTTCAAGAGGCTAGAGGCCCATATTATACTTTACAATAGCCCTTACTTAATTCCCAAGTGAAAATAAATAAACAACTAGTTACTTATGAAGCACAACAGCGTATCTTGGAACCTCATCCACATCTCAGGATCAGCAATTCTGACACAGCTGCCATGAAAACTTACTTTTTGTTAAACTTCTTAGACCCACATGCTTTTTTTTCCCCTTTTTTCTTCTTTTTTGGTACATGGCAGCATGAATAGTTGAACTAATAAATCCTACAAACTACCAAAACCCCATGCCACTAAACTACACCAGATGGCTTTCAGAGCCCACCTTTCTAATCAATAGTCAGTTCATGTCACTCCCAAGAAGAGGATTATGTCCAGAGAGAATTACAATCCATCTTACCAATTTGTCTATGTCTATATCATTTATTGGAAAATTTTGTTGTAATTCCATTGTAAAAGGCCTAAGGAATCAATTTTACTTGATATCCACTTTGATGGGAAGTTCCGCCTAGTTTATTAATTGTCTACAAGCCCATGCAGAACTTCATAAAAGAAGATTGCTAAAATATGAGCATTCTGCCGAACATACAGGGAGTACTTAAGAAACCACATGCAAATATTGCATAAATAGCAACAAATAAAAATTAATATAATTCCAACTATATACTAAAGTATGTTTTATCTGGTGACTCCACTAACAAATTCTCAAACAAAATTACAAGCTTACCATAAGAATCTGCAATTGCATAAGGGTCAGCCTCCCAACTCACAAACTTTTGTCCCCCACTTTCCATCTTTGTTTGATTTGTATCAATTCGCTTGGTATCTGGTTCCTCTAAAGCAACTACTCTTTGATCTGGAACTTCAACAACTACCTTCATTGATGGTTGCCTTCCAAAACCAAGATTACCAACCTTACGTGATCCTACTTTTTCACCTTGGACCTGGGTCTGTCCTGTCTTGGGCCTGTTTGAAGTTGGACTTGCTATCCACTTCTGGGCATCATCCCATTTAGATGGTGCTGGTTTTGAAAATGGTCCCAAAGGAACTCTTTGTGGAGCACGCTCAGCCTTTTGAAATTCAAACATTGACGAAGACATACTCATACTATCATGCCCACTATCGTAATCCAAAGAAGGTTCTTCTAAGATCCTATGTCTTGAAGTGACTGCTCCATTACCACGATCAGCAACTTTGTCTGAGCTAAAGGAGCGAGCTGTAGCTAAAGTTGAGCATTCAGGAAGGACGCTGACAACATCCACGTCTTTGCAATGATCAGAACTGCTACCACCTGTAATAGATATGTACCACAAAAGCTTGCTAATATGCACGTTGTTTAATGCAATAGCAGATCTTCAACAATAAGAATGCTGAATAAAGCTTGGAATTTATAAAATCTCTTCCAAACAGAGGAAAAGTTTCATACAGTTGTTTCCCCATATCTTTATGAACTGGCAAGTATATTTATACCAATTCTATTTCCTTAGTTTTTCTTCATTTTCTTGATTTTGTCCTCCTTGTAGTAAAATGTATACATCATGCAATGTATACATCATACCAGATGATATAACAATGGTGAAGGTACCACACTCAACCAAATCTCATATTTTGAGACACCAACATCTCAGATTCACATTACTATTTTTCCATCTATGGGGAAAATGAAACCAAGAAAACAGCCAGACCTGATTCATCAATGTCAGAATTGTGAGATCTCGTAGTGAAAGTAGAATCAAGTTCTTCGTCGTCTTTCCTCTTCTTCTCCACTCCCATTAGCATATTCCTCAATTTTCCGGGTGAAAATCCCCCAGCACCCTGTAAAACCAAGTTCCCATAAAACCATTTACTTCAAAAGACAGATTCAAGAACAGATTTCCATCAAACTGTCACTACGCTACTTTAAACAGACAGATCAAAGAAGACTTCGCACTAAACGCGACGGAAACAAACAAATTTGAAAAACCAGTTCGTAGCATAAACCATTGGACAAAAAGAATGCTAAAATTGACAAAAAAACGCGAGGAAATAAAAAGGGGAAGCGAATGAGAGAGAGAAAAGCACCTGAGGCTTTTGGATCCTTTCATAATCCATATTTGACAAGCAAAAAGTCTGGCCTCTGTTGGAGCAAACTGTACTCCTTTACAAAATGCAATGCAGTAACTAACCTTCTCTCTCTCTTTCCCTCAACGGAAGTATGTCTATGTCTACCTTTCAAGCTTGGCTTGCAGAGCCTTCCTCCTCGTTGGCTCTCTCTGAGCAGAGCGACGACGACGGTGGGCAGACAGGGACAAGCAGAAAACCAGTACGGCATCAGCTCCCATGCGATGCTTTTGTGGTCCAGTCCACTACACTACCCAGTCCTCAAGTATTTTATTTTGTATTTTCATTTCTATTATTTTTTTTAAATTTTTGACTGCCATTAGAATATGAGCTAGATCTTTCAACTCTAGGGAGAATGCATTAGCACTAGTCGTGTTTAGTCATTGGTCAATGTATCCCTTTTGTTGCCAATACACGTGGGGTCCACGTACACATTCAATGTATACTTGCATGTATACCAGAATTGCTCTTTTTGTCGCTGCTTTCAATGATTTGTCTTTTAATACGATACTTAGAATTGTTAAAATAATGGTTAATGAAATTTATTTGAAATAGTTATAAAATAAAATTTTATATAAGGATCATAACTTGCTTTTAATATTATTCAAAGATATTTAATTATATAGTTTTATTTAAGGGCCTGAAAATGTCATAAGATTTATTTTATGGACAACAATACTCCTAATTTTATTAACTTAGCTCAAAACATATTCTGTCAACAAATATATTTTTGTAATTCAACCCAAATCTTCATCATGCTCTAAAAGAAGGCATGATTTGAAAGGAGGTTTGGTATTGAAGTTTAAAAATTTTGCAATTTTCTTGGATAAATTAGGATTGATAGAATTTCTCCTTGAATTTGAATATTCATTATTTACATACTTAATTTGTTACTTCCTTTTTGTTTTTTTATTAAAATTGTTAATTTTTTTTCTAAAACCTCAATCTCATTATTTTGCTAGCAACTACTCACTTTCACCTTCTTCTCCATTCGAGTAAGGAACGAGGAAAAGTCATATTTATTTTAAAAGAATAATCTTTTGTTAAGGAAAAAAGGAAAGGAATAAACAATGAAATCACGATATACGACATTGAATATATAAAATTAGTCAAACCCATTTATTAGCTTAAAAAGTCTTAAAAGTAAAAAATTTTCATTTCAATGAATGGAAAGAAATGAGATAAAATTAACGAACTAAGTAGTATACATAAATACAAATATTGGTAGTAAAATTAATGTGTTTTGTTTACATAAATGTAGAGATCCCAATACATGATCACCTAAAATGAGAAAATGCCACCTCAGTTCGATGAAGGTATATATTAATTTAGTTGTTATCACCGTTGATTTTTACATTTGTTATACAATCTGGTTTCGCCAGAGTTAAATATGATTTCCTATTGTTGAATTTTTCATTTGCTACTATCTAACTTCTAGTTTTAACATCTATTATATTCATAAGTAACTCTAGCTCTAGTTACCCCTAGATTTGCATATACATATCAATTTAGTTGTTATTGCTGTTCATTTTTACATTTGTTAGTACTTAATTTTTAGTTTTAACATCTATTATATGTACAAGTAACTTTTTTTTTTTTTTCACTATATGAATTTGTGAAAATTATTTGTGAAAAATCTTAAAATATCTTCAGGTCCTTCATTAGAATTACGAAAATAAAAAGATCTGAATTATATTAAATGCAACTTAAAGTTTGTAAAATTTTCCCCAATTATAATGTGGTTTAATAGCTTTTTTAGTTTAAAAAAAATGCTTATCGTAACTTTTGAAAGTTAATTAACATGTTAAAGATTTAGAACTGTTCAAATAAATTGTTGTTTACAAAAAGTTAGTAATAATTGATGATAGTTTAAAGTAATTTAATAAAGGAATATTTATACATTTCTTTTCAAAGATTTGTGAGGCCTAAAGCTCCTTTCAGTCTCTGGATTCAATCATTGACCATGAGCACAGCACGTGATAATTCCATATCATATTTCTACATTTTATGTATGAACATCAAGGCTTTAAACAGTTTTGCTAGCTGAGATTTGAGTTAAAGTGCACTAAAATTAACATCTAATTATGTTAGCTTAAATAGGATTCCTTCCAATAACAATATGCTTTTAAAAATATAAGAAATGCACAGTTTGGAAACAAAAAGAAAAAAGAAAAAAAATTAGTAATCATAGTAAATAATACCCTTAAAGCGGTAAAACTTTATAATAAACTATTACAAATCACATTTTTTACACTTTCTTTTTGGTAACTAATAAGAAATAATTAGGTCATGCTTATTACTCTTAGAACATTTTGTAATCTGTAGGTAAAATCTTATTAGATCATACTTAGCATATAATTACGAAGTCAATTATAATCTAATTCAATCAGCCATGCTACACACCTATTCTTTAAGAACTCGAATCTAACCAAAACTTGAAGAACAGCCAACATTAATTGACTGAGTCTGGATCACCTTTGTAGATGAATTTGATGGTCAAAATTGGATCAATTTTTTTTATTTTAATAAAAATTACTTTTTTAAAAACATATATACTAATTTACAAAGATTTATTAATATTTTAAATTTTTTAATATAGAATGGTATCATGTCATAAAAAAAAAAAACAATTTCTAATAGTTTATAGGTTATTCTTTATATCTTAAGTTTATTTTTTTCCATGTAAGATAGTATCCTATTATAGAAAAAAGTATTATTAACTTGTAATAGTTTTTAGTCTTTTTTTACATTATTTTTTCATAATAAGATATTATTATGTATAAAACATTTAAAATATTAATAAATTTTTTTGTATTATCATATTTTTAAAAAAGTAATTTTTATTAAAAAAAATTTTCGGGCAATTTGGATGGTCCAGTTAGACTTATTGAAGAACGTGTGGCTACTAAAAGTGATCAAGCTCTTAATTGACCTATAAACTTTTTTTTCTTTTGCCAGAAATTGACCAATATATTTTAGACCTACAGATTCTATGAATTAAGGATAGTATGGTAACGACTATTAAATTTTGATTTAATAATTTATATTTTTTTCAAAAAGTAAAGTTTAAAAAATATAAAATATATGCATAATTTGATTTAGATTCAATAATTCATATCATTAATAAAGAATCAATAGACAAAGATCCAATTTCTAAACTCTAGGTAACTAAAACATTATCCGCAATCAGGCACCACAAAAATGGCAAAGTAGGGGCTAATGGTTTGGTGTAAACGCCCAAAAGGTGTGATGGAAATGGCCAAAGGTGGCAGGTGGCTGAATATGGTGATGAACAATGGTGGATGACTCTGCAAACAAAAGCACATGGTGATGGATGGTCAAGAGAAAGTAAGAAAGATGGTCCACAGAAAAGTTTGAGAGGTCCCACAGGAAAAAACAAAAAAAAATTGTGAGTGGTTTATTTAAATTGAAGCAATACTTTACCTAAATAGCGGCGGTTTCAGCCGCAGCCCAAGCCTTGTATGGAATTTTTTTTTTTTTTTAATACCACTAATATTAAAACGAATGTGCATAATATATGAGGGATTACATTTAAAGATGGAAAATTGAAATTGGTAACTTGATTTGATGGTTTATGTTATGCAATCTAATGATGCGCGGTGAAAATAGCAATGGTAGGCAATCTTGATGAGATCAAGTGCTATACAATATTTATATTATGCTTTGTAAATTATTGAACGAGAATAACTGCATGTGATCTTTAAGGATTCAAGGGTTCAAAAGACATAACATTAGTGCTGTTACAATATCTAATCCTATGAATTCAAGTGTCTTGAATTTAAATCTTTTACATTCTTTGAAAACTACATAGACATGATAGTTAAAATTGAATGAAATTCACAAATTTAATAGTTTACATTCAATATTGAGAAATTAAATTTGGTAACTTAGTTATTAAAATTGGTAAAATATAAAATTGTAATCCAACCGTCACTATTAGCTACTATTCAAATGTGTGTATTTTCTTAAGAAATTTGCATATATTTGACTCTATTTCCTATAAATATTGAGAATTTTGGATTCAGACTTTTTTTTTATTTACATAGCTTAATTGCATTTTAATCAATATTTTATTTTTCATTTTGACATAAGTCTATTTGGTTACAAGAATCACAAATTAAAAAAAAAATATAAAAATAAGGATAAGGATAAAAGTGAGAAAAAAAGAAATTATATATCGTAATACTATAACAAAATAAAGAATAGAATTATTGTGAATTCCAATGTTTGGTTAGAGTAAAGTAAAAAGACTCAAATGCCCCTACAACTAGGATATATTTTTATTTGGTTTTTATAAAATTATTTTTTAATGTGATCTTTCATAAATAAAATATTTTTTTGATTTGGTCCCCATGATGTTTCTCAATTTTACGCCTAAAAAAATAAACTTGTTATCAATTATTTATTTTAATAATATATCAAAAATGTTTTTGATAAAGTAAAGATCAAATTTAAAAATACTTTATCAATTACAAACCATATTAAAAAGCAATTACATCGAAGGCATGATTACATGCTTTTGCTCCCAATACGGCAATACGTCCACGTCTCTCCTTGGCCAGTTCTTATCTGATGCATGGGCACGGAGTTTCAGAATAGATAACAAGGGTCTAAACGTCCAACAATTTCTCATTTCCTGGAATACGCCTCCTTTTCACTGGTCTATTGATGGAAGCCAGATTGAGAATCACTACTCCTAAAGGAATGACAATCTATCTACAATATTATACACCAAACATCAAAATGGGAATAACAACCTTTGCCATTCTTAATCTATCACCTCAAATCAGTGAACCAAAATACCATATTACATATAAATTTTTTTACATATATATATATATATATTCCAAAAAGTCATAGATGTTCAAAATGGTAATTTTCTTTTTGTTTCACAGGTTTGGAAATTAGAACAGTGGACAAAGATGTTCCCAAAAAATTATTGCTGCTTCCCCTATTTTCCGCCCAGTCTTCGTCCTTTTTTCTTTCAATTGATTTCCCTGTTTTCTTCTACTTAACGCCACTTTCTTTCTTAAAAATTCTGAAGTTCAGTTAAAAAATATTTGATATTAATTAAACCCTTTTTGGTTAATTGGTATTACTTTTTTTGGTAGTAGCGTACATCGATACTGTTTAAACTTTGATTTGTAGCTATTTAATATGATTTAAAGTTTGATTATTTTTTAAATAAAAGCTGGTAAAGCTTTCTCAATAGCTTGCCCAGATTTTCTGCCCAATCACCATTCTTCTTTTTATATAGCCGTTTTCCCTATATTTTTTTTTTTTGTCTCAACCCTATTTTCTGCCTTATAAATTATGAATTTTTGGTAAAAAGATTTGATATTATTTAAATTTTTTGGGTAAATTAACATTGTTTAAATTTTGATCTTTATCTGTTTGATATGATTTACAGTACGATTATTTTAAAATTTTAATGATTGAATTAAAATTTGAGTTGTTTTTCATTCTTCTTCTTTTTTTTGGTCTCAACCTTATTTTCCGCCTTGTAAATTATGAATTTTTGGTTAAAAAATTTGATATTATTTAAGATTTTGGGTAAATTAACATTGTTTAAATTATTATCTTTATCTGTTTGATATGATTTACGCTATGATTATTTTAAAAATCTAATGATTGAATTAAAATTTGAGTTGTTTTTCATGCGAGAGATTATTTATTGAATTTTTCAGTTTAAAACTACACAATTGGCCGAGCCTAGCTGCCGAGTTTTTACACTTGTCATTGTTTAATTCCAAACGAAGGTAAGAAGGGGTCCGTATCCAGGGTTTGTTTGATTCTCTTTCTTTGTACGTTCTTAGTAATAACATATATAATTATATGTCCTAATGGAACATCAAACATAATATGTTTAGAGAAGACTCAATTAAAACCATAGTTAATTAATAGGAATCTCAGTAGAGAATTTTGCAACGTACACCCATGTACTAGAGAGAAAAGGGTGGTAAAAAAAGAATTTTAAAGAGATATAAGAGATTAAGGTTAACACACGATAAAAAATCATTAGTTGTTTTATCATTTAATAGTAAGTAAATTTAATTAATTTATTTTTAAAATTAACCTCACTTCTCTAATTCTTTTTAATAATAATTAAATAATTAAAATAGATTTAAAACTCTTTTTATAACAATAATTTGATATGATAATTATTAAAAATTATGAGTTGTAATTTAGAGTTTGTACTTAATAGGCTTGTATGTAATCAACTACTTACTAATTACCTACAACTAATACGAATCTAATCCATTATAGGTTTACATTAATATTAATCGCCTAATTAACAATAACAAAAAAATTATTCTAATAATAAGATTAATGTTGATCCACAAAATAGTTTAATATTATTCCAACACTTAGAACAATTTTGCGAAATTGATAATAGGTTATAAAAAAAAAACTTATTTGAATATTTTGTTTTTGAAAATACAATCAAAATATAAAAAAATTGAGTTTTTGCTTGCTTATGTAACATATTATTATATATGGATTTGAGTTGATGTGTGTGCATTTATGTTACATATTCATTTTATGTATATATATATATATATGTTATATGTTTGATATATCTGTGTGCATGCATGCATATATATGTATGTATGTAATAAATTTATTATATATATACATATATGTATATATATATATATATTTTATATTTGTGCATATAAATAAATGTATGCCCGTGTGTTACTTATTTAGTATATAGCTTTGAGTGTGTGAGTGCATGTATGTGTTTTAATAAGGCCAAATTGAATATGAAGTTCATTCAAAACTTGGCTTGACATTATTTTAAATATTAATTTTATTGTATTTATAATAAATTTTATTATAAAAAATATTTAAAATATTAATTGTTTAAATTTTAATTATCTTCTATTTGAAATTGTAATTTTTTATTCTATTTTTTTTCATTTTAAATCTGAAGTTTTTTAATTTTTCTTAATAAAATGTTATTATTTTCATTAAAAAAGAATGAGGCAATTCAACTTGATCAGGTTAAGGATTAAGGCCTAAAACCTAAACCAATTACTAATTGACTGGTTTAAATCTGAAATCTTAGTTAAACTCAACTCAATTGTATCTAAATCCTTCTTTTATAAAATTATAATTTTATTATTATTGAAAACAATTTTTAAAAGCAAAGAAAAACATTTAGAAGGTGTTTTTGTTTTTTAATTCTAAGAAATACATAGCTTTTTTTTTTTTTTTTAAGTTTTTCTGAACAATTGATTAAAACACATTATCAAATAAGTTTTTTTTTTTTATTTCAGAAAACTAAAAACTGTTTTTAAAAACAATACAAACAAATCCGTAATCGCAAAAATTCCAGTGAGGTTCTTATTATTAATTTTTTATATAATTCAAACACGTAAAAATGTTTACTAGAAAATTTGATAGTAAGTTAATTTCTTAGTTCACAAAAAAAATTTATTGTCTTAATTCACTTTTTCAGCTATTAAACATTTTATTTATCCGTAACGTAATAAAACGAGTGATGCGATTCTTTGTTTTTCTGTTTTTTAAATGATGTGACTTCCAAATTCTTATGTGATCGACATTGTTAAACTTTTGGCATTTAAATGTATAATGTGAAATGACGCTTGGGTAACGTCACTTATATAATCCAAAATTATTTTTGTCTAATTTTAGAATTGAGGATAAGTGATTTTAAATTAATTTGATTTTTAAAATAAATTTTAATTAAATGTAATTTTGCATGACTATAATTTATATTTAAAAATAAAAATTAAATTTTATCATTAATATAATTCATCTAACACAAAAGTAATTTTTTTATTTTACCGTTTTGACAGAAAAAGTAATTTTGGGACAAAATTAAATATTTAATCATACAAGATTGTTTGTTAGCAAATTCTTATTTTAACATACAAACTTATCATGTTCGATCAAACAAAATATATGGCACTCATTTCGTTCAAAAAACTTGTAAAAAAAAGAATAAAAATTAGACAACATTAGATATTCTTACACTTAAAATTTAATAACAAAATTTTGTAAAATATGTTCGCATGTTATATCTTTTTGTTGGAGAATAACGACAAGCAGACAAGCAACTTAATTAATAATGGAAATGAGTTATTTGGTTCAAGCCAAGGCTATATCCTCTTTGTCCTCTCTGTTCCTTTATACCAAGTCTTTGTAATTGTGTAATTAAAATATTATATATTCATTATATTTTAATCAATAAATAGTATAATAAAAATATAAAGAATTACATATCATTTATTTTGTTTTTGCTTATGCCAAAGTGAATGTCACACACCAATCAAAAAGTGTGACCGGCATGACAAGTAAAGCATAACTCCCCTGTGTGAATCAATAGAAAATCATACATCTTGATGAAAAAAAAAAATCACAAACTAACATATAGAGAATACGCAATCACACCAATTAGTTACTATACATAATCCATAGGAAGTTAAGATACACATCTAATACACTACGTGACCTTTGTGTGGAAATTGCGGCAAAGTATTCCTTAAAATATGGACTATCCGAAGTTTTCACAAACAACCACACATATCATAAAAAAAATATAAAGAGCTCTACTCTCACAATGGTTTCCAGTCGAATATATTTATATATAACCTACAAAACCTTCCTTATGACATATGGAACCACTAGAATTCAATATATACATTAATTACAACAGAAGAATATTTTTGTCCTTTCAGACAATGAAGGGCTTACCAAGAGAAATCTAACTTGGCGCTATACTGCAAAGGGGAGGTCCATGCTCGACACTATTAACTGAAAAATGTAAATAAATAAAGGTGAGTAACAATTACTCAGTGAGTAAATACTCCTAACTATATTGATAGGGGAATAGATAAGGGTGATGAAATATTTCACAATCATTTTACAAAAAAGAAAATTAATAATAAACACTTATAAACCTTGAACTTTCAACATATTGCAGTAGAAAAACATCCTATAGAACCAAATAGTAAATTCGTAATTATACCAACAATTTGCTAATGATAGCATTACAGTACAGTAACAGTGATAAGCAAAATGACTCACATACAGTCAATGGTACAACATAAAGCCTTAGTATAGTATATACAATTTATAGTTTATCATGGCTAATGCCTATTGCTATTAGCTACAGGGTTCTATATGAGATGAAATTTACAAAAAAAAAAAACCTTATTCATAACCATGAAATCATTACTAATATATTTAAACAATAAAACTCTAAATTTCTAGAAAATCAAATACAGACAACATCATTCGGTATAACCAGTTTATTCCAAATATTCTAAGAATAAAACACAATTCACCTTCCTCAAGAGGTTTCAGAAATCAGATAGTATTTTAAGTCTTGTACAGAATTCAATACAGTTGTAATTGAAATTTTATAATCAAATCTAATAGAATTATGAAGAAATCATAATAATTCTGAAAAAAGAAATAGCCTATCTTAGGAAGTTTGCTCCCAGTGCATCAAAGCGTATAGAAATACTAATTTACAAAGAAAAAATTTTAAAATACAAAAAATAAGTATAATTAATAATATCTACTCACTTGAAGAAAATGATACCAACCTCTTCTTAACCTTGTTATCAAATCCCCTTGTTAGCAATTGTTTTAGCCTCTTATAACATAAAATAAAATGCACTTAACATTCATAAAAAATGTTTACCATTTAATCCGTTTACTTACCTTTTTATTTAATCATTCATTCACCTTTAACCCGTAACTTCTTTAGTCTCACTTACCCCTCTTACCTCTCAAAATCTTAATAAATCAAATTTTTGGCTCACATTCATTTGATAATACTAAAAAATGCTTATGACTTTTAATTTTATTAATCTACTTCATTATGCACTTATTAAAATTCCAATAAGGTATCACCAATGCAAATGTCGCCATCGAGATTATTCAATTAAATTCCAAAACCCTTTATTTAACTTTCATTATTATTCAATGCTATTTAATCAAGTCCCATAAGGTCTTTCATTCAAATTTCCTCCCTTTTTTCTTTGTGAAAAATTTAGAAAAAATAAGGAAAATTAGTAATTCAACTTATAATTCAATTAAAACTTCTAATAGTATTAAATCACTTCTTAGATGTATAATAATATTTGAGAAGCCTAAAAATTCAAATTTTCACCCAATTGCAAGATTACACATACACCAAATTTGTGGTTTTTCAATTTGGTAGTTAAAACTCACAATTGATTTGTGATTTCAACGGAGAAAGACCCGAAAATCATCCACGAGGTGAAACCCCAACTCAATTTAATGATATTACACCGAATTAAGCTTAATTTCCTCACTTTCTTGCTTAAATAGTGAATTTTGCGAATGAACAGTACTAGAATTAGGGTTTCTTCAATTTTAGGTTGTTTTGATCAAATTAATTGGTGATTATGGCAGAGAGTTGGCTAAGATACATAGAGAAATTGAATTACTAAGCTAAATTAGAGTAAAACACACCTAAATCCTTGAAATTTGAACTGGAAATCACACCACTATTCACCACAGTGGGAGTTGCATTTTTCGGCAAATTGGTGGCTGGTGGAGGACATTGTGATGCCTGTGAGGATGCTGGGATGCTGGACATTCACTGGCAAGGTTGAATGATGGCTAGAAATGGTTTGAGCGTGGAGGAGCAACGTGCATAGTGAGAAATGCTGAAAAGAGAAAAAATGACGAGATGAGTTGTCTGAAGAAGAAAATAATTCACTTAGGACATTTTGATAATTTAGTTGGGAATATTTTGCATTATTAGATCAAACTTTTCCTTTGCAAATACTTGATTTCCATACTTCGTTCAATTATAAGTGCTAGAAATGCACATGATAAAACTTAAATACACACATTGATTGTTATCTCAAATAAAATTTCATTTGCATCTACATTTAATGCTTCTTGAAATTTCTTTTTGAGTATTCCATCATCATGTAGATTTTATGCTTATCTCAAGTGAATTTTCTTTTATTCTTCAACTCTTAAAATAAAATAAAATAAAATATTATTTATTATTATTGTTTTATTTTTATTCTTTTTTATTCTTTGGGTATTACAGTGAACGAGACATCCTCTCGATTAAAACATCATGACACTAACTTAGCATTCTCAAGCTTTGCTCACTCATAATGTGATTCTCTTATATGAAAGCAATCATTCATAAACCTTATAATTCCATATTCCTACCTGAGTTATTTATGGATCATTAAACACAAACTTGAACACCCTTTAATTTATGTTAAAATATTCTAATCATGAAACAACCACTAACATGAACAACTTGATTTCTTCACAAAAAACTAGACAAAAGGAAAACAAGAACACTAAGATTTTTATCAACAGAGAAATCAATATCCAATTGGAAGAAAAAAAATTTATTTATTTTTTTGCATGTCAATTTATACATTAGAATGAGGCGAGAGGATTTCATGTAGCAAGAGTTATTAATTTTTTTCCGGTAAATATTTGAATCATTGAATTTTCATTTAATAGTCTAGATATGTTATTACAAAATAGTTAATTTTTTGAGAAAAAATATCTAGATCGTTGGATTAAAATCTGAGAGTCTAGATCTAGTAATGAATAAAATTAAGAAATTTCATACGGTAGGGGATCTCAATTTTAGAATGAGATGCTGGCATATATTGTTAGATTTCACTTTTATTCTTTAAGTTCATTTAATTTCAATTTAATCTTTTAACTTTAACTTAAATTTCACTTTCATGTTTTAATTTAATTTGGTCCTTTTAACTTAATCTCAAATTTGACTTTTGCCCCTTTAGTTTTCATTCTTCTAGTTTGGCCTTGAATTTTCAAAAATTACTCAAATATTATGTTCTCTTTTTTTATTTTTTTTTCATTTATCTAAATTGATAAGTCTAGTTCTATTTCTTATCCTAACTAAATTAATTAATACTTAGTAGACAATTTTTCTTTTTTGTATATTTGTTTTTCTTGTCCAAGTTGTTTTAACTTTTAAATTCGCAAAAAGCTTAAATATTTAAATCATTTTAATATGATGATGTTAGAAAAAATTTGAGTAGTTTTTCTACTTTAAATTAAGTATAAAATTCGAAAAAAATAAAATTAAGGAACAAAGTAAAACATGAGATAAAGTTAAGAGATTAAATTGAAACTAAATGAATTTAAAAATTGAAAGCAAAACTTAAGATAAGGTTAATAATTCAAACTAGAATAAAATGAAATTAAGTGATAAAAATAAAATTTAAAATAAAAATAAAATATTTAATTAAAACTAGATGAAATTAAAGAATGGAAGTAAAATTTTAAATAAAATTGATAAATTAAAAGTGCATTTTTTGCCTTTTATTAAATAATGTGATTTCTAAACTTTTCTATGATCATGGAACATTAACAAGCCGTTAGAGTTTAATGTATAATTTGAAAAGAAATTTGAGTAACACTTATTAATAATCATGTCGCTAACTTTATTAGGCCATGTCTCATGTCTTGTTTAACAAACTGCCAAAACAAAAATACAATTAGACAATTAAGATATTTGCTATGTAAAAGAATTGTTTATTGTTAGATGGTGTATTTTTTAAAATTTGAATTATTAAATAAAAATGAGTAATTATACAGTTTACAAAATTAATTTAAATAATCTGAATATATAGTTATTATAATTTTAACATTAAATTTATACATTTTCTTTTAAATATAACAAATTCAAATTTAATACTCTTGCATATAAACAAAACTTTAATAACAAAATGTTGTAAAATATATCATATCTTTCGTTGGGAAAACAAGCATACAAGTAACCTAATTAATAAAAAAAATTAAATGTCATTATCTTTTAATTAAAATATAATGAGGGTTTAATATTTTAATTATATGTGTATAATTAATATAAATTAAATTAAAAAACATCTCAACAAAAATATAAAAACATCTCAATGAAAATTAGTTTCTTGATTCAAGCCCAAGGCTTCGTCCTCTCCTCTCCGTTTCTAAAGGCAAAGAATGAGAAGCTGTGGGACACGTGGACGTGATGAGAAAGTGGTTCGAGATCCGCATTGATTTCTCACCCTCAGGTACACACCTCACAATCTACGATCACTTTTGAATTCTGTTTATTCTCTTTCGTTCACTGCCCAGAAAAAAATGGTGCTTATTGCTCCAACTTTCTACGTAAAACTAAATCAAAGCAAAAACATACAAATCTTAATTCTAGCTCGCTACTCTGTAAAATTGCACAGCCATAGTCCCCCACTGTATCATCAATCCTCCCGCGATCTTCATCTCCATGAAGTACTATCTCAAGCTAATGTTATCTGATTTTCTTCCAATTTATGATCGAAAATTCTGTTGAATGTATGGACTGTTCATTAGATGTCTGGGGTTAATTTGCGTTTGCGGTTCACGAAGCATCAATACTTCAAAATCGGAGTCATACTATGTTTGTGTTGTGTCACTTGTACTTAGCACGACGAAATATTCTGAATGTCATATTGATAATGCTGTAAAGTTTGCATGTTCAACATGACGCTTTGAAAACTGTATTAGAATTTAGGAATTAAATTTTTTGGCCAAAAGTGGAGTAAATTGTGAAGTTTGTCTTTGCTGATAGGAAATTTGAGCTTAATCTAAAAGACTAGAAAATCTTATTGGTTATTCTAGACGTTATAAGAATAATACCAAAATTAAGAAATTGAATGACAGAAGAAATCTGACAGTACCCATAAATTTGTTGATGTTTTGAACCTGCACTCCAGATTTTGAATTCAGGGACGGAACTGAAAAAAACATAGTGTGGATGACGAAATATGCTGCACCATCTAAAATCCAGTTTTCCAGTGCTTTTTTCAGTATCAGTTGATTCAAACCTGTAATTTTTTTTCTTTGAGCGGCTACCCCTAAATTATATATAAGTAGGTCCGTTCTGCTTACATTATATATAACTCAAGTATATTTTAGCTGACTTACTTTTCTAATTCTTCCAAGAAAAAAAAAACCTCTGAAGCTTTTGACTAAATTGTATAAACACGACAACGTACTTGAACTTGCTCTTTACCATCTTGCTTGAACTGTTGAAGACTCAATAGCATGTAGAGCTTTTTTTTCTTTTTTAGCAATTAGGTTGTGCAAGGCATTAGATCTTCGATTTATCTGATTATGTTTTAATCATTGTTGCCATAAAATTTAAGCGTTATTATTTCCAATATCTTACATTTAAAAATAGCAGAAGGGTGAAGACAATAGTGTGTGTGCTAAGCAGATGCTTCTTTGGAACAGAATGTGTTAAATATAAAGAAACAGAATCAAATTGGCTTAAACTTTGAAGCTCTTATTTCTATTTCTGAATTAGAAGGTTACTGTACAGCTCTGGGTATTTCACATTCTAATTCTTGTTCTGTTTTGACTTTTATGTATGTTATGCTAGATTGCATCCACAGAAATCATTCCATAAGAAGCATTGATGATTTACTCTAGGGGGCTGCTTGGTATAAGGATTCTTTTGGGTTTCTCAGGAGATCTATTTGGGAAACAATTTTACTATGTTTGGTACATGTTAAGTAAGGAAGCAACTTTTCCAATGTTTTCTTACACTGATATCAAACCAATATCATGGAGTAAATAGCACAAGCTTTCATGGAAATCAGGTATGAACTATTCGACAAATCTCCTAGGCATAAACTTTGGAACTTGATCAAGAGAGTGTGTGTAAGTGAATGCAAAGTAGTCGAAGGTGAAAGACACCCTTTAGACGTTACATCTAAAATGCAATAGGTCAAAGGCACTAAAAGTGCGTTAGCTTGAGTCAAGCAAGGTGCCAAAATAAGAAAAATGGTGAAAATATGCTGCATTGGAGGCCACAAAAAGCAACAAAAGCGCTGCCAGCACTTGTCATGGTGTGAGAAGTGCTTGGCTTATTTAGCGCCCTGCTGAATGCCATTAACATCACTGTGAATAGAGAGGAAGATATGGGTAAATTAGTAATATATACTTATAAGAACTACAATAAAGTTAATTTTAGTTTCCTGCATATACATACCAAGGTAATGAATGCCAGGGCTTAGGTTGACTAGCTAATCAAATCCAGTATGGGACATTAGAAATTCGTGTACCAAACATCACCTAAATGTACTATTACCTTCCAATAACATTGAGTATTCTGATATATGCCATTTGTTCACTTGGTTATTCATGCCTAATTATTATGATCATTGCAGGCCGGGAGGGGAAAGGATCCTAGCCTATGGTGTTTCTGAAAGAGAGGAGAAGACTGAAGCCACCTCTAATGTGAAATGGTTTGTTTCTGATTTATTTGGTGCTGACATTTTTAGCTGTGTGCATATGACTAGTGAAACCAGTGAGTGAGTAGGCTTAAGTGTGATGGATTTTTGTCCAAAGAGCATTGCAAGCTTCATTGATCTGTTGCAGAAAGTGCAGATCCATTGTCAGCCTCTCCAGTGCAAGTTTCTTCAAAGTCACCAAGGTCCCCTAAATCCCCTGGGTCCCCCAGAGTGCATGGTATGCACAGCACCAAGCAAAGTTCAAGCCATGATAGGCACCCGCGTTCTCCGAAAGATGGACGTCCAAAGAAAGGTAATGTCTTTTACCTCGAGTTTTCATTACTAGGTATCATTGTTCATAATGTGATTACTTCTTTTAAGTAGTTACCAACTTACCATATAGAATGTGTTATGAGATGATGCTCCTGTTTAGCATTGATTACTCTCTGATGTTCTGCTATCTTTTGAAGATGCATGTTTCATCAATTTAATCATTAGAAGATAATCACGATCATTTGACTTCCATATTTTTTAACTTCCATTGATATCATCTTCTGGTGAGTTTGTTAACCATTAATTAAGTCCAAAAGGCCAGATTTTATGAGTTTTTAAAAGTTTTTCTGAGTCAAATGATGGTGATTATGTTCTAAGGACTAAATTGTTGGAACATACTTCATTAATTCAAAGACTTAAATTGTGCCGATAAAGATTAAAGAGGAAACCTGTTTGATCACTTGACATCATCGTGGAAGATTATTCTAATTATTATGATTATCATACTTAAATGAATAACTGCATTATCTATATCTCATTATGCAGATGGTTCTGGAGGGAAAGGCACTTGGGGTGGATTACTTGATACAGATGACCCAAACTATGACAGTAGTGAGATATGAAGTTACCTATTTATTGTTCAGTACCAGCATATATTATTTGGGGAATTACATTTTATTCCTGAATTAAGGCCTAATTACAAATTTGGTACTTAAATTATAAATTGTACCAAAACAAAACAAATCTTCCAAACTTTGGGCAAAAATAAAAATAAAAAATTCCAATTAAAATTAAGGCAAGATACGACATGATTTTAACTGTGATGACAATGTGTAAATGTGTCATAGTGGGGCCACATGTGCTGGCTCCATACGAGCTTGTTTAACTGACTTTTAAAATAGGTTAAAAATTTCAATCTGACTTACCAAGTGAGTTAAATATGATAACCTGTTTAACTCTCCAAAAAAAGTGATAAGATTAAAAAGGTTCCTTTTGATAGCTACCTTGACTTGCAAAAAGCTTCTTTCTAGTTGCATTTTGGTACAAATTTTAGAAGACAGCTAACACATTAAGAAGTTCATATGTCAATTTTGAAATTAGCCCTAATTTGAGAGGATAAAATGTAACATTTGCAGTATTATTTGCACATGAGAATCAACAATTTGGTTGCAAATTTGTCTTTGACAATTGACACCAAGAAATATGAAAGCTTGCACGGTTTGTAAGAATGCGAAAATTCAAATGAAAGGAAAATAGCAGGTGATTTGGAGGACTACAAGAAGAAAGCTACAGTATTACTACTGACCTCGTGGAAACAATAAACGAACTTAGAGAACTTGGGAAGCCAGAGTATAGCTACTATTTTGTCAAAAAGCTTGTGTCCATGTCAATGGACAGAAACGGTAAAGAGAAAGAAATGGCTGCTGTTCCATTATCCGCTCTATATGCGGACACTATTGAGCCTTCACAAGTTCACAAAGGCTTTCGCAAACTAGTGGAATCTGCAGATGATGATTGTCGATATACCAGATGCAGTTGATGTTCTAGCACTTTTCATTGCCTGAGCTCTGGTTGATGACATACTTTCTCCTGCATTCTTGAAGAAACAGATGGCTCACATACCAGAGGATTCAGAAGGAGCTCAAGTCTTGAAAAAAGCCGAAAAGAGCTATCTAGCAGCTCCTATGCATGCAGAAATAATAGAGAGGCGATGGGGTGGTAGCAAGAATGTGACAGTTGATGATATAGAGGTTAGGATGAATAATTTGCTGATAGAATATGTAGTAAGCGGTGACAAGAAAGAAGCTTTTAGATGCATCAAGGATTTGAAAGTACCCTTCTTTCATCATGAAATAGTGAAACGAGCTCTTATAATGGCAATGGAGAGGCATCAAGTAGAAGGGAAACTGATATATCTCTTAAAAGATACAGCAGAAGAAGGTTTCATTAACTCAAGCCAAATGTCAAAGGGGTTTGGTTGGTTAATCGACACAGTTGATGACTTGTTGCTTGACATACCAAATGCACGAGGAAGTTTTGCAGCAGTTAATGTCCAAGGCTGCATCTGAAGGCTAGTTGTGTGTTTCATCTTTGAAATCACTCTCAATGGAGCCCAAAAAAAGGACCTTAGAAGATGGTGACATATCCGAGGTAAATAGTTGTTTGGAACAAGAGAACACAAGTTGTAGTGCATAGCTGAATGCCATCTTTGTCAAGAGACTCATAACCTTGGCAATGGATCGGAAGAACAGAGAAAAAGAAATGGCTTCTGTTTTGCTCTCGTCTTTGTATTTCTCAGCTGATGTTGTGAATGGCTTAGTGATGTTAATAGAGTCAGCAGACGACACTGCTCTGGATAATCCAGTTGTAGTTGAGGATCTTGCTATGTTCCTAGGCAGATCAATGGAGTTCTAGCTCCACAACATCTTGAAGAGCTTGGATCAGTGTTTTGGGCCAGATTCACTTGGGAACAAAGTTCTTCAAATGGCAAAATCATTGCTAAAGGCCTAGCTTGCCGGGGAGCGAATCTTGAGGTGTTGGGGTGGAGGGGGAACCAGTAGGCCTGGTTGGGCAGTGGAGGATGTGAAGGACAAGATTGGGAAGCTTAAGAAGAGTATGAATCTGGGGGTGACTTTAGGGAGGCATGTCGATGCATCAAGGAACCAGGAATGCCATTTTTCCACTATGAGGTTGTGAAGAAAATGCTTGTGACATCGAGTAATATGAGATATTTGATGGGATACTCAAGTGGTGTGGTTCTTCTCCCTTGCAAACTGGCTTTCAAGGGTAGGTTGCTCACACTCCCTTTGAGTCCTATTAGGTGTCAACGTAGCTTTATAAAATTTCAGAGGTAGTGAATGTAATTTACTCTTCTTTTTGACAGTGCATCTACTTTTTCTTGCTGTATGTTCGTGTTGTTTGCTTGCCTGTTGCAATCATAGGGAGACCAATAGTGCTATGGAATTAAATTGGTGAGATGGTTTTAGATTGCTGCTTTCTCATCTTTTCAGGATATCAATTCACAATTAAGCATTTAAATAGATATGGCAATTAAACCATTTTATGGTCGTGAGTGGTTTATAAATACAGTTATTTACAAGTGCTTGGTTGGTATCCAAAATTGATGTGGTTATTGCTGATATTTCATTTTCCCTTTGCTGGTTCATCAAGAAAAAGAGTTGCAGGAGCTATTCATGTTTAAAAATGGAATGTCAATAATTCATATTTGGGAACTTGTGAAATGTGTCAATTAATTTGCTCTATTCTCTCTATGATCAACTGTTATATATAAAACTTAGTATGATCATATCCGATTGATTCTATGTCATTTGCAGCTCAGTAGTTACTCCGAAGATGCAGTAAACTTAAGAGGTTGATGCGTTGAAATTAACATAAAGATAAAATTAATAATTAGAATAGTAATGAGTAAGGTTTTTACTTTGTATTTTTAAAATATGAAGCCAATATTGGTCTGCTTGAGTGAGGCTTCCGAGTGATAACTTTTATATCGATTGTTGGAGCGGTAACCACTAACCAGTGGCTATGAGGTAATATTAAAGAAAATCTACCAAATTCACCAGTCAAAAAGATATCAGTCATTTGATGCTGTCAAACTTCTTCGGTTTTTGGTTTATTACATTTTTACGGATGGAAAAAATTAAAAAAAAGAACTAAACTTATTGTAAATTTTGTAAAAGTATTTTTTTTTCTATTTTTCTCTACTTTTAATCTTCATTGGATATAAAATCTGAATTCGGATTGTTCATATAAAGTGGGAACGTCTATTTATGAATAGTAAAAATTAGAGATTGAAGATAAAATAAGTGAGTATAAGGTTTATTATTATTATTTTCATCCATCCACTATTTTTTCTTTATCCCTATCTAACTACACAATATGCCCTTCCAGCCCAAAATGCAAAAGATGTAAATTTTCATTAGCCATGCAATCCCATAATTAATTAAATAATAACTAAGTGGGTCTTTCGTGTATTTGCACAAATACTCCAAAAAGAAAACAACAAACAAGTATGCAACTTGAGATAGAACACGATTTACACAATACATTAACAATGTCCTACAATAAAACACTTTCGAAATTTATATAAATAGATAGATTGGTTAAATGTCGATACCCATATCTAATAAATCATGATAAAATGAAATTTTGATGTACCATATTATCTGAGACCAAGGACCCACTGATAGTTTAAGGACATTGGGTAAACGGTCCTCAATTCTAACCAATTTAACTGCCTTCAATTAATTAACGATCATTAATTGGCCATTACTTGTTATGTGGTTCACTTTCTTTCTCTAAAATTTTACTATAATTTTTGAAAAAATTCCAATCGAGAACCTTAAGTGAATATTAATTACAGTGAAAATTTTTGATTTTATAATTTTTCTTAGGACTAAGGACCTTTTCAGATTTATGGATGGACAAAAATACCTCTATCCTCAATAATGTTTTTTTTCTCTTAATTGGAATTAATTTAATAATATCCAGGGAATTCTCTTAGAAATTTTTCCTAATAGGAATTTATTTAATAATGTCTAAGACGTAATCGATTAGGGGAAACAATTGAATACTTTAAGAACTTCAAGAAGAGTTAACATGAGTATTTAAACCAATCTTTAAGCTCCGAGATAATTAGTACAATATGGAGAATCTTAGTATGTTTAGTATTCAGACAAATAATAGAGTAAAGAAAATCAATGCTAAAGATTAATGGGGGAGAATAAGAACTTCTAGATAAGAAAGAAAAAAAAATTACTAGGGAAGAAATTTACCAAGTTCACTATATTTCTTCATTAACTTCAAGAATTATTTTAGTACCTTTGAAAGGTGATAGTATACTCAGAAAATATTAACAAGAGTTTCTCTAGGAAAATTTAAAGGAAATAGGATAATGAGCTACAAGGGTTAAGTCCATTTGGATTTTTATTAAACTAATTAAATTAAGATACACTACTTCATGAATATCTAGAAGGAAGTTTTAGCTAAATATTTGAAAATTTGTTGATTGGGTTAATAAGATTTGGCTATTTAAAAATCAAAAACTATTTTATAGATTAGTAATTCAGAAATATTCTTCAGAGCAATTTAAGATTAGTTGTGAGCTAATCAATTTTAATTTTATATTTTTCTAATTAGCTATGGAGCACCGTTTTGAGTGAATGCTAATTAAGTTAGAATAATAGTTTATTAAGTAAAATGTAAATATTAGAGAAATAGTTATATTTTGGAATCAAATGGGGCAGCCAATTAATTAAGAATATGTGTATAATCACTATTATGGAATAATAATAATAAAATGAAAAAGTTTTAAAAAGGACCGGGAAAATAATGAGTAAATTTAAGTTTAAATTAATAAAACATACTACGGCATATTCGCAGCGAGCTAAGATTCGTAATACAGAAAATGCTTAAGCAAAACAGGGGAGACTTATTATAAATTCTTGATTTTCTCCATTGAATTCAATCAATACTGTTTTTCTTGTCCAGTGTTACACTTTATATATATGTATACACACACACGTGTATATATATGTATATACACACACACACAAACACACACACACACACACATATATATATATACTTATTGTTTAAAAGTAAATCCTAGTGTGTGGGTGTATATATATATATATATATATATATCTATCTATATATATATATATATATATGAGTGTGGAAAGATAAATATAGGAAGATTAATATACTTTATATAGAATTAATTTGAAGCTATAGAAAATAAAAAAAAAATGCAGATTTATCTTAAGGAAAGTAAAATTAGAGAATTTCAATAGACAAAATGAAATAGAAGTTAAAACAGAGTTTTACATAAATAGAAGGAAATGCAAAGCTAGGACGATCAGAAAGATATAATATGATGATTCAAATTTATCATGAGATAGATAGTTATTTATTAGGGCACACTATTAATATTAATTTCAGTATACTAATTCAAGTAGCTAATTATAATAAGACATGGCTTAGGAAAAGAATGTAATTATCGAAATAAAAGAATATTCTTTTAATCAAGTAAATTATACGGAAAGGAAATAAAGAGAGAATTTAGAAAAAATCTAGAGAAAAAAATGAGATAGAAACAGAACGAAGGAAATTTACATAAAGTATATATTCCTATGAGATGAGAAAGTAATATTTATATTGTAATTTCACCTTTATGTTCGATATTGGCTTTACAATTCTAGAGGACAGAAATTGCTAAAAGTAAAAGAGTTTGTGGAACAAAAGTGATTTGTGCAATGTCAGATAGTTAGTTACTTATTTTTGATATTTCGTTTATGGGAATAAATTGTATTATTTTTATTTGTAATTTGTGCATTTGATTAATGAGTATATGGGGTTATGAGTTAAGAATGTGCTAAACATTATAATTTTGTCCTAAGCTTAGAAATTAGAATCTTAGGTAGATTCTTTTTTGAGAGTTTATTGGATAATAACTATCATTTAAAGTTGAAGATAATTTGGCCAAAAATTTGTTGAAGATGATAGTACATAATTGAAAGAGTCCAATGGCCAAGGATCGCTTGAAACATGGTGGCTATTTAGTAGGAAAATGACAATGTTAGGAAAATTATTACTTGTTTCATAAAAAAAATATTCATCAAAAGTTTTTCTTCTATTTATATTTTTCAATATTTAAATATTTGGATTAATAAAAAATTTTAATTATTCCACATACTATATAGGTTTACCACCTGTGTCTAAATATTTGTAGTGTTACGTTAGTTTCATTTTTAGATTAAAACAAATTATTGAATTAATTCAAAATTTAAAACATTCTACTCAATAATTGAGATACGCTAGTTCAACATTAAGGCATCTATATATTTGGAGAAACCTTTTCATCACATGTAATACATGATGGTGTAAAACTCATAGTGGGACTACAAAATGCTTATTGATGAATTTTATTGTCAAAGATTAATGCTTCATCATTCAAAACCCTAACGTAAAACTATGACATGATAGACAAACCATTTCACTTCCAAATGCTTTAACCTTTCAAGCAAAAAAGAGATTGCAGTTTGTACCACATGCCATCCAGGAATTGAAAATACGTATACCTCCATGTTCTATGGTAGAGCAAAGGACCCACCACTACCCAAAATCCTGTAACAAATCCTAATGCCAAACTCACAAAAAACCAATTGATTTCATTTCTATGATAAGCTTTTTTGTCATTGTGATCAAACCCATTTGAATTTGAACTGCAACTATTGCTGATTGGAGGACCGCATAGATCGTTACCAACAAAACTGGATGCTTCAAAGCTCTGCAATTGAGTCCCTGTTGGAATCTTTCCCTTCAAATTATTGTAAGACAAGTTTAACACACTCAGGAAGGTTAATATGGATATGCTTGGTGGGATTTCACCACAAAGATGATTCCTTGAGAAATCCATAGACTCCAGTATTTCCATATTTCCGATGTTTTGAGGAATTCGGCCACTCAAAAGATTATTGGAAAGGTTTAGAAAGCGCAAACCCTTGAGACTTGTAATTTGCATTGGTATCTCTCCTGACAATTTGTTACCTGAAAGGTCGATGCTTGTGACGAGACCAAGAATAGTGCTGTAATAATTAACTCTTCCTTTCAACAAAAGGATTGCATCAATCACTGAGAACCTTGTATCATTTGTTGTATTACAACGAATGTATGACACTGAGGTTCTGTTTATTACCAACATGGCCCTAAAATTGTTGAAACATTTTGGTACATCTCCGGTCAACTTGTTTTGCGCAAGGTCCAAGATTTGTAATGAACGCATGGCACATATTTGACTGGAAATTGTACCAACAAATTTGTTTGATCTTAGAACAAGAATCTTCAAATTCAACAAGCATTGGCCAACCCATGATGGAATCATCCCAGAAAATAGATTCTCTTCTAGGTCCAAGGAAATCAACATGCTACTGTTCTTCAAGAAAGTTGGAAAACTTCCAACAAAACTATTGTTACGAAGGCGCAACATTTCCAACCGAACTAAGAATCCCATGGAGGTTGGTAAGATCCCAATCAAATGGTTGTTTTCTAAGTTCACTGTCACAAGATTTGGCCACATCATCCAACAATCAGGTATTTCACCTGATAAATTATTTGATGCCAAATTTAGAATTTCTAAGTCATTTGTCTTCTCTTCTTTAAGACATAGGAAGTGATTTATGGATCCAGAAAACCAATTGTTTGAGAGGTCTATGTGAGCCACCCTTGGTGATAAATATGGTAATTGACCCTTTAAGTGATTGAAGCTTAGATCAACAAGAAATTGGATGGAACTAGAATTTATTAGTGTATTTGAAAGCTCTCCATCAATATGATTGTTGGAGAGATTCAAATAATAAGCATTGTCAAATGTGCCCCAAAACCAAGTTGGAATAGATTCAAAAATCCTAGTGTTGGACATGTCCAAATACCGAAGGTTCTTTAATGATTGAATCCATGATGGAAAGTGGGGGCCTAAATTCCATGACGCCATTTCCAAGACCTCCATAAATTGAAAAGATGGACTCCAATTAGGACCCACGTTTAAAATGAGTTGGTTGTCAGATGCCCAGAATTCATATAAACGAGTGAAATTATTAAGGTGGACTTCCTTCACAACTCCATGGAAGAGATTATTACTGATATCAAGTAGTTGCAATTTAGAAAGTGATCCAAGAATTTCAAATGGATTTCCATTGAATTGATTTATCGAGAGATCAAGATCCATTAAAGATGTAAGATTTCCAAATGATCTTGGAAGTGCACCTTGAATAGCATTGTCAAAAAGATATAGTCCAACAAGATTTTTGAAAAGCCCAATTTGGTCACTTAAATGGCCAGATAATTGAGAACTAGTAATAGACAAAATCTCTAGTGTGTCTGAAGCACATCTAGAGAGAGTTTCTATTACTTCAGAAACTTGTTGGTTGCTCCTTTTATTTGAAAATTGTACAACCCTTAAATTGCAGAGGTTTCCCACAGAGTCTGGAATTTGCGCTTCCAAAAGATTGTTTGACAAATCAAGAGTAGCAAGAGAAGTCAAGTTTCCAATGTTACTTGAAATTGTGCCAACCAAATTGTTATAAGAGAGACTGAGAAAATTCAAATAATGAAAACTATACTGCCAATCAGGGATAGATGAGTTGAACAAATTTCCTGATAAATCAAGATGTTGAAGGAGAGTTAAGTTCTGAATACCGTCAGGGATGGGGCCTTGAAAACCATTGCTCGATAACTGAAGATAAACCAAATTTTTTAGTTGAAATATCCAACTTGGAAATGGATAATCTCCATAATTATAAGATTGAGATATATGAAGGATGGCTAGAGAGGAAAAGTTAGTGGTAGATGGTAGAAAATGATGATGAAGAACATATGCTTGCAAGTGCAACTCTGTCAAAGAGGGAAGTGACTGTAGAACATGCAACCAATCAAAGGTAATGGATAGGTTTACATAGCTCAGTTCAAGATATTGAAGTGCAGAAAGAGCTGAAAGCCATTGAAGATTTTCAACAGATATTGTAATTAATCCATCCGTGTTATATTGATAAGCACCTTCAAGAGTAAGAGAGATTAGATTCGAGAGGTTTCCAATTTGATGAGGAATGGTTCCATTGAAATAATTACCTCTGAGGTCAAGGGAGAGCAACTTGGAAAGATTCCCAATCTGAGGAGGAATGCTTCCAGTGAAATGATTAACTCCGAGGTCAAGAGAGAGCAAATTGGAAAGATTCCCAATCTGAGGAGGAATGCTTCCACCAAATCCAGCGTGAGAGAGATTAAGGTATGTCAAACTTGTCATTGAGCTGAAGAAACTGGGAATTTGCATACCACTAAAGTAATTGTAGCTCAGGTCCAAGTAATTTAAATGCTTCAAATCAAGCAAAGAAGGATGTACCTCTCCACCAAACCTTGATCTCTTATAAGCTTTAAGTTCAACAGGATCATACCCGATATAATCATGATATTGAGGAAGTGAAGTTGAGAGGTGAAGCTCAAGAACATGGCCTGTGATGTTGTTGCAAACAACAGATGGCCAGGTGCAGCAATCTTCATGGAGAGACCAAGAGGCGAGCTTATTAGAAGGATCGGAAAGATGGCGCTTGAGATTGAGAAGGGCGTGCCGCTCACTTGGAATGCACAAAACCTTAGAGGATGCTATGCTGCAGATGCATAAGTCCACATTTAGTAAGGTAATCAACCACACAAAAACAAACATACTAATATTACTGTAACCATCCATCACAACGTGAACCCCAAAGGTACCGCTACCAAATTTTTGAATTTTCTATTTAATGCAGGATGCTTTTCATGAACTTTATAGCTCCTTAGCGAAGAATAGGTATTTATAGAAGTTGGATTCCCATATCACTGAAAAGCATGTGTGTATTTAATAAAAATATTAAACTTAGTATTCATAAATATGAGAATATAATTATTTAGATGAATATGTTAATATTTGAACACCTTCTTGAAGAAATAGTTGTTCCATCTTCTTACTGTGCTGAAAATATCTATTTTATATATTTGGCAACGTAATAAAATAAAATTATATTTATGAATGTGAAGCAATAAATATAATTATCACTCCAAAAAATATTCAATTATCACAATTTTTGAATGGATATCAAATGAAATAATTGAAAGTTTCTTCACTTGTGTTACTATAATAAATTCCTTGTCATAATCCACCTTTCCCTAGTCTTCCACTTTTGCTCTAATCTGGTTTCTTCACTTATGCCCGTCAACCATGGTCCACGGCAAATTAGTAAAAAGAATAAAAGAGAAAATTGTACTATATTTTTTGGTTGAACTACAAATAATATATCTCTTGTTTTAAAATTCTATTTAATTTTTTTCTAAAATCAAATTTTTTGTAATTTACTTTAGAAACCATAATTGATTGTCATACATTAAAATAGTCTAATTACAAATAAACACATGACAAACAGCGACGAACAGGGTTACATGCCCCATTTGATACGCTATGATAAGAAAATCAAATATATTGATCGAGTTTATATAAATTTTGAATTTTAAAAGATACACCTTTTGTTTTAATTTGGTCATTAAAATTAAAAGATTTATATTGGCCAAACAAATTGAAACATTTTATATTAGGTGCCATCTTTTACCTTTATATTATTATTTTAAAATGAAATCTTTCTGCAATAAATAATTTACACTAATTGGGCATAATAAAAATTTGACATTGCCGTCAAATGCTAGCTGATTAAAACGTAGAAAAATAAAAACATAACAACTATTCATTTTCAAAAAATATTTGGGATGGTTTTCGTACTTTTATTTTCACCATTACTATTGTACACAACAATCAATAAAAGCCAAAGTACATATAATTATAAGTACACGTAAAATATTAGTGTAAGATTCAGATTTTCACAAAAGAAAAAATATACATAGTAATTTTGTAGATTACCACTACTATTATTTTATTTTATTTAATCAAAACATATTTAAAGAAAAAATTGTGAGTCAATAAAGTATTTTTATTGGCTTGAAAATTAATTTTGAGAAGTGAACTTTTGTAATGCTCTTTGCGAGAGCATGTATATTGCCCATTACGTCTGTAATACATGTATTTTAAGTTTGAAAGGTTAGATTTTTCTAACTATTTTCTTTTTTCCTCAATTCAAACGCAGAACAAAATTGTAAGTCAAATTAAAAATGAAAAAACAAAATTCAGCCATATGTCTTCAAACAATAACAATACAAAAGAACTTTGGTATATATGTACAGTTAATCCACAAATTTTACAATTCACTACAATGTTATATTGCCCATTGTGGCTTCAATCCTTGTAATTTCAGTTTGAATGGTTAGATTTCTCTAATTGCATTCCTTTTTTCCTTCCCTCAATTCAAACATATTTAGAGAAACAAAATTGTGAGTCAAATCAAAATTAAAGAAATCTTCAATCAGTACTTTTACTTTGCAAACTTTCCAATCAAGAATAGTAAACAATTTCCCTTCCCAATTTTTACTTTTAAAGTCTTCTGGTGACCCAAACACTTTTCTTTGATTATATTTTATAATCATTACAAAAAGTAAATAAATAAATTTAATAACGCACGAATCTGTTGCGAAAACAAAAAATTTGTCCCAAAGCTAAACTGTAGAATGAACGAAGAATCATACACTTCAAGGATTTACTTTGAATCTTCTTCCACTGGAAGTATTGTGATTTGAATATCAATTATTTATTCACATTCCTTGACTTTTGAGTTGTGCCCATTCCACACGCTTTGACTAAAACTCAAATAGTGACTCTTTGTCTTTTGAATTTTGAAAGACACTTTCCTTTTTCATTTTCAAATTTTAACACTTTTTTATTCTAATATTTTATGATGAATTTCAGCTTTAATAAAATCTTTTGACTCAAGCACATTATTAGCGATAAATAAATATATGGCCTTATAAAATGTTTATTAATAAACAATTAGAATTAGGAGAAAGAAAACAGAGCATTTTCAATATAATTGCAACATATTTGTTACTGTTTATGCTTTAATCTTAATTAAGCATTTAACAGTTTAATTAATTTGCTAACTTTTGACACGCTGAGACTTACATAAAAATAAAAAAAATTAAATACTGAATGATATTTTTTTTAAAATAATTTGTCATCTACATTTAGGTACTTTATTTTAATATTTGGCATTAAATTTTATTTCAATGATATATTTATTTTTAATTTCATTAATTTCAATAATTAAAATTTTGACACGACTATTATATGCTAACCAAAGCAGAGGATGCTGGAAGTTAAAAAGATTTGGAAAAAAATTTTAAAAAAAATCTCTCCCATCCTCTGATGTACTTATTTTACAAGGGATCCTCTTTATAATGGAATCATAAATGATAATTATATCCTGAAAACTATTCATGCAATCAAAAGTTATTATCAGTTGTTGATTATTAAATATAATTTAACAATTTAAGTAATTATTTAATGAAATACTATTCTATATTTGATAAAATATTTACTTTTAAAATAAATCATGATATCCCTCATACAGAACATGTCAAAATGGTTTCAACAAAGAAAAAAGACATGTCAAATGGTACTTTTTTTAAAATGATGTGATATTACAATTATTTAAAAATTTAAAACCAGTAAACTAAATTAAAGAAAATAAAATATTTTTTAAAAACAAATTATATATCATTTTTTATGTATAGATGTGTGTATATATACTAATTATTTTTAATAATAAAATTAGAATGGAATATAAAATTGTTTTTTCTATTCTTTCTTGGATCCCAACATATTCATAAAAAAATGTGGGTCAATCCTAAATAAAAAAATCGAAAAGTAAATTTTCACTTATCATTCTTTCTCTTTTATCTTGTTCTTAATTTTCCATTATGATCAATTTCTTATATAATTTTTTCTTTACAAATTTTCCACATAAGAAAAGTAATTCATTTTCTTTCTTAGTCTTTGATCTTCGCTTTTAAAGTCATCCCCGGTCCCAAATATTTTTGTCTGGTTATATGTCGTTATTCAAGAAAAATTGATCAAGGACTTATATGAAGGAGACTTTTATTAGTTTTAATTATGTTGTGAAGCTATAGTTTTATTTGTTTAGTTTTTCTCTGTAAAATTGAATAATTCTTTAGTTCTCACAAGATTAGAGATGTTTTACTCACCTTTTTTGTTGGTAATTTTAATTTTTGTAGCCAAAATAAACTCAAAGCCTATATAGTTTATGCCATTAATAATTGTTATATGAATTTAAATGTCTTATATATCTTATAATTATAATACTTCAAATAAAGACATTTTTTAAAGTTATGTCTATTCCACACGCTTTGACTAAATATCAAGTAGTGAGTCTATCTTTATAATTGTGAATGATACACTTTTTTTCCATTTTCAAATTTATATATATATATTTTATTTCATACTTTAAAAATAAATTTCAGCTTTAATAAAGTTTTCAACTCAAGCACATTATTAGTTATAATTACATATACTGCGTAATTAAAAAAATTATTGAAACAAAAAATTAATTAGAATGAAAACAGAGCATTTTCAATGAAATTAAGAAGTTTTGTTACTTTAATTTTTTATTTTATTATTCTTGCTTAGGCATTCAACAGTTTGATTGATTTGCAAACTTTTCGTACGCTGTGACTAATATTATTAAAAAAAAAAAAACAAATGTCAGCATTCACATTTTAACATTTTAATTTTAATATTTTAAAATGATTTACATTTTTAAAAATATTTTTATTTAAGTCCATTAATACTGATAGTTAAATTTTTGATAAGACTATTAAATGTTAACTGTAATTGGAACATTTGTAATAATAATAATAATAAACCATTAATTGAATTGAAAGTTATTCAGAGTTATTAATTATTGAATAATTTAATTTTTTAAATCAAATAAATCATGATTCTTTTTGTATTTTGTATTTTATATTTTATCAGTCGTAACTATTTAATGGACATAACAATGTTTAGTTAATCATGCACTCGTTTCTTCTGAGTTTGTTTGTAGCGAACCAAAAGATGTTAAATTTTAAAAGATTAAATTGAAAAAATGTATATGCATGTTTGAAAGAGCAATGTAAACTCATTTAAAATTCAACATGTACGGTCAATGGGAAAAGACGTGATTTGTGTCTGCATTCAATCCTTTCAAGCACAATTTTCTGTGGAATATGACTAACCATAGCACGTGTTCTTAATCACCTTCCAATCAACTTCTTTCATTGAAGTTTAGAGTGACTCACACATTAGCTTTTCACAGTCTTTACTTTTGAAGTCTCCCCTCACCTAAATTACGGAAAAAAAAATTTTATGTGAATTTGATAAAATTTAAATAATTAAATAAAAATGTAATGATTTAAAATTTTAAAATTATTAAAAATTATTTAAGATTTAATAAAATTCAAAAGTTCAAATATTTTCAAATAGTGTGAATCCAAATCACAAACCTACACTTTTGTTTATTTTTGAATTTGGATTCCCTACAACAGGTAAATTTAATGATTCATATTAAACAATTGTACAGATATAATGGTTCATAATTTAAAAAGAGTTATCAGTAACTTATAAAAATCAAAATCAATAAATTTTTTTAAAAAAAATTATTTAATGGCTACAAATGTTTTAAAAAGTTAATTTAACGGATGAGGATAATTTAACTATAGCTGCGATTGACGAGAATCCATTTCCACCCACTTATATGTTGCTGTTGTAAGAGTTAACTCTAGTTTCAAAAATAATGAAGTCAACGTCCTTAAATTGTCAAAAATCAACTTGGGAAGTGAGAATTTTAGGTTAAGTAATTATCTTAATTATTATCATTATTATAAGATAATGAAGTACGACAATTTTTGTTTAATTCTGAAAAGAGAATTTTTGGATGGAGGATCACTTTGAAAAGATTTTAGGGACCTAATTGTAAATACCAAAAGATTTAGGAGGTTAAAATGTAATTTTAAAAAATTATGGGAAAGACGTATGTCTCCACTCAATCCGTTTACTTTAAGTTAGAAATCGAATTTTCAATGAACAATAACTTGCCATTCATTTTTAAATCAATCAAGATTTTTTATATTTGAATATCTTTCATGTTTGAATCAATATAAACTTATGAAGTGTTTAATGGATTTGACTGCTTTCAATTAATTACATAACTAATAATTTCTTTTGAGTTTTATGTTAGCAAATTTAACGTGATAATTTTATTCAAGAACAAATATATTATGAAATATTAAAAACTTCAAACGTATGATATTTAATTACAAAAATATATGTTTAAAAAGGCAGAAATTGGAATTAAAAAAAAAATTTGGAAATTTAACTTCTATTTAATATAGTGGTACAATAGTCTCACCTTTGTTAGATAAAAGTTTTATATTTAACTCATATCAGAACTTCTTGCAAGAAAATATTAAGAAAAAAATCATGGTAGAACTACTGAATTTGCAATTTATCTAAATTGACATTATCAACCCCTAGGCAAGATTATTCCTTTACCATAATTAATGTCTGCTTGATATATCAACGTAAGCTATAGTATAATTAAAAACTAAAGTGTATCATTCAGATTTTGCTAAAAATACATATAGTATATAATTCTATAGATTACTATTACTGTTATTATTTTATACCACTAATTAAGTCTATTTCATATGCAGTTACTTAACTTTTTTCTCCTATTCATGCCTTGAAGAGCATCCATAAGGTATTTGTCAACAAATTGCTCCATGTAATTTAAGTTAAAAAAGCTAAATTTTAAACTTCTTTTTTATCGATTTTATTTGATATAAACATATTTAAAGAAGTAAAATTGTGTGAATCAAATTAGAAGAAAAATTTGAAAACTAAAGTTTCACTTTCCTTACATCACTCTGCCAAGCATCTCAATTTCAATATCTCCTAGCCTTCTATATCAACGTAATCCCACATAAAATAGTAAAGGATTCTCCTTCTTGGTTATCACTTTTTAAGCCTTCTTTCTGCCCAAATATTTTTGTCTAGTTATATATTACCCTTCAACGACGCTAAACTGCATACAAACATAGAAGTGTTTTTCAATCTCCATTGTTTTCTTATGCTAATTGACTGATTGATTGATGTACTTTATTTGCATTCTTAACACGTTAAGAAATTTTTGTATTGAAAATGATATGATTTTTCACTTAAATGGTCAAAGTTGGAATATCATATATTTGTTCATTTTTTGTGATTATCAAGTTAAAGTGAATATTTTACATGTTGTGAACAAAAATTAAATAGTGCATTAAATTAATATTGTAGACTTAAAAGTAATAATTTTTAGTTAGTCTTTTAAATTTTAACCTTGTTGTTTTGTTCATTCAAAATATATTTTAAACAAAATTCTCACATAAACCTATTAATTTAGTTATGAAATTTAAGATGTTAAAACATTAACTATGACTACAATCTAAAACAAAATAGAAAACGAAATGCTTTTTCCACAAAATACTATTTTGTATTTCTTTTTCATGTTTAACATGTAATTGAGTCTTTGATAGTATTATTAACCTTCGGTTACAAATATATAACTATTTCCTATAAAATATTTGGTCCCCTTGCATAGGTTGACTTAACGTTTGTATTTTGCTTTTAAGGTTAGAGGTGAATTTCCTAAGGAGCCATTTCACGGACGATAGTTATATAGTAGGAAAATTATATTTTTGAAAAGATTTTAATTTTTGAATTTTTTCCAAAAAAATTTGTTAAAAAAAATTGCCTTTTGTTTCATTCAAAAAATTTATAAAAAGTTGTTCTTTTATTTATATTTTTCAAATTTCTTAATATTTGGATTAATAAAGATTTGAAATTATTCCACATACTGCATGGATCTAAAATTTGTGTCTAAATATAGGATGTTGAAAAGTAAACTTAAATTATTTTTAATTTTAAGAATATTAATAGAAAATGGATGAATAGTGAGTTTCGTTTAACATTTGCAATATTAAAAAGCTTGTATTACGCACTAAAACTTGTCTTTAAGTTAAATGAACTATATCAAGAGTTATTAACTGTTAAATAATTTAACAATTTAAGTATTTAATTAGTAAAATACTATTATATATTTAATACAATATCAATTTTTCAAATAAATCATGATCACATAATCATTTCTTTTAAGTATTTTTAGATGGTTTAATGTTAGAGTTTTATTCAAGAAAAAAATATAAATGAAAAATTAAAAATAAAAGAGTCAAATTTTAAGAGATTAAATTGAATAAATGATTTTTGTTCAAATAAGCAATGTAGATTCAATAAATATCCAATTATGTAGAGTTTAACTTTTATTTTGTCTTTCACTCGTAGTAGTAGTTCTTAATTTGTAAATTTATTTAAGACTATATATGTAGTGTCAAGAATTGAATACGAAATTAGAATTAAATCTACTAATTTTAAATTTTTTTTATTTGGTTCACCTTTTAGAGTTGCATTTTAAATTCTATACACGCATTTAGTAAAATTTAATTTTAACTTTTACTTTTAACATAAAAAATTACAATTTTAAAGGTTAAAATTAAAGTATAACTCTAACTTTTAATACAACATCTATTATCTTCAGAAATCAACTGATCTTTACCATGGGAGTGAACAAAAATAATATTTCACACACATACATAGGACATGACGTTATGCTGTACATGTGTGGAACATACATACATGTGAATACATGCCCAATTATATATATATATATATATTCTAATCAATTTTAATAATATTTGTTATTTATCTAAATAATAAAATTATAATTGAGTTTAGAATTATATATTTTGTTCTTTCCTGGATCCAAAGGTCAAATCTTAATTTTTTTTAAAAATCCAAAACTATTTTTACTTATCATTTTTTTCTTTTTCATCCAGATCATTTTAAATATGCCATAATTTTCTATTGCAAGTAATTTCTGATATAACTTTTTCTTTGCAAAATTTTCACATAAGAAAAGTAAATTCAGCAACTCTCTTCAAACAACAACATTGAAAATAAATTTTGGTATACATATAATCCACCAATTTTATAATTCATTTTATAACGGTATAAACTATTAGTGTTAATTTTGTTGTGAAGCTATAATTATATTTGCTTACCTTTTCTGTGTAAAATTGAACGAATCTTTAGTTCTCACAAAAAATAGAGATGTTTTACTCACCTTTTTCTTGGTAATTTTAATTTTTGTACTCAAAATGCACCCATAGCCTATATAGTTTACGCCATTAATAAATGTTATATGAATTAAAATGTCTCTTCTTATAATTACAATATTCCAAATAAAGACATCTTTTTAAGTTATGCCTATTCCATACGCTTTGACAATATATCAAGCAGTGAGTCTATCTTTTTAAATGTGAAAGATACACTTCTTTTCCATTTTTAAATTTAAATATTTTTATTTAATACTTTTAAAATAAATTTCGTCTTTGATAAAGTTTTCAACTGAAGCATATTATTCGTTATAATTAGATATACTACGCAATTAAAAACTTTATTGAAAGAAAAAAAATTATAAGAATGAAAACAGAGCATTTTCAATGAAATTAAGAAGTTTTGCTACTTCTATTTATTTATTTTATTAATCTTAACTAGGCATTCAGCAGTTTAATTTATTGCAACTTTTCCTACGCTGTCACTAGTATAAAAAAAAAAAAAAAAAAATCAAATGTTGAAGGATACAATTTTTTGGTTTAAATATGATCATTCACATTTTAACATTTTTATTTTAATATTTTAAGATGATCTACATTTTCAAAAATATTTTTATTTAAGTCCATTAATATCGATACTTAAATTTCTGACATGATTATTAAATATTAACTGTAATTGGAACACATGTAATAATAATAATAAGAATAATAATAAAAATGATAATAAAATCATAAAACCATTAATTCAATAAGAGTTATTTAGGGTTATTAATTATTGAATAATTTAATTTTTCAAAATAATTATTTAATAATTTTTTTTATATTTAATAATTATTGTGATATAATTAAGATAATGTTCCTAAATTTATAAAATCATCATTTGTGTTATATGTGACCTAATAAAATTTTGGCATGACTGTTAAATCTAGTTGTATTTAATATATCAAATAAATCAGGATTCCTTTTTTATTTTCTATTTTGATAATTTATCAGTCATAACTATTTAACAGACATAACAACTTTTAGTTAATCATGCACTCATTTTTTCTGAGTTTTTTTTTTTTAGCGAATTTAACATTAGAGTTTTATTAAAGAAAAATATAAATTATAAAGTCTATAGTGACTCACACGCTAGCATTTCGCAGTCTTCACTTTTAAAGTCTTCCCTTGGGAAATATTTTCAAAATGCAAGTAAATTTAATAAAATTTAAATTGTTAGATAAAAATTGAATAGTTTAAAATTTAAAAAAGTTATTAGAAACTATTTAATATTTATTAAAATTTAAATCATTGAATAAAAATTTAATGACTTGAATCTCTTTAAATGTAGAGAATCTATATTCCAAACCTGTAGTCTTGTCTACTTTTGAATTCAAATACTTTACAATAAATAGATCTAACGATTCACATTAAATAATTATATATGGTTCATAATTTAAAAGGAGTTATAGAAATCATTATATTGTTTGATGAAAATTTTAGAATTAGAAGAATAAAAGCAGTGCATTTTCAGCATAATTAAGACTTTGTGATACATACTTTTATTGTTTTGTTTTCTTTTATGTTATAGTCTTAATAAAGTATTGAACAGTTTAATTAGTTTGTTAACTTTTGTTTATACTAATTATCCATTCCATTTGATTTTTTTTGAAATGGCATAACGTAAAAATTTTATTAATCAAATATGTTGTAAGAATTAACTCTAGTTTTAGGAATCATGAAATCAACGTCCATAAATGGTCAAAAATCAATGTGGGAAATGTGAATTTTGAGTTAAGTAATTATCTTAATAACTGTCAAAGTGCATCCATATGGTATTTGTATTGGCTTCAAAATTAATTTTTAGAACTTTACTTCTAAAATGCTCTTTGTTAGATTATATTGCCCGTTGTGTATATAATCCATGTACTTTAACTTTAATAGGCTATATTTGTATTTTCTTTCACTTTTTTCTTGGATCCAAACATATTCATAAATTTTTTATCTAAATTAAAAGAAATTTGAAAACTAAAATTTCGCATTTATCCTGCTCAATTCAAATATGCCCCAAATTTCTAGCACGATCAATTTCTAATATAACATTTTCTGGGAAAACTTTCCTCATAAGAAAAGTAAATGTTTCGTCTTCTTGGTCTTCGACCTTTGCTTTTCGAGTCTTCCTCATGTCCCAAATAGTTCTGTCTGGTTATATGCTACTATTTAAGAAACCCACTTCATACGCTATAACTAAAATTCAAATTCAACCAATATACTACTTGTCATAATCAACTTTTATAAAGATTCACTTTTCACTAATTTTTCTTCTATTTAAAACAAAAGAGAAAAAAAAAAATACTATTTTAGTTATTTACTTTTGAATTTAGACTTATTTTAATTTTTCACAAATTAAAAATTTTAAAATGTCTATTATTTTTAAACTTAATCTCATTATGGTTCTTCGCAAATTGAAAGTTACAAAATAATCATAATTAATTATTTAAAAGGTAATTTCAAAAAATTTAGGGAAAGACATAATTAACCAACATATAAAAATGAATTTGGTGAAGTTAAAAATTCAAATGCAAGTAAATTTGATAAAATTCAGATTTTTAGATAAAACTTTAATTATTTGGATTTTAAAAAATTGTTAAAAATTATTTAATATTTATTTAAATATGAACCATTACATAAAAATTTAATAATCCAAATTTACTTAAATGCATTGAATTAGAATTCTCCAATACAGAAAATCCATATCCATTGTGTCTTCATTCAATCCATTCACTTTTAGTTAGAAAATATCAACCCAGGCCATTGCATGTGGCTCATAATCAGCCTCCAATCAACTTCCTATATAGATGTATAGAGTGCCTCACACGCTAGCTACAGTTTTGTTTACTTTTGGATCCAAATTTGCTACAATTCTTTAATTCTAACAAAAATAAATATTTTTTCTTACCCTTTTTTTAAGACAATTGTAATTTCCACACTCGTAGTGCATTGGGAATCAATTTACTTATTAGATGGATAATTTAAAAATGAAAACAGGTCAAATTATTTGCTTGCACTCTAAGGTACCCAATTCCACACGCTTTGACATAATTAAGATTTTTGGAACTTAAAGCATAGCAAGAGTAGCTCAGCACTTTCTGCACTCATCTAAGTAGTCTCAGACTTGAATTTTATTTGAGGATATATATTATAAATTAAAAGATAAAAAAAGATCTTTTAAACTTTAAAAAAATGCTTTCATTTTGAATTTTCAAATTTTAACATTTTTATTCTAGTCTTTTAAAATAAATTTTAGGTTTAATAAAGCTTTCAACTCAAGTGCAATAAAATGAATCTTGAATATATTCCCTAATAAAAACTTCATTAAAAATTTTAGAATTAGAAGAATAAAGGCATTCCACTTTTTAGCATAACGAAGACGTTGTGATACTTTAATTACTTTTTTTTATGTTATAGTCTTAATAAAGTATTGAACAGTTTGTTAACTTTTTTATGAGCCTCAAGTTGAACAAGAGGCTAAATTAAGCCAAGGAGCTCCATTTGGACCGATTACACATTCTATGGCTAAGAAGATTCAGGCCATGGTTGTCCAACAATTCAAAATGGAATCAGCCCATTTAGGATCCAAGCCCAATTTCTATATGAAGCCCAAGTTCGAGTGGGCCAATTTGATCATGTGCTATAATGAATAAATTATGAAAAGTCAATTATGCATGTGATGAATGCATATGATGAAAGTTGAAATAAGTATTGGTTAAAGTCTAAGTTAGGTGAGCTATATTCATTTGAAAAGTCTAAGTTAGATAAGTTAGGTGATCTACATTAGATGAAAAGTCTATGTTAGGTGAATTTCTATGCATGTTTTTCCAAATTAGGTGATAATTAGATAAATCTTGGACTTATGCCATGAGGGTTGTTCTTGGCTATAAATATGGAAGTTATCAATGAGAAATGCAACCTTGAATGCTCTGAAAATTGGCTTAGCCTCTTATATGCGAATTTCTTATCTAAGTTTCTTAAACTTAGTGGCGAAATTATCCCCGATTCTTATCACTCTCCCTCGTCTACTCTAGAGTGTGGCGAATCAAACCTAGTATTCTTGAGTGTGGTGTGCAAACTTATCATCCGAGATTCTTAGTTGTTCTATCTTTTCTTCCTTTATTTACTTGTTTCGGGATTGTTCAATTTGAACTTCCTTAAAGCATATCACTTTTGTTTACACTAATTAACCATTTCATTAAATTTCTTTAAAAGCATTAATGTTAAAATTTTATTAAGGGGAAAATACATTGAAAAAAACTAAAATAAAAAGTTCAAGATAGATTTGAAGGCCAAATATAAAAAGGTTTTCAAAACCTAAAACATCAAATTAATAAAAATCAATTAAATATGTAGCAATAGTTCACTCTAGTTATAGGAATCTTGAAATCAAAGTTGTCAAAAATCAATGTGACAAATGAGAATTGAGTTACGCAATTATTTTAAATATTATAATGAAGTCTGAAAAAATTTTGGTTTAGTTGTGATAAGAGAATTTTTGGAAGGAGGATCACTTTTAAAGGATTTTAGGGACCTAACTGAAAATATCAAAAGATTTAGGTGGTTAAAATGAATTTTATAAGGGAAAAATAGGCTAGTTTTCAATAAACAATGACTTTCCATTCATTTTTAAAATAGATGCATAAAAAATATTTTGTTTTTTAAATAAACCAATATTTTTTATATTTGTATATTTTTCATGTTTGGATCAATATAAACTTATTAAGTATTTAATGGACTTGACAGCTTTCAATTACGTAACTAGTAATTTCTTTTGAATTTATGGTTACAAATTTGATATGAGAATTTTATTCGAGAACAAATATATTTAGAAATATTAAAAAAATTCAAATTTAAATCTTTAATTAAAAATATATATGTTTAAACAGACCAAAAGGTGAATTAAAACCAAATATGAAAATTTTAACTTGTATTTAATATGGTTGTACAATAGTCTCCCCTTAGTTAGATAAAAGTTTTGTATTTAAATCATGTTTAAACTTCTTCAACAATAAAAAAAAAAAAAAAAAAGAAACTCAAAATGGAACTACTCAATATATAATTTATCTAAATTGACATTATTCCATTACCACTATCAATGTCTACATGAAAAATCAATGTAAGCCAAAGTATAATTAAAAATTAAAGTATGTCATTCAGATTTTTGCAAAAAATTAAACTTTTCTTTTTTCTCGATTTTCTTTGATATAAAAATATTTTAAAAAGTAAAATTGTGTGAATCGAATTAAAATGAAAGAAGAAATTAAATGTTAAAATTTCACTTTCCTTATTTTACTACCCTCATTTCAATTCAAATATATCCTAACTTTCTATTTCAATCTCTATCCCACTGTCACTTTTCCATAACACTTTTTTTGCAAACTTTCCACATAGAATAGCAAGTGATTCTCCTTCTCAATCATCACCTTTTAAGGCTTCCTACCACTCAAATAGTTCTGTCTAATTATATACAAAGATATAAGTACTCTTCAATTTCCATCATTTTCTTATGCTAATTGATTGATTGATATACTTTATTTGCATTCTAAACACGTTAAGAAGTCTGTGCATTGAAGATGAAATGATTTTTCACTTAAATTGTCAAAGTTGGTATATTGGCTCATTTTTCGTAATTACCAAATTCAAGTGACTATTTTACATGCTGTGAACAAAAATTAAATAGTGAATTAATATTGTAGCCTTGAAAATAATAATTTTTAATTAGTCCTTTAAATTTTAACCTTGTCTTTTTATTCATTCGAAATATATTTTAAACAAAATTCTCACATAAGCCTGTTAATTTAGTAAATTTAAGATGTTAATACATTAACTATGACTACAATATAAAATAAAATAAAAATTTTGCTTTTTCCACAAAATAGTGTTTTGTAATTCATTTTCATGTTTAACGTGTAATAGAGAGTTTGATAGTTTTATTAACTTTTGTACTTTGCCTTTAAGGTTGAAGGTGATTGCGGAGTAAGTAAAAGAGTCTGATTGCTTGGGGAGAGGCACGATAGTTATTTAGTAGGAAAATTAGATTTTTAACAGATTTTAACTTTTGAATTTTTTCTGAAACAATTTTTGGACAAATTAATAATTATAATAATGATGAGAAATGGTTTTAGTTTGTATTTTTAAAATACGAAGCCATTATATGTCCACTTGAGTGAGACTTAGGACTGACAAATTTTGTTTCGAACATTGGAACGATAACCACTAACAAGTGGCTGTGAGGTAATATTAAAGAAAATCTACCAAATTCACCAGCCAAAAAGATATCAATATTTTGATGCCTGTATAGTCAAACTTCTTTGGTTTTTTCTTTATTATATTTGTATGGATGGCAAAAAAATTAAAATGGAAGAATGTAAATTTTGTAAAAGTAATGTCGTAAACGAACTTTTGGCGAAATAAAATAAAAACTGTTTAAAATTGATTCCAAAAATAAATATTGAAAATCAATTTATTTGAAGTCGCCACCAAAATTTTTAATGGAAAATTTTGAAAAACTAATTTAAAACAAAAAGGAAAAGGCAACATAGTCTGCGAAACCAGATATGAGTTCAAGAGTCTATTCGAGTGTGGGGAAGGTGTTTGGTACCCTACAACACCTGTCCATAAAGACGGTTATCTTAAACTAGTTAACTGAAATAGAATATGACCTTAAATTTATCTCAATTATCCTTTTATTAACATACATACTTGTTAAACAGCAAAGACAAAAATGACATATTGGGAGCAAATGAATAGATATTTACAAAGGGCGAACTTGATCTAAAATGAAAATTTAGGGCCTACGTACCCCATGATAAAGATCAAAGTCCACGTAGTTCGACCAAAATGGCATATTTGTTGGTTGGTGCTTTTTTATTTTTGTGATGAGAACAAGAAGGTTTAAATTAAACAAATTTTTGTAAACAAAATAGGATTGAAATTTGATTTGTATGTTTTAATTTACGACAACCTGATTAATCTAACTCTTCTGATCTCTTCATGTTTTTTATTTTGTTTGATTTTGGAATCTTAATTATTATTTTGAAATTTAAACGAAATGATTTATAAAGAATGAGTTTAATCACTTTGTGAAAAAAGAAAATTAGTTAAGATATTTATTTTTACATTATTATCATTATTTTTATTATTATTTTTAAAATGAGTATGTACTAATTTCGGGGATCTAAGGAGACTTAAATCTCACACGACCCTAAACATTCAAGGAGAACAATATTCTCACACGATAATTTCGCAAATAATGAAAAATATTTAATTAAAGTAAACACTTAATTATTATTACTTTTTTTTAAAAAAAAATGTGTACTAATTTTGGGGATCTAAAGAGATTAAAATCTCACATGATCCCAATCATCTAAGGAGAACAATATTCTTACTTGGTGATTCTCATAAATAATGAAAAATATTTAATTAAAGTAAATAAACAAATGTGTACTAATTTTAGGGATCTAAAGAGATTAAAATCTCATATGATCCCAATCATCCGAGGAGAACAATATTCTCACTCGGTGATTTTCGTTGAATAATAGCAACTTATTCAATTAAAGTATTATATTTTTTATTATTACAACTATTAGTTGTTTAAAACAAATATGTATTAATTTTAGGGATCTAAAATCTCACATGATCCTAATCATCTGAGGAGAACAATATTCTCACTCGATGATTTTCTTGGAATCTTGTTTATAAAGCCAAAAATTAATCTCATATTGACAGGAGACATGCATCGAGAGGCAAATGAAGTACATCCGTTCATATACACATATACCTCTGTGTTTACACACACACAAATATATATATATATACATATGAACACATGTATAGTATATTATATATCTACATATGATGAGGAAACAACCGTGCATCAAGAAGCAACATATATATATATATATGTGTGTGTGTGTGTACATCTCTATATTTACACATACGCATATACATATATATATATATATATATATATAAACACATGTATAGTATATATATATATATATAAGCATAGCGAGAAGGAAAAAAAACAAAAACATGCATCAGGAGGCAAGTGGTATATGTACATATATATATATATATATATATATCTCTTTATATACACATGTATAGCATATGGCGTGAAAAGAGAATAAGCATCAGGAGGCAAATATACACATATACATATACCTATATATATATAAACACTGGTATAATATGTATATACATAAGCATGAAAGCATTAGGAAGATCTTACTCTTTCTCACTCTTCCTGCTCTTCCACGGCACCAGAAGAAAATCTGCAGCAGCTCTCCTCCCTCTCGGCTTCAGAACGAAGTGAGCTCCAGTGGTCTTCAACAGTTTGTTCACCTCTGTTCGCCTCTATTCAAGCTACTCAAAACAGAGGAAAGTGTTATTCTTTCTCAGCTTGCTTTGCTTCTTTACTCCAGCTGGATTCAACTTGTCACTGTCCTCTCCTTTCTGCTCGTTATTGCATCTACGGTCTGCCTCGTCTTGCTCATCTGTTGCAGCTCGATTTCTCTCCTTTCAGCAGCTCCCTTCTTCTCTCTTAGTTTCTCTTCCTCACAGCAGCTCCTACTCTTCTCTCTCAATTTCTCTTTCTCACAGCAGCTCCCACTCTTCTCTCTCGGTTTCTCTTTCCTCATAGCAGCTCCCACTCTTCTCTCTCGATTTCTCTTCCTCACAGCAGCTCCTATTCTTCTCTCTCGGTTTCTCTTCCTCACAGCAGCTCCCACTTTTCTCTCTCAGTTTCTCTTCCTCACAGTAGGTCTCACTCTTCTCTCTCGATTTCTCTTCCTCACAGCAGCTCCCACTCTTCTCTCTCAATTTTTTACCTCTTCCAGCTACCTCTACTCTTCTCTCTGCCACTGTCATCATTAACTCCCCTGTGATATCCGTTACTTCCTCAGATGAGCTACGACAACTTGCATGAAGAGGCGGCTATAGCGTGTTACATAGCAACGTCCACTTGCATCCACCGTAAAAAATATGCTAGGATAATCATATCTTGCCAATATGTGTTGTATTATATAGGTTCAGTCTTTGATTTAATTTATTTTTAATTTAACCCCTTTTTATTATATTTTTTTCTTTATTTATTATTATTTTTATTTTTTATTTTAATTTTTGTCATCATCACCATTAATATTTACTTTTGGATTTTTTTTCTATTTTTGTGTCTTTTATGATTTTTTATTTTGATTTTTTATTATTAATAATTAATTCTTATTTTCAAATTTTGGTTTTTTCTTTTTTCTTAAATTCTCTCATTATTCATTTTGAATTTTAAATTGCTTTTACTTAAAAATGTCATTTGAGCCATTGTTATTTTTATTTTCCTCATTTACTTAATTATTAATTAATTAGCGAATAAATTAATTAAATGATTAAGTAACTAGGGATGGGGTGTTCACAAGTAATTTTATCTTTTTTTCTCTACTTTTAATCTTCTTTGGAAATAAATTTTGAATTCAGATTGTTTGTATAATTTTGGTGGGAACATCATGTTTACGTGTAGTAAAATTAGAAAGAAAAAATAAAATAAGTGACACAAAAAAATAAGAATGTCTATGGGATTTACTTTCTCTTTTTTTTTTTTTTTTTTTATCCATTCACTATCTTTTCATTATCCGTATCTAACTACACGATATGCCCTTCCTACCCAAAATGCAAAAGATCTAAAATTTCATTAGTCAATTCCGTAATTAAATAATAACTAAGTGGGTCTTTCATGTATTTGCACAGTGAAAAAATTTTAATTTTTATATTTTTTCTTAGGACAAGAAGACCATTTGAGATTTATGGACGGACAACAATACCCCTGTCCTCGTTAATTCCTCCAAAACATGCTCTGTTAGCGATCACCAAATGTCATTTTTCCTACATAGAGGGAAAGAGGAGAAATTGTAATATCTAGAGAATTATGTTAGAAATTTTGCTTAATATATGTTATACATGACATTACCAAAAATTGTGGTTTACGTAACTAGATATAAGTTCGAGAGTCTATATGAATATGGAAAAAGTGTTAGGCACCTGCAATACCTGTATGTGAAGACAGTTACTCTAAATTAGTCAAGTAAAGTAAAGGGTACTGTCGTAAATTTATTTTTAAATTGTCCATATTAAACACGTGTGAAAATAACCAAAAAAATAAAATAAAATGACATAAACAAAAAAAATAAATATTTACAATGAACGTATTTGACTTAGGATGAGAGCTTTGAACTCACCTACTTGACTATAGGGATCAAAACCCACGTAATTCGTCTAAAAAAGTATGGTTGTGGTTTGGTATTTTTTATTTGTAGAAAGAACAACAAAGTTGAAATTAAAGTGGTTTTCACAAATAAAACAAATTGGAGATTGATTGGTATGTTTTAAATTACAAAAAACAATATAATCTCACATCTTTTGCTCTCTTTATTTTTTCTATATTTTTGAACTTTTTTAATTTGGAAACATGATTTATTTGTACTTAAATTGTAATATCTATAAAAAGTGAACACATATTTGGCTTTTTATTAAAAAATGAATTTCGAAAAAGAAATAAATTTTGAACTCCAGATTATAGTTGAAAATTTTCAAAGGCAATTTCATTTATTAAAAAATTTCTTTATTTAAATTTCAAAATATAAAAAGTTAAATTAAAACAGAATAAGAAATTGACAGAAAGAATTTTTATTAAAAAAAGTGATGATTTTATTATTTTTATTTGACTATTTCAAATTTGAGATTTTTTTTTTAAAAGGTTGATTGGAAATGGGCCTTTGAAACCCAACTTCATTTTTAAAAGCGCGTGAGATCGGATATGGGTTGTTGGAACCCAAAACTTATTTGAAACATACATGTTCAATATTGGATGATGCGTATGGAATTGTTGGTCTCACATGGCCTCACTAGTAAATTCATTAGGTGCACATAAAGATATTGATCTCACATAACAACACTAACGTTAAAAGTAGAATGATGTTTATAAAATGAATTTATGGAGGCATTGAACCTCTTATGGCAATACCAAAGCAAAAATGTCTATAGAGACGTTGGACATCATATGACAACACTAAAGTGACAATAATAAACCTACATTGGTGATTGTGTGTCATGGCGCTCAATTAAATGCTTATCATTATGTATTATTTACAAGAATTTAATAAAAAACAAATAAGAATGGATTCATTTGATTTGAGATTTTCCTTACTAGCTTGAATGTCATCAAGTTGAGTTCCCATCTTCACCTATTGGCCTCTTGCTTTTCAACCATTTCCAATAAGGTCTCCAACAAATGAACTGTCAATAGAATTTAAGCAATAAGTACAGGTGAAACACAATATATTTTTCAAAACAAATTTAATGATTAAAAAGGCCGATGATATCACCCAAATTTAAATAGCCAAGACACCTAACTATGCCGCAAATTTCAATATATGGATAACGCAGCCAAAGAAGCAAAACAAAATACTGTTGGAGCAAAGCGAATGCAAAACTCTAATACGTCTTGAGTGCTAAAATGGAACCTACATCACACCTCACTTGGAAGTGAATTTTCAACCCAAAATGAAACTTAAAACATGTCACGATTGAAGATACTTTGGAGAGATTAAACCATGATATTCTATTCCCCCTTCTTGCCACAAAAATTGAACCAAAACACACCTTGGAAGGAAGGCAAAAGCAAATTCTTAGCACAAATTGGACAGCCATAAGAAATAATATTATGAAAGGAATCATATGGCAGATTTTTTTTATAGTAAACAAAGCAAGGTTTAAGCGAATTATTACATCATCTTAATCTTAAAAAAACGAACCAAAATGCAACACCCATTGAGCATTTTTATGACAGCTAGATTGGATTATAATACAACACAATCCTTGCACTAAAACAGAGGTATATTGCAGCCTAATTCCAGCAGAAACAAAGGGGGAACTTCACCGTAAAGAAAAAGCAACAAAACAATGAAATCAACATTGTTTGACAGCAAAACAGCAGCAAAAATACATCAAAATCAGCCCCAATTTCAGCAGAAACACAGGAGAATTCAGCTAAGAAATGTACAGTAAAAATAGAGATAACCAGTGCAGCAAATTCAACATTATATGACAGCAAAACATTGTATAATATACAAAGAATTCAGTGAAACTAAACAGCAAAAATGGAGATGAAGATTGCTGTAAAATGACAGAAAAATGGAGTCCAATTATACAGTAAAAACAGCGTCATTTTACAGCAGAAACAGAGCTCAATTCGTGCGGCAAAACAGATGCGAAATCATGCAGTAGAATTCACGCTATACGACAGCAAACTTACCTCTCCCCAAATCAACCCAAAAAAAGTGGTCCCTTCCATCCTTCCGTCTCCATGTCATGAGTGAGTGTGTGAGTGTATTTGAAACCTACATTCACACCTCCTTTAGTTTCAATTTATATGAAAATGTCCCTTCAATTAATAAAATTGGGAATCCAGCTTTCACTACATGCACTTTTTTCTTCTGGAAACTTCTAATAACTACTTAGGATTTTGTCATGTACAAAGTACTATATATTGTGCAGTGTGGGAGAGGAAAAAAAAAGGGCTATGGGCCCCACCTATGCATTTATCCAAGAGGATCTTGGTCCAATAATAGCCTAATTCAATATATTACAAATTACCTCAAGGCTAAAGTAATGCTAACGAAAAATGAAACTTAGGTCAGTGTTGTTTTTGAAAAACTAGAAAGGGCGTTAGTTTGCTCGACTGTTGCAATCACAGGGAGCCCAATATTGCTATGGAATTAGATTGATGAGATAGTTTTAGACTGCTTCTTTCTCATCCTCTCATGAAATCAATTCACAATTAAGCATCTGAATAAATATGGCAATTAAACCATTTTATGACAGTGAGTGGTTTATGAATGAATACAGTGCACTGGAAATCAAGGTCATTTCTTCATTAGTTCTTTCATTCTCCCTGAAGAAGATTAACAACAGAAAGGAAAACAATATCACAATAGTTAATTAAATGAACTCCTCGATGGCCATGGTGGCCACCAATGAGTCAATCCTTCTTCACAAATGAGAAGGGAGTGCCACGCGTGAGCATGAAGGTCAAGTTTAAAGTACAAGCATTCGTTAGTCAATTAATGTTGTACATGATTTAGGAATTTCATCAATTATATATTCTTAAAATTTTCATAAATAACTCTCGTCATTCATAAATTGAGTTTAAAAAAGATTGATAAGTTGTGTTCATATAAAATAATACTACAAAATTTACCCTAAGAATATGTAACTGAAAAGATAAAATTAATAATTAGAATAATGATGAGGAAGGAATTTAGCTTGTATTTTTCAATATGATGCCAGTATAGATCCATTTGAGACTTCGGAGTGACAAATTTTGTTTCAATCAAATCAGTAATTTGATGTTTGTATAGTCAATCTTTTCCAGTTTTTCATTTATTATATTTTTACGGATTTAAAAAACTTAAAAACAAGAATTAGATTTATTGAAAATTTTGTAAAATAAATTTTATCTATTTTACTCTACTTTTATTTTCATTGGAAAAAAATTTGGACGAATTTTTCATTTAATTTGGGTGGGAACATCATATTTACGGGTAGTAAAAATTAGAGAATAAGTGTCACAAAGAAATAGGAATGTATGAGGTTTACTTTGTCTTTTTTCACCCATTCACTATTTTTTCTTTATCCTAATGCAAAAGATCAAAATTTTCATTAGCCAATTCCATAATTTAAATAATAAGTAAGTGGGTCTTTCATGCGTTTGCTCAAAAATTAAAAAAAGGAAGCAAAAAAAGTAGGCAACTTGAGATAAAAACACGTTTACAGAGTACATGAACAATGACCAACAATTAAAACACTTTCAAAATTTATATAAATAGATTAATTGGTTAAATGCTAATACCCATATATAATGTTATCTTTGGCAGCAAGCCCACTGAACCTAATTTTACTGCCTTTGATTATTTGATGATAATTAATTGGCCATTACTTATTGTTCAAAAGTAAATCCTAGTTTATATATATGTATATGGAAATATAAGTATAGGAAGGTTAATATACTTAATATAGAACTAATTCGAAGCTATAAAAAAAAATGCATATTTATACTAAGGAAAATAAAATTAGAGAATTTCTATAGACAGAATGAAATAGAAGCTAAAACAGAGTTTTACTTAAATAGAAGGAAAAGCAAAAATAGGACAATAAAAAAGATATAATATAATGATTCAAATTTATCTTGAGATAGATATTTATTTATTAGGGCACGCTATTAATATTAATTTCAGTATACTAATTCAAGTAGCTAATTGTAATAAGACATGGCTTAGGAAAAGAATGTAATTATCGAAATAAAAGAATATTCCTTCAATCAAGTCAATTATACGGAAAGGAAATAAAGAGAGAATACAGAAAAAATCTAGAGAAAAGATGAGATAGAAACAGAACGTAGGAAATTTACATAAAGTATATATTCCTATGAGATGAGGATGTAATATTTATATTGTAATTTCACCTTCATGTTTGAAATTGGCTTTACAATTCTAGAGGAACAAAAGTGATTTACGTAACGTCTTATAGTTAGTTACTTACTTTCAGTATTTCGTTTTTGACAATAAATTGAATTATTTTTATTTGTAATTTGCGTATTTGATTAATGAGTGTAAGATGAGGTTACGAGTTAAGAACATGCCAAACATTGCGATTTTGTCCTAAGCCTAGAAATTGGAATCTCAGCTAGATTTCTTTTTTTAGAGTTTATTGGATAATAACTAGCATTTAAAGTTGAATATGACTTGGCCAAAAAAGAGTTGAAGATGATAGTACATAACTGAAAGATTCCAATGGCCAAGGATCACTTCAAGCATGGTGGTTATTTAGTAGGAAAATGACAATGTTAGGAAAATTATCACTTGTTTCATAAAATAAATTCATCAAAAGTTTTTATTCTATTTATATTTTATAATTTTTAAATATTTGGATTAATAAATTTTTTTTAATTATTCCACATAGTACATAGGTTTATCACTTGTGTATAAATATTTGTAGAGTTACGTTAGTTTCATTTTTAGATTAAAACATATTATTGGATTAATACAAATTTTAAAACATTCTAATCAATAATTGAGATACGCTAGTTCTATGTTAAGGCATCTATATATTTGGAGAAACCTTTTCATCACATTTAATACATGATGGTGTAAAACTCATAGTGGGACTACAAATGCTTATGGATGAGTTTTATTTGTCAAATATTAATGCTTCATCATTCAAAACCCTGACGTAAAACTATTACATGATAGACAAACCACTGCACTACCAAATGCTTCAACCTTTCAAGCAAAAAAAAGATTGCAATTTGTTCCACATGCCATCCAGGAATTGAAAATACGCATACCTCCACGTTCTATGGTAGAGCAAAGGACCCATCACTACGCAAAATCCTGTAACAAATCCTAATGCCAAACTCACAAAAAACCAATTGATTTCATTTCCATGATAAGCTTCTTTGTCATTATGATCAAACCCATTTGAATTTGAACTACAACTATTGCTGATTGGAGGACCACATAGATCATTACCAACAAAACTGGATGCTTCAAAGCTCTGCAATTGAGTCCCTGTTGGAATCTTTCCCTTCAAATTATTGTAAGACAAGTTTAACGTGCTCAAGAAGGTTAATATGGATATGCTTGGTGGGATTTCACCACAAAGATGATTCCTTGAAAAATCCATAGACTCCAGTACATCCATATTTCTGATGCTTTGAGGAATTTGGCCACTCAAAAGATTATTGGAAAGGTTTAAAAAGCGCAAACCCTTGAGACTTGTAATTTGCATTGGTATCTCTCTTGACAATTTGTTACCTGAAAGGTCGATGCTTGTGACGAGACCAAGAATAGTGCTGTAATAATTAACTCTTCCTTTCAACAAAAGGAATGCATCAATCATTGAGAAACTTGTATCATTTTTTGTATTACAACGAATATATGACATTGAGGTTCTGTTTATTACCAACATGGCCTTAAAATTGTTGAAACATTTTGGTACATCTCCGATCAACTTGTTTTGCACAAGGTCCAAGATTTGTAATGAACGCATGGCACATATTTGATGGGGAATTGTACCAACAAATTTGTTTGATCTTAGAACAAGAATCTTCAAATTCAACAAGCTTTGGCCAACCCATGATGGAATCATCCCAGAAAATTGATTCTTTTCTAGGTCCAAGGAAATCAACATGCTACTGTTCTTCAAGAAAGCTGGAAAACTTCCAACAAAACTATTGTTACGAAGGCGCAACATTTCCAACCGAGTTAAGAATCCCATAGATGTGGGTAAGATCCCAGTCAAATGGTTATTTTCTAAGTTCACTCTCACAAGATTTGGCCACATCTTCCAACAATGTGGTATTTCACCTGATAAATTATTTGATGCCAAATTTAGAAATTCTAAGCCATTTGTCTTCTCTTCTTTAAGACATAGGAAGTGAGTTATGGATCCAGAAAACCAATTGTTAGAGAGGTCTATGTGAACCACACTTGGTGATAAATATGGTAATTGACCCCTTAAGTGATTGAAGCTTAGATCAACAACAAATCTGAAGGAACTGCAATTTATTAGTATATTTGAAAGCTCACCATCAATATGATTGTTGGAGAGATTCAAATAATAAGCATTGTCAAATGTGCCCCAAAGCCAAGTTGGAATAGAGTCAAAAATCCTAGTGTTGGACATGTCCAAATACTTAAGGTTCTTTAATGATTGAATCCATGATGGAAAGTAGGGGCCTAAATTCCATGACGCCATTTCCAAGACCCCCATAAATTGAAAAGATGGACTCCAATTAGGACCCACGTTTAATCTGAGTTGGTTTTTAGATGCCCAGAATTCATATAAACAAGTGAAATTATTTAGGTGGACTTCATTCACAACTCCATGGAAGAGATTATCACTGATATAAAGTGCTTGCAATTTAGAAAGTGATCCAAGAATTTCAAATGGATTTCCATTGAATTGATTTGTCGAGAGATGAAGATACATTAAAGATGTAAGATTTCCTAATGATCTTGGAAGTGCACCTTGAATAGCATTGTCAAAAAGATATAGTCCAACAAGATTTTTGAAAATCCCAATTTGGTCACTTAAATGGCCAGATAATTGAGAACTAGTAATAGACAAAATCTCTAGTGTGTTTGAAGCACATCTAGAGAGAATTTCTATTACTTCAGAAACTTGTTGGTTGCTCCTTTTATTTGAAAATTGTACAACCCTTAAATTGCAGAGGTTTCCCACAGAGTCTGGAATTTGCGCTTCCAAAAGATTGTTTGACAAATCAAGAGTAGCAAGAGAAGTCAAGTTTCCAATGTTACTAGAAATTGTGCCAACCAAGTAGTTAGAAGAGAGACTGAGAAAATTCAAATGATTAAAACTATACAGCCAATCAGGGATAGAAGAGTTGAACAAATTGTTTGATAAATCAAGATGTTGAAGGAGAGTTAAGTTCTGAATACCATCAGGGAAGGGGCCTTGAAAACCATTGTCTGATAACTGAAGATAAACCAATTTTTCTAGTTGAAATATCCAACTTGGAAATGGATAATCTCCATAATTATAAGATTGAGATATATCAAGGATGGCTAGAGAGGAAAAGTTAGTGGTAGATGGTAGAAAATGATGATGAAGAACACATTCTTGCAAGTGCAACTTCGTCAAAGAGGGAAGTGACTGTAGAACATGCAACCAATCAAAGGAAATAGATAGGTTTGCATAACTCAGCTTAAGATATTGGAGCAAAGGAAGAGCTGAAAGCCATTGAAGATTTTTAACATATAATTTAAGTCTTCTATTTATATAAGCACCTTCAAGACTAAGAGAGATTAGATTGGAAAGGTTCCCAATTTGATAAGGAATGCTTCCAATGAAATCATTACCTCTGAGGTCAAGATAGAGCAAGTTGGAAAGATTTCCAATATGAGGAGGAATGCTTCCACCAAATCCAGCGTGAGAGAGATTAAGGTATGTCAAACTCGTCATTGAGCTAAAGAAACTGGGAATTTGCATACCACTAAAGTAATTGTGGCTCAGGTCCAAGTAATTTAAATGCTTCAAATCAAGCAAAGAAGGATGTACCTCTCCACCAAACCTTGATCTCATATAAGCTTCAAGTTCAACAGGATCATACCCGATATAATCATGATATTGAGGATGTGAAGTTGAGAGGTGAAGCTCAAGAACATGGCCTGTGATATTGTTGCAAACAATAGATGGCCAGGTGCAGCAATCTTTATGGAGAGACCAAGAGGCGAGCCTGTTAGAAGGATCGGAAAGGTGGCGCTTGAGATTGAGAAGGGCGTGCCGCTCACTTGGAATGCACATAACCTTGGAGGATGCTATGCTGCATATGCATAAGTCCACATTTAGTAAGGTAATCAACCACACGACAGTAATAAAATAAAATATTTTTTGACTGATATTATTATATAATAAATATGTTATTAAATATATAAATATTTAATATATATTTATTGTTATATTTTTATATAAATTCATTTATATTAAATGTTTATTAGAATATGTTATATATTTCTTATATGATAAATTTATATATAATATATATCTAATTTATATTTTTAATTATTTAGTTTCTAATTTAGTGAATATGTTTATTTATTATTTGATTACTAACGTATATTTATTTAATATATTTACTTAATTACAAATATATGAATTTAAAAATAGAAATTCAATATCTAAAAGAAATAAAATGCCCTAATATTCTCTAATTATTATTTTAAAATATTAATTATTATTATTATTATTGAATATATCATTAATTTAATAATTAATTTATTATTAATTTTTAGCATTAATTTTTAATATTAATTTAATTATGTTCATTTACAATATGTAATTAATCATTATTTTAATATCAATACCATAGACAATGAATTTAATAAGTAATTTTATAAATATATATTTTAATCATTTAAAATAATAAAATATTAATTTATTAAACATGTATAATTATTATTGACATTATTACTATAAAGAAATTATGTGTAATAAAATATAATATGTTTCAACCGATATTATTAGATAATAAATATGTTATTTTATATATATATATATATATATATAAGTGTTTAATATATATTTATTTTTATATTTTTACATAAATTTATTTACATTAAAAGTTTATTACATTATATTATATATTTCTGATAAGATAAATTTATATATAATATATATCCAATTTATACTTTTAATTTTTTTGTTACTAATTTAGTGAATATGTTTATTTATTATTTAATTACTAATATATAGTTAATCAATATATCTACTTAATTACAAATATATGAATTTAGAAATAGAAATTCAATATCGAAAAGAAATAAAATACTCTAATATTCTCTACTTATTATTGTTATTGAATATATCAGTAATTTAATGATTAGTTTTTTATTGATTTTTTGCATTAATTTATAATACTAATTTAATTATGTTAATTTATAATATATGATTAATTATTATATTAATTTAAATATTATATACATTGTGTTTAGTAAGTAATTTCATACATATATATTTTAATAATTTAATATATAAAATGATTAATTTATTAAATATGTATCATTATTATACACATTATTACTATATATATTATTATCACATAGACGAAAGTACATAGTTAAACTCTCACTTTTGTACTTTGTGATTCCCTCACAATTTAATTATGACAAATTAGTCATTCTCAAATTTAAAAGTATACAAAATCAATCCTCTAAATGTAGCAATGAGGGACAAATTTTTCATGAAAAAAGATTTTTGAGGGACTAATTTTTCACAATGCATTGTAAGGGACCAAATTATCCCAAAGTGCAAAGGTGGAGGACCAATTTGGTACTTCCCTTTTATTATTTGTATTATTATTATTATGTTTATTTTAAATTGTTTGTAATTTATACTTTTACAAAATATTAAATTGCATAAATATTGTTGATTATTAATTTGTTAAATATATATTATAATAATTCACATTATATAATATAATTATTTAATATATATAATTTACTAATATAAATGAAATAAATGTTAAATTTGTCTTCACGACGATCAACATGGACTGTCCTAAAGTTTAGGAATATAATGTATAAGAATATATTCAGATATTGTATATGAATATATAAAATATATATTAAATATTAGTTAAAATATATAAATATATTAAAAGTAATAAATAAAATATGTATTGGCTGATATTATTAAATAATATCTATGGTATTTAATATATAAATATTTAATATGCATTTATTTATATATTAATTCCATATATTTATTTATATTATATATTTCCTATATGATAAATTCATATATAATATATATCGATTTAATATATTTAATTATTTAGTCACTAATTTAATGAATATGTTTATTTATTATTTAATTACTAATGTATATTTGATTAATATATTTATTTTATTTCAAACATACGAATATAAAAATAAAAATTCAATGTCCAAAAGAAATAAAATAATCTAACATTCTCTAATTATTATTGTGAAATATTAATTACTGTTACTGAATATATCAGTAATTTAATCATTAATTTATTATTAATTTTTAGCATTAATTTGTAATAGTAATTTAATTATATTCATTTACAAACTGTAATTAATTATTATATTGAATTAAATATTATAGACATTGAATTTAATATAATAATTTAATAAATATGTTATTACTATATATATTATTATTGTATTGATGAAAGTATGTAATTGAATCCTCACTTTTGTACTTTGTGACTCCCCACAACTTAATTATAACAAATTAGTCTCTCTCAAATTTAAATGTATACAAAATTAGTCTATCCAATTATAGCATTGAGGGACAAATTTTTCATAGAAAAATTCTTTTTTAGGCACTAATTTGTCACTATGCATTGTGAGGGACCAATTACAAAATGTAAAGGTGGAAGACCAATTTGGTAATTCTCACTTATTATATGTATTATTATTATGTCAATTTTAAATTATTTTTTATTCATGCTTTTCAAGAATATTAAATCTCATTAATATTTTGATTTATAATTTGTTAAATATATATTATAATAATTCACATTATATTATATAAATATTTCATATATATAATTTATTAATATGCATGAAATGTATATATATAATTTGTCTTCGAAATGGTGAACAGGGGCTACCCTAAAGTCAATGAATATAAAAATATATGTAGATATCGTATATTAAAATATAAAATATATATGAAATATTAGTTAAAATATATAAATATACTAAAACAAATAAATAAAAAATGTATTGACCAATATTATTATATAACAAATATGATATTAAATATATAAATATTATATATATATTGTTATATTTTCATATATATTTATTTATATTATATGTTTATTACATTATATTATATATTTCTTATGAGATTAATTTAAATAAAATACATCACCAATTAGAATATTTCATCTATACTTTTAATTATTTAGTTACTAATTTAATGAATATTTTTATTTATTATTTAATTACAAATGTATATTTGATTAATATGTTTATTTAATTACAAATATACCAATATAAAAATAGAAATTCAATGTCCTGAAGAAATAAAATACTCTAATATTCTCTAATTATAATTGTGGAATATTAATTTATGTTATTGAATATATTAGTAATTTAATGATTAATTTATCATTAATTTCTCGCATTAATTTGTAATACTTATTTAATTATGTTTATTTACAATACAGAATGAATTATTATATTAATTTAAATATCATAGACATTAAATTTAATAAATAATTTGAAAAATATTAATCTGCATAATAAAATAAAATATGTTTTGACCGTTATTATTATATAATAAATAATTTATTAAATCTATAAATATTTAATATATATTTATTGTTATAATTTTGTTTAAATTTATTTATATTATATGTTTATTACATTATATTATATATTTTTTATATCATAAATTTATATATAATACATATACAATTAATATAATAATTTAATATTTTTAATTATTTTGCTACTAATTTAGTGGATTTGTTTATTTGTTATTTAATTACTAACGTATATTTAATTAATATATTTGCTTAGTTACAAATATATAAATTTAAAGATAGAAATTCAATATCCAAAAGAAATAAAATACACTAATATTCTCTAATTACTATTTTGGAATAGTAATTACTATTATTGAATATATCATTAATTTAATTATTATTTTTTAATTAATTTTTTCCATTAATTTATAATACAAATTTAATTATGTTCATTTACAATATGTAATTAATTATTATATTAATTTAAATATCATAGGAATTGAATTTAATTAGTACTTTCGTATATATATATATATATTAGTTATTTAATATAAGAAATGATTAATTTATTAAATACGTATCATTATTACACACATTATTACTATATATATATTATTACTTTATAAACAAAAGTACATAATTGAACCCTCACTTTTGCACTTTGTGACTCCCCCACAATTTAATTGTAACAAATTAGTCCCTCTTAAATTTAAATATTTACAAAATCAATTCCTTCTATTGTAGTGTTAAGGGACAAATTTTCCATGCAAAAAAGATTTTTTAAGGACTAATTTGTCACAGTGCATTGTGAGAGACCAAATTGTCACAATGTGTAAAATTCGAGGACCATTTTGGTACTTCCTTCTTATTATATGTATTATTATTATGTTATTTTTATATTGTTTTTAATTTAAAATTTTAAAAAATATTAAATATATTAAATATTGCATATTAGTAATTGGTTAAATATATATAATATTAATACATGTTATATTTTATAATTATTAAATATATATGACTTACTAATATACATAAAATATGTATATAATTTATCTTCACAATGGTCAACAGGGATTATTCTAAATTGAAGGAATATAATATATAAAAATATATTTAGATATTGTATATTAATATATAAAATACATATTAAATATTAGTAAAAAATATAAATTTACTAAAACAAATATATAAAATATGTAATGACCTATATTATTATATAATAAATCTGAAATTAAATATATAAATAATTAACATATATTTATTATTACATTTTTGTATAAGTTTAATTATGTTAAATGTTTATTATATTGTATTATATATTTCTTATATGATAAATTTATACATAATATATATCCAATTAGAATATTAATTTTTATTTTTAATTATTTAGTTACTAATTTAATGAATATGCTTATTTAATATTTTATTACTAACGCATATTTAATTAAAGTATTTAATAATTAAAAATAAAAATTAATATAAAAATAGAAATTCAATATCCAGAAGAAATAAAAGACTCTAATATCCTTAATTATTATTGAGGAATATTAATTATTTTTATCAAATATATCACTTATTTAATCATTAATTTATTTTTTATTTTTAGCATTAATTTATAATAATAATTTAATTATGTTCATTTACATTATTTATTTAATTATTATATTATTTAAATATTATAGACATTGAATTTAATAAATATATTTTAAAATTTTAGTATAATAAATGATTAATTTATTAAATATGTATAATTATTAAACACATTATTACTATAAATATAAATATATGTAATAAAATAACATATATTTTGACCGATATTAATAAATAATAAATATGATATTAAATATATATAAATATTTAACATATATTTATTGTTATATTTTTAGATATATTTATTTATATTGTACATTTATTACATTATATTTTATATATCTTGTATGATAAATTTATATATAAGATATATCCAATTAATATATTTAATTTAAATTTTCAATTATTTAGTAACTAATTTAGTGAATATGTTTATTTATTATTTAATTGCTAACGTATATTTAATTGATATTTTTACTTAATTACAAATATATGAATTTAAAAATAAAAATTTAATATCCAAAAGAAATAAAATACTCTAATGTTCACTAATTATTATTGTGAAATTTTAATTATTGTTAGTGAATATATCAGTAATTTAATGACTAATTTTTATCATTAATTCATAATACTAATTCAATTATGTTAATTTACAATACGTAATTAATTTAAATATTATAGACATTGAATTTAATAAGCAATTTAATAAATATATATTTTAATAATTTAATATAGTAAATGATTAATTTAATATATATGTATCATTATTATACACATTATTACTATATATATTATTATTGTTTAAACAAAAGTATGTAATTGAACCATCACTTTTGTTTTTTGTGACTCCTACATAGTTTAATTGTGACAAACTAGTCTCTCTCAAACTTAAATATGTATAAAATTAGTTCCTCCAATTCAAGGAATGAGGGACAAATTTTTCATAAAAAATATTTTTGAAGGACTAATTTGCTGCAATTCATTGTGAGGGACGAAATTGTCACAAAGTGTAAAGGTGGAGCACCAATTTGGTGCTTCCCACTTATTTTATGTATTATTGTTATGTTTATCTAAATTTTTTAATATATACTTTTCTATAATATTAAATCGCATAAATATTGCTGATTAATAATTTTCTATATATATATATATATGTTATAATAATGTACATTATATTATATAAATACTTAATTTATATAATTTACTAATAGACATGAAATATATGAATAATTTGTCTTCACAACAGTGTGAACACACCATCCCTAATTACTTAATTATTTAATTAATTGATACACTAATTAATTAATAATTAAGCAAAGAGAAAAATTAGAAATGATAAAGCTTCAAATGACATCCTCAAGTAGGGACAATTTGAAATTAAAGATAAATAAAGGGAGACAATTAAATAAACTCAAAACCCAAAAATAAAATTAGCTAATTAAAATATTAAATCTAAGTAAAGTAATAAAAAATAAAAAATATATAACAAAAAAATAGAAAATAAAAAAATAAAAAAAATTTAGTAACAGTAATAAGGATAAAAAAAAAAAAAAAAGGAAAGGCTGCAACCAAAAAGTTATCACCAAATGGGAAAAAGGAGACTGCGGTGCAAATGAAAGCTGGAAAAAGGACAAAGCAGACGAGGTAGGGAGGCTGAGGAAAAAGAGGTTTCAATGGAAGGGTTTTTCTTTGATAAAAAGAAGCCAAAAGAGAGGAAGAAGAGGGATAGGTTTTGGTCGTGAAGAAAAGGAGAGACTGAGAGGCTTTCAATTGGGTTCGGAGACACCAGAAACAGAGAAAGAAGAAGGAGAGATGAGAGACCTAGAGGGGGCAGTGGAGAAAGCTAGTGTTGAAGCACGAGAACGAGGCAAGAGAGCTGTAACTACAAGGGCTGAAGCTGAAGCACGAGCGAGAGCAGAACAGGCTACTGTAGAAAGGGCTGCTACAGATGTGCGAGAAAGAGCTGTAACTGCTGCAAGAATGAATTGACAAAAGAATGAGCATGATCTAGAATACTTTTTTAGCATGGGTACACAGCCCAGCAGTGCCCCACTACCTCCTTTCCACGGTTCTTGCATTCTCTATTCCTAGTTCGGATCTGAACCATGGCAAACGATGCTCCTCCATGCTTCCCTTTTCCAGTAGAAGCGTCTCTTTACTATACATCATCTCTCTCACCTCAATCCTCTCTCTCTTCCTCCATCACTTCTCTCGTTGCTCTTTTGGTTCATGCCCATTCTCATTTTGAAGGTTTCGAACCTGAAGACAGCGATGACTCCAACGACCCATCCATCAATCTCGCTTCTCTCTGCTCACCTCCCATTCCACCCTCCTCACCATGCCCCCCACTCCCTCTCTAACAGGTAACAAAACCGTCAACGCGTCGGCAGGACCGAAAGATGGAGCGGTCGGTGGAGGATCAACTAATCTCTCTATGTTCACCAAGGGCCCTAAGTTTAAGGACTTCCTCAGTTGCAGTGAGGTGGACCAGCGGCCCCGCCAGCAGCTGCAGCGCCACCGCAGTTCCTTGCAGACAAAACGCTGGGCACAGTGAGGGGGAGTGAGATGTACGATTCAAGGCTAAAGACGACAGCGGCCAGCTTCCTTCAAGGCTTCGCCTCCAGAAGGCAAGCCGAGTTGCAGCAGAAATAGGCGCTGGCCCCGACCGAGCCATCCCTGAGGAAGAGCGTCGACACCTTCGGCCAACACACTTCCATCTGCCAAGATGCCATCTTACTATGTGGATGAGTATGGAAATCTGAAAGCTCCACACTTGGTGAACCGCCCTTCCATGAGCACCTCTGATTCCCAGTTCTTCCTCAAATTTGGAGAGGACTTGAATTTTCATACGATAGTGGAGGAAGCTAGGTAATTATAATATATGCATGCGCCATATTCCATCTTCTGTTTGGCGTTCTAAATCCTTTTATTATTATTATTATTATTATTATTACTTCATTTGTTTTTTTTTTTTTGTCAATACGAGATTAATCTTGGTTCTACAAATAAAGTTATAAGAAAATCTTCGTGTGAGAATATTGTTCTCCTCGGGTGCTTGGATCATGTGAGATTTTAATCTTCATAAACCTTGAAAATTAGTACATACTTGTTTTAAAATAATAATAATACAAAAATAAATACTTTAATTAAATATTTTCTATTATTTACAAAAATCATCATGTGAGAGTATTGTTCTTCTCGAGTGCTTGGAGTCATGTGAGATTTTAATCTCCATAAACCCTAAAAATTAGTACATAGTTGTTTTAAAATAATAGTAATGCAAAAATAAATATCTTAACTAAGCATTTTCTATTATTTACAAAATGATTAAGCCAGTGTTTTATAAAATTTAATTAATTAAAAAATGCCATGTGGGACTTGGGTCCCCGTAGGCTTTGGGGAATTAATCTTATTAAAAATAAGACTAAAAGAATTCTAATTTCAAAATCCATAAGAATCCATAAAAACAAAAGCCCGAAAAATTTTCAAATATTTTATTCCATATTTTTGGGTTCCCGCGTGAGAATGCTCATCTCCTCAGGCACCCAAAGGTTAATTAATAGAGACCATTTGAGACATTGAATCTCCTCAAGTTTCAAAAATTAACATTTAAAATATTGGGATAAATTAATTATAAAAATAAGGAGGTTTATACCTATTACATAACTAAAAGTCCTAAGAATATTTTTCATTTTAGTTTTATTTTGAGTTTCAAATAAATTCTAATTTAAAAAAAAGTACAAAAATCATAAATTCAAAAATCATAGAAATATTTTTCCATTATAGTTTAAAATTCAAAATAAATTCTAATAATATATATATATATATATATATATAAATCAATTAAAAGTCCTGTTAATCATAATCTCTCTTTCAAAATTAGAAAAATTCAAAAACCCAAAAAATATATAAATTCAAAAATTTCAAAAAATGGATTTTTGTTATAATTTCATTCTAATTTCAACAATAAACTCTAATTTTAAAAAATCCAAAAATAAATAAAAACAAAAATCCAAAAAAATACATAAATTCAAAAATTTAAAAGATGGTTTTATTTTCGTCTCAATTTCGACAATAAATTCCAATTTTGAAAATCCAAAAAATAAATAAATTCAAAAAAAATTTTCTTTATAATTTACTTCAATTCCAAACAATATAAACTCCCAAAAATCCCAAAATCTTTTCCCATTATCATTTCATTTAAAGTTAAAAAATAAAGGTAAAAATTCCAAAAGTAAGCAAAAATTAAAAAGAGAAAAACGAAACAGATCAAGAAAGCTAAATTAATCAGGTCGTTGTAATTAAAACATACAAATTGTTTACGAAAATCTGTTTAATTTGAACTCCCCTATTCTCATCACAAAAATTGAAAATCACCAACCAACAGATATGCCATTTTGATTGAACTACGTAGACTTTGATCCCTATTATAGGGTACATAGGCCCTAGGCATTCATCCTATGTCAAGTCTGCCCTTTTGTAAATATCTATTTGTTTGCTTCCATTATTGTCATTTTTGCCTTTTATGTTTAACGTGCATGCATATTAATAAAGGGTAATTGAGATAAATTTAAGATCATATCCTATTTCAGCTAATTAGTTTAAGGTAACCGTCCCTATGGACGGGTGTTGTGAGGTACCTAGCAACTTTCCCGTGACTCCTGAACCCATATATGATTTCACAGACCATTTGCCTTTTGTTTTTTATTTTAAATTGGTTTTTTAAAGTTTTCTATTAAAAATTTTGGTGGCGACTCCAAATAAATTGATTTTCAAGATTTGTTTTTAGGAATCAATGTAAAAAATTTTTATTCCTTCTCACCGAAATATCGATTACGACAAACGGTCAATAGGGACTACCCCTAAGATAAGGAACATAATATACAAAAATATATTTAGATAACGTCAACTAATATATAAAATATATATTAAATACTAGTTAAAATATATAAATATACTAAGACAAATGAATAAAATATGTATTGATTGATCTTATTATATATTAAATATATAAATATTTAATACGTATTTATTGTTATATTTTTATGTATATATTTTTTATATTTTATTTTTATTACATTATATTATATTTCATATGTGATAAATTTATATATAATATATATCCAATTAGAATATTTCACCTATACTTTTAATTACCTAATTACTAATTTAATGAATATGTTTATTTATTATTTAATTACTAATGTATATTTGATTAATATATTTATTTCATTCAAAATCTATGAATATAAAAATAGAAATTCAATGTCTAGAAGGAATAAAATATTCTAATATTCTATAATTATTATTGTGAAATATTCGTTATTGTTATTGAATATATCAATAATATAATGATTAATTTATTATTAATTTTGAGAATTAATTTATAATGGTAATTTAATTATGTTCATTTACAATATGTAATTAATTATTATTTTAATTTAAATATCATAGACATTGAATTTAATAAGTAATTTCATAAATATATATTTTAATAATTTAATATAATAAATGATTGATTTATTAAATACGTATCATTGTTATACACATTATTATTATATGAATTATTATTGTATAGATGAAAGTACGTAATTGAACTTTCACTTTTGCAATTTATAACTCACTTACAATTTAATTGTGACAAATTAGTCTTTCTTAAATTTCAATATATACAAAATCAGTTCCTCCAATTGTAGTATTGTGGGACAAATTTTCAATGAAAAAATATTTTTGTGAGACTAATTTGTCACAGTGCATTGTGAGGAACCAAATTGTCACAATGTGTCAAATTAGAGGACCAATTTAGTACTTCCTTCTTATTATATGTATTATTATTATGTTATTTTTAAATTGTTTTAATTTATAATTTTCAGAAATATTAAATATATTAAATATTGCTTATTAATAATTTGTTAAATATATATTATAATAATTCACATTATATTATATAATTATTTAATATATATAATCTATTAATATACATGAAATATATGTATAATATGTCTTTACGATAGTTAATAGGGACTGTTTTGAATTGAAGGAATATAATATATAAAAATATATTTAGATATCGTATATCAATTTATAAAATATATATTAAATATTAGTTAACAAAATATGAACATACTAGAATAAAAAAAATAAAATACGTATTGACTAATATTATTATATAATAAATATGATAATAAATAAATAAGTACTTAATATATATTTATTGTAACATTTTTATATAAATTATTTTATATTACACGTTTATTACATTATATTATATATTTCTTATGTGAAAAAATTATATATAATTTATATAAAATTAGAATATTTCATTTATACTTTTAACTATGTCATAACTAATTTAAAGAATATTTTTATTTAATATTTAATATCTAATGTATATTTAATTGATATATTTATTTAATTACAAATATATGAATATAAAAATACAAATTCAATGTCCAAAAGAAATAAAATACCGTAATATTCTCTAATTATTATTGAGGAATATTAATTATTTTTATCAAATATATCACTTATTTAATCATTAATTTATTTTTAATTTTTAGCATTAATTTATAATAATAATTTAATTATGCTCATATGTGTAATAAAATAAAATATGTATTGACCGATATTATTATATAATAATAATGTTATTACATATATAAATATTTAATATATATTTATTGTTATATTTTTACATATATTTATTTATATTATATGTTTATTATATTACATTAAATATTTCTAATATGATTTATTTACATATAATATATATCCAATTAATATATTTAATTTATATTCTTAATAATTTAGTTACTAATATAGTGAATATTTTTATTTATTATTTAATTACTAACGTATATTTGATTAATATATTTACTTATTCACAAATATATGAATTTAAAAATAGAAATTCAATATACAAAAGAAATAAAATACTCTAATATTCTCTAATTATTATTATGGAATATTAATTATTGTTATTGAATTTATACGTAATCTAATGATTAATTTTTAGCATTAATTTATAATACTAATTTAATTATGTTAATTAACTATTTGTGATGAATTATTATATGAATTTAAATAATACAGACATTGAGTTTAGTAAGTAATTTAATAAATGTATATTTTAATAATTTAATATAATAAATAATTAATAAATATGTATAATTATTATGTACATTATTACTATATATATTATTATTGTGTAGACAAAAGTACGCAATTGAATCCTCGGTTTTATACTTTGTGACTCCCTCATAATTTAATTGTGACAATTAGTCCCTCTCAAATTTAAATGTGTACATAATCAATCTTTCCAATTGTAGGATTGAGTGACAAATTTCCCATGCAAAAATATTTTTGAGGGACTAATTTGTTACAATGCATTGTGAGGGACCAAATTGTCACAAGTGTAAAGGTGGAAGACTAATTTGGTACTTCCCTCTTATTATCTATATTATTATTATGTTAATTTTAAATTTTTTTTAATTTATAATTTTTGGAAATATTAAATCACATAAATATTTCTAATTAGTAATTTTTTAAATATATATTATAATAATTCACATTATATTATATAATTATTTAATATATGTAATTTACTAATATATTTGAAATATATGTATAATATGTCTTTACAACGATCAACAAAGCTGCTCTTAAGTCATGTGACATATTGTATGAAAATATATTTAGATATCGTATATTAATTTATAATATATATATTAAATATTAGTTAAAAAAATATAAATATATTGAAATGAAAAAATAAAATATGTACTGACTGATATTATTATATAATAAATATGATAATAAATATATAAGTACTTAATATATATTCATTGCTATATTTTTATATAAATTATTTTATATTATATGTTTATTACATTATATTATATATTTCTTATGTGAAAAATTTATATGTAATTTATATAAAATTAGATTATTTCATTTATACTTTTAACTATTTAGTAAATAATTTGATGAAAATGTTTATTTAATATTTAGTATCTAATGTATATTTAATTAATATATATTTACTTACAAATATATGAATACAAAATACAAATTCAATGTCCATAAAAAATAAAATACTCTGATATTATCTAATTATTATTGGGGAATACTAATTATTGTTACTGAATATATCAATAACTTAATGGTTAATTTATTATTAATTTCTAGCATTAATTTGTAATACTAATTTAATTATGTTCATTTACAATATGTAATTAATAATTACATAAATTTAAACATCATGGGCAATCAATTTAATAAATAATTTTTTAAATATAAATATGTGTACTAAAATAAAATGTGTTTTGACCGATATTATTATGTAAAAAATATGTTATTAAATATGTAAATATTTAATATATATTTATTGTTATTGCTTTATATAAATTTATTTATATTATATGTTTGTTACATTATTATGTATTTGTTATACAATAAATTTATATATAGTATATGTCAAATTAATATATTTAATTTATATTTTCAATTATTAAGTAACTAATTTAGTGAATATGTTTATTTATTATTTAATTGCTAACATACATTTAATTAATATATTTAGTTAATTACAAATATATGAATTTAAAAATAGAAATTCAAGATACAAAAGAAATAAAATACACTCATATTCTCAAATTATTATTGTAAAATATTAATTATTGTTATTGAATATATTAGTAATTCAATGATTAAAATATTATTAATAACTAGCATTAGTTTGCAATCCTAATTTAATTATGTTCATTTACAATATGTAATTAAATTAATTTAAGCAGCATTGACAGTGAATTTAATAAATAATTTAATTAATAAAATATGTGTAAGAAAATAAAATATGTATTGACCGATATTATTATATAATAAATATGTTATTAAATATATAAATATTTCATATATATTAATTTTTATATTTTTACATATATTTATTTATATTATATGTTTATTACATTATGCTATATATTTCTTATATGATAAATTTATATATAATATATATCCAATTTATATATTTAATTTTTATTTCTAATTATTTTGTTCCTGATTTAGCGAATAGGTTTATTTATTATTTAATTACTAAAGTATATTTTATTAATGTATTCACTTAATTAAAAATATATGAATTTAAAAATAGAAATTCAATGTCTAGAATAAATGAAATGCTCAAATATTCTCTAATTATTATTGTGGAATATTAATTATTTTTGCTAAATATATCAATAATTTAATGATTAATTTTTTATTAATTTTTAGCTTTAATTTGTAATACTAATTTAATTATGTTCATTTACAATATGTAATTAATTATTATTTTTATTTAAATATCATAGACATTGGATTTAATAAGTAATTTCATAAATATATATTTTAATAATTTTATATAATAAATGATTGATTGATTAAATATGTATTATTATTGTACACATTATTACTATATATATTATTGCTGTATAAATGAAAGTACGCAATTGAACCTTCATATTTGCACTTTCTAACTCCCCCGCAATTTAATTGTGACAAATTAGTCCCTTTCAAATTTAAATATGTATAAAATTAGTTCATCCAATTGTAGTATTGAGGGACAAATGTTCCACAAAAAAATATTTTTTAGGGACTAATTTGTCATAGTGCATTGTAAGTTACTAAATTGTCACAAAGTATAATGGCGGATGACCAATTTGGTACTTCCCTCTTACTATATATATTATCATTAAGTCAATTTTAAATTGTTTTTAATTCATATTTTTCCAAAATATTAAATCTCATAAATATTGCTAATTAATAATTTGTTAAATATATATTATAATAACTCACATTATATTGTATAATTATTTAATATAATATACTAATATACATGAAATATATATATAATTTGTCTTCATGACGGTCAACAAGGACTTTCCTTAATTCAAAGAATATAATATGTAAAAATATGTTTAGATACTGTATATTAATATATAATAAATATCACATTAAATATATAAGTATTTAATATATTTTTATCGTTATATTTTTATATATATTCATTTATATTATATGTATATATATAATATTCAATTAGAATGTTTCATTTATACTTTTAATTCTTTAGTTACTAATTTAATGAATATATTTATTTATTATTTAATTACTACCGTATATTTAATTAACATATTTATTTAATTATAAATTTATTAATATAAAAATAGAAATTCAATGCCTTGAAGAAATGAAATACTCTATTATTCTCTGTTTATTATTGTGGAAAATGAATTATTGTTACTGAATATTTCAGTAATTTAATGATTAATTTATAATTAATTCTTATCATTAATTTATAATAATGATTTAATTATGTTCATTTACAGTATGTAATTAATTATTATATTAATTTAAATATCATAGACATTGAATTTAATAAAATTTATTAAAAATAAATAGGTGTAATGAAATAAAATATGTTTTGACCGATATTATTTTATAATAAATATGTTATTTAATATATAGATCATTAATATATATTTATTGTTTTATTTATATATAAATTTATTTGTATTATATGTTTATTGCATTATATTATATATTTCTTATATGATAAATTTATATATAATATATATCCAATTAATATATTTAATTTATAATTTCAATTATTTAGTTACTAATTTAGTGAATATTTTTATTTATTATTTCATTACTAATGTATATTTAATTAATATATTTACTTAATTAAAAATATATGAATATATTAATCATTGTTATTGAATATATCAATAATTTAATGATTAATTTTATTATTAATTTTTTGCATTAATTTATAATACTAATTTAATTATGTTAATTTATAATATGTAATTAATTATATTAATTTAAATATTATAGACATTGAATTTAGTAAGTTATTTAAAAAATATTTATTTTAATAATTTAATGTAATAAATGATTAATTTATTAAATATGTATAATTATTATACACATTATTACAATATATATTATTAATGCATAGGCAAAAGTACGCAATTGAACCTCACTTTTGCACTTTGTGACTTTCCATAATTTAATTGTGACAAATTAGCGCCACTCAAATTTAAATGTGTATAAAGTCAGTTCTTCCAATTGTAGCATGTGAGGGACCAAATTGTTACAAAGTGTAAAGGCGGAGGACATATTTGGTACTTCCCATTTATTATTATGTTAATTTTAATTTTTTTTAATTCATACTTTTCCAAAATATTAAATAGTATAAATATTGTTAATTAATAATTTGTTAAATACATATTATAATAATACACATTATATTATATAACTATTTAATATATATAATTTACTAATATAATGAAATATATATATATATATATATATAATTTATCTTCACGACGGTCAACAGGGACTACCTTGAAGTCAAGAAATATATTGCGTAAAAATATATTTAGATATCGTATATTAATATATAAAATATATATTATATATTAGTTAAAAATATAACTATACTTAAACAAAACAAATAAAATACGAATTGACCAATATTATTATATAATAAATAAGGTATTAAATATATAAGTATTTAATATATTTTTATTGATATATATATATATATATATATTCATTCATAATATATGCTTATTACATTATATTATATATTTCTTAAGTGATAAATTTATATAAAATTAGAATATTTCATTTATACTTTTAATTATTTAGTTACTAATTTATTGAATATGTTTACTTAATATTTAATATCTAATGTATATTTAATTAATGTATTTATTTAATTACAAATTTATGAATATGAAAAAAGGAAATTCAATGTCCTAAAGAAATAAAATACTATATTATTTTCTGCTTGTTATTGTGGAATATGAATTATTGCCATAGAATATTTTAATAATTTAATGATTAATTTATTATTAATTATTAGCATTAATTTATAATATTGATTTAATTATGTTCATTTACAATATGTAATTAATTATTATACTAATATAAATATCATTGACATTGAATTTAATAAATAATTTAATAAATATAAATAAGCGTAATAAAATAAAATATACTTTGATCAACATTATTATATAATAAATATGAGTTATTATTATGTTAATTTTAAATTTTTTCTAATTATATTTTTCAAAAATATTAAATCTCATAAATATTGCTAATTAATAATTTGTTAAATATATATTATAATAATTTACATTATATGATATAATTATTTTATATATATATATATATATATAATTTACTAATGGACATAAAATATATGTATAATTTGTCCTCACGATGGTCAACATAAATTGCCTTGAAGTGAAGGAATACAATGTATAAAATATATCTATTGTTATATTTTTACATATATTTATTTATATTATATTTTTATTACAATATATTTTATATTTGTTATATGAATAATTTTTATATAATGTATATCCAATTAATATATTTAATTTATTTTTTTAATTATTTAGTTACTAATTTAGTGAATATGTTTATTTATTATTTAATTACTGATGTATATTTCATTAATTTATTTACTAAATTACAAATATATGAATTTAAAAATAGAAATTCAATATCCAGAAGAAATAAAATACTCTAATGTTCTCTAATTATTATTTTGAAATATTAATTATTGTTATCGAATATATCAATGATTTAATGATTAATTTATTATTAGTTTCTTGCATTAGTTAGTAATACTAATTTAATTATGTTCATTTCTAATATGTAATTAATTATTATAATTTAAATATCATAGACATTGAATTTAATAAACATAAATATGTGTAATAAAATTACATATGTTTTGACCAATACTATTACATATTAAATATGTTATTGAATATATAAATATTTAATGTATATTTATTGTTATATTTTTACATAAATTTATTTAAATTATATGTTTATTACATTATATTATATAATTCTTGTATCATAAATTTATATATAATATATATACAATTAATTTATATAAATTATATTTTTAATTATTTAGTTACTAATTTAGTGAATATTTTTATTTATTATTTAATTACTAAGGTATATTTAATTAATATATTTACATAATTACAAATATATGAATTTAAAAATAGAACTTCAATGTCTAGAAGAAAAGAAATACTCAAATATTCTCTAATTATTATTTTGGAATATTAATTGCTTTTATTGAATATATAAGTAATTTAATGATTATTTTGTGTTAATTTTAGCATTAATTTATAATACTAATTTAATGATGTTAATTTACAATATGTAATTAACTATTATATTGATTTAAATATTATAGACATTGAATTTAGTAAGTAATTCGATAAATATATATTTTAATAATTTAATGTAACAAATAATTAATTTATTAAATTTGTATCATTATTATACACATTATTACTATGTATATTATTACTGTATAGACGAAAGTATGTAACTGAACTCTCACTTTTACACTTTGTGGCTCCCCTACAATTTAATTGTAACAAGATAGTCCCTCTCAAATTTAAACGCATACAAAATTAGTCCCTCCAATTGTAGAAATGAGGAACAAATTTTCCATGAAAAAAGATTCTTGAGGGACTAATTTGTCATAGTGCATTATGAATGACCATATTGTCACAAAGTGCAAAGGTGAAGGACCAATTTGTTACTTCACTCTTATTATATGTATTATTATTATGTTTATTTAAAAAAAATTTTAATTTACACTTTTCCCAAATATTAAATTGCATAAATATTACTGATTAATAATTTGTTCCATATATATTATAATAATTCACATTATATTATGTAATTTACTAACATACATGAAATATATGTATAATTTGTCTTCATGACAGTCAATAGGGGCTGCCCTAAAGTCACGAAATTTAATATATAAGAATATATTTAGATAACATATATTAATATATAAAATCTATATTAAATATTAGTTAAAAAATATAAATATAATGAAAAGCATAAATAAAATAAGTATTGAATGATATTATCATATAATAAACAAGATATTAAGAATGTTTAATACGTTTTTATTGTTATATTTTTATATAAATCTATTTATATTATATGTTTATTACATTATATTATATATTTGTTATATGATAAATTTATATATAATATATATCTAATTAATATATATTTAATTTATATTTTGATTTATTTAGTAACTAATTTAGTGAATATGTTTATTTATTATTTAATTACTATCATGTATTTAATTAATATATTTACTTAATTACAAATACATGAATATAAAAATAGAAATTCAATGTCCAGAAGAAATAAAATACATTAATATTCTCTACTTATTATTGTTGAATATTAATTATTGTTACAGAACATTTTATTAATTTAATAATTAATTATTATTAATTCTTGGCATTAATATTTAATACTAATTTAATTATGTTCATTTACAATATGTAATTAAATATAATATTAATTTAAATAACATAAACATTGATTTTAACAAATAAAATATGTGCAATAAAATAAAATATGTATTGGCCGATATTATTATTTTAAAAATATGTTATTAAATATATAAATATTTAATGTACATTTATTGTTATATTTTTACATAAATTTATTTATATTATATGTTTATTACATTATATTATATAGTTCTTATATCATAACTTTGTAAATAATATATATACAAATTATATATTTAATTGTATTTTAATTATTTAGTCACTATTTTATTGGATATGTTTATTTCATATTTAATTACAAATGTATATTTAATTAATATATTTACTTAATTACAAATCTATGAATTTAAAAATAGAAATTCAATATCCAAAAGACATAAAATACTCAAATATTCTTTAATTATTATTTTAAAATATTAATTGTTGTTATTGAATATATCAATAATTTAATGATTAATTTATTATTCATTTTTAGCATTAATCTATATAACTAATTTAATTATGTTTATTTATAATATGTAATTAATTATTATTTTGATTTAAATATCATAGACATTGAATTTAAAAAGTAATTTCGTCAATATATACTTTAATAACTTAATATAATAAATGACTAATTTATTAAATATGTATCATTATTGTACATGGAGTAACTTGTAACAATGCATTGTGAGGGACCAAATTGTTATAAAGTGCGAAGGTGAAGGACCAATTTGGTACATCCTTCTTATTATATGTATAATTATTATGTCAATTTTAAATTATTTTTAATTTATAATTTTCAGAAATATTAATTCCCATAAATATTTCTAATTAATAATTTGTTAAATATATATTATAATAATTCACATTATATTATATAATTATTTAATATATATAATTTAAAGATGTACATGAAATATATGTATAATTTGTCTTCAAGACAGTTAACCAGGACTGCCCTAAACTGACGGAATATAATGTATAAAAACACATTTACATGATTTTTATTGATATATAAAATATATATTATATGTTTAATACATTATATTATATATTTCTTATACAATAAATTTAAATATAACATATATCCAATTAATATATTTAATTATTTAGTTACTAATTTTGTGAATATGTTTATTTATTATTTAATTACTAACATTGTGAACACTCCATCCTTAATTACTTAATTATTTAATTAATTAATACACCAATTAATTAATAATTAAGCAAATAAAGAAATAAAAATGACAAAAACTCAAATGACATTCTTAAGTGAAGGCAATTTGAAATTAAAAATGAATAATGGGAGAACTTTAAGACAAAAAAAAATTTGAAAATAAGAATTAATTAATAATAATAACAAGAAATCAAAATAAAAAATCATAAAAGACACAAAAATTAAAAAAAAAATCCAAAAGTAAATATTAATAGTGATGATGACAAAAATTAAAAAAAAAGTTAAATTAAAATATAAATTAAATCAAAAGTACCAAAACAATATAATATAATATATATGGCAAATATGATTTATAACTCTGATCCTAGCATATCTCTCTGCAATTTTGATGGTCTATAGCTTCTTTGCAAATTGCCGTAGTTGTAGCCCATAGACTTCTTTAGCTTCTCCGCAAGTTGCCGTAGCCGTTGCTGCAACCCATAGCTTGTCTGAAGAAGTGATGGGCAGCAAAACATGTAATGATGATAGTAGTTTTATAAAAGGAGGTAGAGCAAACTGAAGAGAATGGGGAGGAACCAAGAGGACAAACCGATAAGCTTAAGGAGGAAGGGACTGAGCTATAGAGGGGAAAAAAAAAAAAAAAAGAAGTGACTGAGAAGAGAAGAAAAAGTGAGAGACTGGGGCACTGAGATGAGCTGGACTGAAGGTACACCAAGATGAACTGGATTGAAGGCACATCGAGACAAGTAAAATGAGAGAACACTGAAGCAAGCATATCGAAAGGGACTGAGGTGAACCCAACTGAGGAAGAAAAGAGGTCAAGAAGGAAGCAATCCAAGAATGAACAGAAGTTGAGCAGAAAACAAGCAAAGGAGAGAAAGAGAAGGAGATAAGAAGAGAAAGAACATGGTTGGCAACTGAACAAAGAGCAAACCAAAGGGAAAAGGAGGAAGGGAGTGTTCTGTTTGGTACTTTGGAAACAGAGTTGAACAAAGGAGGAAAACAAGTTTTGCGAGATGTGCCGAGGGAGAAAGGAGGAGAGAGAAAGAGTAAGCTCTTCCTGATGCTTTCATTTTTTTCGCCATGCTTATATATATATATATATGTATATGTGTATGTGTAAATATAAAGGTATATATATGTATATATATATATATATATATATATTTGTTGCCTCCTGATGCATGTTTTTTCTCTTGCCATGCTTATATATATATATATATATATATATACTTTACATGTGTTTATATATATATATATATATGTGTGTGTGTGGATGTGCTTCATTTGCCTCCTAGTGCTTGTCTCCTGTCAATATGAGATTGATTTTTGTGTATGTATATGGAGGTATATATATGTTATTTTTATGTCAATACGAGATTAATTTTTGGCTTTATAAACAAGATTCCAAGAAAATCATCAAGTGAGAATATTGTTCTCCTCGGGTGATTGGGATCATGTGAGATTTTAATCTCTTTAGATCCCTAAAATTAATACATATTTGTTTTAAATAATAGTTATAATAAAAAAAATATAATAAGAAATACTTTAATTAAATAGTTTCTATTATTCAACGAAAATCATCGAGTGAGAATATTGTTCTCCTCGGGTAATTGGGATCATGTGAGATTTTAATATATTTATATCCCTAAAATTAATACATACTTGTTTCAAATAACAATAATAATAACAATATAATGAGAAATACTTTAATTAAATATTTTCCATTATTTACAAAATCATCGTATGAGAATATTCTTCTCCTTGATTGCATAGGATCATATGAGATTTTAGTCTCCTTAGATCCCTAAAATTAGTACACATTTATTTTAAAATAATAATATTTACTTTAATTAAATATTTCCCATCATTTACGAAATTGTCATGTGAGAATATTGTTCTCCTCAAATGCTTAGGGTCGTGTGAGATTTGAATGATCCTCAAAATTAGTACGTATTCCTTTTAAAATAATAATAACAATAATGATAATAATGCAAAAATAAATATCTTAATTAATTAATTTTTACAAAATGAATAAATTCACATTTTATAATCATTTCATTTAAATTTCGAAATAAAGATTAAGATTCCAAAAATAAACAAAAATTAAAAGGAGAGAAACATGAAGAGGTCGAGAGAGCTAGATTAATCCGTCTTGTTTATGAAAATCTGTTTAATTTAAACCTTCATTTTCTCATCACAAAATTTACAAATCATCAACCAATAAACATGCCTTTTAGTTGAACTACGTGGATTTTGATCCCTATCACATGGTACGAGGCCATAGGCTTCCATCCTAGGTCAAGTCTGCCTTTTGTAAATACCTATTCGTTTGCTTCAATTATTGTCATTTTTGTCTTCTCTGTTTAACATGCATGTCAATAAAAGGATAATTGAGATAAATTTAAGGCCATATTCTATTTCAGCTAACTGGTTTAAGGCAACCGTCCTTATGAATGGGTGTTGTAGGGTGCTTAATACCTTCCCCACACTCAAATAGACTCCTGAACCCAACTCTGGTTTCGTAGACCATTTTGCCTTTTTTCTTTTTATTTCAAATTAGTTTTCCAAAGTTTTCCATTAAAAATTTTGGTGGCAACTCCAAATAAATTGATTTTCAATATTCATTTGAGAATCAAATTTAAACTTTTTATTTCTTCTCACCGAAAGGTTGGTTACGACAAACGTATATTTAATTAATATATTTACTTAATTACAATTATATGAATTATAAAAAATAAATTCAATATCCAAAAGAAATAAAATACTCTTATATTCTCTAATTATTATTTTGGAATATTAATTACAGTTATTGAATATATCAGTAATTTAATGATTAATTTTTAGCATTAATTTGTAATACTAATTTAATTATGTTAATTTACAATATGTAATTACTTATATATTAATTTAAATATCATAGACTTTGAATTTAATAAGTAATTTAATAAATATGTATTTTAGTCATTTAAAATAATAAATGATTAATTTATTAATTATGTATCATTATTATACACATTATTATATATATTATTATTGTATCGATAAAAGTATGCAATTGAACATTCACTTTTGCACTTTGTGACTCCCCCGCAATTTAATTGTGACAAATTAGTCTCTCAAATTTGGATGTGTACAAATTCAGTCCCTCCAATTGTAGTAATGAGGGACAAATTTTCCATGAAAAATGATTTTTTAAAGACTAATTTGTTATAGTGTATTTTAAAGGACCAAATGTCACAAAGTGTAAAGGTGGAGGACTAATTCGGTGCTTCCCTCTTATTATTTGTATTATTATTATGTTTATTTTAAATTTTTTTAATTTATTCTTTTTCAAAATATTAAATCTTATAATTATTATTGATTAATAATTTGTTAAATATATATTATAATAATACACTTTATATTATATAATTATTTAATATATATAATTTAATAATATACATGATATATATATATATATACACATATATAATGTGTCTTCATGATAGTTAATAGGAACTACCCTGAAGTCATGGAATATATTGTATAAAAATATATTTATATAACGTATATTAATATGTAAAATATATATTAAATATTAGTTTAAAATATTAATTTATTAAAAAAAATTAAATATGTATTGACTGATATTATTATATAATAAATAGGATATTAAATATAAATATTTAATATCTATTTATGGTCATATTTTTACATATGTTTATTTTTATTATATATTCATTACATCATATTATATGTTTCTTATATGGTAAATTTTTATATAATATATCTCCAATTAATATATTGAATTTATTTATTTTAATTATTTAGTTACTAATTTAGTGAATATGTTTATTTAGTATTTATTATTGACATATATTTAATTAACTTATTTACTTAATTACAAATATATGAATTTTAAAATAGAAATTCAATATTCAAAAGAAATAAAATACTCTAATATTATCTAATTATTTTTGTGAAATATTAATTATTGTTATTGAATATATCAGTAATTTGATGGTTAATTTTTTATAATTTTTAGCATTAATTTATAATACTAATTTAATTATCTTCATTTACAATACGTAATTAATTATTATTTTAATTTAGATATCATACACATTGAATTTAATAAATATATATTTTAATAATTTAAGATGATAAATAATTAATATATTAAATATGTATCATTATTATTCATATTATTACTATATATATTATTATCATATAGACGAAAGTATGCAATTGAATCCACACTTTTGCACTTTGTCACACTCCCCTCCAATTGTAGTATTGAGGGACAAATTTTTCATGAAAAAAGATTTTTGAAGGACTAATATTTCACAGTGCAATGTGAAGGATTAAATTGTCACAAAGTGTAAAGGTGAAGGACCAATTTAGTACTTCCCTCTTATTATATGTATTATTATTATGTTAATTTAATTTTTTTTAATTTATACATTTCAAAGATATCAAATCTCATAAATATTACTAATCAATAATATGTTAAATATATATTATAACAATTCACATTATATTATACAATTATTTAATATATATAATTTACTAATAGACATGAAATATGTATATAATTTATCTTCATGACGGTCAACAGGGATTGTCTTGAATTCAAGGAATATAACGTATAAGAATATATTTATATATTGTATATTAATGTATAAAAAATATAATAAATATTAGTTAAATAAATAAATAAATATACTAAAACAAATAAATAAGATATGTATTGACCGATATTATTATATAATAACTAAGGTAATAAATATATAAATATTAATATATATTTATTGTTATATTTTTACATATATTTATTTTTATAATATATTTTTGCATTTTATTATATATTTCTTATATGATAAATTTATATATAATATATATCCAATTAATATATTTAATTTATATTTTTAATAAATAAGCTACTAATTTAGTGAATATGTTTATTTGTTAAATTAAAAACATATATTTAATTGATTTATTTACTTGATTACAAATACACGAATATAAAAATAAAAATTCAATGTCCAAAATAAATAAAATACTCTATTATTCTCTAATTATTATTGTGGAATATTAATTATTGTTATTGAGTATATTTTTAATTTAATGATTAATTTATTATTAATTTGTAATACTAATTTTGATTATGATAATTTACAGTATGTAATTAGTTATTATATTAATTTAAATATCATAGACATTGAATTTAATAAACATAAATTTGTGTAATAAAATAAAATATGCTTTGACCGATATTATCATATATAATAAATATGTTATTAAATATATAAATACTTAATAAATATTTATTGTTATATTTTCATATAAATTTTGTCTATATTATATGTTTATTACATTATATTATATATTTCTTATATGACAAATTTATATATAATATATATCCAATTAATATATTTACTTAATTACAAATAAATGAATTTAAAAATATAAATTCAATATCCAAAAGAAATAAAATCCATTAATATTCTTTGATTATTATTGTGGAATATTAATTATTGTCAATACTAATTTTGTTATTATATTAATTTAAATATTATAGAAATTGAATTTAGTAAGTAATTTAATAAATATTTATTTTAATAATTTAATGTAATAAATGACTAATTTATTAAATATGTATCATTAATATACATATTATTTCTATATATATTATTATTGGGTAGACGAAATACGCAATCGAACCTCACTTTTGCACCTTGTGACTCTCTCTCCAATTTAATTGTGATAAATTAGTTCCTCTCAAATTTAAAAGTGTTCGAAATTAGTCCATCTAATTGTAGTATTGAGAGACAACTTTTCCATGAAAAAATAATTTTTGAAGGACTAATTTGTCACAGTGCATTGTGTATGACCAAATTGTCACAAATTGTAAAGGTAGAGGATTAATTTGGTACTTTCTCTTATAATATGTAACAATTTTATGTTAATTTTAAATTTTTTTAATTTATAATTTCTAAAAGTATTAAATTTCATAAATATTTTTTATTAATAATTTGTTCAATATATATTATAATAATTCACATTATATTATATAATTCTCTAATATATATAATTTACTAAGATACATGAAATATATGTAAAATTTGTCTCCACGACGGTCAATAGGGATTGCCTAAAAGTTAAAGAATATAATGTATAAGAATATATTTTGATATCATATATTAATATGTAAAATATATATTATTTGTTAGTTAAAAAATATAAATATACTAAAATAAATAAATAAGATATGTATTGACAAATATTATTATATAATAAATATGATAATAAATATATAAATATTTAATACATATTTATTGTTATATTTTTACATATATTTACTTATATTATATGTTTATTACATTATATTAGATATTTCTTATATGATAAATTTATACATAATATATATCCAATTATAATATTTAATTTATATTTCTAATTATTTAGTTCCTTATTTAGTAATATGTTTATTTATTATTTAATTACTAAGGTTAATTTAATTAATGTATTTACTTAGTTACAAATATATGAATTTAAAAATAGAAATTCAATGTCAAGAAGAAATGAAATGCTCAAGTAGGCTCTAATTACTGTTGTGGAATATTAATTATTATTACTGAATATATCAATAATTTAATGATTAAAATTATATTAATTTTTAGCATAATTTGTAATACTAATTTAATTATGTTCATTTACAATATGTAATTAATTATTATTTCAATTTAAATATCATAGACATTGAATTTAATAAGTAATTTCTTCAATATATATTTTAATAATTTAATATAATAAATGATTAATTTATTAAATTTGCATCATTATTATGCACATTATCACTATATATATTATTATTGCATAGACAAAAGTATGCAATTGAACCCTCACTTTTGTACTTTATGACTTCCCTACAATTTAATTGTGAGAAATTAGTTCCTCTCAAATTTAAATGTGTACAAAATCAGTATCTCCAATTGTAGTAATGAGAGACAAATTTTCCATGAAAAAATATTTTTAAGGGACTAATTTGTCATAGTGCATTTGTAAGGCACTAAATTGTCACAAAGTGTAAAGGTGGAGGACTAATTTGGTACTTCCCTCTTATTATATGTATTATTATTATATTAATTTTAAATTATTTTTAATTTATACTTTTCCAAAATAAAAAATCTCATAAATATTGTTGATTAAAAATTTGTTCAATATATATTATAATAATTCACATTATATTATATAATTATTTAATATATAAAATTTACTAATATATATATGAAATGTACGTTTAATTTTTCTTTACGATGATCAACAGAGATTGCCCTAAACTTATGGAATATAATGTATAAAAATATATTTAGATATTGTATATTAATATATAATATATATATATATATATATTAAATATTAGTTAAAATATATAAATATACTAAAACAAATAAATAAAATATGTATTGGCCAATATTATGAAATAATAAATATGGTATTTAATATATAAATATTTAATATTTATTTATTTATATTATATATTTATTACATTATATTATATGTTTCCTATATGATAAATTTGTATATAATATATATCCAATTAATATATTTAATTTATATTTTTAATTATTTAGTTACTAATTTAGTGAATATGTTTATTTATTATTTAATTGCTAACATATATTTAATTAATATTTTTACTTAATTACAAATATATGAATTTGAAAATAAAAATTCAATATCTAAAAGAAATAAAATACTCTAAAAAGATTTTTGAGGGACTGATTTGTCATAGTGCATTTGTGAGGGACCAAATTGTCACAAAGTGTAAAGGTGGAGGACCAATTTAGTACTTCCCTATAATTATATGTATTATTATTACTTTAATTTTAAATTATTTTTTATTTATAATTTTCAAAATTATTAAATCTCATAATTATTGTTGATTAATAATTTGTTCAACATGTATTATAATAATTTGCATTATATAATGTAATTATATACATGAAATATAAATATAATTTGTCTTCACGACTGTTAATAGGAACTGAAGTCATGAAATGTATTGTATAAAAATATATTTAGATATCATATATTAGTATATATAATATATATATATATATTAAATATTAGTTAAAATATATAAATATACTATAACAAATGAATAAAATAAGTATTGACCGATATTATTGTATAATAAATAAGATATTAATTATACAAATGCTTAATATATATTTATTGTTATATTTTTACATATATTAATTAATATATTTGCTTTATCACAATATATATATTTAAAAATAGAAATTCAAAATCTGAAAGAAAGAAATACTTAATATTCTCTAATTATTGTTGTGGAATATTAATTATTGTTATTGAATATATAAGTAATTTAATGGTTAATTTATTATTCATTTTTAGCATTAATTTATAATACTAATTTAATTATGCTAATTTACAATATGTAATTAATTATTATATTAATTTAAATATCAAAGACATTGAATTTAATAAATAATTGAAAAATTAAATATGTGTAGTGAAATAAAATATGTTTTGACCAATATTATTGTATATTAAATATGTTATTAAATATATAAATATTTAATATATATTTATTGTTATATTTTTATATAAATGTATTTATATTATATGTTTATTACGTTATATTATATATTTCTTATGTGATAAATTTATATATAATATATATCCAATTAATATATTTAATTTATTTTTAAATATTTAGTTACTAATTTATTGAATATTTTTATTTTTTATTTAATTACTAACGTATATTTTATTAATATATTTTCATAATTACATATATATGAATTCAAAAATATAAATTCAATATCCAGGAGAAATAAAATCCTCTAATATTTTCTAATTATTATTGTGGAATATTTATTATTGTTATTGGAATATATTAGTAATTTAATGATTAATGTTTTTATTAATTTTCAGCAATTTATATTACTAATTTAATTATATTAATTTACAATATGTATTTAATTATTATATTAATTTAAATAGCATAAACGTTTTATTTAATAAATAATTTTCAAGATATAAATACGTGTAATAAAATAAAATATGTATTATTATTACAATATATATTATTATTTTAAAGACGAAAGTACACAAATGAACCCTTATTTTTGCACTTTGTGACACATCCAAAATTTTATTGTGACAAAAGAGTCACTCACAAATTAAAATATGAACAAAATCAGTCTCTCTTATTATGACAGTGTAGTGCGGGAGATCAAATTGTCACAATGTGTAAAGGTGGAAGACAAATTTGGAACTTCTTTCTTATTATACATATTATTATTATGTTACTTTTATAATTTTTTTAATTTATAATATATATTAAAATATTAAATCGATTAGATATTGATCATTAGTAATTTGTTAAATATATGTTATATTAATACATACTATGTTATATTATATATTTCTTATCTGATAAATTTATATACATTATATATCCAATTAGAATATTTAATTTATATTTTTAATTATTTAGTTACTATTTTATTGAATATTTATATTTATTTTTTAATTACTAATGCATATTTAATTAAAGTATTTATTAGTTACAAATATATGAATATAAAAATATAAATACAATATCTAGAAGAAAAAAAATACTCTAATATTCTCTAATTATTTGAAATATTAATTATTTTTAGTGAATATATTAGTTATTTAATGATTAATTTATTTTTATTTTTTAGCATTAATTTATATAACTAAATTAATTATGTTAATTAACAATATGTATTTAATTATTATATTAATGAAAATATTATAGAAATTGAATTTTATAAATAATATAATAAATATATATATTTTTTAATAAAATTTTATTGTGCATTATGACGGACCAAATTGTCATAAAGTATTAAGGTAGAGGACCAATTTGGTACCTTTCTCTTATTATATGTATTATTATTATGTTAATTTTAAATTATTTTTAATTTATATTTTTCAAAAGTACTAAATCTTATAAATATTGCTAATTAATAATTTGTTAAATATATATTATAATAATAATATGTATTATTATTATGTCAATTTGTTACAGTGCATTGTGAGGGACCGAATTGTCACAAATTGAAAAGGAGGAGAACCAATTTGGTACTTTCATCATATTATATATATTATTATTATGTCAATTTTAAATTTTTTTTAATTTATACTTTTCCAAAATAATATATCTCATGAATATTGTTGATTCATAATTTGTTAAATATGTATTATTATAATACACATTGTATTATATAATTATTTAATATATATATATATATATGATTAACTAATATATATGAAATATATATATAATTTGTCTTCACGACAGTTAACAGGGACTGGCCTGAAGTCATGAAATATATTATTAAAAGATATATTTAGATATCGTATATTAATATATGAAATATATATTAAATATAAGTTAAAAAATATAAATATACTAAAAAAAATGTATTGACCGATATTATTATATAATAAATATGATATTAATTATATAAGTATTTAATATATATTTATTGTTATATTTCTATATAAATTTATTTATATTTTATGTTAACTACATTATATTATATATTTCTTATGTGATTAATTTATATAAAATATATAACCAATTAGTATATTTCATCTATACTTTTAATTATTTAGTTACTAATGAATAGGTTTATTTATTATTTATTTACTATTGTATATATGATTGATATATTTATTTAGTTGCAAATATACAAATATGAAAATAGAAATTTAATGTCTAGAAGAAATAAAATATTGTAATATTCTCTAATTATTATTGTGGAATATTACTTATTGTTCTTGATTATTTTAGTAATTTAATGGTTAATTTATTATTTAATTATTGATGTATATGTTTATTTATTATTTAGTTACTGATGTATATTTAATTAATTAATTTGCTTAATTACAAATATATGAATTTAAAAATAGAAATTCAATATCTAAAAAAAAACTCTAATATTATCTAATTATTATTGTGGATTATTAATTATTGTTATTGAATATATCAGTAATTTAATGGTTAATTTTTTATTAATTTTTAGCATTAATTTATAATACTAATTTAATTATGTTCATTTACAATACATAATTAATTATTATTTTAATTTATAAGTATTATTTAATTATTATTTTTTTGTATTAATTTATAATACTAATTTAATTATGTTAATTTATAATATGTATTTAATTATTATATTAATATAAATATTATAGACAAAGAATTTAATTGATATACACTAAATATATAATATAATAAACAAATAATTTATTAAATTCGTATCATTATTATACATATTATTACTATATATATCATTGTTACATAGACGGAAGTACACAATTGAATCTTCACAATTACACTTTGTGTCTTCCCTAAAATTTAATTACAACAAATTAATCCCTCATAAATTTAAATATGTACAAAATCAGTCCCTTTAATTATTGTAATGAGGGGCAAATTTTCCATGAAAAGAGATATTTGAGGGACTAATTTGTCACAACGCACTATGAGAGCCCAAATTGTCACAAAGTGTAAAGGTGGATGACCAATTTAGTACTTTCCTCTTTCTACATATAATATTAGTATGCTAATTTTAAATTGTTTTTAATTTATAATTTTCAGAAATATTAAATCACATAAATGTTGCTGATTAATAATTTGTTAAATATATATTATAATAATTCACATTATACTACATAATTGTTTAATATATATAATTTATTAATATACATGAAATATATGAATAATTTGTTTTCTCGACGATCAACAGGGATTGTCATGAAGTTAAGGAATATAATATATAAAAATATGTCAAATATTAGTTAAAATATATAAATATACTAAAACAAATAAATAAAATATGTATTGGCTGATATAATTAAATAATAAATATGGTATTTAATATATAATTAGTCACATATTGTAAATGAACATTATTAAATTAGTATTACAAATTAATGCTAAAAATTAAAAATAAATTAAGCATTAAATTGCTGATATGTTTAGTAACAAAAATATTACATTCAACAACAATAATTAGAGAATATTTGAGATTTTTTTAATTTCTTTTGGATATTCAATTTCTATTTTTAAATTCATATATTTGTAATCAAGTAAATATATTAATTAAATATACGTTAGTAATTAAAAATAAATAAAAATATTCACAAAATTAGTAACTAAATAATTAAAAATATAAATTAAATATATTAATTGGATATATATTATATAAAAAATTTATCATATAAGAAATATATAATATAATGTAATAAACATATAATATAAATAAATTTAGATAAAAATATAAATATAAAATATATATATTAAATATTTATATATTTAATAAAATATTTATTAATTAATAATATCAATCAATACATATTTTATATATCAGCCAATTTGGTACTTCCCTCTTATTATTTGTATTATTATTATTATTATTATTATTATTATTATTATTATTATTATGTGAATTTTAAATTGTTTTTAATTTATACTTTTCCAAAATATTAAATCACAAAAATATTGCTAACTAATAATTTTTTAAATATATATTATAATAATTCACATTATATTATATAATTATTTAATATATATAATTTACTAATATATATGAAATATATGTATAATTTGTCTTCACGACGGTAAACAAGAACTACTATGAAGTTAAAGAATATAATGTTTAAAAATATATTTAGATATCATATATTAATATATAAAATATATATATATATATATATTAAATATATATATATATATTAAATATATAAATAAATAAAATATACTAAAGCAAATAAATAAAATATGTATTGACTGATATTATTATTATATAATAAATATGATATTATATATATATATATATATATATCCAATTAATATAGTTACTTTATATTTTTAATTATTTTGTGACTAATTTAGTGAGTATGTTCATTTATTATTTAATTACTGATGTATATTTAATTAATTTATTTACTTAATTACAAATATATGAATTTAAAAATAGAAATTCAATATCCAAAAGAAATAAAATACTCTAATATTATCTAATTATTGTTGTGGAATATTAATTATTGTTAATGAATATATTAGTAATTTAATGGTTAATTTTTTAATAAATTTTTTACATTAATTTATAATACTAATTTAATTATGTTAATTTACAATATGTAATTAATTATTATATTAATTTAAATATTATAGACATTGAATTTAGTAAGTAATTTAATAAATATATAATTTAATAATTTAATATAATAAATGATTAATTCATTAAATGTGTATCATTATCATACACATTATTACTATATATATATATATTATTATTACATAGACGAAAGTATGCAATTAAACCCTCACTTTTGCACTTTGTGACTCATCCACAATTTAATTGTGACAAATTAGTTCCTCTGAAATTTATGTGTGTATAAAATCAGTCCTTCTAATTGTAGTAATGAGACAAATTTTCTATAAAAAAAGATTTTTGAGGGATTAATTTGTCATAGGGCATTGTGAGGGACCAAATTGTTACAAAGTGCAAAGGTGGATGACATATTTGGTACTTCCCACTTATTATAATGTTTATTTTAAAATTTTTTTTAATTTGTACTTTCAAAATATTAAATATCATAAATATTGCGGTTTAATAATTTTTTAAATATATATTATAATAATTTAAATTAAATTATATAATTATTTAATATATATAATTTACTAATATGTATGAAATATATATATATAATTTGTCTTCACTATGGTCAACAGGGATTGCCCTGAAGTCATGGATTATAATGTATAAAAATATATTTAGATAACGTTTAATAATATACAAAATATGTATTAAATATAGTTAAAATACATAAATATACTAAAACAAATAAATAAAATATATATTAACTGATATTATTGTATAATAAATATGATATTAGATATATAAATATTTAATATATATATTTATTTTATATTTTGAAATATATTTATTTAATTATATGTTTAATATGTTATATTTTATATTTCTTATGCTATAAATTTATATATAATATATGTCCAATTAGAATATTTCATCAATACTTTTATTTATTTAGTTACTAATTTAATGAATATGTTTATTTATTATTTAATTACTAAATTATATTTGATTAATATATTTATTTAATTACAAATGTACAAATATAAAAATAGAAATTCAATATCCAGAAGAAATAAAATATGTTAATTTTCTCTAATTATTATTGTGGAATATTAATTATTGTTATTGAATATATCAGTAATTTAATGATTAGTTTATTATTAATTTATTGCAATACTTTGTAATACTAATTTACTTATGTTCATTTGCAATATGTAATTAATTATTATATTAATTTAAATATCATAGATATTGAATTTAATAAATATAAATTTGTGTAATAAAATAACATGTGTTTTGACCAATATTTATTACATAATAAATATAATTAATATCGGTCAATACATTTTTTTTGTTTTAGTATATTTATATTTTTTTGACTAATATTTAATATATATATGTATATATATATACATATATATTTATATATTAATGTGCAATATCTAAATATATTATTATACATTATATTCCTTGACTTCAGGGCAGTCCTTGTTAACCGTCATGAAGACAAATTATACATATATTTCATGAGTATTAGTAAATTATATATATATATATATATATATTTAATAATTATATAATATAATGTGAATTATTATAATATATATTGAACCAATTATTAATCAAAAATATTTATGAGATTTAATATTTTTGAAAATTATAAATTAAAAAAATTTAAAATTAACATAATCATAATACATATTATAAGTGAGAAGTACCAAATTGGCCTTCCACCTTTACACTTTGGGAGAATTTGACCCCTCAAAATGTATTGTGACAAATTAGTCCCTCAAAAAATTTTTTCATGGAAAATTTGTCTCTCATTACTACAATTGGAGAGACTAATTTTGTACACATTCAAAATTTAAGTGGGACTGATTTGTTACAATTAAATTGTGAGGGAGTCGCAAAGTGCAAAAGTGAGGGTTTAATTTAGTGCTTTTGTCTTTACAATAATAATTTATATAGTAATAATGTGTATAATATTGAATATATCAATAACTTAATGGTTAATTTTTTTATTAATTTTTAGCATTAATTTATAATACAAATTTAACTATGTTAATTAACAATATTTAATTAATTATTATATTAATTCAAATATTATAGACATTGAATTTAGTAATTAATTTAATAAATATATTTTAATAATTTAATGTAATAAAAGATTAATTTATTAAATATGTATCATTATTATAGACATTATTACTATACAGATGAAAGTACGCAATTGAATCTTCACTTTTGTACTTTGAGACTCCCCCATAATTTAATTGTGACAAAGTAGTCTCTCTCAAATTTAAATGTATACAAAATGAGTCCTTTCAATTGTAGGAATGAGGAACAAATTTTTCATGAAAAAAGATTTTTGAGGTACTAATTTGTCACAGTGCACTGTAAGGGACCAAATTGTCACAAAGTGTTAAAGGAGGAGGACCAATTTGGCACTTCCCTCTTATGATATGTATTATAATTATGTTAATTTTAAATTGCTTTTACTTTATAATTTTCAAAAATATTAAATCTCATAAATATTGCTGGCTAATAATTTGTTAAATATTATTATAATAATTTAGATTATATTATATGATTATTCAATATATATAATTTACTAATAGACATGAAATATATGTATATTTTTTCTTCATGACAGTTAACAAGGACTGTCATGAAGTTTAGAACTATAATGTATAAGAATATATTTAGATATTGTATATTACTATATAAATAAATAATAAATATTAGTTAAAATATATACATTTACTAAAACAAATAAATAAAATAAGTATTGACCGAAATTATCGTATAATAAATAAGATATTTAGTACATAAATTTTTAATATATATTTATTGTTATATTTTATATCTATATATTTATATTATTTTTTTATTACATTATATTATGTATTTCTTATTGATAAATTTATATAAAATACATAACCAATTAGAATATTTCATCTATACTTTTAATTATTTAGTTACTAATTTAAAGAATATGTTTATTTAATATTTAATTACTAATGTATATTTAATTAATATATTTATTTAATTACAAGCATATGAATATACAAATAGAAATTCAATGTCCATAAGAAATAAAATACTCTAATATACTCTAACTATTATTGGGAAATATTAATTATTGTTATTGAATATATTAGAAATTTAATGATTAATTTTTTATTAATTTTTAGCATTAATTCTTAAAGTGGAGGGTCAATTTGGTACTTCCCTCTTATTATATGTATTATTATTTTGTTAATTTTAAATTGTTATTATTTTATAATTTTCAAAAATATTAAATCTCATAAATATTGCAGATTAATAATTTTTTTAAATATATATTATAATAATTCACATTATATTATATAATTATTTAATATATATATATATATATATGTATATATGTATATATATAATTTACTAATAAACATAAAATATATTTATAATTTGTCTTTACGACGATCAACAGGGACTTTCCTGAAGTTAAGGAATATAATATATAAAAATAAATTTAGATACCGTATATTAATATCTAACAAATATGATATTAAAAGTATAAATATTTAATACATATTTATTGTTATATTTTTATGTAAATTTATTTATATTATATGTTCATTAATTTATATTATAAATTTTCTATGTGATAAATTTATATATAATATATAGCTAATTAGAATATTTCATTTATACTTTAATTATTTAGTTACTAATTTAATGAATATGTTTATTTATTATTTAATTACTGAAGGGAGGAATTTTAAGAGAATTATATGAAAGGAGAACATATCTAGATAACAAGATTTAGCATATTCTAGGTTCTATTTTCCTCTTTTCTTTTTCCTTCTTCTTTTTCAATGGTCTTCATGGTAATGCAAAGGTCAAATGGTTGGCTATGGTGTGGAAATATAGTTGAAATTAGAATACACCATGATATTGCATAATCATTCCTTTTTGGCCTAGGGTCATTTATCTTAAAGTTTTGTCACCATGATTTTTCATGAGCCCTTTCAAGGTTTATGAGGGGTAGACTTAGAGAAAATTGAGGCTAGATAGATATTTTGAAATATATAGGGAAATATTATGTGTGACAACAACTTTAGGTTACAAATTTTGATGTGTGGATTTTGTTGTGCATTATGTATCCGTACATGAATTTTTTGTTATTCATGCACTATAATTGCTTATGTTATTGTGCATTTCAACTTTGTATGATGGGGTAACAATATAGTTGTTTGAGAAGAGAACTACTCTTTGTGAAATTAAACTATTCTTGTATACTATGTACTTATTGATAGTTTGGAATTACATTTGATAATAGCTGGCTATGCCGCTTTAATATATATTGTGAACCTTTGATAATGGCTGACTATGCCGCCTTAATATATATTGTGAACCTTTAATAATGGCCGGCTATGTTGCCTTATTATATATTGTGAATCCTATAAGTTCCTTAACAAGACATTATATCCTATTAATCCTATAATTTATTTCAGGTCATACCGCCTAAATGATTACAAGAAAAATGGTGTTATTATGCTTCTTGGGCCATAACTTGAATTCTAAAATCAATGGCAAAATGTGTCACCTAAATGATCATAAGAAATTAGGAGTGGACAAGAATGTATCCTTGCTAGGAATATTTTGAATTAAATTGACACTAAAGGGATTCCTAACCATCATAAAAAAATTAGTGTTCAGAGGATTACAAAAGAAATCTTGATAGTACACTCTTAAACTAATCCAATCTTAACTACATAATAGCTTGGATGACAATATTATATTACTTGACTTTGTCTTGGGTACCCACTGGGGGACGTCTCAATTAAAGGTGGGATTGCACTTGCCGGTTAAGTGTCATACGTTGAGGTTCATGATACTCGATTGCTTGAGTATGATAGTCATATGTTGGGCTTCGTGAGACTTGAATAACTCAGATATTACGACCCAATGCCTAATGGTTGAGGACATTGTTTGGCTTTATGTGCTATATGTTTGCTAGTGCATATTTGTATGTTATGATATTTGACATCCATACATATTTCATAAACATCATAATTTAGAGTCATATTATGTTCCATAGATATTTCAAATATTATATATGCTTTTTCATGTTACTAAGAAACTATTCTCACAATTCTGTTAATGATGTTTTTAGATAACAAATTACTAAATTTCTCTTGAAGTACATGTGAAATGGGTATTTGTCCTACCAATTGGGAAGTGCTTGCTATTAAGATCATGATTGTAAGATGTGATATAGCTTTACGTGCCATACCACTTATGTTCATGTCACAAGAGAGCACGAAGCTCATTGGTTTTTCAAGCCCTAAATAAGTTCATAATAGTAGGCCTAATTTTGATTGATACAGATATAGATATAGGCTTAATATCCCTTCTTTAGTTTTGTTAAATTATCTGCACAGATGTATGAACAAATAGATGTACAAACTTTTGTTATCTATAATTATACTACTATGTTTTATATATTCTAATGCATTTTTTATAATTCTCGCTTCATAATAATTTTAACTAAAATTTATAATAAATTTTATAAGTGTCAGAAGGGTGTTAAATGTCACGTGAGGTGTGAGAAAAATGAGAGATAAAATTCAGAAAAATTAAATCAAATGAGATGGATTGAAAGTGCATCAAAGGTTATGGGTTTAAGAGCATCCATGATTTGAGAGGGCATTTGGATAAACTTCATCTTAAATGGATCTCTCTCAATTTCATTCCCTAAGGCCCTATTTCAAATTGATTAATTTTTGTTTGGTTTCATTTTTTTTTTCTTTTTGGACCAAATTTCAAGTAGATCCCTGTTATTTTATTTTCATTTTTTTAAATCTCTTTTCTTTATTTTTACATCTTTACACAGTACCACACTATTGATTTTTTTTTTGATTTTTTCTTCTTTTTATTAATTTATTCATTTCCATACGATTTCAAATTGATTATCTTCTATTTATTAATTTTCCCCTTGATTATTTTTCATTTTTCCTCTTTCTTTCTTTTTCTTTCTTTTTTAGTTTTTTAATTTTCTTTCATTTTGAACATTGTTTAATTAGTTGTTTAGGGTTTCCTTAATTACTAGTATTTGACGTTGCTCAGACAAATTACAGTGTTTATAGTGAGCAACAATCTTTTCCAACATCAACCAAAACGAGTTGAAAATGACACATGAACATTGAAAATATCTCCATGTAAAAAAACAACTATAACCTCAACAAGTGTACAAAGTAATTACTTCCTTTCAAATGATATGAACTTCATTGACATAACTAAATCATAGCCTAACTCATTTCAAAGAAATACTTACACTTGCTGTTTTGGCATCATCATTTATGAATAACCAATTAACATGCTTATGTGTTCTAAACTCTTTGTTCCACCTGTATGAGGTATAGTTTGCATCTTTCTATTATCTCTATTTTTTAGGGCGTTTTCCTATTCCATAAGAAAAAGATAGTAATAAGCAGGCTTCAACAAAAATATCAAAACAATATATATTGTTACCTTAGTCTTTGAGCTAAGACGATAATCAACAAACAATGTCTAATGATCTTTCTCAAGGTTGTCAAGGTATTTAGCAATCAATTGCTCTTGCTTGCAAGTGCCATCATTCCCAATCAAAACAAATCTTGTCTCTTATCCATTCATTTATATCTAATAAATTTCAAAATGTAGTTTTTGTGTAGTTCAGTGCTAACTACAAATTTAGTCTTTAAGATAAAATAAATCCAGTTAGTTATGATACATAGAAAAAAGAAAAGAACAAAGTTAATATCAAAGTAGACAAATATTACCTGAATAGCATTATTGTAAACATTATCTTCATATTTTGATAGAACTATTTTCCTACAAGGATAGCTAAGAGAAAATAATCTAAAGTCTTTACCAATTGATCCTACGAATCTATTTGATGATCCGCCACCATCTCTAACTGGTTCACCCAGTAGGATTCCATTTCAAGATAACTCACTCACCGTTAGGAAGTTTCCAAATATCATTATAAATAAAAGTCATTGACTTTACCATGCCATCATACTCTATCAACCAAACTTTAGTATATGAAATAGATTTTGTTTGAGTAAAACGCATATTACAATTTTTATAGTATTCATACCAATAACATCAACATGCCAAGCTCTCACACGTAAAAGTAGATGTTGAGGATGTGAAGTTACCTCATTTGCCTCACCCTTCCTGTTATCATTGGCTCCCATTCTTCTAGAAATGGAGAAACTTCACATGTTCTTTCCTCAAGAGTAGTGTTCAAGGTGGGTGGGATTTGTTCTATTGAGCCACTCTCACTTGCATGGGGATCACTACAAGTTCCACCGTAAGAGTGTCCTAAGCTAGTCATCTTGCTCAAGAGGTGTTTCATCTTCAAAATTCCTACCAATAAACATATTTATAGCATGTAGCTATGGACTAAACATATTTTTAGGGTGCAGTTATGCAATAAACAAATAGATGCAAGATATTTAAAACATAATGTAGACAAATATAGCTACAAACCATGCCAATGGTATTTTCTCATTTTCTGGAAATAACACATCCAAGATCCGAGGTTGATATGGCACACATTCATAATGCGTATTGTCATTATTCTCTCCCATTTCATATAAGTCATGTGGCTTGAGATGTATAGGTATACTCCAATTCTTCTTTAACTCATCATCCATGTAATAAACCATTTGAGCTTCCGAAGCTTGAATGTATAGCTCATGGTCCTTATGATCTCCAATATGATAGGGCGAAGTCTGCAGATGTAAAACTAAGTCATCAAACTTGATCCCTCTTGGATTAGTTGTGTTAGCTCACTTACATTTGAATATAGTAGCTGTAAAACAATCTTTTGATAGTTTAACTCAATTATATCTAATAACTTTCCCTAATAAAGAACACGGTTGAACTACACATTTCCATCATTAATACTAGCATAGCTCCTTGGTCTAACTTCACTATTTTGCATTTGAAGCCTTTGATCTCATTCTAAGATATGAAAGTTGAACCCTTTAACATCGTGTACATTATAATGCTTTACCCAATCAAGTGGTCTTAACATTGGAAACTTCATATATCTAAGTGGGATTCTCCAATGTTACATGCTATCTGAATAAGGAAAATTGGCAATTTTGTTATATTCTAACTTACAAAAAGTGATGATTGTAAATGGTATTAAAGTTCAAATATGGTTACCCAATGAGAGAGCCAATCAAAAAACTTTATGAACATTCTTATCAATCTTGGAAGAAGATTGTGTACGACTTCTTTAATTGTCTACGTAAGTGTTTTCTAAATTCCTTACACAACGTGAATATAAACATCTAGTACTAGTTGGTCATAAAAAAACATAATTAACTTACAAAAGGAAAGGCCCAATTTCTCTACAATTGGTCAACATATGTCGCTGTGCTTGCATATTCTCCACTGCTGATAAGTTGAAGTAATTGTAACCACCAACTAGTTTTCCATTGGGCAGAGACAAAGGGGAATCACTGGATGACCGTACATTAGGTCGATCATTAGCATGAGTTGGTCAATTGAACATAATTTCAATTCCATTCAAATATCTAAAGCAAAAAGTCAAGACCTCTTAGGCCATGTGGAACCCTTAGGCTGAGCCTTATTACGTATGTAAGATTTCAATTTTCCTAAATACCTAGGGAGGAATAAAGCACTATAAGCCTCATGTGCAAATTGTGAAAATTAAAGTAAATAATGGACGAATTTTTATGTACATATATTTTAATTGGATACATTCATCAATATTGTATGGGGCCTTCTAGTTTGGCTTCATCGACTAGGTGTACAATAAAATGAATCCTAATTGCGAAGAATAATGATGGTAAAATCATCTTCATGTGACATAACATCATAACCACTTTATCTTGAAGTTGGCTATGATCATGTACTTTCAATACTTTATTACATAAATGTCAAAAAAAAAAGAACACAGATCAATTAGGACTACAAACACTTGCCTGAGAAGTGTTGTTCTTATAGCCAAAGGCAAAAGTTGCTCAATCTAAACTTGAGTCATGACTTTCCAATCCTCCAAACTTTTGTTACCTTAAGTCAATGCATATAGAGATGATGCTTGAGTAATTGTCTGATACGACAATGTTCTTTAAAATTGTTAAAAATTGGTATTTGCTTGAATTTGTCATTGTAAACAGTGCAGGAGGATATCTACCATGTTTATCAAGCCAAAGATTAGATTGGATGTCCATGTCCTATAAGTCTTTTTGTGCATTTAAGTGATCTTTTTGACGACGTCAAGACAGTGGTGCAATAAGATAGTCTCCCAATATATAAGTTGGAAATATATACTTTTCTTTTGCCATTGTTGTGAGCCTATCTCAAAATCATTGGCTCTTCTAGATGAAGATTCATGACTTTAAAGTTCCATATCTTTCCTGAATACAGCATTAACACTTTTAACTTCCCTTGAAATGTTTGAGCCACTAAGAATACTTGGTGGATTTCTCTTCTCTATTTTGCCATCAAATTGAGAGTGAGAAATCATAAACTTATGACTTTGACTCAAAAAGCATTGGTGACCCATAAAGCACCATTTCAACAATGCAAAAACCACATAGGAATATAGTCAAAATTACAAGATGTACATGTTAATCCATTATGCATTTTCTATTCTGATAATGTTCCAAGACTCAGAAAATCACTTATATTCCGCAAAAAAGCTACCCACATATTGAACTCTTAATTACTATATGAATCATATGTTTGAATACGAACTTCCCACAACTCCTTTAACTCTTTGATTAATTGCTGTAGGTAGACGTCTATATCATTTCCTGGTATTCATTTACCTAGAATGATCATTAATAGAAGGAATGAACTCTGTTTCATACACATCCAAGGAGAAGGATTATAAGGCACAAGCATCACTAGCTAGATGATATAACTAGTGGTTAAGTTTCCAAATGGATTGAATCCATTAGTGGCTATGCCTATATTTCGAGGCTTCACTATGAATTAAGGATGCATTATATCAAAACTTGTCCATGCTTTAGAATCTCTTGTCTACTATAACATGTCATCCTTATTATTTTTTACTGTATACCATTGCATATGCTCAGCTATTTTAGAAAACATAAACATCCTCTGTAATTGGGGTTTCATAGAAAAATATCTTACCACTTTTGTAGGTAACATTTTCTATTTTTTACCACCACCTGATATACCTTTATAACTAGTTTTCCACCAAGACGCATTGCAATTTTTACAAGTATCTCTTTTTGTATCTTTCCCCATATATAACATGTAATCATTGGGACATGCATGGATTTTGGAATAGTCAAGTCCAAGTTTATTAATTGCTTTCTTGGTTTCATAAAACAAAAGTCAAATTTTAGCAATTTCAAAAGTGTCAACCAACAAGTCTAATACCGATACATTGCCTTTTTAGTTATTCTGCACAGGCACTTTATGTGGTACAATTTTGCCAAAAAAGATAACTTTGAATACTTTTCACACCATGCATACAAATTTTCTTGTCCATATCTAATTAATTCTAAAAACTTTGCACTATCATTGGTCATCATATGATTAGGCGGTGATGACATTATTTCATCTTCTTACATAGATTAATGGTTTTGATGATGCCTAAATGCATCATTGACTATGTTCAATATATGGTCATTAACATTAATCCTTCTCTCAGCTACATGTGGTATTATGGGACTTTTAGTTGTAGTGTTTACAAAACTTTTCTCTCCAGGTCTAAGCCAAAAAGAGTAACCTTTTGAAAAAGGTTTAATAATCAAGTAATCTTATACATCTTCTCTAGTATACCATTTTTAAAATTACATTCCGGTCAAGGGCATATTATTTTACCCCCAACACTACTATTAGCAAATGCAAAGTTCAAAAAATTATTCATTCCTTCAAGTACTGAGGGGTGTTTCAAGGCATATCAATCAATCTCATATCCATTTATTATGTCAAATATTTGCCTTCAAATCTCTGAAAACAAATATTTCATATACATAAAGACTGTAAATCATATGAGATTCATCAGTGTTAGACATTTACTTTCATCTAATTCTAACAAATGAGCAAACAAACATAAGCATATCTGAACACAACTTTGACATTGCAACAATTTCTATACACACATAAATAGTATTGCATAAATATTTTTATAAGATTTCACAAATGATATGGTTGATTTTTAAACAATATAGACATTAGAACTATATAATTTATAAGCATACACGGAAAAATGATTGGTCTAGCAAAATTTCCTAACAAACAATCAAGAATAAGAAGCTACATTTGAGTGCTTAAATAATTATATAATTTTATTTCTCAAATTTACCATGGTAATATTAAGAAAAAAAAAAAATTAAAGAACCTACATTTGAAGCAATGAATGATAGTAATATTAAATTTAAAAAATAGATAGTATTGGTTTTTTTTTTTTTATAAAAATTGAAAAAAACCAAGAAAAAAGGAAGGCTCTTCAACCAACAAACGACGACTTGGCAGTGGGCAGAGGAAGGCAGTAACTGGTTTTTGGTGACCAGCGGATGGAGATGGGCACGAAGGATGGCGACAACAGCAAAGAAAAAGGAACCACTTTAATAGAAAAAAAAGGTTATCAGTGATGGTGGACGGTGGACACCAATGGATCAACTGCGATGAGTAGAAAAAAGGCAGATGACAGGTGTAAGGGGGATGATGGTGGGCAATATAGCAGTGGGGAAGAATAGTTGAATGGAGGAGAGGGGGCACTGAAATTGTCATAGGAGGAAGTGTTCTTTGCGGCTGGGGTTATCAAAACCTTAGCTACTGTGATATGCCTCAAGGAAGTTCAGATTGAACAATCCCTCAACACAAGTAAATAAAAAGAAGAAAAGATAGAACAACTAGCAATCTCGGATGATAAGTTTGCACACCACACTCAAGAATACTAGGTTTGATTTGCCACACTCTAGAGTAGAAGAGGGAGAGTGATAAGAATCGGGGATAATTTCGCCATTAAGTTTAAGAAACTTAGATAAGAAATTCGCATATAAGAGGCTAAGCCAATTTTCAGAGTATTTAAGGTTGCATTTCTCATTGATAACTTCCATATTTATTGCCAAGAACAACCCTCATGGCATAAGTCCAAGATTTATCTAATTCTCACCTAATTTGGAAAAAACATGCATAGAAATTCACCTAATATAGACTTTTCATTTAATGTAGATTACCTAACTTATCTAACTTAGACTTTCAAAGAAATATAGCTCACCTAACTTAGACTTTAACCAATACTTATTTCAACTTTCATCATATGCATTCATCACATGTATAATTGACTTTTCATAATTTATTCATTATAGCACATGATCAAATTGACCCACTCAAACTTGGGCTCCATATAGAAATTGGGCTTGGATCCTAAATGGGCTGATTCCATTTTGAATTGTTGGACAACCATAGCCTGAATCTTCTTAGCCATAGAACGTGTAATCAGCCCAGATGGAGTTCCTTGGCCTAAGTTAGCCTCTTGTTCAACTTGAGGTTCATCATTCTCTCCGGGTTCAAAAGGATTTGTCCTCAAATCCAAGTCTTCATTATCATCTAAGTATGGCGTCAAATCTCTTACATTGAATGTGGCAGAAATATTGTAGTTTCCTGGTAAATCAACCTTGTAAGCATTGTGATGAGCCTCAAGTTGAACAAGAGGCTAACTTAGGCCAAGGAGCTCCATCTGGGCCGATTACACGTTCTATGGCTAAGAAGATTCAGGCCATGGTTGTCCAACAATTCAAAATGGAATCAGCCCATTTAGGATCCAAGCCCAATTTCTATATGGAGCCCAAGTTTGAGTGGGCCAATTTGATCATGTGTTATAATGAATAAATTATAAAAAGTCAATTATGCATGTGATGAATGCATGTGATAAGTATTGGTTAAAGTCTAAGTTAGGTGAGCTATATTTCTTTGAAAGTCTAAGTTAGATAAGTTAGGTGATCTACATTAGATGAAAAGTCTATGTTAGGTGAATTTCTATGCATGTTTTTCCAAATTAGATGAGAATTAGATAAATCTTGGACTTATGCCATGAGGGTTGTTCTTGGTTATAAATATGGAAGTTATCAATGAGAAATGCAACTTTGAATGCTCTGAAAATTGGCTTAGCCTCTTATATGCGAATTTCTTATCTAAGTTTCATAAACTTAGTGGCGAAATTATCCCTGATTCTTATCACTCTCCCTCTTCTACTCTAGAGTGTGGCGAATCAAACCTAGTATTCTTGAGTGTGGCGTGCAAACTTATCATCCGAGATTGCTAGTTGTTCTATCTTTTCTTCTTTTATTTACTTGTTTTAGGGATTGTTCAATCTGAACTTCCTTGAAGCATATCACATTGTCATTTATTTTCTCCAGAATCTTGAATGGACCTTCTGCCCTGGGCATAAGTTTTGACTTCCGTTTGTTGGGAAACCTCTCCTTCCGAAGATGAATCCAAACAAGATCACCTGACATTAACTGAACTTGCTTCCTTCCCTTGTTTGCTGCGTTTTCATAAGCGGCATTCTTCTTTTCAATCTGTCGCTTCACATTTTCATGTAGAGCTTTCATCATTTCAGCCTTTTTCTTTCCATCAATGCACAATCTGTCACTTAATGGTAGCGGTACTAGATCAAGTGGGGTGATAGGATTAAACCCATAAACCACTTCAAAAGGAGAATATTTAGTAGTACCATGAACACTTCTATTATAGGCAAACTCAACAAACGACAAGCATTCATCCCAACTTTTCATATGCTTACCAACAATAGCTCTAAGTAAGGAAGAAAGTGTTCTATTGACTACCTCAGTTTGCCCATCAGTTTGAGGATGACAAGTTGTGCTGAAAAATAATCTTGTCCCAAGCTTTTTCCACAATGTTTTCCAGAAATAACTCAGAAATTTGGCATCTCGGTCTGACACAATGCTCTTTGGAATACCATGTAATCTCACAATTTCCTGGAAGAACAAATCTGCTATATGAGAAGCATCATCAATTTTGTGACAGGGAATAAAATGAGACATCTTTGAAAATCAATCTACCACCACCATAACCGAATCTTTGCCCCTTGGAGTTCTTGGTAACCCAAGCACAAAATCCATACTCAAATCAACCCATGGTCGATCAGGAACTGGTAATGGCATATACAAACCTTGTGCAACCTCCTTGCTTTTTGCTTTCTTGCAAATTGCACCCACCACTCGATGCACATCTTTGATCATCCTTGGCCAAAAGAAGTGTTCCTTAATCATTTCTAATGTCTTCTTTTCACCAAAGTGTCCTGCCAAACCTCCCGCATGAGCTTCTCTTACCAATAATTCTCTGACAGAGCAATTGGGAATACAAAGTTTGGAACCCTTGAACAAGAATCCCTCATGCTTATAGAAACCGTTAGTAGCACTTCTTTCACATGCCAAATATATAGTAGAAAAATCAGGATCTTCTTCATATTGGCCCTTCATTAACTCGAATTCCATCAACTTGACATTCATTAATGAGATTAAAGCATACCTTCGAGATAAGGCATCTGCAACTACATTCGCTGCTCCCTTTTTATATTTGATGACGTAGGGAAAAGCCTCTAGAAGCTCCACCCATTTAGCATGTCGCTTGTTTAACTTGGTTTGGCCCTTCAAATATTTCAATGGCTCATGGTCAGTATGAATAACAAACTCCTTGGGTAACAAGTAGTGTTCCCAATTTTGTAAAGCTCTTACCAATGCATAGAACTCTTTGTCATAAGTTGAATAGTTTAGGGTTGCCCCATTCAACTTTTCACTGAAATAAGCAACGGGATGCTTCTCTTGCATAAGAACTGCTCCAATTCCAATACCTGATGCATCACACTCAATCTCAAAAGTTTTAGAGAAATCAGGGAGTGCAAGAATTGGTGTGGAACACAACTTCTCTTTAATGATCTCAAAACTTCGTTGGGCCGCTGTACTCCACTTAAAGTCACCGCTCCCTCTGATGCAATTAGTCAAGGGTGCTAGAATAGTACTGAAATTCTGTACAAATCTTCTATAAAAGGATGCTAATCCATGGAAACTTCTCACCTCAGAAATATTTGTAGGAATAGGCCATTCCTTGATAGCTTTAACTTTCTCCGGATCAACTTCAACTCCATGCCGACTAATCACAAACCCAAGAAAAATAACTCGGTCTTGGCAGAATTGGCACTTCTTGAGATTGCCAATTAATTGTTCTTTTCGCAAGACTTCAAAGACCTTCCTCAGGTGCTCTCCATGCTCTTCCTGATCCTTGCTATAAATCAAAATGTCATCAAAATAAACCACAACGAAATCTCCAATAAAATTTCGTAAGACATGATTCATTAAACGCATGAAGGTGCTTGGGGCATTTGACAAACCAAATGGCATGACCATCCATTCATACAACCCATGCTTCGTCTTGAAGGCTGTCTTCCACTCATCTCCTTCCTTCATTCGAATCTGATGATACCCGCTCTTGAGATCAATCTTCGAAAAGATTGCAGAGCCATGTAGTTCGTCAAGCATGTCATCAAGTCTAGGGATAGGATATCGATACTTCACTGTAATTTTGTTTATGGCCCGACTGTCTACGCACATCCTCATAGTTCCATCTTGCTTTGGCACTAACAAAGCTGGTACTGAACAAGGGCTTATTGATTCTCTCACAAAGCCTTTTTCCAGTAACTCATTTACTTGACGTTGTAACTCCTTGGCCTCATCTGGATTACACCGGTAGGCCGGTCTATTAGGCAAAGCAGCACTTGGAATGAGATCAATTTGATGCTCAATCCCCCTAATTGGCGGTAATCCTTTTGGCATCTCATCTGGAAATAAGTCAGCGAATTCTTTCACTAACTTCTTAATCAGTGAAGGTATAGGACCTACCTCTGTTGGCATAGCTTCCTTCACTATTAGCATCAATATTGGATTAGTTGAACGTAAAGCTCTCTTAACTTCTCCTTTAGTTGCAAATAAGTTTTCCTTTTTCTTTTTCTTTGCTAGTTGATCTTGTAGAACTTGTTGAGGACTAAGAGGTGCTAGGACAATCTTTGCCCCATCATTGGTAACAGAATACGTGTTTTTAAACCCATCATGAATGGCTCTACTATCATATTGCCAAGGTCTTCCCAGAAGCAAATGACCAGCATTCATTGGTACCACATCGCATACGACTTCATCTTTGTATGACTTGCCAATAGAAAATGGTACCTGAACTTGTTTAGTGACTTGAATTTCTCCTTGGTCACTCAACCATTGCAGTTTGTATGGACGAGGGTGCTTTGTGGTTTTCAAGTCTAATTTCTCCACTAATGTTGTTGAAGCAACATTAGTACAACTACCTCCATCAATAATGACACCAAAAACCTTTCCCCCAATTGTACACCTAGTATGGAATATGTTCTCACGTTGATCATCTTCTACCTTAGCTTGTGAGTTCAAAATTCGTCGAACTACAAGTAACTCCCCTTCATCTGGATACTCGATAATGCGTTCGTCATCTTCCTGTTCAATTTTTGTTTCATCTTCACTTTCAATTTCCCCTTGTGATCCTCGAACAATCATCACTCTTCGATTTGGACATTCAGAAGCAATATGTCCAAAACCAAGACATTTGAAGCACTTAATATCTCTGCTCCTCTTTGAGTTCTTTGCATCGTTAACCTTGTCCTTTCCTCTAGATGTATCAACAATGTTGTTGGAGCTTGTCTTTTCCTATCGCCGTTCATTCCACTTTGAGACATCTTTTGGAGTTGAAGAGGTTAAATTTATTCCCCTGAAACTAGTAGATCGTGAGCTTCCTGGTTTAGTTGCTCCTCTTCTACGTTGTCTTTCTACCTTAACAGCAAGCTTAATTACATCCTCAAGTGTTACATAAGGTTGTAATTCCACCGCATCTGCAATTTCCTTATTCAAGCCTCCCAAGAACCGTGCAATAGATTGTTCCTGAGGCTCTTGTATCTCACATCGCATCATCAACATTTCAAACTCCTTAACATAGTCTTCAACACACATCGCCCCTTGTCTAAGAGTTTGTAACCGGATATAGAGCTCCTGCTTGTAATAGTCAGGAACAAAGCGCTTTTGCATGAGTCTCTTCATAAGCCGCCAACTCCTGATCTCTTCTTCACCGTCTCTCCTTCGTTGCGATTTCAAATTCTCCCACCATAAATTTGCATAATCAATAAATTCAAGGGCAGCTAGTTTGCATTTCTTAACTTCAGAATAGTCGTGACACTCGAACACCTTCTCCACTCGTTGCACCCACTCTAAGTACTCTTCTGGTGAGCTAGTACCTTTGAATGGTGGAATCTTCAATTTGATGTTGTTCCCCAAGTCACGCTGCTGCCTCCTTTGTCTATTTGCATCAGCTTCATCTCCCGTGTCCTCCTCATCACGATCAGAATCAATGGAAGCTCGATGATTACGTCGCTGTGGAGGTTGTTGAACAGTCAATCTTGTGATTGCCTGCTCTAGACGAAGCAGTTGCTCCCTCATTTCTTGTTGATTTTGTTGTATGCCCATAATCTGAGCTTGTTCCAACGAAAGCTCTCTTGGAACATTGGTAGCATTGTTTTCAGCCATATCTCACTATAAACGCTCTTCTCAAGTGTTTCTCTCTTTTCCCACTCTCAACCGGAGCTCTGATACCAAATGATATGCTTCAAGGAAGTTCAGATTGAACAATCCCTGAACACAAGTAAATAAAAAGAAGAAAAGATAGAACAACTAGCAATCTCAGATGATAAGTTTGCACGCCACACTCAAGAATACTAGGTTTGATTCGCCACACTTTAGAGTAGAAGAGGGAGAGTGATAAGAATCGGGGATAATTTCGCCACTAAGTTTAAGAAACTTAGATAAGAAATTCGCATATAAGAGGCTAAGCCAATTTTCAGAGCATTCAAGGTTGTATTTCTCATTGATAACTTCCATATTTATAGCCAAGAACAACCCTCATGGCATAAGTCTAAGATTTATCTAATTCTCACCTAATTTGGAAAAAATATGCATAGAAATTCACCTAACATAGACTTTTCATCTAATGTAGATCACCTAACTTATCTAACTTAGACTTTCAAAGAAATATAGCTCACCTAACTTAGACTTTAACCAATACTTATTTCAACTTTCATCATATGCATTCATCACATGTATAATTGACTTTTCATAATTTATTCATTATAGCACATGATCAAATTGGCCCACTCAAACTTGGGCTCCATATAGAAATTGGGCTTGGATCCTAAATGGGCTGATTCTATTTTGAATTGTTGGACAACCATAGCCTGAATCTTCTTAGCCATAGAACGTGTAATCGGCCCAGATGGAGTTCCTTGGCCTAAGTTAGCCTCTTGCTCAACTTGAGGTTCATCATACTGTTTGATAGCAACCACGGAACTACGGCTAGTTAGTCACAATTAAGACAAACAACAGCTAACTAGCTGCTGGTCAAGTAAACTGCGGCTAGTTAGCCATGGGTCTGAAGTAAACCAAAGCCGTGGTTTTCTTTTATAGTGTCATCTCAATTAACGAGTTAACATGAAAGCTCGAATTAAGAAGCAACATACATTTATTAATCGACATGTCATTACAAGAGAATCAAGAATCAAATTAGCATTACTTTGCCACTAAGTTAGATGAATTTATTCAAAGTACATGATAAGTCCTTAGTAAAACATGTACAAATGTAATACAATTAGTAACTACCTTGAGGGAGTTTTTTCTCCCTGTTCATATCCATATGAAAGGAAAAAAATTCACCAAATACAAGTTGCCAAATTATGCAATCTACACAGTGATCTCCAAATTTAAAAACATTTTTACCATCTCCAATAAGTTGAAATTTTAATTATTTTTGGAAACATAAAAATATTCATGGGATGGATTTACCTCCTTAAAAATTTGTCGAGAGTCCTTGCAATTTTTTTTAAAAATAAATTTAAATATTCAGAAAGTATTTGAGTGTTTATTTTTGTATAGAAAAATAATTTTTCCATTACCATATCATACTCAAATTTCCTAGAAGTTGAGATAGATATTGATTTTACAATTGTATATAAGGAATTTATAAATCCAAATTAGTAGTTATATTAGCATAAATCCTTTAGATGAAGAGAACTAGTTACTGTTCTCTTATCAAAATGTCACATTACATTTTAAATTCTGGTTTCATGTATAAACTACCTTGAATTAACATTGAGCAAATCCAAGTAATAAACTTATATTTTAGGTCTTTAAAATTAAGGTAGTTTTATTTTTAATGTCATAATTCTTAATTTGATTTCTTTTTTCCTAGGTAAAATTTAGAATTTTTTGAAATAATAAGTTTTTGCATAAAAAAAGAATAATTGATTCTGGCTTTATAGGCTAGGCCAGGTTTCACAAAAAGCCCAAGTTTTTCATGTTTTACAAAATAGACTTTTAGGGGTCAAAGTAGAATTTCACCTAAAACTTTAAAATACTCCACCTCACCTTTTTCACACCATTTTCATTATCAGCCTACCATAAGTAGCGTTCATGCACTAGGGTTATTCATTTTCTTTCCTTTCTTCATAACCTTCCATTCTTTTCTCCATTTTCGCTCCCCTTTGGTGAATGTAATAATCTTCTTGCTCCGTCCATCCACTTTGGATCATATATAAGTTGAAGATTAGGGCCGGTAGGGTTCTTGAAATCACTCTTTCAAGTAGATTGGTGAGTTCTTTACAATATTATATCTTCTCTTCAAGTTTTCTTCTATTTTTCTAGTTTTCCATCTTTTTTATTCATTTGCTCTGTCCATGAATGCTTGCAATTTTACTATTCATCCTCCATTGTTGGTTCTAAGTGAGCATTAATTGGGGATTTTGAAATTTGGCCTACAAAGTGTGATTTTCACACTAAAATTTTCATATTTTTTACTTTATTAGTGATAAGAATACCTTAGAGAAAATTTAGGGCTTTAGGTGTTAGAGGTTATGCTTAGTCAAATTTATAATTATTAATGCAAATTTAAATATTGAAGATGCTACTTTTGTTTTGAATGTGATTTTAGGTAACATTGTGGAAGCTTCAACCAGGGTTGTGCTATAAGAATAGGGGACCTTGACTATTAGTCCCTATTGGTGAGTGTATAAATAGTAAAGTAGCAACTTTCATTTTACTTCATGATTATGTTTCCTTGTCAAACTTTCATTTTCCTTATTTCATGCTCTATGTCTTATAGGAAATACAAATATATGATTTTCGAACTTTTCAACTATGTATATATGATATGATATGTATGGACATCTATAACAAGATAATAAACGATATTACTAAATTATATGAACTATTGCTATTGTGGAAGGCACTTGGTATATAAGAAGTGCAATGTGAAGGCTATATTATATAAATTAAGGAAAAATTATTATATGCAAGGTGAAATGTTGGAATTTCATGTGCTGTGAAAAATCCATGGAATTGAGAATATCAATATTGTGTGCAGGGATAAGGTTGTGGTAAAACTCTTAATTATAATTACTTTATTTACTTTATCTACAAGTTTCATGTTGGAATTTTATCTAAGTTTATCTTCTTTGACTGCTACATTATTTTAATTTCCATTTTTTTAATCCTTTATAGTATTGCCACTTTCTCTCCTATCAATTCCCAATAAACACTGTTTATTTTATTTCATCATTAAAACTATTTTCATTTAAACTACTTTATGGTAATTAATGTGTTTAAGTAGTAAATCATTTATTCATGTAACCTATTTACATGATTTATTTCTATTCAATAGATTTTACAATTTAAAGGTTGGATGTTAATTCATGTAAGAACCTCATAGTCGTTAGCAGAGTTAACGACCTAGATGCACATAATTGAGATGAATTATTATGACATATCTGGTAAGGGGGTTTGAGTATGTGATATTGAAACGTATTTGATAATAGTATACATGTATGAACAATTGAGACGTATTATTAGGATATTGGTATGAGATATTAAGACATACCAATTAAGACATATTGATATGCTTCAAGGAAGTTCAGATTGAACAATCCCTGAACACAAGTAAATAAAAAGAAGAAAAGATAGAATAACTAACAATCTCGAATGATAAGTTTGCACGCCACACTCAAGAATACTAGCTTTGATTCGCCACACTCTAGAATAGAAGAGGGAGAGTGATAAGAATCGGGGATAATTTCGCCACTAAGTTTATGAAACTTAGATAAGAAATTCGCATATGAGAGGCTAAGCCAATTTTCAGAGCATTCAAGGTTCCATTTCTCATTGATAACTTCTATATTTATAGCCAAGAACAACCCTCATGGCATAAGTCCAAGATTTACCTAATGCTCACCTAATTTGGAAAAACATGCATAGAAATTCACCTAACATAGACTTTTCATCTAATGTAGATCACCTAACTTATCTAACTTAGACTTTCAAAGAAATATAGCTCACCTAACTTAGACTTTAACCAATACTTATTTCAACTTTCATGCATTTATCACATGCATAATTGACTTTTCATAATTTATTCATTATGGCACATAATCAAATTGGCCCACTTGAACTTGGGCTCCATATAGAAATTGGGCTTGGATCCTAAATGGGCTGATTCCATTTTGAATTGTTGGACAACCATGGCCTGAATCTTCTTAGCCATAGAACGTGTAATTGGCCCAGATGGAGCTCCTTGGCCTAAGTTAGCCTCTTGTTCAACTTGAGGCTCATCATTCTCTCCGGGTTCAAAAGGATTTGTCCTCAAATCCAAGTCTTCATTATCATCTAAGTATGGCGTCAAATCTCTTACATTGAATGTGGCAGAAATATTGTAGTTTCCTGGTAAATCAACCTTGTAAGCATTGTCATTTATTTTCTCCAGAATCTTGAATGGACCTTCTGCCCTGGGCATAAGTTTTGACTTCCGTTTGTTGGGAAACCTCTCCTTCCGAAGATGAATCCAAACAAGATCACCTGGCATGAACTGAACTTGCTTCCTTCCCTTGTTTGCGGCGTTTTCATAAGCGGCATTCTTCTTTTCAATTTGTCGCTTCACATTTTCATGCAGAGCTTTCACCATTTCAGCCTTTTTCTTTCCATCAATGCACAATCTGTCACTTAATGGTAGCGGTACTAGATCAAGTGGGGTGATAGGATTAAACCCATAAACCACTTCAAAAGGAGAATATTTAGTGGTACCATGAACACTTCTATTGTAGGCAAACTCAACAAACGGCAAGCATTCATCCCAATTTTTCATATGCTTACCAACAATAGCTCTAAGTAAGGAAGAAAGTGTTCTATTGACTACCTCAGTTTGCCCATCAGTTTGAGGATGACAAGTTGTGCTAAAAAGTAATCTTGTCCCAAGCTTTTTCCACAATGTTTTCCAGAAATAACTCAGAAATTTGGCATCTCGGTCTGACACAATGCTCTTTGGAATACCATGTAATCTCACAATTTCCTGGAAGAACAAATCTGCTATATGAGAAGCATCATTAGTTTTGTGACAGGGAATAAAATGGGACATCTTTGAAAATCGATCTACCACCACCATAACAGAATCCTTGCCCCTTGGAGTTCTTGGTAACCCAAGCACAAAATCCATACTCAAATCAACCCATGGTTGATCAGGAACTGGTAATGGCATATACAAACCTTGTGCCACCTCCTTGCTTTTTGCTTTCTTGCAAATTGCACATCTTCCCACCACTCGATGCACATCTTTGATCATCCTTGGCCAAAAGAAGTGTTCCTTAATCATCTCTAATGTCTTCTTTTCACCAAAGTGTCCTGCCAAACCTCCTGCATGAGCTTCTCTTACCAATAATTCTCTGACAGAGCAATTGGGAATACAAAGTTTGGAACCCTTGAACAAGAATCCCTCATGCTTATAGAAACCGTTAGTAGCACTTCTTTCACATGCCAAATATATAGTAGAAAAATCAGGATCTTCTTCATATTGGCCCTTCATTAACTCGAATCCCATCAACTTGACATTCATTAATGAGATTAAAGCATACCTTCGAGATAAGGCATCTGCAACTACATTCGCTGCTCCCTTTTTATATTTGATGACGTAGGGAAAAACCTCTAGAATCTCCACCCATTTAGCATGTCGCTTGTTTAACTTGGTTTGGCCCTTCAAATATTTCAATGACTCATGGTCAGTATGAATAACAAACTCCTTGGGTAACAAGTAGTGTTCCCAATTTTGTAAAGCTTTGACCAATGCATAGAACTCTTTGTCATAAGTTGAATAGTTCAGGGATGCCCCATTCAACTTTTCACTGAAATAAGCAACGGGATGCTTCTCTTGCATAAGAACTGCTCCAATTCCAATACCTGATGCATCACACTCAATCTCAAAAGTTTTAGAGAAATCAGGGAGTGCAAGAATTGGTGTGGAACACAACTTCTCTTTAATGATCTCAAAACTTCGTTGGGCCGCTGCACTCCACTTAAAGTCACCGCTCCCTCTGATGCAATTAGTCAAGGGTGCTAGAATAGTACTGAAATTCTGTACAAATCTTCTATAAAAGGATGCTAATCCATGGAAACTTCTCACCTCAGAAATATTTGTAGGAATAGGCCATTTCTTGATAGCTTTAACTTTCTCCGGATCAACTTCAACTCCATGCCGACTAATCACAAACCCAAGAAAAATAACTTGGTCTTGGCAGAATTGGCACTTCTTGAGATTGCCAATTAACTGTTCTTTTCGCAAGACTTCAAAGACCTTCCTCAGGTGCTCTCCATGCTCTTCCTGATCCTTGCTATAAATCAAAATGTCATCAAAATAAACCACAACGAAATCTCCAATAAAATTTCGTAAGACATGATTCATTAAACGCATGAAGGTGCTTGGGGCATTTGACAAACCAAATGGCATGACCATCCATTCATACAACCCATGCTTCGTCTTAAAGGCTGTCTTCCACTCATCTCCTTCCTTCATTCGAATCTGATGATACCCGCTCTTGAGATCAATCTTCGAAAAGATTGTAGAGCCATGTAGTTCGTCAAGCATGTCATCAAGTCTAGGGATAGGATATCGATATTTCACTGTGATTTTGTTTATGGCCCGACTGTCTACGCACATCCTCATAGTTCCATCTTTCTTTGGCACTAACAAAGCTGGTACTGAACAAGGGCTCATTGACTCTCTCACAAAGCCTTTTTCCAGTAACTCATTTACTTGACGTTGTAACTCCTTGGCCTCATCTGGATTACATCGATAGGCCGGTCTATTAGGCAAAGCAGCACCTGGAATGAGATCAATTTGATGCTCAATCCCCCTAATTGGCGGTAATCCTCTTGGCATCTCATCTGGAAACAAGTCGGCGAATTCCTTTATTAACTTCTCAATCAGCGGAGGTATAGAACCTACCTCTGTTGGCATAGCTTCCTTCACTATTAGCATCAATATTGGATTAGTTGAACGCAAAGCTCTCTTAACTTCTCCTTTAGTTGCAAATAAGTTCTCTTTTTTCTTTTTCTTTGCTAGTTGATCTTGTAGAACTTGTTGAGGACTAAGAGGTGCTAGGACAATCTTCATCCCATCCTTGGTAACAGAATAGGTGTTTTTGAACCCATCATGAATGGCTCTACTATCAAATTGCCAAGGTCTTCCCAGAAGCAAATGGCCGGCATTCATTGGTACCACATCGCATACGACTTCATCTTTGTATGAGTTGCCAATAGAAAATGGTACCTGAACTTGTTTAGTGACTTGAATTTCTCCTTGGTCACTCAACCATTGCAACTTGTACGGACGAGGGTGCTTTGTGGTCTTCAAGTCTAATTTCTCCACTAATGTTGTTGAAGCAACATTAGTACAGCTACCTCCATCAATAATGACACCACAAACCTTTCCCCCAATTGTACACCTAGTATGGAATATGTTCTCACGTTGATCATCTTCTACCTTAGCTTGTGAGTTCAAAATTCGTCGAACTACAAGTAACTCCCCTTCATCTGGATACTCGATAATGCGCTCGTCATCTTCCTGTTCAATTTCTGTTTCATCTTCACTTTCAATTTCCCCTTGTGCTCCTCGAACAATCATCACTCTTCGATTTGGACATTCAGAAGCAATATGTCCAAAACCAAGACATTTGAAGCACTTAATATCTCTGCTCCTCTTTGAGTTCTTTGCATCGTTAACCTTGTCCTTTCCTCTAGATGTATCAACAATGTTGTTGGAGCTTGTCCTTTCCTGTCGCCGTTCATTCCATTTTGAGACATCTTTTGGAGTCGAAGAGGTTAAATTTGTTCCCCTGAAACTAATAGATCGTGAGCTTCCTGGTTTAGTTGCTCCTCTTCTACGTTGTCTTTCTACCTTAACAGCAAGCTTAATTACATCCTCAAGTGTTACATAAGGTTGTAATTCCACCGCATCTGCAATTTCCTTATTCAAGCCTCCCAAGAACCGTGCAATAGACTGTTCCTGAGGCTCTTGTATCTCACATCGCATCATCAACATTTCAAACTCCTTAACATAGTCTTCAACACACATCGCCCCTTGTCTAAGAGTTTGTAACCGGATATAGAGCTCCTGCTTGTAATAGTCAGGAACAAAGCGCTTTTGCATGAGTCTCTTCATAAGCCGCCAACTCCTGATCTCTTCTTCACCGTCTCTCCTTCGTTGCGATTTCAAATTCTCCCACCATAAATTTGCATAATCAATAAATTCAAGGGCAGCTAGTTTGCATTTCTTAACTTCAGAATAGTCGTGACACTCGAACACCTTCTCCACTCGTTGCACCCACTCTAAGTACTCTTCTGGTGAGCTAGTACCTTTGAATGGTGGAATCTTTAATTTGATGTTGTTGCCAAAGTCACGTTGCTGCCTCCTTTGTCTATTTGCATCAGCTTCATCTTCCGTGTCCTCATCACGATCAGAATCAATGGAAGCTCGATGATTACGTCGCTGTGGAGGTTGTTGAACAGTCAATCTTGTGATTGCCTGCTCTAGACGAAGCAGTTGCTCCCTCATTTCTTGTTGATTTTGTTGTATGCCCATAATCTGAGCTTGTTCCAACGAAAGCCCTCTTGGAACATTGGTAGTGTTGTTTTCAGCCATATCTCACTATAAACGCTCTTCTCAAGTGTCTCTCTTTCTACCCAGAAAGTGTTTCTCTCTCCACCCACTCTCAACCGGAGCTCTGATACCAAATGATATGCTTCAAGGAAGTTCAGATTGAACAATCCCTGAACACAAGTAAATAAAAAGAAGAAAAGATAGAATAACTAACAATCTCGAATGATAAGTTTGCACGCCACACTCAAGAATACTAGCTTTGATTCGCCACACTCTAGAATAGAAGAGGGAGAGTGATAAGAATCGGGGATAATTTCGCCACTAAGTTTATGAAACTTAGATAAGAAATTCGCATATAAGAGGCTAAGCCAATTTTCAGAGCATTCAAGGTTCCATTTCTCATTGATAACTTCTATATTTATAGCCAAGAACAACCCTCATGGCATAAGTCCAAGATTTACCTAATGCTCACCTAATTTGGAAAAACATGCATAGAAATTCACCTAACATAGACTTTTCATCTAATGTAGATCACCTAACTTATCTAACTTAGACTTTCAAAGAAATATAGCTCACCTAACTTAGACTTTAACCAATACTTATTTCAACTTTCATGCATTTATCACATGCATAATTGACTTTTCATAATTTATTCATTATGGCACATAATCAAATTGGCCCACTTGAACTTGGGCTCCATATAGAAATTGGGCTTGGATCCTAAATGGGCTGATTCCATTTTGAATTGTTGGACAACCATGGCCTGAATCTTCTTAGCCATAGAACGTGTAATTGGCCCAGATGGAGCTCCTTGGCCTAAGTTAGTCTCTTGTTCAACTTGAGGCTCATCACGTATTCAGTACTGACATACGGGTATGAGATATTAAGACATTCGCTAAATGGATATGGGTATGAGACATTAATACGTATTCAATGTGGGGATACAGGTATAACTTGGTGTCATATATGGTGTGGATATCAGATATACATGCAGGTATGAAATATCATTATGGCATTGTAAGGTATTGTCCAGTGCGGTGATAAGTTCGAGATGCAGCCCCCTCCTCCCTCAAAAAATTTTTTGGTGCCGACATGTGCCCCCAGGTGAAATTAACAAAATACCCCTCACTTTTCTTTCTTCCTCTCCCACAGCTTCTTCTTTAGAACACTCATATCTCTTTTCTCTCAAATTTCTGTCTTTGCTCCATCTACTGCCACGTTCCAGCTCCGGTCATCGTCCTCCGTCACCAGCAACTCATTTCTGGTCACCGAGGTTCGTGTTTTTGGCAATAGAGCATGTTTTCCGGTGGGTTCTGTGACAGCCGAGGAAGAGAGCTTCTTGCAGCGGATTTTGATGAGTTTTAATCGATTTTTCATGAAAATGATGTTAGGAAAAACATTTTCGGCCCTTTCCCAATGGAGTGCAGCCTTGGTAGCATGTTTTTAGGCAAGTTTTTTAGAGTTGTTCTGACAGGAACTAAAGTGAAAATTTTTGAGATTTTGGGGTATTTCAGAAAATTGTGAAATGCTTCCCTTAGCTAGAGCTTGTTTATTGTAATGATAAGGAAGTTGAATATGAAATTGGTAATGAAAATATGAAGAATTAAAGAGAAGGAAGAAATATGTGATCAATTAATGTTATGGGATAGTATAAGAAGATTAGATATTATGGTTGCTTTATGACTTTCTTAAGAGGCACTATAAGGAGCCTAAATTGATATGTTTTAGTGATAGGAATTGAGGAAATTATATTTTTGTGATAGAGGGATTGTTGGTGAATTCTATTTTATAACTAAGAGAAGAAGATAAGGTTATTTTAGCTTACGTCATCCACCAGGTAAGTGGTAGCTCTTCCAATCGTATAATTACCATTGTACTATTATATGGTAACATAATTTGTTAGACTTGTTAGTTTTTCACATGCATTATGATTTATGACTGATATGTGATATATATGCAAAAACTATAAAAAAAGAGGATTGTATAGAAAAGGGTATTATTTTACTAGAGATAGCAAAAGTTTCATTCTAATAGCATTAATATTGGAAAAAGGAAAACTCATGCATGATAGTTCCTTAAATTTAGGGAGGATACTATAAGACAGATGTTTTAACATGAGCTTGTGACTTACGACCATATGGGTGATTTACCCCAAGATACTGTGTGCTCTCGACCAATAGTGATTTGCCCCAAGATATTGTGTGCTCTCAACTGATAATGAATAACTTGAGAGATACATACCTTCAACCGATAGTGAGTTACCCTGAGAGCTGTGTACTCTTGTCAAATGATAAAACTGCATGGGCTGGAACTCCATACCGATACTGATGTTTTTGATAGTCCTCCTTTGAATTTAGGTTCTGAGCCACCCGTATTTTGAATAAAAAGGAAAGTTTTTACATGTATTTTAACTCCAAGGGCTGAGTTCCCTTGATTGTTTGATCAATGAGAAAGATTTTTCGAGGGTTGTGGATCCTCGACCGTTAAAATATGATTTCCAAGGGCTATGTACCTTTGACCGATTTAATTTTAATGAACTGAATCCATGACCATTATTGTTTTTATTGCATGTTTATGGTTTAAATTATTAAAGGTTTAAATCATGATTTATCAAAAACTGACCAATTCAAAAGGTATTATATTGATTTATTACTGGAATGTTACCCGTTTACATGTTACTTATTTTCAGATAATCATTTAGAGTAATTTGCTGACCAGAAGGGCTAGAGGAGCACTATTGGTACTGCAAGTGTTTTGACTTTTCCTATTTTGTTGGGGTTTTGTATTTTTTTTTTTGTAATAGTGTAATTTGTTAATGCTATAAATAATTGTAAATGAACATGTATGACCACAAGTAGATTCCCACTCCCCTATTGTGTTGTAGTTGTCTCTAGAATGAATTGAGAATTGAGCTCTCTTTTATGGATATTATTATTTTGACAGATATTTGTAGCAATTTCAAGAGGTCTCAGTTACAGAGGAGACTCTGCTAAAATTTTTTACAAATTTGATATGAATGCGAATATACTTGATAATGAATATCTATTATGTATGATTGCAATTCAGTTAAATAATCAACTTGTTAGGCTTACAGAGTTGGGGTGTGACAAGGGCTCACTAATAAGTCTTTTAGTTATCTCTAATTTGCAGAATGATAACTAGAATCAACACAATTCTTTGTAATAAAAAAAAGAAAAATCAAATAGAGAAAGGATGAATGGTCACACTCAGTGAGTTAATATCTCAAACCATACTAGGAAGGAATAGGCTAACCACCGAAGTTTTCACAACCATGTCATTTTGCAGTTTGAAACACATCAAACTTAATTATGTCAAAAATATTCCAAAACATAAAATATAATTTATAAAGCTGAAGTAAATTCAGAGATACTTTGCAAAACAAATCATAAAAAATAGTTGAAATCCATAAATAATTTTAAAAATAGGTAATAGTGGAAAGCATCTCATGGAATTGATCATAATCCGTAACAAACATTAGCTCTAGGCTAGGAATCACAAACAGATAGTAGTTAGAGTAAAGCAATATGGTTCACAAATAGAACAAATCCACGTGTGGTGGCCATTACACATGGGGCTAGCAACACCTCTACTAGCTTGAGTTCAGAAAAAATCTTGGTACATTAAGGTAAATGTCTGTTTTTGTAAGCTACAAGGTTCTGTATTAGTTATGTTTTTAAGAAAAACCATATTTATCATAACAGTATATAATTAAAAACATATAAAATAGCAAAATTCTGATTTTTAAAATTTGTACGGTAACAAAATCATTTTGAAAGTTCCATGTATATAATATAGTTTGTAAATCGTTTAAAATGATCAGTTTGATACTAAGGAATATTACAAAGAAATTTTTCAAATTTCAAAGAGTGCAAATAAATGCAAGAATTAACACAATAATTGAATAGGCATATTTCTAAGACATTAGAGCGTATAAAACAAAATCATTTCAATAATGATAGTTTAAAAATACAGAAAATAAGTATGATTAGCAGCAATTACTCAGATGGACAGAATGCACACATCAATAATGTTCCTAACGTCTCTTTCCTTGTCTCACTTGATCACAAAGCCAATGCCTATGGTCTTATAATAACATATAGCACACATTTAACTTCACAGGTTAGGAAATATTCCTTAATTCAAATAACTTACTAGTGCCTAACTCAAATCTTATCAAATCACCAGTATCAAGTTTCTTTAATCACGAAATTGGGTATTAACCTTTCACTTTCTAATAATATTACAAGTGAATTTTACCACCTTTAATCAAATCTTATATTTATTTATTTATTGATTATTCATTTATTTCCATTTTCATGTTTTTAATCATATACATATGACCTAAAATAATTTTTTTCTTTTCTTAACCATGAGTTGCCTAGCATCATCAAGATAGTGAGAAATTAAACTAATATAATTCAAGATTTGGTTATTAATCTAAATTAATTACATAAGGTCATTAGCCAGTCACTATGAGGTTTATTTCATCCCTTTTCTTCAAGAACAGCAATAAAAATAAAAGAAAATTAGGAAAAGCCACTGAATCAGCATACCACTTCAAATGACAAGTTCTAATAGTTTAATTTCATCCTTTAGTAGTGATTATCATAGAAACTAGGTCCAACATTTTCAAAATTCCATCAGCCTATCACACATTTCGTCTTACCAAGAGTGGTGCAGAATTGAAGGCCAAAATCTAAAAATTTTACATGGAAATTATAGGGGAAATATGTGGAATTCATCAAAGAACCCAAACCCCAATTTAATTTGAGGAAATCTCACCAAAATTAAGCCTAATTTCAAATCTATACCATTATCACGTTGAAAATAGGGGTTTCAAAATTAAGCCTCCAAATTTAGCAATTGATTGCAGATTATAGAGGGGAAAGAATGCATTTGATGTTAGAAAGTATAGGAACAAATCAATTTGAAGAAGTCTCTCACCAATTGTGTCAAATTCTCCTCTTGTGAAACCATAGGTCACAGATTGGGGGCAAAGATTGTGAAATTGAGCCCCAAGAATGGAGGACGAACAATAGATTACTCTACAAATGTAAGATGCACATGTAATACATGACATTTCAAAGAGATAATGAGGACAATAGCTATTGTCACTACAAAAAAAACTGCCTATTAGCTGCGGTTTTTATTGGCATAAGCTGTGATTTAGCTATTTAAACCACAAATAATACAATTACTTGTGGTTGGGACAATACTGGTAAAACTTGCATGGCTAGATGAATTACTTGGGGTTGTACCAACTGTGAGTAATTCATGATTTACATACATTTTAAATTGTAACTAGTAAAATGTGTTTTTAGCTGTGATCTGGCAAACCGTGGCTAAATGACGTCTGAATTACCTGCGGTATGTTATAACCATGACTAAGTTCAGGATTTTAAATTTTTATAATAGCAGTGATTTTAACTGCTACTACTGATCGCTTTTTTTGTTTAACTTTGATTTATTTTAACTATCTTTTTTTGGGACATTTGCTTACAATTATACCACAATCCTATATTACAATCCAATCTTAACAAATAAATCAAACTTAAAACATTCATACCATAACCGAACATTGTCTTTAAGCAAAATAGTTTAACATAGCCAAAATACATTCAACATTCTAAAAACATTCAAACATAATAAATTCTTGATTAGTCCAACAACCATAATAACATTTATAACTTGGTCCTGAACACATTTTAACATATCAAAACTAAGGATCTAAAGTGTTTGGAGAATGATCTGTTATGCTTCGTTGATGTCCACTTGCTCAATCAAGTACCTAAATTTTAATATAAAATTTAGTAGTAAATATATTGGGAATATTACAAGACATAATTAGTTATATAACATATAAAAAGCAACTATTATGCAAAGACTAATAATATTACTGGTGATGTTTGGAGTGCCACAATATCTGGGGCAATTGAACTTAATAGTTTTACATAAAAGAAACTCATCATTATCTCAAATCTTCTATCATGGTCATCTATTTTTTCTATGTTGGTCTTGTAATTTTTGTTCTGATATTCTATTATTGATCTTATTTTGAGGACTAGAAATTTGTATTAGAAAAACCAGATGAGTTCATTCTACTATAAGAACAGGAGAGACGTCCAAAAGCCTGTGATGGTGATGGCCCTAATCCCTTCTCTTGAGCATGACTTGCATGCTCTTACCTCCATAATGAAAAGGCCAGAGAGTCTTCTATTGATATTTTTTAGGATACAGACATTGAACTAGATTCATGCACAACAATCTTTTTCTACATTAACCAAATTGACTTACAGTTAAACTTACACTCACAAAACCTGATGAGCTTCAAGTTAAACAAGAGCAGACTGATATGCTTCAAGAAAGTTCAGATTGAACAATCCCTGAACACAAGTAAATGAAAAGAAGAAAAGATAGAACAACTAGCAATCTCGAACGATAAGTTTGCACGCTATACTCAAGAATACTAGGTTTGATTCGCCACACTCTAGAATAGAAGTGGGAGAGTGATAAGAATCGAGGATAATTTTGCCACTAAGTTTAGAAAACTTAGATAAGAAATTCCCATATAAGAGGCTAAGCCAATTTTCAGAGCATCCAAGATTGCATTTTTCATTGATAACTTCTATATTTATAGCCAAGAACAACCTTCAAGGTATAAGTCTAAGATTTATCTAATTCTCACCTAATTTGAAAAAACATGCATAGAAAACTACCTAACATAGACTTTTCATCTAATGTAGATCACTTAACTTATCTAACTTAGACATTCAAAGAAATATAAGTCACCTAACTTAGACTTTAACCAATACTTATTTCAACTTTCATCACATGCATAATTGATTTTTCACAATTTATTCATAGCACATGATCAAATTGGCCCACTCGAACTTGGGCTCCATATAGAAATTAGGCTTGGATCCTAAATGGGCTGATTCTATTTTGAATTGCTGGACAACCATGGCCTGAATCTTCTTGGCCATAGAACGTGTAATAGGCCCAGATGGAGCTCCTTGGCCTAAATTAGCCTCTTGTTCAACTTGAGGCTCATCATTCTCTCTGGGTTTAAAAGGATTTGTCCTCAAATTCAAGTCTTCATTATCATCGAAGTATGGCATCAAATCTCTTACATTGAATGTGGCAGAAATATTATAGTTTCCTAGTAAATCAACCTTGTAAGCATTATCATTTATTTTCTCCAGAATCTTGAATGGATCTTCTGCCCTGAGCATAAGTTTTGACTTCCGTTTGTTGGGAAACCTCTTCTTCTGAAGATAAATCCAAACAAGATCACCTGGCATGAACTGAACTTGCTTCCTTCCCTTGTTTGTTGCTTTTTCATAAGCAGCATTCTTCTTTTCAATCTGCCGCTTTACATTTTCATGTAGAGCTTTCAAGAAACCTTTTTCTTTCCATCGATGCACAATCTGTCACTTGATGGTAGCGGTACTAGATCAAGTGGTGTGATAGGATTAAACCCATAAACCATTTCAAAAGGAGAATATTTAGTAGTACCATGAACACTTCTATTGTAGGCAAACTCAACAAACGACATGCATTCATCCCAATTTTTCATATGCTTACCAACTGTGAACACCCCATCTCTATCTAAAATTTATCATGGATTCGCTAATTAATTTTAAATTAAGCAAATGAGGAAAATAAAAAGGACAGAGGTTCAAATGATAGTTTTAAGTAAAAACAATTTAAAATTCAAAATGAATAATTAGGGAATTTAAGAAAAAGAAAAAACGAAAATTGGAAAATAAGAATTAATTAATAATAATAATAATAATAACAAATCAAAATAAAAAATCATAAAAAATACAAAAATAGGAAAAATCCAAAAATAAATATTAATGGTGATGATGACAAAAAATAAATGAATAATAATAATAATAAGGGTTAAATAAAAAATAATAATAATAATAAATTAAATAAAAAATTACCAAAATATATATAATAATCCTGCTTACTCTGATGAAATTTTTTGGCAGTGATTTTCAGCTGCAAGTGGGCAAGTTGCTGGTAACTGTGATTGCAGACTGTAACTTGGCTAAGGAGGTGACAGGAGTAGGTAATGTTGATGGAGCTTAAGCTGATAAGAGGAGAGGCATTCAATGAAGGCAGAAAAGGGAGGGAGAAGAACGAACTGAGCTGAACCGAGCTATTAAAGGGAGAATTGCTGTGAGAAACCGAAGGAAGAAGGCTGAAGCTGGAAGCAAAGCAGAACGAGGAACCAGGGAGAACGAGGAACCGAGGAGGATGAAGCAAGGCAGAACGAGGAACTAGGGAAGACGAAGCAAGGCAAAACGTGGTAGCAGGCAGAATGAAGCAAGACGAGAATCCAGGCAAAACGAAGGAAGCTGAGAACGTCTCCTCTGCTCTGAGCCTCTTAAACAAGGGTGAACAGAGGTGAATGAACTGGCTGAAGCTGAGAAAGAGGAGGTCTGCTACGAGTTCTTCTTTTGGTGCCGTGGAAGAGCAGGAAAAGGGAGAAAGAAAGCAGAGCATGAGAGACGAGTGGAAGCTGAGAGATTGCTGAACAAAGGAGAGGCATCACAGCAGAAAGCAGAAGCTCCTGGGACCGTTGGGGAAGGCTTGAAGAAAGTAAGGAAAGGAGGTTCAAAACCAGGGAAAGATCTAAGGAAAAAGTGGCTGTTGGAAGCAACGTGTTATCTTAGTTCCATTTTCAAAAGGTGATGGATGGAAATCCCGTTGCATGTCTCTGGAACCTTCGGTTTGGTTTTACTGCATGTAGTTACACCATTTGTCATCTGGGTCCACCACATGTTCACCTCTTGATGCATGTCTCTTCATACTCTCTTCGTTATACATATATGGCTATGTGCATATGGAGTATATCTATATACATATGTGTGTGTGTACATATGTAGTTGTATGAAGATATATATATATACTGAAAAACGCTGCAAACATCTCTCTGGTGCCATGGGCGAGTGAGAGTTTCTTCATCCTTCCTTCGTTATATATATATATATATATATATATAGCTATGTGTATATGGGAGCATATATATGTAGTTGTATGAAGATATACATATACTGAAAATCGCTGCAAACATCTCTCTGGTGCCGTGGAGGGGAGTGAGGGTTTCTTCATCCTTCCGTTATATATATATACATAGCTATGTGTATATGGGAGTATATATATGTACGTATGTGTGTGTATATATGTAGATATATGCTTCCCTTGTCTTCCTTAAGCTTTGCTCTCTTCTTACACATATATTATGCATGTGTTTATATATATATGTGTGTGTGTGTGTGTGTGTGTGTATGTAGATGTATATATAAATATGTGTGGGGATATATAGATATATGCTTCCTGGTTTTCCTGAAGCTTGCTCTTCTTTTTCTATCATGCTCATATGTATTATTATATGTGTCTATATGTATGTACATATATATATATATATATATATGAATACATATACATGTCTATGGGTATATGTATCATTATTATCTTTGTGTCAATAGGAGATTAATTTTGGCTTTATAAACAAAGTTACAAGAAAGTCATCGAGTGAGAATATTATTTTCTTCAAGTGTTTTGGGATCGTGTGAGATTCAGATGTCCTTAGATCCCGGAAAAAAAATTATTAATTAAAAATTAATACATACTTGCTATAAATAATAACAATACAATAATGATAATAATAATAATAATAATAATTAAATATTGATCTTAATTAAATAATTTTCATTATTTGCGAAATTATTGTGTGAGAATATTGTTTTCCTTGATTGTATGGGATTATGTAAGATTTTAGTCTCCTTAGATCCCTAAAATTAGTATACATTTGTTTTAAAAATAATAATAATTAAATATTGATCTTAATTAAATATTTTTCATTATCTGTAAAATTATCGTGTGAGAATATTGTTCTCCTCAATTGTATGGGATTATACGAGATTTTAGTCTCCTTAGATTCCTAAAATTAGTATACATTTATTTTAAAAATAATAATAATTAAATATTGATCTTAATTAAATATTTTCCATTATCTGCGAAATTATCATGTGAGAATATTGTTCTCCTCAAATGTATGGGATTATGTGAGATTTTAGTCTCCTTAGATCCCTAAAATTAGTATACATTTGTTTTAAAATATAATAATTAAATATTGATCTTTAATTAAATATTTTCTATTATTTATGAAACTATCGTATGAGAATATTGTTCTCATCGATTGCATGAGATCATGTGAGATTTTAATATCCTTAGATCCTAAAAATTAGTATACCTTTGTTTAAAATAATAATAATAATAATAATGTTAGGATAAATACTTTCATTAAATATTTTCTATCACCTACGAAATCATTGTGTGAAAATATTGTTCTCCATGAATGCTTAGAGTCGTGTGAGATTTGAATCTCCTTAAATCCTCAAAATTAGTACGTACCCCTTTTAAAAAAAAATAAATAACAATAATAACAATATAGATAATCATGCAAAAATATCTTAATTAAATATTTTTATTTACAAAATGATTAAATTCACTCTTTATAATCATTTCATTTAAATTTCAAAATAAGGATTAAAATTTCAAAAATAAACAAACAAATTTTAAAAACAAATGAAGAGATCAAGAGAGCTAGATTAATCAGATTGTCGTAAATTAAGACACATGGACAAAATCCCAATTTCGTTTTATTTATGGAAATCTGTTTGATTTAAACTCTCCTGTTCTCATCACAAAATTTACAAATAATCAACCAATAGATATACCATTTTGGTCAAACTATGTGGACTTTAATCCCTATCGTAGGGTATGTAGGCCCTAGGTTTTCATCCTAGGTCAAGTCTGCCCTTTGTAAATATCTTTGGTGTTTTGTCTCCTTTGTTTAACAGGCATGAATATCGATAAAAGGGTAATTGAGATAAACTTAAAAGCCATATTCTATTTTAACTGATTGGTTTAAGGTAATTGTTCTTATGGACGGGTGTTGTGGGGTGCTTAACACCTTCCCCACACTCAAATAGACTCTTGAACTCATATCTGATTTCGCAGACTATATTGCCTTTTTATAAATTAGTTTCCTAAGGTTTTCTGTTAAAAATTTTGGTAGTGACTCCAAATAAATTGATTTTCAAGATTCGTTTTTGGGAATCAATTTAAATACTTTTTATTTCATTCCGCCGAAAAGTCAGTTATGACACCAACAATAGCTCTAAGTAAGGAAGAAAGTGTTCTATTGACTACTTCAGTTTGCCCATTAGTTTGAGGATGATAAGTTGTGCTGAAAAGTAATCTTGTTCCAATCTTTTTCCACAATGTTTTCTAAAAATAACTTAGAAACTTGGCATCTCGGTCTGACACAATGCTCTTTGGAATACCATGTAATCTCACAATTTTCTGGAAAAACAAATATGCTATATGAGAAGCATCATCAGTTTTATGACAGGGAATAAAATGGGACATCTTCGAAAATCAATCTACCACCACCATAACAGAATTTTTGCCCCTTAGAGTTCATGGTAACCCAAGCACAAAATCTATACTCAAGTCAACCCATGGTTGATCAGGAACTGGTAATAGCATATACAAACCATGTGCTGCTTCCTTGCTTTTTGCTTTCTTGCAAGTTGTAAATCTTCCCACCACTTGATGGACATCTTTGATCATCCTTGGACAAAAGAAGTGTTCCTTGATCATTTCTAATGTCTTCTTTTCACCGAAGTGTCCTGCCAAACCTCCCCCGTGAGCTTCTCTTACTAATAATTCTCTAACAGAGCAATTGGGAATACAAAATTTGGAACCTTTGAACAAGAATCCCTCATACTTATAGAAACCGTTAGTAGCACTTTTTTCACATGCCAAATATATAGTAGAAAAATCAGGATCTTCTACATCTTGGCCCTTAATTAACTCGAATCCCATCAACTTGACATTCATTAATGAGATTAAAGCATACCTTCGAGATAAGGCATCTGCAGCCACATTTGCTGCTCCCTTGTTATATTTAATGACATAGGGAAAAACCTCCAGAAACTCAACCCATTTAGCATGTCGCTTGTTTAACTTGGTTTGGCCCTTCAAATATTTCAATGACTCATGGTCGATATGAATAACAAACTCCTTGGGTAACAAGTAGTGTTCCCAATTTTGTAAGGTTCTGACCAATGTATAAGTACTTTTTGTCATAAGTCGAATAGTTCAGAGTTGCCCCATTCAACTTCTCACTGAAATAAGCAACGGGATGCTTCTCTTGCAGTAACTCATTGACTCTCTCACAAAACCTTTCTCCAGTAACTCATTTACTTGACGTTGTAATTCCTTGGCCTCACTAGATTACACCGGTAGGCCGGTCTATTGGGCAAAGTAGCACCTGGAATGAGATCAATTTGATGCTCAATCCCCCTAATTGGCGGTAATCCTTTTGGCATCTCATCTGGAAACAAGTCGACGAATTCTTTTACTAACTTCTTAATTAGCGGAGGTATAGAACCTACCTCTGTTGGCATAACTTCCTTCACTATTAGCATCAATATTGGATTAGTTGAATGCAAAGCTCTCTCAACTTCTCCTTTAGTTGCAAATAAGTTCTCCTTTTTCTTTTTCTTTGCTAGCTGATCTTGTAGAATTTGTTGAGGAGGTGTTACGACAATCTTCGTGATATGCTTCAAGGAAGTTCAGATTGAACAATCCCTTAAATAAGTAAATAAAAGAAGAAAAGATAGAACAACTAGCAATCTCGGATGATAAGTTTGCACGCCACACTTAAGAATACTAGGTTTGATTCGCCACACTATAGAGTAGAAGAGGGAGAGTGATAAGAATCGGGGATAATTTCGCCACTAAGTTTAAGAAACTTAGATAAGAAATTCACATATAAGAGGCTAAGCCAATTTTCAGAGCATTCAAGGTTGCATTTCTCATTAATAACTTCCATATTTATAGCCAAGAACAACCCTCACGGCATAAGTCCAAGTTTTATCTAATTCTCACATAATTTGGAAAAACATGCATAGAAATTCACCTAACATAGAATTTTTTAATGTAGATCACCTAACTTATCTAACTTAGACTTTCAAAGAAATATAGCTCACCTAACTTAGACTTTAACCAATACTTATTTCAACTTTCATCATATGCATTCATCACATGCATAATTGACTTTTTATAATTTATTCATTATAGCACATGATCAAATTAGCCCACTTGAACTTGGGCTCCATATAGAAATTGGGCTTGGATCCTAAATGGGCTGATTCCATTTTGAATTGTTGGACAACCATGGCCTGAATCTTCTTGGCCATAGAACGTGTAATAGGCCCAGATGGAGCTCCTTGGCCTAAGTTAGCCTCTTGTTCAACTTGGGGCTCATCACTTCGTCCCATCCTTGGTAACATAATAGGTGTTTTTGAACCCATCATGAATAGCTCAACTATCATATTGCCAAGGTCTTCCCAGAAGCAAATGACCGATATTCATTGGTATCACATCACATACGACTTCATCTTTGTACGACTTGCCAATAGGAAATGATACCTGAACTTGTTTAATGACTTGAATTTCTCCTTGGTCACTCAACCATTGTAGCTTGTATGGACAAGGGTGCTTTGTGGTCTTCAGGTTTAATTTCTCCACTAATGTTGTTGAAGCAACATTAGTACAGTTACCTCCATCAATAATAACACCACAAATCTTTCCACCAATTGTACACCTAGTATAGAATATGTCCTCACGTTGATCATCTTCTACCTGAGTTTGTGAGTTCAAAATTTTTGAACAATCAATCTTGTGATTGCCTGCTCTAGATGAATCAGTTGCTCCCTCATTTCTTATTGATTTTGTTGTATGCCCATAATGTGAGCTTGTTCCAACGAAAGCCCTCTTGGAACATTGGTAGCGTTGTTTTCAGCCATATCTCACTTTAAACGCTTTTCTCAAGTGTTTCTCTCTCTAACCAGAAAGTATTTCTCTCTCTACCCACTCTCAACCAAAGCTTTGATACCAAAATGATATGTTTCAAGAAAGTTCAGATTGAATAATCCCTGAACACAAGTAAATGAAAAGAAGAAAAGATAGAACAACTAGCAATCTCGAACGATAAGTTTGCACGCTATACTCATGAATACTAGGTTTGATTCGCCACACTCTAGAATAGAAGTGGGAGAGTGATAAGAATCGGGGATAATTTTTGATGAGCCTCAAGTTGAACAAGAGGCTAACTTAGGCCAAGGAGCTCCATCTGGGCCGATTACACGTTCTATGACTAAGAAGATTCAGGCCATGGTTGTCCAACAATTCAAAATGGAATCAGCCCATTTAGGATCCAAGCCCAATTTCTATATGGAGCCCAAGTTTGAGTGGGCCAATTTGATCATGTGTTATAATGAATAAATTATAAAAAGTCAATTATGCATGTGATGAATGCAAATGATAAGTATTGGTTAAAGTCTAAGTTAGGTGAGCTATATTTCTTTGAAAGTCTAAGTTAGATAAGTTAGGTGATCTACATTAGATGAAAAGTCTATGTTAGGTGAATTTCTATGCATGTTTTTCCAAATTAGGTGAGAATTAGATAAATCTTGGACTTATGCCATGAGGGTTGTTCTTGGCTATAAATATGGAAGTTATCAATGAGAAATGCAACCTTGAATGCTCTGAAAATTAGTTTAGCCTCTTATATGCGAATTTCTTATCTAAGTTTCATAAACTTAGTGGCGAAATTATCCCCGATTCTTATCACTCTCCCTCTTCTATTCTAGAGTGTGGCGAATCAAAGCTAGTATTCTTGAGTGTGGCGTGCAAACTTATCATTCGAGATTGCTAGTTGTTCTATCATTTCTTCTTTTTATTTACTTGTGTTCAGGGATTGTTCAATCTGAACTTCCTTGAAGCATATCAATTTTGCCACTAAGTTTAGAAAACTTATATAAGAAATTCACATATAAGAGGCTAAGCCAATTTTCAAAGCATCCAAGATTGCATTTCTCATTGATAACTTCTATAATTATAGCCAAGTACAACCTTCAAGGTAGAAGTCTAAGATTTATCTAATTCTCACCTAATTTGGAAAAACATGCATAGAAAACCACCTAACATAGACTTTTCATCTAATGTAGATCACCTAACTTATCTAACTTGGACATTCAAATAAATATAGACATTCAAAGAAATATAGCTCACCTAACTTAGATTTTAGCCAATACTTATTTCAACTTTTATCGCATGCATTCATCACATGCATAATTGACTTTTCACAATTTATTTATTATAGTACATGATCAAATTGGTCCACTCGAACTTAGGCTCCATATAGAAATTGGGCTTGGATCCTAAATGGGCTGATTCCATTTTAAATTGCTGGACAACCATGGCCCGAGTCTTCTTGGCCATAGAACGTGTAATTGGTCTAGATGGAGCTCCTTTGCCTAAATTAGCCTCATGTTCAACTTGAGGCTCATCACAGACTTAGGATAAGGAGTTTCATCTGGGATGATTACACGTTCTTTGGCCAAGATGATTCGGACCATGGTTGTCCAGCAACTCAAAATGGAATCAAATCATTTAGGATCCAAGCCCAACTTCTATATGGAGCCTAAGTTCGTTTGGGCCAATTTGATCTTGTGCTATAATGAATAAATTGTGAAAAAAAAGTCAATTATGTATGTGATGTAAGTTGAAATAAGTATTGGTTAAAGTCTAAGTTAGGTGAACTATATTTCTTTAAAAGTCTAAGTTATATAAGTTAGGTGATCTACATTGGATGAGAAGTCTATGTTAGGTGTATTTCTATGCATGTTTTTTCTAAATTAGATGAGAATTAGATGAATCTTAGACTTATGCCATGAGGGTTGTTCTTGGCTATAAATATAGAAGTTATTAATGAGAAATGGAACTTTGAATACTTTGGAAATTAGCTTAGCTTTATATAAGCGAATTTCTTATCTATGTTTTCTAAACTTTCGTGGCAAAATTATTCTCGATTCTTATCACTCTCCCTCTCCTATTCTAAAATGTGGCGAATCAAACTTAGTATTCTTGAGTGTGGCGTGCAAACTTACAATTCGAGATTGCTAGTTGTTCTATTTTTTCTTTGTCATTTATTTGTGCTTTGGGATTATTCAATCTGAACATCCTTGAAGCACATCATTTTTGGTATCAGAGCTCTAATTGAGAGTGGGTAGAGAGAGAAACACTTACTAGTCAGAGAGGGAAACAGTTAGAAGAGTGTTTAGAGTGATATGGCTGAAAACAATGCTACCAATGTTCCAAGAGGGGCTTTCTTTGGAACAAACTCAGATTATGGGCATACAATAAAGTCAACAAGAAATGAGAGAGCAGCTGATTTGTCTAGAGCAGGCAATCGCAAGATTAACTGTTCAACAACCTCCACAGTGATGTAATCATCAAGCTTCCATTAATTTTGATCGTGATGAGGAAACAGAAAATGAAGCTGATGTAAATAAACAAAGGAGGCAACAACATGACTTGGGAAACAACATCAAATTGAAGATTCCACCATGCAAGGGAACTAGCTCACCAGAGGAATACTGAGTGGGTGCAACGAGTGGAGGTGTTTGAGTGTCACGACTATTCTGAAGTTAAGAAATGCAAACTACCTGCCCTTGAATTTTTCGATTATGCAAATCTATGATGGGTGATGTGAACACAGATAACAAAAGGCGCAGCGGCTTAAATGATGATCTGAATTTTTCTCTGAGCCCAATTACAACACTGAGAGCCAAGAAGTTTAATGAATTACTACAAATTTATGTGGGAAAGGTTTTAGAGAATGCTCATGAAAATCACTTAGATGGCTTGGACTTGGAGATGGAACCCCAATTCATTCATCTGAGTCATATCCAACCTAAATGAAGGACCAATTCGTTTGGGTTATATCTTTTAGAATTGTCATTACTAAAATAAATATTTTGGACCTCATTGTAACTCAATCGAGCCTAGGATGTATATGGTTACGTATGGGGCTTCTATTTTCAATGTCTGAAGTTATTTTGGCCAAATTTGACCTAACTTATTGAGGGCCCAAGAAGCATTACGAATTAGGATTTCACAAGGGGTCTGAATCTTAAAAATAGGTTTAAGTCTCAACCTTATAAGACATTAAGTTTTATTCTATCAAAGAAACATTTTAGTTGTTTTTGGCTTGGCCAGAACTCTATAGGGGAGGATAGCTTGTCTTCTTCTATTGCAACAAGAATTAATTCTTAGCAATGTGATCTCTTGAGGTGAATTTATTCTTATTTTCAATCAACCTATCATTTGTGTTTCCATTTGCATCTGTCATTTGGGGGTTCAATAAGTGGGGGTTCATTCCATTTTATGTTCTTGCCATAGTGTATGTTTTAGGAGTTTCAGGTTCTTCATAACCTTGGGGTTCCACATCATTTGGTATCAGAGCTTGGATTGGGGTTCCACTCTTATGTATCCTGCTTGTTGTTGTTCTTAACTTGTTCAGAATTCCAAAAAAGAAAATCATCAATCTTTGTTCATTCTATTTTAGTCTTAATCTTGCCCAGAATGTTTCATCTGTTACTAATTTCTGTCCATCAGTGTATTTCCATCTGATTTTGCTTCTATAATCTTATTTTCTTCATCCTATCTCAGAGAGTTTGTGGAAAAAAAAAGAGTCAGTGTCTGCTTCTGTTTTAAGTATGTCTTGCCCAGATTAAATCCTTCAGCTATTAAATCTTGCCCAATATTCTTATCTTCTTTGGGCAAAACGAAAATTCAAAAAGCAGAAGAACAAAAAAAAAAAAAAGAAGTCTGAAAGTGTTGAGTGCATTGAACAGAAGTCAAAAGTTAAAGCATCTTTTGAAGACTTTTAATGAGTGAATGTTGGAGTTCGTAGCCTACCACAAGAATCCCAAAATTTTGAATGCAACTTGGAAGAGCTGTCTGTCATAGGAATCCAAGAGAAATTAGGGTTACTGTTTCCTTTTAAAAAAAAAAATCCAAAGTTAAAAAAAAAAAAAAAAAAAGGTCAAGGGTAGTGTGTGTTTTCAGGCTTTGTAAGTTGCCATTAGTAAATCTTCATTTTCCTTTCACATACGTTATACAGCTTCAATTTTTGTTATTCTTATATCGTTCCACTATCTGCTAGTCCTTAAATTTCCTACCATTCATTTAATTTGCAAAAGTGGTCTATCTTTTGTGGAAATATATTCTGAAGTGCAATTGAGGGCAACAAGCTTGAGTAGTACAAGGCTCAAGTATTGGTCAGTTTAAGAGCGGTAAAAGCCAAAATCTGTGTGAAATATAGGTGAATTAAACACCTTAGAGTGTAAACAAGTGAGGAAGTGAGCTGCTTACCAATTATTCTATTTCGTTTTCTTTAGTTCTTTTTCAGATTGAGAATCATGAGTAGTTCTGGCGAAAATAATGAAGTTGATATGAAGCTATTCATAAAGGCTATACAAGACCAATTCAAGGCTTTAAACATGAGGTTGGATAATTTAGAATCATGAAGTATGTCAAGACCTACTCGAAGGCCTCCAATTGTTGAAGGAGAATCTGATTGTGATGATACAAACTTTGTGAGAACTAGAAGAAGGGAAGGTACAAATTGAAAGAAATGATAATATTCTCAATGCTATCAAGATGAGCATTCCTCCATTTAAAGGTAAGAATGGTGCTGAAACTTATCTTGAATGGGAGAGGAAGGTTAAGATTGGTTACAGTTGAATTTTCAGATTATGCTTTAATTTGGTGGGGTGAACTTGTGAAGTCTAGAAGGAGAAATAGCGAGGATCTGATTGAGACTTGGGCTGAGATGAAAAGACTGATGAGAAAACGTTTTGTTCCTTCTTATTACTATAAAGAAACATATCAGAAGCTATAAAGGCTTATTCAAAGATCAAAGTCGGCTGAAGATTACCAAAAGGAGATGGAGATGCTGATGAGATATTAAATGTTTTAAGTGCCAAGGGTGTGCTCATTACACATCTGATTGCCCTAATTGAAAGACTATGCTTATTAGGGGAAATCAAAATTATTTCTAAATCTGAGCATGATAGTGATCCTGATAATTACTTTAGTATGTCATCTTTAGATGATTGATCAGATGTTGAATATGCTGTACAAGGAGAATTCTTAGTGACTAGGCGTGCATTAAATTTGTCTGTTAAAAAAGAAAGCTTAAAACAAAGGAAAAATATATTTCATACCAAGTATTTGGTAAGTGGTAAAGCTTGTAGCATGATTATAGATGGTAGTAGTTGTACTAATGTTGTTAGTACATACTTTGATATGCTTCAAGGAAGTTCAGATTGAACAATCCCTGAACACAAGTAAATAAAAAGAAGAAAAGATAAAACAACTAACAATCTCGAATGATAAGTTTGCACGCCACACTCAAGAATACTAGCTTTGATTCGCCACACTCTAGAATAGAAGAGGGAGAGTGATAAGAATCGGGAATAATTTCGCCACTAAGTTTATGAAACTTAGATAAGAAATTCGCATATAAGAGGCTAAGCCAATTTTCAGAGCATTCAAGGTTCCATTTCTCATTGATAACTTCTATATTTATAGCCAAGAACAACCCTCATGGCATAAGTCCAAGATTTACCTAATGCTCACCTAATTTGGAAAAACATGCATAGAAATTCACCTAACATAGACTTTTCATCTAATGTAAATCACCTAACTTATCTAACTTAGACTTTCAAAGAAATATAGCTCACCTAACTTAGACTTTAATCAATACTTATCACATGCATTCATCACATGCATAATTGACTTTTTATAATTTATTCATTATAACACATGATCAAATTGGCCCACTCAAACTTGGGCTCCATATAAAAATTGGGCTTGGATCCTAAATGGGTTGATTCCATTTTGAATTGTTGGACAACCATGGCCTGAATCTTCTTAGCCATAGAACGTGTAATCGGCCCAGATGGAGCTCCTTGGCCTAAGTTAGCCTCTTGTTCAACTTGAGGCTCATCATTCTCTCCGGGTTCAAAAGGATTTGTCCTCAAATCCAAGTCTTCATTATCATCTAAGTATGACGTCAAATCTCTTACATTGAATGTGGCAGAAATATTGTAGTTTCCTGGTAAATCAACCTTGTAAGCATTGTCATTTATTTTCTCCAGAATCTTGAATGGACCTTCCGCCCTGGGCATAAGTTTTGACTTCCGTTTGTTGGGAAACCTCTCCTTCCGAAGATGAATCCAAACAAGATCACCTGGCATGAACTGAACTTGCTTCCTTCCCTTGTTTGCTGCGTTTTCATAAGCGGCATTCTTCTTTTCAATCTGTCGCTTCACATTTTCATGTAGAGCTTTCACCATTTCAGCCTTTTTCTTTCCATCAATGCACAATCTGTCACTTAATGGTAGCGGTACTAGATCAAGTGGGGTGATAGGATTAAACCCATAAACCACTTCAAAAGGAGAATATTTAGTAGTACCATGAACACTTCTATTATAGGCAAACTTAACAAACGACAAGCATTCATCCCAACTTTTCATATGCTTACCAACAATAGCTCTAAGTAAGGAAGAAAGTGGTCTATTTACTACCTCAGTTTGCCCATCAGTTTGAGGATGACAAGTTGTGCTGAAAAGTAATCTTGTCCCAAGCTTTTTCCACAATGTTTTCCAGAAATAACTCAGAAATTTGGCATCTCAGTCTGACACAATGCTCTTTGGAATACCATGTAATCTCACAATTTCCTGGAAGAACAAATCTGCTATATGAGAAGCATCATCAGTTTTGTGACAGGGAATAAAATGGGACATCTTTGAAAATCGATCTACCACCACCATAACCGAATCTTTGCCCCTTGGAGTTCTTGGTAACCCAAGCACAAAATCCGTACTCAAATCAACCCATGGTTGATCAGGAACTGGTAATGGCATATACAAACCTTGTGCAACCTCCTTGCTTTTTGCTTTCTTGCAAATTGCACATCTTCCCACCACTCGATGCACATCTTTGATCATCCTTGGCCAAAAGAAGTGTTCCTTAATCATCTCTAATGTCTTCTTTTCACCAAAGTGTCCTGCCAAACCTCCCGCATGAGCTTCTCTTACCAATAATTCTCTGACAGAACAATTGAGAATACAAAGTTTGGAACCTTTGAACAAGAATCCCTCATGCTTATAGAAACCGTTAGTAGCACTTTTTTCACATGCCAAATATATAGTAAAAAAATCAGGATCTTCTTCATAGTGGCCCTTCATTAACTCGAATCCCATCAACTTGACATTCATTAATGAGATTAAAGCATACCTTCGAGATAAGGCATCTGCAACTATATTCGCTGCTCCCTTTTTATATTTGATGACGTAGGAAAAAGCCTCTAGAAACTCCACCCATTTAGCATGTCGCTTGTTTAACTTGGTTTGGCCCTCAGAAATGTTTGTAGGAATAGGCCATTCCTTGATAGCTTTAACTTTCTCCGGATCAACTTCCACTCCATGCCGACTAATCACAAACCCAAGAAAAATAACTCGGGCTTGGCAGAATTGGCACTTTTTGAGATTGCCAATTAATTGTTCTTTTCGCAAGACTTCAAAGACCTTCCTCAGGTGCTCTCCATGCTCTTCCTGATCTTTGCTATAAATCAAAATGTCATCAAAATAAACCACAACGAAATCTCCAATAAAATTTCTTAAGACATGATTCATTAAACGCATGAAGGTGCTTGGGGCATTTGACAAACTAAATGGCATGACCATCCATTCATACAACCCATGCTTCGTCTTGAAGGCTGTCTTCCACTCATCTCCTTCCTTCATTCGAATCTGATGATACCCGCTCTTGAGATCAATCTTCGAAAAGATTGTAGAGCCATGTAGTTCGTCAAGCATGTCATCAAGCCTAGGGATAGGATACCGATACTTCACTGTGATTTTGTTTATGGCCCGACTGTCTATGCACATCCTCATAGTTCCATCCTTCTTTGGCACTAACAAAGCTGGTACTGAACAAGGGCTCATTGACTCTCTCACAAAGCCTTTCTCCAGTAACTCATTTACTTGACGTTGTAACTCCTTGGCCTCATCTGGATTACACCGGTAGGCCGGTCTATTAGGCAAAGCAGCACCTGGAATGAGATCAATTTGATGCTCAATCCCCCTAATTGGCGGTAATCCTCTTGGCATCTCATCTGGAAACAAGTCAGTGAATTCCTTTATTAACTTCTCAATCAGCGGAGGTATAGAACCTACCTCTGTTGGCATAGCTTCCTTCACTATTAGCATCAATATTGGATTAGTTGAACGCAAAGCTCTCTTAACTTCTCCTTTAGTTGCAAATAAGTTCTCTTTTTTCTTTTTCTTTGCTAGTTGATCTTGTAGAACTTGCTGAGGACTAAGAGGTGCTAGGACAATCTTCATCCCATCCTTGGTAACAGAATAGGTGTTTTTGAACCCATCATGAATGGCTCTACTATCATATTGCCAAGGTCTTCCCAGAAGCAAATAGCCGGCATTCATTGGTACCACATCGCATACGACTTCATCTTTGTATGAGTTGCCAATAGAAATTTGTACCTGAACTTATTTAGTGACTTGAATTTCTCCTTAGTCATTCAACCATTGCAACTTGTACAGACGAGGGTGCTTTGTGGTCTTCAAGTCTAATTTTTCCACTAATGTTGTTGAAGCAACATTAGTACTGCTACCTCCATCAATAATGACACCACAAACCTTTCCCCCAATTGTACACCTAGTATGGAATATGTTCCCACGTTCATCATCTTCTACCTTAGCTTGTGAGTTCAAAATTCGTCGAACTACAAGTAACTCCCCTTCATCTGGATACTCGATAATGCGCTCGTCATCTTCCTGTTCAATTTCTATTTCATCTTCACTTTCAATTTCCCCTTGTGATCCTCGAACAATCATCACTCTTCGATTTGGACATTCAGAAGCAATATGTCCAAAACCAAGACATTTGAAGCACTTAATTTCTCTGCTCCTCTTTGAGTTCTTTGCATCGTTAACCTTGTCCTTTCCTCTAGATGTATCAACAATGTTGTGGGAGCTTGTATTTTCCTGTCGCCGTTCATTCCACTTTGAGACATCTTTTGGAGTCGAAGAGGTTAAATTTGTTCCCCTAAAACTAATAGATTGTGAGCTTACTGGTTTAGTTGCTCCTCTTCTACGTTGTCTTTCTACCTTAACAGCAAGCTTAATTACATCCTCAAGTGTTACATAAGGTTGTAATTCCACCGCATCTGCAATTTCCTTATTCAAACCTCCCAAGAACCGTGCAATAGACTGTTCCTGAGGCTCTTGTATCTCACATCGCATCATCAACATTTCAAACTCCTTAACATAGTCTTCAACACACATCGCCCCTTGTCTAAGAGTTTGTAACCGGATATAGAGCTCCTGCTTGTAATAGTCAGGAACAAAGCGCTTTTGCATGAGTCTCTTCATAAGCCGCCAACTCCTGATCTCTTCTTCACCTTCTCTCCTTCGTTGCGATTTCAAATTCTCCCACCATAAATTTGCATAATCAATAAATTCAAGGGCAGCTAGTTTGCATTTCTTATCTTCAGAATAGTCGTGACACTCGAACACCTTCTCCACTCATTGCACCCACTCTAAGTACTCTTCTGGTGAGCTAGTACCTTTGAATGGTGGAATCTTTAATTTGATGTTGTTTCCAAAGTCACGTTGCTGCCTCCTTTGTCTATTTACATCAGCTTCATCTTCCGTGTCCTCATCACGATCAGAATCAATGGAAGCTCGATGATTACGTCGCTGTGGAGGTTGTTGAACAGTCAATCTTGTGATTGCCTGCTCTAGACGAAGCAGTTGCTCCCTCATTTCTTGTTGATTTTGTTGTATGCCCATAATCTGAGCTTGTTCCAACGAAAGCCCTCTTGGAACATTGGTAGTGTTGTTTTCAGCCATATCTCACTATAAATGCTCTTCTCAAGTGTCTCTCTTTCTACCCAAAAAGTGTTTCTCTCTCCACCCACTCTCAACCGGAGCTCTGATACCAAATGATATGCTTCAAAGAAGTTCAGATTGAACAATCCCTGAACACAAGTAAATAAAAAGAAGAAAAGATAGAACAACTAACAATCTCGAATGATAAGTTTGCACGCCACACTCAAGAATACTAGCTTTGATTCGCCACACTCTAGAATAGAAGAGGGAGAGTGATAAGAATCGGGGATAATTTCGCCATTAAGTTTATGAAACTTAGATAAGAAATTCGCATATAAGAGGCTAAGCCAATTTTCAAAGCATTCAAGGTTGCATTTCTCATTGATAACTTCCATATTTATAGCCAAGAACAACCCTCATGGCATAAGTCCAAGATTTATCTAATTCTCACCTAATTTGGAAAAACATGCATAGAAATTCACCTAACATAGACTTTTCATCTAATGTAAATCACCTAACTTATCTAACTTAGACTTTCAAAGAAATATAGCTCACCTAACTTAGACTTTAACCAATACTTATCACATGCATTCATCACATGCATAATTGACTTTTTATAATTTATTCATTATAACACATGATCAAATTGGCCCACTCAAACTTGGGCTCCATATAGAAATTGGGCTTGGATCCTAAATGGGCTGATTCCATTTTGAATTGTTGGACAACCATGGCCTGAATCTTCTTAGCCATAGAACGTGTAATCGGCTCAGATGGAGCTCCTTGGCCTAAGTTAGCCTCTTGTTCAACTTGAGGCTCATCATCTTCAGCCATATCTCACTTTAAACGCTCTTCTCAAGTGTTTCTCTCTCTACCCACTCTCAACCAGAGCTCTGATACCAAAATGATATGCTTCAAGGAAGTTCAGATTGAACAATCCCTGAACACAAGTAAATGAAAAGAAGAAAAAATAGAACAACTAGCAATTTTGAATGATAAGTTTGTACACCACACTCAAGAATATTAGGTTTGATTCGCCACACTCTAGAATAGAAGAGGGAGAGTGATAAGAATTGGGGATAATTTTACCACTAAGTTTAAAAAACTTAGATAAGAAATTTGCATATAAGAGGCTAAACTAATTTTTAGAGCATTCAAGGTTGCATTTCTCATTGATAACTTCTATATTTATAGCCAAGAACAACCCTCGTGACATAAGTCTAAGATTTATCTAATTCTCACCTAATTTAGAAAAACATATATAGAAATCCACCTAATATAGACTTTTCACCTAATGTTGATCACCTAACTTATCTAACTTAGACTTTAACCAATACATATTTCAACTTTCATCACATGCATTTATCACATGCATTATAGTACATGATCAAATTGGTCCACTCGAACTTGGGCTCCATATAGAAATTGGGCTTGAATCCTAATTGGGCTAATTCCATTATGAATTGCTAGACAACCATGGCCTGAATCTTCTTGGCCATAGAACGTGTAATCGGCCTAGATGGAACTCTTTGCCCTAAGTTAGCCTCTTGTTTAACTTGAGGCTCATCAACCATTTAGGCAGTACATTTTGACATTGATCTTAGAATTCAAGTTATAGCCCAAGAAGCATAATAACACCATTTTTCTTGTAATCATTTAGGCGGTATGACCTGAAATAAATTATAAGATTAATAGGATATAATGTCTTGCTAAGGAACTCATATGGTTCATAATATATATTAAAGCAACATAGCCAACCATTATTAAAGGTTCACAATATATATTAAAGCGGTATAGCCAGCTAATGTCAAATGGGATTCCAAACTATCAATAAGTAATAGTATACAAGAATAATTTAATCTCACAAAGAGTACTTCTCTTCTCAAACAACCATATTATCACCCCATCATACAAAGTTGAAATGCACAATAACATAGGCAATTATAGTGCATGAATAACAAAAAATTCATGTACAGATACGTAATGCACAAGAAAATCCCTACATCAAAATTTGTAGCCTAAAGTTGTTGTCACACATAATATCTCCCTATATATTTTTCAAAATATCTAACTAGCCTCAATTTTCTCTAAATCTACCCTTCATAGGCCTTAAAAGGGCTCATGGAAAACCATGGTGACAAAACTTCAAGATAAATGATCCTAGGCTAAAAGGGAATGGTTATACAATATCATGGTATATTCTAATTTCAACTATATTTCCACCCCATAGCCAACCATTTTACCCTTGCATTACCATAAAGACCATTCAAAAAGAAGAAGGAAAAGGAAAGAGAAGAAGAGAACCTAGAATATGCTAAATCATGTTATTTGGATATGTTCCCCTTTCATATAATTCTTTTAAAATTCCTCCCTTCAGAATTAAATAATAAATAAACATATTCACTAAATTAGTAACTAAATAATTATATAAATGAAATATTCTAATTAGCTATATACTATATATAAATTTATCACATAGAAAATTTATAATATAAATTAATGAACATATAATATAAATAAATTTACATAAAAATATAACAATAAATATGTATTAAATATTTATACTTTTAATATCATATTTGTTATATATTAATATATGGTATCTAAATTTATTTTTATATATTATGTTCCTTGATTTCAGGAAAGTCCCTATTAACTGTCATGAAGACAAATTATACATATATTTTATGTCTATTAGTAAATTTTATATATATATATATAATTATATAATATAATGTGAATTATTATAATATATATTTAAAAAATTATTAATCTGCAATATTTATGAGATTTAATATTGTTGAAAATTATAAAATAATAACAATTTAGAATTAACAAAATAAAAATACATATAATAAGAGGGAAGTACCAAATTGACCCTCCACCTAAAGAATTAATGCTAAAAATTAATAATAAATTAATCATTAAATTTCTGATATATTCAATAACAATAATTAATATTTCCCAATAATAGTTAGAGTATATTAGAGTATTTTATTTCTTATGGATATTGAATTTCTATTTTTATATTCATATGCTTGTAATTAAATAAATATATTAATTAAATATACATTAGTAATTAAATATTAAATAAACATATTCTTTAAATTAGTAACTAAATAATTAAAAGTGTAGATGAAATATTCTAATTGGTTATGTATTTTATATAAATTTATCAATAATAAATACATAATATAATGTAATAAACAAATAATATAAATATATAGATATAAAATATAACAATAAATATATATATTAAACATTTATGTACTAAATATGTTATTTATTATATGATAATTTCGGTCAATACTTATTTTATTTGTCTGTTTTACTAAATGTATATATTTTAACTAATATTTATTATTTATTTATATAGTAATATACAATATCTAAATATATTCTTATACATTATATTTCTAAACTTCAGGATAGTCCCTGTTAACTGTCATGAAGAAAAAATATACATATATTTCATGTCTATTAGTAAATTATATATATTGAATAATCATATAATATAGTATGAATTATTATAATATATATTTAACAAATTATTAGCCAACAATATTTATGAGATTTAATATTTTCGAAAATTATAAAGTAAAAGCAGTTTAAAATTAACATAATTATAATACATATCATAAGAGGGAAGTACCAAATTGGTCCTCTACCTTTACACTTTGTAACAATTTGGTCCCTCACAATGCACTGCGACAAATTAGTTCCTTACAAATCTTTTTTCATGGAAAATTTGTCCCTCATTCCTACAATTAGAGAGACTCATTTTGTATATATTTAAATTTGAGAGAGACTACTTTGTCACAATTAAATTATGGGAGAGTATCAAAATGCAAAAGTGAAGATTTAATTGCGTACTTTCATTTATATAGTAATAAAGTCTATAATAATTATACATATTTAATAAATTAATCTTTTATTACATTAAATTATTAAAATATATTTATTAAATTACTTACTAAATTCAATGTCTATAATATTTGAATTAATTAAATATTTTTAATTAACATAGTTAAATTTGTATTATAAATTAATGCTAAAAATTAATAAAAAATTAACCATTAAATTACTGATATATTCAATATGATACACATTATTACTATATAAATTATTATTGTAAAGACGAAAGTACTAAATTGAACCCTCACTTTTGCATTTTGCAACTCCCCCACAATTTAATTGTAACAAATCAGTCCCACTTAAATTTTGAATGTGTACGAAATCAGTCTCTCCAATTGTAATAATGAGAGACAAATTTTCCATGAAAATTTTTTTTGAAAGACTAATTTGTCACAGTATATTCAAAGAGGCCAAATTCTCCCAAAGTGTAAAGGTGGAAGGCCAATTTGGAACTTTCCACTTATAATATGTATTATGATTATGTTAATTTTAAATTTTTTCTAATTTGTAATTTTCAAAAATATTAAATCTCATAAATATTGTTGATTAATAATTGGTTCAATATATATTATAATAATTCACATTATATTATATAATTATTAAATATATATAATTTACTAAAACTCATGAAATATATGTATAATTTGTTTTCATGACGGTTAATAAGGACTGTCCTAAAGTCAAGGAACATAATGTATAAAAATATATTTAGATATTGCACATTAATATAATATATATATATATATATATTATTAGTCAAAAAAATAAATATACTAAAACAAAAAAAATGTATTGACCGATATTAATTATATTTATTATGTAATAAATATTGGTCAAAACACATGTTATTTTATTACACATATTTATATTTATTAAATTCATTGTCTATGATATTTAAATTAATATAATAACTAATTACATATTGCAAATGAAATGAGTAAATTAGTATTACAAAGTATTGCTATAAATTAATAATAAACTAATCATTAAATTACTGATATATTCAATAACAATAATTAATATTCCACAATAATAATTAGAGAAAATTAAAGTATTTTATTTCTTCTAGATATTGGATTTCTATTTTTATATTCGTACATTTGTAATTAAATAAATATATTAATAAAATATAATTTAGTAATTAAATAATAAATAAACATTTTCATTAAATTAGTAACTAAATAAATAAAAGTATTGATGAAATATTCTAATTGGACATATATTATATATAAATTTATCACATAAGAAATATAAAATATAACTTAATAAACATATAATATAAATAAATATATTTCAAAATATAAAATAAATATATATTAAATATTTATATATTTAATATGATATTTATTATATAATAATATCAGTCAATACATATTTTATTTATTTTTTTTAGTATATTTATGTATTTTAAGTAATATTTAATACATATTTTATATATTAATAAACGTTATCTAAATATATTTTTATACATTATAATCCATGACTTCAAGGCAATCCCTATTGACTGTAGTGAAGACAAATTATATATATATATATATATATATTTCATGCATATTAATAAATTATATATATTAAATAATTATTATAATATATATTTAACAAATTATTAAACCACAATATTTATGATATTTAATATTTTTGAAAAGTATGAATTAAAAAAGTTTTTAAAATAAACATTATAATAAGTGGAAAGTACCAAATATGTCCTCCACTTTTGCACTTTGTAACAATTTGATTCCTCACAATGCACTATGACAAATTAATCCCTCAAAAATCTTTTTTCATGGAAAATTTGTTCCTCATTACTGCAATTAGAGGAATTGATTTTGTACACATTTAAATTTGAAAGAAACTAATTTGTCACAATTAAATTGTACAAAAGTCATAAATTGCAAAAGTGAGGGTTCAATTGTGTACTTTCGTCTATGCAATAATAATATATATAGTAATAATGTGTATAATAATGATATACACATTTAATAAATTAATCCTTTATTACATTAAATTATTAAAATATATATTTATTAAATTACTTACTAAATTCAATATCTATAATATTTAAATTAATATAATAATTAATTACATATTGTAAATTAGCATAATTAAATTAGTATTATAAATTAATGATAAAAATTTATAAAAAAAAATTAACCATTAAATTACTAATATAGCTATTAAAAATAATTAATATTTCACAATAATAATTAGATAATATTAGAGTATTTTATTTCCTTCGGATATTGAATTTCTATTTTTAAATTCATACATTTGTAATTATGTAAATTAATTAATTAAATATACATCAGTAATTAAATAATAAATGAACATACTCACTAAATTAGTCACAAAATAATTAAAAATATAAATTAGCTATATTAATTGGATATTATATATATATTTATATATATATATAATATCATATTTATTATATAATAATAATATCAATCCATACATATTTTATTTATTTGCTTTAGTATATTTATATATTTTAACTAATATTTAATATATATATATATATATATATTTATATATTTATATATTTATATATTTATATATTAATATACGATATCTAAATATATTTTTAAACATTATATTCTTTGACTTCATGGTAGTTCCTGTTGACCTTCGTGAAGACAAATTATACATATATTTCATGTATATTAGTAAATTATATATATTAAATAATTATATAATATAATGTGAATTATTATAATATATATTTAACAAATTATTAGTCAGCAATATTTTTGTGATTTAATATTTTGGAAAAGTATAAATTAAAAAAATTTAAAATTCACATAATAATAATACAAATAATAAGAGGGAAGTATCAAATTGGCTGATATATAAAATATGTATTGACCGATATTATTATATAATAAATATTTAATTAAATATATAAATATTTAATATATATATATATTTATATTTTTATATAAATTTATTTATATTATATGTTTATTACATTACATTATATATTTCTTATATAATAAATTTATATATAATATATATCCAATTAATATATTTAATTTATATTTTAATTATTTAGTTACTAATTTTGTGAATATTTATATTTATTTTTAATTACTAACGTATATTTAATTAATATATTTACTTGATTACAAATATATGAATTTAAAAATACAAAATTGAATATCCAAAAGAAATAAAAAAAACTCAAATATTCTCTAATTATTGTTGTTGAATATTAATTTTTGTTACTGAACATATCAGCAATTTAATGCTTAATTTATTTTTAATTTTAGCATTAATTTGTAATACTAATTTAATAATGTTCATTCACAATATGTGACTAATTATTATATTAATTTAGATATCTTAGACATTTAATTTAATAAATAATTTAATAAATATAAATATGTGTAATAAAATAAATTACGTATTGACTGATATTATTATATAATAAATATGTTATTAAATATATAAATATTCAATATATATATATATATATTGTTATATTTTAATATAAATTTATTTATATTTTATGTTTATTACATTATATTATATATTTCTTATGTGATAAATTTATATAAAATATATAATCTATTTGTATATTTCATCTATACTTTTAATTATTTAGTTACTAATTTAATGAATATGTATATTTATTATTTATTTTCTATTATATTTATGATTAATATATTTATTTAATTACAAAAATATGAATGTAAAAATAGAAATTAAATGTCCAAAAGAAATAAAATACTCTAATATTCTCTAATTATTATTGTGGAATATTAATTATTGTTATTGAATATTAGTTAAATTATATAAATATACTAAAATAAATAAATAAAATATGTATTGACCGATACTATTATATAACAAATATGATATTAAATATATAAATATTTAATATATATCTATTGTTATATTTTTATATACATTTATTTATATTATATGTTTATTACATTATATTATATATTTCTTATGTGATAAATTTATATATAATGTACATCCAATTAGAATATTTCATCTGTACTTTTAATTATTTAGTTTCTAATTTAATGAATATGTTCATTTATTATTTAATTACTTAAGTATAATTGAATAATAATTTATTTAATTACAAATGATGAATATAAAAATAGAAATTCAAGGTCTAGAAGAAATAAAATACTCGAATTTTCTCTACTTATTATTCTGGAATATTAATTATTGTTATTAAATATATTAGTGATTTAATGATTAATTTATTATTAATTTCTCACAGTAGTTTGTAATACTAATTTAATTATGTTCATTTAAAATATGTAATTAATTATTATATTAATCTAAATATCATTGACATTGAATGTAATAATAAATTTAATAAATAAAATATGTGTAATAAAATAAAATATGTTTTGATCAATATTATTATATAATAAATATGTTATTAAATATATAAATATTTAATATATATTTATGATAAATAATGACAGTAAACTTCTATTTTTATATTCGTATATTTCTAATCAAATAAATATCTTAATTAAATATACATTAGTAATTAAATAATAAATTAACATATTCACTAAATTAGTAACTAAATAATTAAAAGTTTAAATGAAATATTCTTATTGGATATATATTATGTATAAATTTATCACATAAGATATATACAATATAATGTAATAAATGTATGATATAAATAAATATATGTAAAAATATAACAATAAATATATATTAAACTTTTTTATTTGTTTTGGATACTAAATTTCTATTTTTAAATTCATATATTTGAAATCAAGTAAATATATTAATTAAACATACGTTAGCAATTAAATAATAAATAAACATATTCACAAAATTAGTAACTAAATTATTAAAAATATGAATTAAATATATTAATTAGATATATGTTATATATAAATTTATCATATAAGAAATATATAATACAATGTAATAAATATATAATATAAATAAATATATGTAAAAATATAACAATAAATATATATTAAATATATCTATATTAAATACCATATTTATTATTTAATTATATTGGTCAATACATATTTTATTTATTTGTTTTAGTACATTTATATATTTTAACTAATATTTGATATATTTTTATATATTATATTCCTTGACTTCATGGTAGTCCTTGTTGATTGTCGAAAAAACAAATTATTCATATATTTCATGTATATTAATAAATTATATATATTAAATAATTATGTAATATAATGTGAATTATTATAATAAATATTTAACAAATTATTAATCAGCAACATTTATCTGATTTAATATCTTTGAAAATTATAAATTAAAAAAATTTAAAATTAGCATAATAATATTACATATAGAAAGAGGGAAGTACCAAATTGGTCATCCACCTTTACATTTTGTGACAATTTAGCCTCTCACAGTGTATTGTGACAAATTAGTCTCTCAAATATCTCTTTTCATAGAAAATTTGTCCCTCATTACAATAATTGAAGGGACTAATTTTGTACATATTTAAATTTATGAGGGATTAATTTGTTACAATTAAATTCTAGGAAAGACACAAAGTGTAATTGTGAAGATTCAATTGTGTACTTCCGTTTATGTAACAATGATATATATATATATAGTAATAACATGTATAATAATGATACGAATTTAATAAATTATTCTTTTATTATATTGTATATTTAGTATATATTAATTAAATTTTTTGTCTATAATATTTATATTAATATAATAATTAAATAATAGTTATAAATTAAAATAATAATTAATTACGTATTGTAAATGAACATAATTAAATTAGTATTATAATCAATGCTAAAAATTAATAAAACAATTAACTATTAAATTACTGATATATTCAATAATAATAATTAATAATCCACAATAATAATTAGATAATATTAGAGTATTTTATTTTTTTAGATATTAAATTTCTATTTTTAAATTCATATATTTGTAATTAAGTAAATTAATTAATTAAATATACGTCAATAACTAAATAATAAATAAACATATTCACTAATAAATAAACATATACATCAGTAATAAAATAATAAATTAACCATTAAATTACTAAAATATTCAGGAATAATAAGTAATATTCCACAATAATAATTAGAGAATACTACAATATTTTATTTCTTTTGGACATTAAATTTCTATTTTCACATTCATATATTTGCAATTAAATAAATATATCAATCATATATACAATAGTAAATAAATAATAAATAAACCTATTCATTAAATTAGTAACTAAATAATTAAAAGTACAGATGAAATATACTAATTGGTTATGTATTTTATATAAATTAATCACATAAGAAATATATAATATAATGTAGTTAACATAAAATATAAATAAATTTATATAGAAATTTAACAATAAATATATATTAAATAATATTAATAATTAATATCATATTTATCGGTCAATACATATTTTATTTTTTTGTTTTAGTATATTTATATTTTTAACTAATATTTAATATATATTTCATATATTAATATACGATATCTAAATATATTTTTATACAATATATTTCATGACTTTAGGGCAGTCCTTGTTAACTGTCATGAAGACAAATTATATATAGTGTATTTTATTTCTTTTGGATATTGAATTTCTATTTTTAAATTCATATATTTGTAATTAAGTAAATAAATTAATTAAATATACATCAGTAATAAAATAATAAATAAACATATTAACTAAATTAGTAACTAAATAATTAAAAATACAAATTAAATATATTAATTGGAGATATATTATATAAAAATTTACCATATAAAAAATTTATAATATGATGTAACGAATATATAATAAAAATAAATATATGTAAAAATATAACAATAAATAGATATTAAATATTTATATATTTAATATCCTATTTATTACATAATAATATTGGTCAATACGTATTTTATTTTTGGTTTAAGTATATTTATATATTTTAACAAATATTTAATATATATTTTATATATTATTAATATACAATATCTAAATATATTTTTATACAATATATCCCATGACTTCTGGGCTGTCCCTATTGACCATCATCAAAACAAATTAGAGAGAGAGAGATAGATATATATATATATATATATATCATGTATATTTGTAAATTATATATATTAAACAATTATATAATATAATATGTATTATCATAATATATATATTTAAAAAATTATTAATCAAATATATTTATGAGATTTACTATTTCTGAAAATTATATATTAAAAAAATTTAAAATTGGCGTAATAAATATATACATAATAAGAGGGAAGTACTAAATTGGTTCTCTACCTTTACACTTCGGGACAATTTGGTCCCTCACAAAGCACTATGACAAATTACTCCCTCAAAAAACTTTTTTCATCGAAAATTTGTCTCTCATTATTATAATTGGAAAGATTGATTTTGTACATATTTAAATTCATGGGGACTAATTTGTCATAACTAAATTGTGGGGAAGTTACAAAGTGCAAGAGTGAGGATTCAATTATGTAATTTAGTCTATACAATAATAATATATATAGTATTAATGTGTATAATGATGATACATATTTAATAAATTAATCATTTATTATATTAAATTATTAAAATATGTATTTATTAAATTATTTATAAAATTCAATGTCTATAATATTTTAATTAATATAATAATTAAATACAAAATGGAAATTAACATAATTAAATTAGTATTATAAATTGATGCTAAAAATTAAAAATAAATTAAATATTAAATTACTGATATATTTGATAACAATAATTAATATTCCACAATAATAATTAGATAATATTAGTGCATTTTATTTCTTTTGGATATTGAATTTCTATTTTTAAATTCATGTATTTGTAATTAAGTATATATATTAATTACATATACGTTAATAATTAAATAATAAATAAAAATATTAACTAAATTAGTAACTAAATAACTAAAAATATAAATTAAATATATTAATTTGATATATATTATATATAAATTTATCATATAAAAAATACATAATATAAAGTAATAAACATATAATATAAATAAATTTATATAAAACTATAACAATAAATATATATATATATATATATATTAAATATTTATATATTTAATAACATATTTATTACATAATAATATCAGTCAAAACATATTTTATTTTATTACACATAGTTATATTTAAAAAAATGAATTATTAAATTCAATGTTTATGATATTTAAATTAATATAATTATTAATTACATAATATATATGAACTTAATTAAATTAGTATTACAAATTAATGCTTTAAATTAATAATAACTTAATCATAAAATTATTGATATATTCAATAATAGTGATTAATATTCCCCAATAATAATTAGAGAATATTAGAGTATTTTATTTCTTCTGGATATTGAATTTCTATTTTTAAATTCATATACTTGTAATTAGTAAATTATATATATTAAATAATTATGTAATTTAATGTGTATTATTATAAACGTAATAATAATACATTTATTATTTTGGAAGAGTATAAATTAAAAACATTTTAAAATAAATGTAATAATAAATATAATAAGAAGGAAGTACCAAATTGGTCCTCCATATTTACACTTTGTGATAATTTAGTCCCTCACAATGCACAGTGACAAATTAGTCCTTCAAAAATCTTTTTTTCATGAAAAATTTGTCCCTTATTCCTACAATTGAAGGGACTGATTTTCTACATATTTAAATTTGAGAGGGACTAAATAATAAATAAACATATTCACTAAATAAGGAACTAAATAATTAGAAATATTAATTAAATATTATAATTGGATATATATTATATATAAATTTATCATATAAGAAATATCTAATATAATGTAATAAACATATAATATAAATGAATATATGTAAAAATATAACAATAAATATATATTAAATATTTATATATTTATTATCATTTTTATTATATCATAATATCTGTTAATACATATCTTATTTATTTGTTTTAGTATATTTATATTTTTTAACTAATAAATAATATATATTTTACATATTAATATACGATATCAAAATATATTCTTATACATTATATTCCTTGACTTTTGGGCAATCCCTGTTGACCGTCGTACAGACAAATTTTACATATATTTCATGTATCTTAGTAAATTATATATATTAGAGAATTATAAAATATAATGTGAATTATTATAATATATATTGAACAAATTATTAATCAACAATATTTATGAGATTTAATATTTTTAGAAATTATAAATTAAAACAATTTAAAATTAACATAAAATCATTATATATTATAAGAGAGAAGTACCAAATTAGTCCTGCACCTTTACAATTTGTGACAATTTGGTCCCACATAACGCATTGTAACAAATTAGTCCTTCAAAAATTATTTTTTCATGGAAAAGTTGTCTCTCAATACTACAATTAGATGGACTGATTTCGAACACTTTTAAATTTGAGAGGGACTAATTTATCATAATTAAATTAGAGGGGAGTCACAAAGTGCAAAAGTGAGGTTCGATTACATATTTTGTCTACCCAATAATAATATATATAGTAATAATGTGTATATTAATGATACATATTTAATAAATTAGTCATTTATTACATTAAATTATTAAAATAAATATTTATTAAATTACTTACTAAATTCAACGTTTATAATATTTAAATTAATATAATAACTGAATTAGTATTAACAATAATTAATATTTCATAATAATAATCAGAGAATATTAGTGGATTTTATTTCTTTTGGATATTGAATTTATATTTTTAAATTTATTTATTTGTAATTAAGTAAATATATTAATTAAATATACATTAGTAATTAAATAATGATAAAAAAATATTCACTAAATTAGTAACTTATTTATTAAAAATATAAATTAAATATATTAATTGGATATATATTATACATAAATTTATCATATAAGAAATATATAATAAAATGCAATAAATATATAATAAAAATAAATATATGTAAAAATATAACAATAAATATATATTAATATTTATATATTTATTATCATAGTTATTATATAATAATATTAGCCAATACATATCTTATTTATTTGTTTTAATATATTTATTTATTTAACTAATATTTATTATATTTTTTATACATTAATATACGATATCTAAATATATTCTTATACGTTATATTCTTTGAATTCAGGACAATCCCTATTGACCATAATGAAGACAAATTATACACATATTTCATGTCTATTGGTAAATTATATACATTAAATAATTATATAATATAATGTGAATTTTTATAATATATATATAACAAATTATTGATCAGCAATATTTATGAGAATTGATATCTTTGAAAAGTATAAATTAAAAACAATTAAAATTAATATAATAATAATACATATAATAAGATGAAAGTACTAAATTGGTCCTTCACCTTTACACTTTATGACAATTTAATCCTTTACATTGCACTGTGAAAAATTAGTCCTTCAAAAATCTTTTTTCATGGGAAATTTGTCCCTTAATACTACAATTGGAGGGGCGTGTGACAAAGTGCGAAAGTGTTGATTCAATTGCATACTTTCGTCTATATGATAATAATATATATAGTAATAATGTGAATAATAATGATACATATTTAAAATATTAATTGTGAACACCTCATCCTTAATTACTTAATTATTTAATTAATTGATACACCAATTAATTAATAATTAAGCAAATAAAGGAAATAAAAATGACAGAGACTCAAATGACATTCTTAAGTGAAGGCAATTTAAAATTCAAAATGAATAATAGGAGAACTTTAAGGAAAAACAACCAAAATTTGAAAATAAGAATTAATTAATAATAATAATAACAAATCAAAATAAAAATCATAAAAGGCACAAAAATAGAAAATTAGAAAATCCAAAAGTAAACATTAATGGTGATGATGACAAAAATTTAAAAAAAAAAAGGGTTAATTTAAAAAACAAATTAAATCAAAAGTACCAAAACAATATATAATGTAAGATATATGGCAAAATATGATTATCCTAGCATATTTGATGGTGGCTTCGGCAAGTTGATGTTGCTCTGCAAATTGCTATAGCCGCCTCTTGCAAGTTGTTGTAGCTTGTCTGAGGAAGTGATGGGCAGCAGAAGAGGTAATGATGACGGTGACCTCTATAAAGAGAGGCTGAAAGCAACTGGAAAAGGGAGAAAAAAAATGGAGAGAAAGGGGGGGGAGCTTGGGTTCATACAAAGACGAAGAAAGAAGAGAGGAAGGGGGGAGAGACCAAGTTGTAGGGAGGAGGCTGAGAGACCGAGTAGTAGAGGAAAAAGAATGAGGGAACACATACCATGAGAAGCAAACTGAGAGAGTAGCGAACTGAAGCCGAGACGTATAAATCGAGAAGTAGTGACGAGACTGAGCTAAAGCCGAGACAAATAAACCGAGAAGTAGTGACGAGATCGAGCTGAAGTCGAGAACACCCTCCCCTGTTCCGAGTAGTGTGAACAGGAGTGAACAGAGGTGAGCAATCCGAGCAGAGGCATGCGGAGCCAATGGAAAGAGAAGGGAGAGAGAGAGTAAGCTCTTTTATTCCTGATGCATTCATCCTTCGCATACCATGCTTATATGTATACCACGTATGTGTTTGCATATATATATATATATGTATATAAATGTATATATATATATATATATATGTGTGTGTGTGTGTGTGTATATAGATATATGCTTCCTTTCTTCCTAATAACTGCTTCCTGGTGCTTGCTTTCCTCTTCTATCATGTCTATATATATTATTACATGTGTCTATATATATATAGGCGTGGGAGTGTTTCTTTTGTTTCCTAATGCTTTCATGCCTCTCATATCATGCTTATATACATATTACATATGTGTTTATACATATATATATGTGTGTGTGTGTGTGTGTGTGCGTGCGTGCGTATATAAAAGTATATATATATATATATGTGTGTGTGTGTGTATATAGATATATGCTTCTTTTCCTCCTGATGGTTGCTTCCTGGTGTTTGCTATCCTCTTCTATCATGCCTATATATATTATTACATGTGTCTATATATATATATATATATATATGTATGTATGTATGTATATATATATATATATATATATGCATATAGGTGTGTATATATATATAGGTGTGGGAGTGTTTCATATGTTTCCTGATGCTTTCATACCTCTCATATCATGCTTATATAGATATTAAATATATGTTTATATATATATATATATGTGTGTGTGTGTGTGTGTATAGATGTATATATATATATGTGTGTGTGTGTGTGTATATGGGTATATGCTTCCTTTTTTTTCCTGATGCCTGCTTCTTTTGTCATGCTTATATATATTATTACATGTGTGTATATATATATATATGTATGTATATATATAGATGCATATAGGTGTATATATATTATTATTATCTTTGTGTCATTATGATATTAATTTTTGGCTTTATAAACAAAGTTCTACGAAAGTCATTGAGTGAGAATATTATTCTCCTCGGGGGTTTGGGATCGTGTGAGATTTTGATCTCCTTATATCCCAAAAATTAATACATGTTATAAATAATAATAATACCAAAAAAAATAATTATTAAATATTTAATTTAATTAAATATTCCCTATGATTTTTGAAATTATCATGTGAGAATATTGTTCTCCTCGATTGCATGGAATTATGTGAGATTTTAATTTTCTTAGATTCCTAAAAATAGTACACATTTGTTTTAAAAATAATAATAATTAAATATTTACTTTAATTAAATATTCCCCATTATTTACAAAATTATCGTGTGAGAATATTGTTCTCCTCGATTGCATGGGATTATGTGAGATTTTAATCTCCTTAGATCCTTAAAATTAGTACACATTTGTTTTAAAAATAATAATAATAATTAAATATTTACTTTAATTAAATATTTCCCATTATTTACAAAATTATCATGTAGGAATGTTGTTGTTCTCCTCGATTGCATTAGATCATGTGAAATTTTAATCTCCTTAGATCCCAAAAATCAATACATATGTGTTTTTTTAAAATATATATAATAATAAGAATAATACAAAAATAAACACTTTAATATCCTCCATTATTCGCGAAATCATCGTGTGAGAATATAGTTCTTATCAAATACTTGGGGTTGTGTGAAATTTTAATCTCCATAAACACTGAAAATTAATAAGTAATTGTTTTAAAATAATAATAACAATAATGATAATAACGCAAAAATAAATATTTTAATTAATTTTTTTTTTTTACAAAAAGATTAGTTCTTCCTTCATAATCACTTCATTTAAATCACAAAATAAAGATTAAAATTTTCAAAAAAAAAAAAGGGAGAGAAAATGAAGAGATCAAGGGAGAGTGAGAGTAATCAGATTGTCGTAAATTAAAACACACAGACCAAATTCTAATCCTGTTTTGTTTACAAAAATCTGTTTAATTTAAACCCTCATATTCTCGTCACAAAAATTAAAAACTACCAACCAATAGATTTGCCATTTTAGTCGAACTACATGGACTTTGATCCCTACCACAGGATATGTAGACCCTATGCTTTCATTATAGGTCAAGTCTGCCCTTTGTCAATATCTACTTGTTTACTTCTATTATTGTCATTTTTATCGTCTCTGTTTAACGGCATGCACGTCAATAAAAGAATAATTGAGATAAATTTAAGGTCATATTCTATTTCAACTGACTAGTTTAGGGTAACCGTCTTTAAGGACGGGTGTTGTGGGGTGCCTAACACGTTCCCCACACTCATATAGATTCTCGAACCCATCTTTGATTGCGTAGACCATGTTGCCTTTTTCTTTTTATTTTAAATTGATTTTCCAAAGTTTTTCGTTAAAAATTTTGATGGCTACTCCAAATAAATTGATTTTCAAGATTCATTTTTGGGAATCAATTTTAAACTTTTTATTTCCTCTCGTCGAAAGGTCAGTTACGACATTAATTATTTATTATCTTAAATTATTAGAATATATATTTATTATATTATTTATTAAATTCAATGTGTATGATATCTAAATTAAAATAATAATTAATTACATATTTTAAATGAAGATAATTAAATTAGTATTATAAATTAATGCTAAAAATGATAAAAAAAATTAGCCATTAAATTACTAATATATTCGATAACAATAATTAATATTCCACAAAAATAATTAGATAATATTAGAGTATTTTATTTCTTTTGGATATTGAATTTCTATTTTTAAATTCATATATTTGTAATTAGGTAAATAAGTTAATTAAATATACGTCAGTAATTAAATAATAAATAAAAATATTCACTAAATTAGTAACTAAATAATTAAAATAAATAAATTCAATATATTAATTGGAGATATATTATGTAAAAATTTACCATATAAGAAATATATAATATGATGTAATGAATATATAATAAAAAAATATATGTAAAAATATGACAATAAATAGATAACATATTTAATATCCTATTTATTATATAATAATAACAGTCAATATGTATTTAATTTTTTTTATTTTAGTAAATTAATATTTTTTGACTAATATTTAATATATACTTTACATATTAATATACGATATCTAAATATATTTTTATACAATATATTCCATGACTTCAGAATAGTCTTTATTAACTATCATGAAGACACATTATATATATATATATATATGTATATATATATATATATATCTATCATGTATATTATTAAATTATATATATTAAATAATTATATAATATAAAGTGTATTATTATAATATATATTTAACAAATTATTAATCAACAATAATTATAAGATTCAATATTTTGGAAAAGAATAAATTAAAAAATTTTAAATAAACATAATAATAATACAAATAATAAGAGGGAAGCACCAAATTAGTCCTCCACCTTTACACTTTGTGACAATTTGGTCCATTAAAATACACTATGACAAATTAGTCCATAAAAAATCATTTTTCATGGAAAATTTGTCCCTCATTACTACAATTGGAGGGACTGAATTTGTACACATCTAAATTTGATAGACTAATTTGTCACAATTAAATTGTGGAGGAGTCACAAAGTGCAAAAGTGAATGTTCAAGTGCATACTTTTGTCGATACAATAATAATATATATAATAATAATGTGTATAATAATGATACATAATTAATAAATTAATCATTTATTATTTTAAATGACTAAAATACATATTTATTCAATTACTTATTAAATTCAAAGTCTATGATATTTGAATTAATATAATAAGTAATTACATATTTTAAATGAACATAATTAAATTAGTATTACAAATTAATGCTAAAAATTAATAAAAAATTAATCATAAAATTACTGATATATTCAATAACAGTAATTAATATTCCAAAATAATAATTCGAGAATATAAAAGTATTTTATTTCTTTTGGATATTGAATTTATTTTCCAAAATTCATATAATTGTAATTAAGTAAATATATTAATCAAATATAATTAGTAATTAAATAATAAATAAACATATTCACAAAATTAGTAATTAAATAATTAAATATATAAATTAAATATATTAATTGGATATATGTTATATTTAAATTTATTGTGTAAGAAATATTTCATATAATGTATTAAACATATAATATATATTTTATATATCAATAAACATTATGTAAATATATTTTTATACATTATATTCCGTGAGTTTAAGGCAATCTTGATTAACTGTCTTGAAGACAAATTATACATATATGTCATGTCTATCTTTAAATTATATATATTAAATAATTATATAATATAATGTGAATTATTATAATATATATTTAACAAATTATTAATCAGCAATATTTATGTGATTTAATATTTGGGAAAAGTGTAAATTAAAAAATTTTTAAAATAAACATAATTATAATACATATAATAAGAGTGAAGTAACAAATTGGTCCTCCACCTTTGCACTTTGTGATAATTCGGTCATTCACAATGCACTGTGACAAATTAATCCTTCAAGAATCTTTTTTCATGGAAAATTTGTCCCTCATTACTACAATTGGAGTGACTAATTTACGTTTAAATTTGAAAGGGACTATCTTGTTACAATTAAATTGTAGGGGAGTCACAAAGTGTAAAAGTGAGGGTTTAGTTATGTACTTTTGTCTATACAATAATAATATACGTATTAATTGTTCGACGGAATAAAATAAAAGTAGTTATAAATTGATTCCTAAAAACGAATATTGAAAACCAATTTATTTGGAGTCGCCACCAAAATTTTTAACGGAAAACTTTGGAAAACCAATTTAAATAAAAAGAAAACGGCCACATGGTCTGCGAAATCAGAGATGAGTTCGGGAGTCTATTTGAGTGTGGGGAAGGTGTTAGGCACCCTACAACACCCATCCATAAGGATGGTTACCTTAAACCAGTTAGCTGAAATAGAATATGGCTTTTAAATTTATCACGATTACCCTTTTATCGACATGCATGCCCGTTAAATAGAGGAGACAAAACATCAAGAATGAAAGCAAATAGACAGATATTCACAAAGGGCGGACTTGACCTAAGATAAGAGCCTAGGGCCTACGTATCCTACGATAGGGATCAAAGTCCACGTAGTTCGACCACAAAGGTGTGTTTATAGGTTGATTGTTTGTAAATTTTATAATGAGAACGGGAGAGTTTAAATTGAACAGATTTTCATAAACAAAACGAAATTGAGGTTTGATCTGTGTGTCTTAATTTATGACAATCTGATTAATCTAACTCTCTTGACCTCTTCATTTTTCTTTTTACAATTTTTGTTCATTTTTGGAGTTTTAATCCTTATTTTGAAATTTAAATGAAACGAAATGATTATACAGAAGGAATTCGGTCGCGTAAAGAAATTAATTGATTAAGACGTTTATTTTTGTCATATTGTTATTATTGTTATTATTTTATAACAAATAGGTGCTGGTTTTGGGAATCCAAGGAGATTAAAATCTCACATGATCCCATGCAATCGAGGAGAATAATATTCTCACACGATAATTTTGTAAATAAATAGAAATTATTTAATTAAAGTAAATATTTAGTTATCATTATTTTTAAAACCAATGTATACCAAATTTAGGGATCTAAAAAGATTAAAATCTCACATAATCCCTTACAATTGAGGAGAACAAAACTTTCACGCGATAATTTCATAAATAATGAAAAATATTTAATTAAAGTCAATATTTACTTTGAAACAAATGTGTACTAATTGTAAGGATCTAAAGAGACTAAAATCTCACATAATCCCATACAATCGAGGAGAACAATATTCTCACATGGTAATTCCGCAGATAATAAAAATATTTAATTAAGATCAATATTTAATTATTATTACTTTTAAAACAAATGTGTGCTAATTTTTGGAATCTAAGGAGATTAAGATCTCACATGATCCCAAGCACTTGAGGAGAACAATATTCTCACACAATGATTTCATAACTAATGGAAAATATTTAATGATTTATTTTTGCATTATTATTATTTTTAAAACAAATATGTACTAAATTTTAGGATTTAAGGAGATTAATATTCCCACGTGACTTTTGCCTAAGTGCCTAAGGAGACTACTGTTCTCATGTGGCACTATTGAAAATCGGAACAGGATAATAATGATGATACTAGTGGTAGAAAGAACACACTAAGCAATAATATAAGATAAAGTAGAATAAATAAATAAATAAATAAACAACTAAATGAATAAACTAAATAAAAAAGGTTAAAATTATAAAAGTAAGAAACACTCCCTAAATAAAATAAAGTAGAATAAAATAAAATACAAGAAATAATAATAATAATAATAAAATGGTAGTAACAAAACAAATAAAAATAAACCGTGTTTCCCCTTTGGATCTTGCATATTGACTTTGAATACTATCAGTCCCAGAACGTCGTCATTCAGAGATAGGTTCACAGAACTCACCACCAACACCAGATCTTTGCAAACTCCATTAGCTGAGACCATGTGTCCTAGCTCTGTGTTCCATCCCTGCTTGCTTGTTCCACGCTTTCATTTGGGAGTAACTTCGTTATGATTTTCAACAAGACCTCCAATCTCGACCCAATTTGGATAGCAAAAGAAGCATTTAATGCAACCCAATATTAGCCAAATTTAGACAGCAAAATAAGCATATAACATAGTGCAATGTCAGTTAAATTCATGTAACATAGCATAATACTAGCGTGCTTTACAGCGAAAATGAAGCAGAATAAGGAGAACCATACCAATGGGTTTTACAGCCAAAATGAGGCGAAATACATAGCATACAACCCGTGGGTTTTACAACCAAAAAGCAGAATATGGAGGAGAACCATACCAGGGTGTTTCATAGCAAAACAAGGGAAAATATGAATTAGATTCTAGCATGTTAACAGGCAGAGACACAGGGAATTTGCTGCAAACTTTGATAGCAAGAAAGGGTGTAGCAGTTCAACAAACACCCAAGACATAAAAAGAGTGAAGATAATGTAGCACCAAAATAATAAGAAGAAGCCATGGTAGCAAAGTAGATGAAATTATGATAGAAATTTGGTAAAGCCTAGGCAGTAACACAAGAGGCTGAGGACAAACAATTGGAGTAAATACATGCAACAAATACAACTCATGGCAACACATTGAAGTACATATAAGCAACAAAAGACACAAAATTCATGGCAGCAAACTGAGGTACATATACACAGCAAGATACATGAAATTCATGGCAGCAAATATTCATACCAAATACACGAAATTCATGACAGCAGAGGGGACGAAACCATGCTAGCAACATGGGCGAGGTTCATGGTAGAAAGAATGGATCTCATTTGGAAATTCTGTGTCTAGAAGAACTCCAGTTTCAACTGTCCAACACCGAGCAACATTTTCCTTCGTGTATCCCCCACCTCCTGTGACCAGCAAGGGCAAATTGAATTTCTTTACAAATCTAACACATTCAGCATGACCATCAACGGAAAGATTGAAGCAGCCCAGACGGTCTCCAGAAAGTGAATCTGCCCCACATTGGAGAACTTTCACACCGGGTTGATATATTTCAACAACCTTAGAAATAATAGTCTTGAAGAGCCGATTGAAGCTAGGATCATCTATTCCATCCTTTAGTGGGACATTAATGGCATAAAACTTGCCTTCTTTTTCTCCTATTTCCTTGACATCACCAGTTCCTGGAAAGAACATATCTCCATACTTGTGAAAACTAACAGTCATTACCCTGTCAGTGAAGTAGAAGGCTTCTTCTACTCCATCACCATGGTGCACATCTATATCAATATGCAAAACATGAGCATGATATTTAAGAAGCTCCAAGATCCCCAAAACCAAGTCATTGATGTAACAAAATCCAGATGCCTCGCATTTCTTGGCATGATGTAATCCACCAGCCCAATTTATAGCAATACCACAGATTTGATTGTTTAATCGACGTGCAGCATCTATGGTTCCACCAGCATAAATCTGACAAAATTCAAATAAGTTGTCAAACACAGGGCAATCTTCTCCAAGATTATATTTTGCCAATTCATTTGAGAACAAGTGTTGAGTGTCAAGTGTAATCCTGTGCAAAAACTTAACATAGTCAGCTGAATGTCACTGGGAAAGCTCAACAGGATAAGCCTTGTGTGGACGATAAATTTCCATCTTCTTATGAAGTTCATATGAGAGGACAAGATGATGAGTCAGGCATAGAGTGTGAGGCTTCATCGGATGGTTTGGCCCAAAGTAAACACTCCCCACGTCGCCATCGTAGAAGTAAGAGATCCTGTCCTTGGATCGCATAGCGAGAATGGAGAAATAATTGCAGGGATAGCGAAGAAGAATATGCCTACGATACCGTCAACGCCATGACCGGTCACTTAAGCACTCTGCTACCCCACACCATTATCATCTACTGGTAATTTGAAAGCTAATAGCCGCCCTTTGCAGTGGTACCGAGTTACTGCCTTTTCTTTAACTCATGCCACCCCCTAGAACAGCATCCCCTCCTCTCCTCTTGTGTCTCTGCTCTCCTTCTTTTCTTTGTTCCTTTTGGTTCTCCTCTCCCTCTCTCAAACCAACCCCCTTTCTTTTCGTTATGCCTCTGCTTAAAGAAACAGAACATAGAGCTACTTTCTTCTTTGGTTTGTCTCGGTCTCGGTGTTCTCACCCCTCTACGTTCATTCGTTCCTCACCATCTCTCTTTGAATTTCTCTTCAGTTTTTTTTTGCTGTGTTTTCCTCCTTCCTCACATGCCCCCTTCTTGGCCCGAGGACCTCCTCATTTGCTTCAGATTCTCGACTTCTTTCTCCTCTTTCTCAGCTTCGAGACTGAAAGTGCCTCTGTTTAGCTCTGTTCTTCCTGCATGAAAACAGAGTTTATCCGGGGCAGCAGCGTTGGTTCTTCTCTTCTCACATCTGTTTGTTCTTCATTTGTCGGTCTCGCCTCGCATGGAGCCTTCGTTGCCATCTATTTCTTCATACCGGCAGATCACAGACTCAATGCAACCATGGAACTGAGAATGTCCTTGGCGATGATCATCTCCTGCCGCTCTGTCTGGTTTTTAGTTTTTGATTCATCTCATCCTTTTCCAGCTTTTGGCATCAAATGCACAAGCCCTTCTGCAGTAGTGACAATGACACGACGATGAACCAAAACTGGAAGAGAAACTGTCAGTGGGTGCTGAATTTCTCAACGCTAGCGTTATGCATGGGGAACCAGAAACACGCAAATACTATGCCTCTAATGAAGAGTTTCTCAAAAGATGAGAACAGTTCGAGAGGGAGCAAGTCATGTGCTGGGGAGAGGAAAGGAGAAAGAGCTGTGCCACCATTCATGAACTCAGTAGCTTGTCTCCACCCCCCCTTCAGGTGTTCTGATACAGGCCCTTATCAGCCAACTCTCTGAACACGTTGTCACAGATGGGATCTCCTCTCCTCAGCTTCTCCTCTGCCTACGTCTTATCACCGCCACTCTATCCATCCTTTCACCGCCTCATCAAGTTGTAATTTTATTATATATCTTTTTATTATTTTTTTAATTTTTATTATTATTACTATTATTATTAGTTATCTTTTTATTTTATTATTTATTATTTATTATTTTTCTTATATATTCTTTTTATCTTTTATAATTTTTTCTTGATTTATTATAATTAGCTAATTTTATTTTTAAATGTTGAGTTTATTTAATTGTCTCTCATAATTTATTTTTAGTTTCAATTTGTCCCTAGAGAATGTCATTCGAAACTTTATCATTTTAGAATTCTTTTATTTACTTAATTATTAATTTAATTGGGGTATCAATTAATTAAATAATTAAGTAATTAAAAATGGGGTGTTCACAGTAATAATGTGCATAATAATGATACAAATTTAATAAATTAATCATTTATTATATTAAATTATTAAAATATATATTTATCAAATTACTTACTAAATTCAATGTCTATAATATTTAAATCAATATAATAGTTAATTACATATTGTAAATTAGCATCATTAAATTAGTATTATAAATTAATGCTAAAATTAATAAAAAATAATCATTAAATTATTGATATATTCAATAACAATAATTAATATTTCACAATAATAATTAGAGAATATTTGAGTATTTCTTTTCTTCTAGACATTGAAGTTCTATTTTTAAATTCATATATTTGTAATTATGTAAATACATTAATTAAATATACCTTAGTAATTAAATAATAAATAAAAATATTCACTAAATTAGTAACTAAATAATTAAAAATATAATTTATATAAATTAATTGTATATATATTATATATAAATTTATGATACAAGAAATATATAATGTAATGTAATAAACATATAATTTAAATAAATTTATGTAAAAATATAACAATAAATATACATTAAATATTTATATATTCAATAACATATTTAATATGTAATAATATTGGTCAAAACATATGTAATTTTATTACACATATTTATGTTTATTAAATTCAATGTCTATGATATTTCAATTTTAATAATTAATTACATATTACAAATGAACATAATTAAATTAGTATTACAAACTAATGCTAGAAATTAATAATAAATTAATCATTAAATTATTGATATATTTGATAAAAATAATTAATATTTCAAAATAATAATTAGAGAATATTAGAGTATTTTATTTCATCTAGATATTGAATTTCTATTTTTAAATTCATATATTTGTAATTTAGTAAATAAATTAATTAAATATACATAAGTAATTAAATAATAAATAAACATATTCACTAAATTAGTAACTAAATAATTAAAAATATAAATTAAATTATTAATTGGATATACATTATATAAAAAATATTCATATAACAAATATATAATATATTGTAATAAAAATATAAAATAAATATATAAATGTAAAAATATAACAATAAATATATTTTAAATACTCATATATTTAATATCATATTTCGTATATAATAATTTTAGTCAATACATATTTTATTTATTTTTTTAGTATGTTTATATATTTTAATTAATATTTAAATATATATATATATATATATTATGTTAATAAACGTTATCTAAATATATTTTTATACATTGTATTCCTTCACTTCAGGGCAGTTCATGTTGACCATCATGAAGACAAATTATACATATATTTTATGTCAATTAGTAAATTATATAGATATATATATTAAATAATTATATAATATAATGTAAATTATTACAATATATATTTAACAAATTATTAATTAGCAATATTTATGAGATTTAATATTTTTGAAAATTATAAATTAAAAAATTAAAATTAACATAATAATAATACATATAATTAGAGGAAAGTACCAAATTAGTCCACCTTCATACTTTGTGACAAATTAGTCTCTCAAAAATCTTTTTTCAAGGAAAATTTGTTCGTTAGTTCTATAATTCGAAAGACTAATTTTGTACACATTTAAATTTCAGAAGGACTAATTTGTCACAATTAAATTGTGGGGGAGTCACAAAGTGCCAAAGTGAAGGTTCAATTGCGTACTTTTGTTTATGCAATAATAATATATATAGTAATATTGTTTAGTAACTAAATAAACATATCCACTAAATTAGTAACTAAATAAATGAAAATATAAATTAAATATATTAATTGGATATATATTATATGTAAATTTATCATATAAGATATATATAATATAATGCAATATACATATAACATAAATAAATTTATACAAAAATAAAACAATAAATCTATATTAAATATTTATATATTTAATAACATATTTATTATATAATAATGTTGATCAAAATATATTTTATTTTATTGCAATTATTTATATTTATTAAATTCAATGTCAATGATATTTAAATTAGTATAATAATTAAATCAAATATTGTAAATGAACATAATTAAATCAGTATTATAAATAAATGCTAATAATTAATAATAAATTAATCATTAAATTACTGAAATATTCTGTGACAATAATTCACATTCCACAATAATAAGCAGAGAATAATATAGTATTTTATTTCTCCAGGACATTGAATTTTTTTTTATATTCATAAATTTGTAATTAAATAAATACATTAATTAAATATACATTAGATATTAAATATTAAGTAAACATATTCATTAAATTAGTAACTAAATAATTAAAAGTATAAATGAAATATTCCAATCTTATATAAATTTATCACTTAAGAAATATATAATATAATGTAATAAGCATATATTATGAATGAATATATATATATATATATATATATCAATAAAAATATATTAAATACTTATATATTTAATACCTTATTTAGTATATAATAGTATTGGTCAATTTGTATTTTATTTTTCTTGTTTAAGTATAGTTATATTTTTAACTAATATATAATATATATTTTATATATTAATATACGATATCTAAGTATATTTTTACGCAATATATTTCTTGACTTCAAGGTAGTCCCTGTTGACTGTCATGAAGATAAATTTTATATATATATATATATATTTCATGTATATTAGTAAATTATATATATTAAATAGTTATATAACATAATGTGTATTATTCTAATATGTATTTAACAAATTATTAATTAACAATATTTATGCGATTTAATATTTTGGAAAAGTATGAATTAAATACAACTTAAAATTAACATAATAATAAGTGGGAAGTACCAAATATGTCCTCCATATTTGCACTTTGTAACAATTTGGTCCCTCACATGCTACAATTGGAGGAACTAATTTTGTACATATTTAAATTTGAGTGGCGCTAATCTATCACAATTAAATTGTGGGGGAGTCACAAAGTACAAAAGTGAGGTTCAATTGCGTACTTTTGCCTATGCATTAATAATATATATTGTAATAATGTGTATAATAATTATACATATTTAATAAATTAATCATTTATTACATTAAATTATTAAAATAAATATTTTTTAAATAACTTACTAAATTCAATGTCTATAATATTTAAATTAATATAATTAATTTATAAATTAACATAATTAAATTAGTATTATAAATTAATGCCAATAATTAATAATAAAATTAATCATTGAACTACTGATATATTCAATAACAATAATTAATATATTCATATATTTTTAATTAAGTAAATATATTAATTAAATATATGTTAGTAATAAAATAATAATTAAAAATATTCACTAAATTAGTAACTAAATAATTGAAAATATAAATTAAATAAATTAATTGGATATATATTATATATAAATTTATCATATAAGAAATATATAATATAATGCAATAAACATATAATACAAATAAATTTATATATAAATAGAACAATAAATATATATTAATGATTTATATATGTAATAACATATTTATTATAAAATAATATTGGTCAAAACATATTTTATTTCATTACACCTATTTATTTTTAACAAATTTTTTATTAAATTCCATGTCTATGATATTTAAATTAATATAATAATTAATTACATACTGTAAATGAATATAATTAAATCATTATTATAAATTAATGATAGGAATTAATCATTAAATTACTGAAATATTCAGTGACAATAATTCATATTCCACAATAATAAGCAGAGAATAACAAAGTATTTCATTTCTTCAGGACATTGAATTTCTATTTTTATATTCATAAATTTGTAATTAAATATACAGTAGTAATTAAATAATAAATAAACATATTCATTAAATTAGTAACTAAAGAATTAAAAGTATAAATGAAACATTCTAATTGAATATTATATATATATATATATATATATATATTTATTTATCATGTATGAAATATATTATTATGTAATAAACATATAATATAAATGAATATATATAAAAATATATTAAATACTTATATATTTAATGTCATATTTATTATATATTAATATACAGTATCTAAATATATTTTTATATATTATATTCCTTGAATTAAGGAAAAACCTTGTTGAGCGTCATGAAGACAAATTATATATAAATTTCATGTATATTAGTATATTATATTAAATAATTATACAATATAATGTGAGTTATTATAATATATATCTAACAAATTATTAATGTGAACACCCCATCCCTAATCACTTAATTATTTAATTAATGGATACACCAATTAATTAATAATTAAGAAAATAGAAAAATTAAAAATGTCAAAACTTCAAATGATATTTTCAATCGGGGGACAATTTGGAATTAAAAATAAAGAATGAGAGATAATTAAATAAACTCAAAATTCAAAAAAACAAAATTAGCTAATTAAAATAATAATAAAGAAATATAAAAATACAAAATATATTACAAAAAAAAATCAAAAAACCAAAAAATAAGAATCAATTAACAATAATAGTAACAATAATAAAAATTAAAAGAAAAAAGGTAATAAGGCTGCTAACACGTGAAAACCTATAGGAAAAAATTGAAAAAAAAAAAAAGCAAAAAGCAAAAAAGAGAGAAGAGAGCTGAAAAGAGAAAAGGGAAGGTAGGTCGTGGAAAGAGCTACTAGAGAAGCAAGTGAAAGAGCAGCTACTGAAGCTTGTCTGAAAACTGAGAAGGCTGTTGAAAAAGCTGGTGCTGAAGCACGAGAAGGAAAAAAAAAGAGTTGTAGTACAAAAGGCACAAGCTGAAGCCGTGAAAGGGAGTGGAGGCAAAGGAAAGAAAAAGGGCTGCTGCAGAGATCAGCAGAGCAAGAAGATAGGAGAAAAAGAGAGAAACTGAGAGGAAGAAGAGGAGGCACTGTTAGACCGTGAAACCGTGGCTGGAGGAGAAGGCTGTGCTGAACCGTGAGGGAGAACGAAGCAAGCTGAGAACGTCTCCTCTGCTCTGAGCATCTTAAAACAGGGGTGAACAGAGGTGAATGAATGGCTAAAGCTGAGAAGAAGGTGGTCTGCTGCGAGTTCTTCTTTTGGTGCCGTGGAAGAGCAGGAAAAGGGAGAAAGAAAGTAGAGCATGAGAGATGAGTGGAAGCCAAGAGATTGCTGAACAAAGCAAAGGCATCACAGCAGAAAGCAGAAGCTCTTGGGACCGTTGGGGAAGGCTCGAAGAAAGTAAGGAAAGGAGGTTCAAAACCAGGGAAAGATCTAAGGAAAAAGTGGCTGTTGGAAGCAATGTTAACCATCTTAGTTCCATTTCCAAAAAGGTGAAGGTAGAAATCCCGTTGCATGTCTCTTGAACCTTCTATTTGGTTTTACTGCACATAGTTACACCATTTGTCATCTAGGTCCACCACATGTTCACCTCTTGATGCATGTCTCTTCATACTTTCTTCGTTATATATATATAGCTATGTGCATATGGACTATATATATATACATATGTGTGCGTGTATATATGTATATATATAGGTGAATGAAGATATATATATATATATATATTGAAAAACACTACAAACATCTCTCTGGTGCCGTGGGGGAGTGAGAGTTTCTTCTTCCTTCTTTCGTTATATATATATACATAGCTATGTGTATGAGGGAGTATATATATGTACGTATGTGTGTGTATATATGTAGACATATGCTTCCCTTGCCTTCCTTAAGCTTTGCTCTCTTCTTACACATATATTATGCATGTGTTTATGTATATATATATGTGTGTAAGTGGATGTATATAATATATATACATGTGTGGGTATATGAGTTCATGCTTCCTGATCACATATATATCACATATGAGTTTATATATATATATATGTGTGTGTGTGTGTGTGTATGTAGATGTATACATAAATATGCGTGGGGATATATAGATATATGCTTCCTATTTTTCCTGAAGTTTGCTCTTCTTTTTCTATCATGCTCATATGTATTATTATATGTGTCTATATGTATGTATATATATATATATATATATGTATACGTATAGATGTGTATGGGTATATGTATCATTATTATTTTTGTGTCAATAGGAGATTAATTTTGGCTTTATAAACAAAGTTCTAAGAAAGTCATCGAGTGAGAATATTATTCTCTTCAGGTGTGTTGGGATCGTGTGAGATACGGATCTCCTTAGATCCCGGAAAAAAAAATTATTAATTAAAAATTAATACATACTTGCCATAAATAATAACAATACAATAATAATAATAATAATAATAATAATAATAATTAAATATTGATCTTAATTAAATATTTTTCATTATCTGCGAAATTATCGTGTGAGGATTCAGTTCACCTCGATTACATGAGATCACGTGAGATTTTAATCTCCTTAGATCTTTTTAAAATTAACACTTTTGTTTTAAAAAATAATAATAATTAAATATTGACTTTAATTAAATATTTTCCATTATTTATGAAATTCTTGTGTGAGGATTCGGTTCTCCTCGATTGCATGAGATCATGTGAGATTTTAATCTCCTTAGATCTTTTAAAATTAGCACATTTGTTTTAAAAATAATAATAATTAAATATTGACTTTAATTAAGCATTTTCCATTATTTATGAAATTCGCGTGTGAGGATTTTATCCTCCTCGATTACATGAGATCATGTAAGATTTTAATCTCCTTAGATCTTTTAAAAATTAGCACATTTGTTTTAAAAATAATAATCATTAAATATTGACTTTAATTAAATATTTTCCATTATTTATGAAATTATCATGTGAGGATTTGGTTCTCCTCGATTGCATGAGATCATGTGAGATTTTAATCTCCTTGGATCCCCAAAATCAGCACATGCTTGTTTTAAAATAATAATAACAATACAAAAATAATAAATTAAAAAGAGAGAAAAATGAAGAGGTCAAGAGGGTTAGATTAATCAGGTTGTCGTAAATTAAAACACATGAACTAAATTCCAATTATGTTTTGTTTACGAAAATTCGTTTAATTGAAACCCTCTTGTACTCATCACAAAATTCACAAATCATCAACCAATAAACATGCCATTTGGTCGAACTATGTGGACTTTGATCCCCACCGTAGGGTACGTAGGCCCTAGGCTTTCATCCTAGGTCAAGTCTGCCCTTTGTAAATATCTATTTGTTTGCCTTCGTTCTTGTTGTTTTGTCTCCTCTATTTAATAGGCATGCATGTCGATAAAAAGGTAATTGAGATATATTTAAAAGTCATATTCTATTTTAGCTGACTGGTTTAAGGTAACCGTCCTTATGGATGGTGTTGTGGGGTGCCTAACAGCTTGCCCACACTCAAATAGACTCCTGAACTCATATCTGATTTCGCAGACCATATTGCCTTTTTCTTTTTTATTTTAAATTGGTTTCCCAAAGTTTTCCGTTAAAAATTTTGATGGTGACTCCAAACAAATTGATTTTCAATATTCGTTTGTGGGAATCAATTTAAACACTTCTCTTTTTATTCCGCCAAAAGGTCGGTTATGACAATTAATTAGCAATATTTATGAGATTTAATATTTTGGAAATGTATGAATTAAAAACAATTTAAAATTGACTTAATAATAATACATATAGTAAGAGGGAAGTACCAAATTGGTCATCCACTATTACATTTTGTGATAATTTAGTACCTCACAATGCACTATAACAAATTAGTCCCTAAAAAATATTTTTTCATGGAACATTTGTCCTTCAATACTACAATTGGATGGACTAATTTTATACATATTTAAATTTGAAAGGGACTAATTTGTCACAATTAAATTGTTGGGAAGTCAGAAAGTGCAAATGTGAGGGTTCAATTGCGTACTTTCATGTATACAGCAATAAGATATATAGTAATAGTATGTATAATAATGATACATATTTAATAAATCAAACATTTATTATATAAATTTATTAAAATATATATTTATGAAATTACTTATTAAATCCAATGTCTATAATATTTAAATTATAATTATAATTAATTACATATTGTAAATGAACATAATTAAATTAGTATTATCAATTAAAGCTAAAAATTAATAAAAAAATTAATCATTACATTATTGATATATTTAGCAACAATAATTAATATTCCACAATAATAATTAGAGAATATTTGAGTATTTCATTTATTCTCGACATTGAATTTCTATTTTTAAATTCATATATTTTTAATTAAGTGAATACATTAATAAAATATACTTTAGTAATTAAATAATAAATAAACCTATTCGCTAAATTAAGAACAAAATAATTAGAAATAAAAATTAAATATATAAATTGGATATATATTATATATAAATTTATCATATAAGAAATATATAGCATAATGTAATAAACATATAATGTCGTAACCGACCTTTTGGTGAGATGGAATAAAATGGGTTTGAATTGATTCCTAAAAACAGATATTAAAAATCGATTTATTTGGAGTTACCACCAAAATTTTTAATGAAAAACTTTAGGAAACCAATTTAAAACAAAAAGAAAAGGCAAAATAGTTTGTGAAAATAGATATGGGTTCGGGAGTCTGTTTAAGTATAGGGAAGTTGTTAAGCACCCCACAACACCTGTCCATGAGGACGGTTACCTTAAACTAGTCAATTGAAATAGAATATGGCCTTAAATTTATCTCAATTACCCTTTATTGACATGCATGCCCGTTAAACAGAGAAGACAAAAATGACAATAGTGGAAGCAAACAGATAGATATTTACAAAGAGCGGACTTGACCTAGGATGAAAGCCTAGAGCCTACGTACCCCGTGATAGGGATTAAAGTCCACGTAGTTCGACTGCAAAGGCGTGCCTATTGGTTGATGATTTGTAAATTTTGTGAAGAGAATAGGAGGGTTTAAATTAAACAGATTTTCGTAAACAAAACAGGATTGGGATTTGGTTTGTGTGTTTTAATTTACGACAACCTGATTAATCTAGCTCTTTTGGCCTCTTCATTTTTCCTCTTTTTAATTTTCGTTTATTTTTGAAATTTTAATCTTTATTTTGAAATTTAAATGAAATTATTATAAAGAACGAACTTAATCATCTTGTAAATAATGTGATAAAAACAATATTTAATTAATATATTTATTTTTGCATTATTATTATTATTTTTATCATTATTTTAAACAGGCATGTACTAATTTTCGGGATCTAAGGAGACTAAAATCTCACATGATCTCAAGCACTCAAGGAGAACAATATTCTCACGCGATGACTTCATAAATGTTAGAAAATATTTAATTAAAGTATTTATCTTTACATTAATTTATTATTATATTTTTTAAAACATATATATACTGGTTTTCGAAATCTAAGGAGATTAAAATTTCACACGATCCCAAACATTCGAGGAAAACAATATTCTCACACGATGATTTCATAAATAATGAAAAATATTTAATTAAAGTATTTATTTTTGTTATTATTATTATTATTATTATTATTATTATTATTATTTTAAACAAATATGTACTAATATTTAGGATCTAAGGAGGTTAAAATCTCACATGATCTCAAACACTCAAGGAAGACAATATTCTCACGCGATGATGACACGACTTTATTTTTCATACATTTTTATGAATTCTAAAATTGGAATTGTTGAAGCCTTATTTTTAACAAAATCAATTCCCTTAAGTCTAGGGGGCCCCTAGTCCCATACGACACTTTAATTTTTATAAAACACTATTTAATCATTTAGTAATAATAGAAAATATTTAATTAAAATATTTATTTTTGCATTATTATCATTTATTTATTTTTAAACAGGTATGTACTAATTTTTGGGATCTATGGAGTTTAAAGATCTCACATGATAACAACAAAATGCATATCGGAATTATTTACCTAGGTTGCCTATGGAAGTGTTAAACCTCACATGACAATATTGGAATGAAGATGCCTATGGAAGCGTTGGACTTCACATGGCGTCATCAATAAAACCATGCATTGGTTTTTGTGTGTACGAGTATTTAATTAAACACGCACAAACATTCATGTATATTGGTGCTCAGTTAAGTGTTTATCATGGCATACTATTTACAACCAATCATAAAAAAAAAATATATTAAATAAAAAATATTTCAGAACTTGACCTTATTAGCTTCATACTCCTTTTCCTATATTATTCCTGGCTCTTAGCTTTAGAGTAACTAGGCCCCAACCTTCAAGCTTTCCAACCATCACATTTTCAACTCCATTTAGATGTTAGAATAGATAAATAAACCATACCACTTTGGCCAAATTTTGAATAATAAAAGAATTAAACAAACAAATGGGGAATAATGTGTAGGAACTTGGTACCAAAGTATAGGACTTGAATGAACATGTGTTAACTCAGATTTATTGGCACAAAAGAAAACACATGCAGTCTATAAACATGTAAATATGGTGGGATAACCATTTCAACAGTCTTGGTAGCTAAGGATATGGACAGGGTAACAAAACAAATAAAAACATGCCATTAATTACGTTAAAATTTATGTCCATTATTCACAAGGGAACTGGGGAAAAATTTATGAACACTATGGCATTAATGACTTGAGGGATATACAACAACTTACAATGTGAATTTATAACAGAAAATTGGAGATAACATGCATCAAAATGCTTTAACAAAGTAGACAACACGTTACAGATAGTTTTTATGCTAAATAAGCAGTGGACTGTAACAAGTATACTGCAAAATGAGCTCTACTTTATGTATGAAATAAGGAAGATTTCAACTGGAAAAAAATGAACAGAAATGGAACCAAAATTATTTAACAAAACTGAACGGTACTTTAGCAGAAGACCATAAACTGCAAATGAATAAACCGCCATGATATTAGTGTTGTTTTTGTCAACAACTTGAGATTATGCAGTAGCAACACCACTAATTTGAGCAGAAACAAAACACAAATTAGTGCAATCAGTGTAGAAATAAGACTTAAATTAGTGCAGAAACACGACCCAAACTAGTGCAGAAATATGGCTCGAACCATTGCAGAAATACAGCTCGAATCAGTGCAAAAATACAGCTCAAATCAATGCAGAAATACAACAGAAACCATCATAGAAACACAGCAGAAACCAGCGCTGAAATGCAGTAGAGTAATGCATCGAAATGCAACAAATCAATACTACTCAATAGTAACCAAAAGCATAAGATGACTGTTAGATTCAGCAATAATTGAAGAGGACAGAGCACAAGAGTGAATAGCAGTACAGAAAAGAAAATAGAGCAGTAAGATGGTAGCAAGTCAGAGGCAAAACGCATAACAGAAGCAAGAAGAAAGACTAGCAAGAGGAGGTTTACCTTTCATTCTTATCTTCTCCTCTCATCTGTTCGTTCTTCTCTGTTTTCTTCTGCCCCCACCACCTGCACCACTTTCAGGACCTCATCAGTGCCCCCCCACTCTCACCAGATTTCGACCACACCAAAACCCATCAACTTCACGCCCCTCTCTATTTTTGGTCCTTTAGAATTCATTTCGTCTCTGCTTTGTTCACTTCTTTTCAGTTTCTATCTTATCCCTTTGAACTCATCTTTCTTACTACAGAAGAGAAACTCCCATCATCTTTCCATCTCTTTTTGTCTCTTCTTCTCACTGAGTCTCTCTTCTTCTCTTAGCTCAAATTCTTGAAGATAACTAGCTTGGTCATCTGTGGTCATTATGCCCAGTGCGTGATAACACACTTCCAGGATACTCTGACTCTATGGCACTCACATGAAGTCCTTTTCCATTGGCATAGTCCCTTCCAGGTGGCAAGCTTACTCCATAACTAGGATTTTAAGTACTCTGGGAGTATAAGAGATCATCCACATTTCTTCTTGGAGCTGCCCCTAATATGGATGGAGCATGTTGACCACCATATGAAGCAACACTCAACATTGATGAACCACATGGATCAGTATCCATCCTTCCTCCATAGGATAGAAGATCTTGGGTAGGATGATGACTAGCAGCAGCCCTTGCTGCAAGATAATCAGTTAGTCTTGTAGACATATTCTCTCATTTTTTCTTTAACAGGTGAACGGTGCCTATGAGAAGCTTCATGATGTGGAGAGTCTCGACGTGAAGATCTACCCTCCTTTGTCAAAGAGGAACCACGGGGATCCCTTGAAGTACCACGAGGACCTTTTGAGGTAGCACGAGGATCCTTTAAGGACCTTATTGGGCTTCGTTCACGCTTAGTTTCAAGAGCACGTTTGCACTCTCGCTCCCTCTCCTTCTCCCGCCACTCCAAATGCGCTACCTTTCATGCTCTCTTTCTCGTTCACGTTCACATTCACATAGACGTTCCTGTTCTTTCTCCCCACGGTACCCTCAGCACCTTGTTTCGGACCTTCAGCACTGGCTCCCTCTCCTCTTTCTTCTCCTCCTTCCCTCTCCTTCTTTTCTCTTCTTAGTTCGTGACCTCTTCGCTCCAACTTGGTCACGTCTTCTGCTTCTTCGTTTTTCAGTTTCTTTGGTTTCAGTTTCTCACCCCTCGGCCTGGTAGCCTTGTCCCCAATGCCATCTCTCTCCCAAAGGAAACATTCAGAGCATATTCCTCTTACCCTGTTTACCTCTGCCCGCGGTGCTCAAAACAGGGGAAATCGCTTCCTCATCTCCAGTCTTCGTTGCTTTCTCTCTTCGTGCCTCCTCCAACCCATCGTTTCCCTTCGTTGTATTCTTCCTCCTCTCTCGGCTTGCTGTCCCTCAGTCTCTCCTCTTTCTGCTGCATATTCTCTGGCTTTTGCAAATTTTGCTGTTCTCTTGAATGTCTCTAAGCGTCAATAAGCCAATCAAAGTATGATCAGTACCAACAATCACTGCACCAGGCCCTTTCTCCACAAGCATGAGATTTACTCCTTCAATAAGCAGTGTGCCCATTGAGACTGTCACATATCTCGTTTTCATCCTTTCTTTTCATAGCCACCCTCTCTATCTTTTCATTGTCTTTATCACAGTCCCCTCTACCCATCTTATGCAAGTTGCAATTTTATTATATTTATTTATATTTTTTTAATTTTTATTATTATCACCATTATTATTAGTTAACTTTTATTTTTTAATTTTTTTCTTATATATTCTTTTTATCTTTTATAATTTTTCCTTGATTTAATATAATTGGCTAATTTTTTTTTAATTTTGAGTTTATTTAATTGTCTCCCATTATTTATTTTTAATTTCAACTTGTCCCCAGAGAATGTCATTCGAAGCTTTGTCGTTTTAAAATTTTTTATTTGCCTAATTATTAATTAATTGGTGTATCAATTAATTAAATAATTAAGTAATTAAGGATGGGGTGTTCACATATAATATAAATAAATATATGTAAAAATATAAAAATTAATATATATATATATATATATATGAAATATTTATAAATCTAATAACATATCTATTATATAATAATATTGTTCAATACATATTTTATTTTATTACACATATTTATATTTATTAAATTAAATTTCTATGATATTTAAATTAATATTATAATTAATTAGATATTGTAAATGAACATAATTATATTAGAATTAAAAATTAATGCCAAAAATTTATGTAAAATTAATCATTAAATTACTAATATATTCAATAACAATTGTTAATATTCCACAATAATTATTAGAGAATATTAGAGTATTTTATTTTTTCTAGATATTGAATTTCTATTTTTAAATATATATATTTGTAATTAAGTAAATATATCAATTATTGTAAGTTAGTAATTAAATAATAAATAAACATATTCACTAAATTAGGAACTATATAATTAGAAATATAAATTAAATATATAAAGTGAATATATATTTTATATAAATTTATCATATAAGAAATATATAGTATAATACATATAATATAAATAAATATATGTAAAAATATAAAAATTAATATATATATGAAATATTTATATATTTAATAACATATTTATTATATAATAATATCAGTCAGTACATATTTTATTTTCTTACACATATTTTATTTATTAAATTATTTATTAAATTCACTGTCAATGTTGCTTAAATTAGTTTAATTACATATTGTAAATGAACATAATTAAATTAGGATTACAAACTAATGCTAGTTATTAATAATATTTTAATCATTGAATAACTAATATATTCAATAACAACAATTAATATTTTACAATAATAATTTGAGAATATCAGTGTATTTTATTTCTTTTGTATATTGAATTTCTATTTTTAAATTCATATATTTGTAATTAACCAAATATATTAATTAAATATATGTTAGCAATTAAATAATAAATAAACATATTCACTAAATTAGTTACTTAATCATTGAAAATATAAATTAAATATATTAATTTGACACATACTATATATAAATTTATCATATAACAAATATATAATAATGTAACAAACATATAATTTAAATAAATTTATATAAAGCAATAACAATAAATATATATTAAATATTACATATTTAATAACATATTTATTACATAATAATATTGGTTAAAACACATTTTATTTTAATACACATATTTATATTTAAAAAATTATTTATTAAATTGATTGCCGATGATGTTTAAATTTATATAATTATTAATTACATATTGTAAATGAACATAAGTAAATTAGTATTGCAAATTAATGTTAGAAATTAATAATAAATTAACTATTAAGTTACTGATATATTCAATAACAATAATTAGTATTCCCCAATAATAATTAGATAATATCAGAGCATTTTATTTCTTATGGACATTTAATTTGTATTTTGTATTCATATATTTGTAAGTAAATATATATTAATTAAATATACATTAGATATTAAATATTAAATAAACATTTTCATCAAATTATTTACTAAATAGTTAAAAGTATAATTGAAATATTCTAAGTTTATATAATATTTTCACATAAGAAATATATAATATAATGTAATAAATGTATAATATAAAATAATTTATATAAAAATATAACAATAAATGTATATTAAGTACTTATATATTTATTATCATATTGATTATATAATAATATCAGTCAATACATATTTTATTTTTTTGTTTCGGTATATTTATATTTTTTAACTAATATTTAATATATATTTTATAAATTAATATACAATATCTAAATATATTTTCATACAATATGTCACATGACTTCAGAGCAGTCTCTGTTAACCATCGTAAAGACATATTATACATATATTTCATGTATATTAGTAAATTATATATATTAGAGAATTATATAATATAATGTGAATTATTATAATGTATATTTAACAAATTATTAATTACAAATATTTATGTGATTTAATATTTCTGAAAATTATAAATTAAAAATATTTTAAAAATTAACATAATAATAATACAGATAATAAGAAGGAAGTATCAAATTGGTCCTCCACTTTTACACTTTGTGACAATTTGGTCCCTCACAATGCATTGTAACAAATTAGTCCCTCAAAAATCTTTTTTCATGGGAAATTTGTCCTTCAATCCTACAATTGGAAAGACTAATTCTATACACATTTAAATTTGAGAGGGATTAATTTTTCATAATTAAATTGTGGGGGAGTCACAAAGTATAAAAGCGAAGATTCAATTGCGTACTTTGGTCTACGCAATAATAATATATATAGTAATAATGTGCATAATAATGATACATATTTAATAAATTAATTATTTATTATATTAAATTATTAAAATATACATTTATTAAATTACTTACTAAACTCAATGTCTGTAATATTTAAATACATATAATAATTCATCACATATAGTTAATTAACATAATTAAATTAGTATTATAAATTAATGCTAAAAATTAATAAAAAATTAATCATTAGATTACACATAAATTCAATAACAATAATTAATATTCCATAATAATAATTAGATAATATTAGAGTATTTTATTTCTTTTGTATATTGAATTTCTATTTTTAAATTTATATATTTGTGATTAAGTAAATATATTAATCAACTATACGTTAGTAATTAAATAATAAATAAACATATTCACTATATTAGTAACTAAATTATTAAGAATATAAATTAAATATATTAATTGTATATATATTATATGTAAATAAATCATATTAGAAATATTTAATGTAATATAATAAACATATAATATAAAAAAATATATGTAAAAATATAACAATAAATATATATTAAATATTTATATATGTAATAATATTATTATTATATAATAATATTGGTCAATGCATATTTTATTTTATTACACATATGAACATAATTAAATTACTATTATAAATTAATGCTAAAGATTAAAAATAAATTAATGATTAAATAAGTGATATATTCGATGAAAATAATTAATATTCCTCAATAATAATCATAAAATATTACCGTATTTTATTTCTTTTGGACATTGAATTTGTATTTTTATATTCATATATTTGTAATTAAATAAATATATCATTAAATATACATTAGATATTAAATATTAAATAAAAATATTCTTTAAATTAGTTACAAAATAGTTAAAAGTATAAATGAAATATTCTAATTTTATATAAATTATATATAATTTTTTCACGTAAGAAATATATAATATAATGTAATAAACATGTAATATAAAATAATTTATATAAAAAATGTTACAATAAATATATATTAAGTACTTATTTATTTATTATCATATTTATTATATAATAATATTAGTCAATACATATTTTATTTTTTTATTCTAGTATGTTCATATTTTTTAACTAATATTTAATATATATTTTATAAATTGATATAGATATCTAAATATATTTTTATATATTATATTCCTTCAATTCAGAACAGTCTTTGTTGACCATCGTAAAGACATATTATACATATATTTCATGTATATTAGTAAATAATATATATTAAATAATTATATAATATAATGTGAATTATTATAATATATATTTAACAAATTATTAATCAGAAATATTTAATATATTTAATATTTCTGAAAATTATAAATTAAAACAACTTTAAAATAACATAATAATAATACATATAATAAGAAAGAAGTACTAAATTGGTCCAACAATTTTATACATTATGACGATTTGGTTCCTCATAATGCACTATGACAAATTAGTTGCACAAAAATATTTTTTCATGAAAAATTTGTCCCTCAATACTACAATTGGAGGAACTGATTATATACATATTTAAATTTAAGAAGGACTAATTTGTCACAATTAAATTATAAGGGAGTTATAAATTGTAAAAGTGAGGGTTCAATTGCATACTTTCGTCTATACAATAATAATTCATATAATAATAATGTGTATAACAATGATACATATTCAATAAATTAATCATTTATTATATTAAATTATTAAAATATATATTTATGAAATTCTTATTAAATTCAATGTCTATGATATTTAAATTAAAATAATAATTAATTACATATTGTAAATGGACATAATTAAATTACCATTATAAATTAATTCTAAAAATTAGTAATAAATTAATCATTATATTACTGATATATTCAATAACAATAATTAATATTCCACAATAATAATTATAGAATATAAGAGTATTTTATTCCTTCTGGACATTGAATTTCTATTTTTATATTCGTAGATTTTGAATGAAATAAATATATTAATCAAATACACATTAGTAATTAAATAATAAATAAACATATTCATTAAATTAGTAACTAGGTAATTAAAAGTATAGGTGAAATATTCTAATTGGATATATATTATATATAAATTTATCACATATGAAATATATAATATAATGTAATAAAAATAAAATATAAAAATATACATAAAAATATAACAATAAATACATATTAAATATTTATATATTTAATATATAATAATATCGATCAATACATATTTTATTCATTTGTCTTATTATATTTATATATTTTAACTAGTATTTAATGTATATTTTATATATTAGTAGTTGTTATTTAAATATATTTTTGTACATTACGTTCCTTGTCTTAAGGGTAGTCCTTATTGACTGTTGTGAAGATAAATTATTCATATATTTCATTTCTATTAGTAAATTATATAAATTAAATATTTCTATAATATAATGCAAATTATTATAACATATATATATATAGCAAATTATTAATTAGCAATATTTATGCGATTTAATATTATAGAAAAGTATAAATTAAAAAATTTAAAATAAACATAACAATAATACATAAAATAAGTGGGACACACAAAATTGGTGCTCCACCTTTATACTTTGTAACAATTTTATCCCTCACAATGAACTGCGGCAAATTAGTCACTTAAAAATATTTTTTTATGGAAAATTCGTTCCTCATTCCTTGAATTTGAGGGACTAATTTTATACACATTTAAGTTTGAGAGAGACTAATGTGTATAATAATGATAATATATATTAAATTAATCATCCATTATATTAAATTATTAAAATATATATTTATTAAATTGCTTAGAAAATTCAATGTTTATAATATTTAAATTAATATAATAATTAATTATGTACTGTAAATTAACATAATTGAATTAGTATTATGAATTAATGATAAAAATTAATAAGAATTAGTCATTAAATTACTGATATATTCACTAACAATAATTAAAATTTCACAATAATAATTAGTGAACATTAGAGTATTTTATTTCTTTTGGATATTAAATTTCTATTTTTAAATTCATATATTTGTAATTAAGTAAAAATATCAATTAAATATACGTTAGCAATTAAATAATAAATAAACATATTCACTAAATTAGTTACTAAATAATTGAAAATTTAAATTAAATATATTAATTGGATATATCTTATATATAAATTTATCATATAAGAAATATAAAATATAATGTAATAAATGTACAATATAAATAAATATATGTAAAAATATAACAATAAATATATGTTAAATATTTATATATTTAATATCATATTTATTATTTATTAATATTGGTCAAAACATATGTTATTTTATTACATGTATTTATATTTATAGTAATAATGTGTTTAATAATGGTACATATTTAATAAATTAATCATTTATTATACTAAATTTTTAAAATATATTTATTAAATTCAATGCCTACAATATTTAAATTAATATAATAATTAAATACATAATGTAAATGAACATAATTAAATTATTATTATAAATTAATGCTAAAAATTAAAAATAAATTAATGAATAAATAAGTGATATATTCGATAAAAATAATTAATATTCCTCAATAATAATCAAAGAATATTAGAGTCTTTTATTTCTTCTGGATATTGAATTTCTATTTTTATATTCATATATTTGTAATTATTAAATACTTTAATTAAATATGCATTAGTAATAAAATATTAAATAAACATATTCATTAAATTAGTAACTAAATAATTAAAAATAAAAATTAATATTCTAATTGGATATATATTATATATGAATTTATTGTATAAGAAATATATAATACAATAAAATAAACATTTAATATAATTAAACTTATACAAAAATGTAATAATAAATATATGTTAATTATTTATATATTTAATTTCATATTTATTATATAATAATATAGGTCAATACATATTTTATATATATTTTTTAGTATATTTATATTTTTTACTAATATTTAATATGTATTTTATATATTAATATATGATATCTAAATATATTTTTATATATTATATTCCTTCAATTCATAACAGTTCCTATTGACTATCGTGAAGACAAATTATATACATATTTTATGTATATTAGTATGTCATATATATTAAATAATTATACAATATAACATGTATTAATATTATATATATTTAACCAATTACTAATAAGCAATATTTAATATATTTAATATTTTTTAAAATTATAAATTAAAAAAATTTACAAATAGCATAATAATAATACATATAATAAGAAGGAAGTACCAAAATGGTCCTCCAATTTTACACATTGTGACAATTTAGTCCCTCACAATGCACTATGAGAAATTAGTCTCTCAAAAATCTTTTTGCATGGAAAATTTGTCCTTTAATAATACAATTGGAGGGACTGATTTTGTACATATTTAAATTTAAGAGGAACTAATTTGTCACAATTAAATTGTGGGAGAGTCACAAAGTGCAAAAGTGAGAGTTCAATTATGTACTTTTGTTTATAAAGTAATAATATATATTGTAATAATGTATGTAATAATAATACATATTTAATAAATTAATCATTTCTTATATTATATAACTAATATATATATATATACATACGAAATTACTTATTAAATTCAATGCCTATGATATTTAAATTAATATAATAATTAATTACATATTGTAAATGATATAATATAATGTGTATTTTTATAATATATATTTAACAAATTATGAATCAACAATATTTATGAGATTTAATATTTTGGAAAATTATAAATTAAAAAAAATTTAAAATTAACATAATAATAAAACATATAATAATAGGGAAGTACCAAATTGGTCCTCCATCTTTACACCTTGCGACAATTTTGTACCTCACAATGCATTGTGACAAATTAGTTTCTTAGAAAAAAAATTTTCTTGGAAAATTTATCCCTCATTACTACAATTAGAATGACTAAGTTTGTACACATTTAAATTTGAGAAGAACTAATTTGTTACAATTAAATTGTAAGGGAGTCACAAAGTGCAAAAGTGAGGATTTAATTGCATACTTTAATCTATACAATAATAATATATATAGTAATAATGTGTAAAATAATGATATTTAACAAATTAATCATTTATTATACTAAATTATTAAAATATATATTTATTAAATTACTTATTAAATTCAATGTCATTATTATTTAAATTAATATAACTTTAATTACATAATTTAAATTAGCATAATTAAATTAGTACTATAAATAAATAAAAAATTAATCAATAAATTATTGATATAATCAATAACAATGATTAATATCCACATTAATAATTAGAGAACATTACAATATTTTATATCTTTTGGATGTTGAATTTCAATTTTTAAATTCATATATTTGTAATTAAGTACATGTATTAATCAAATATACGTTAGTCATTGAATAATCAATAAAAATATTCATTAAATTAGTAACTAAGTAATTAAAAGTATAGATGAAATATTATAATTGGTTATATTTTTACATAAATTTATCACGTAAGATATAATAATATAACGTAATAAACATTAAAATAAATAAATATAACAATAAATATATATTAAAAATTTATATACTTAATATTTTATTTGTTATACGATAATATCGATTCATACTTATTTTATTCATTTGTTTTAGTATATTTATATATTTTAACTAATATTATATATATATATATATATATTATAAATTAATATACGATATCTAAATATATCCTTATACATTATATTCCTTCACTTTTGGGTAGTCCCTGTTGACTATCATGAAGACATTATACATATATTTCTTGCATATTAGTAAATTATATATATTAAATAATTATACAATATAATGTGAATCATTATAATATATATTTAAAAAATTATTAATGAGCAATATTTATGAGATTTAATACTTCTGAAAATTATAAATTAAAAAAATTTTAAAATTGACATAATAATAACAATAATACATATAATAAGTGGGAAGTACTAAATTGGTCCTCCACCTTTTACACTTTATGACAATTTGGCCCTTCACAATGCACTATGACAAATTAGTCCTTCAAAAATCTTTTTTCATGAAAAATTTGTTTCTCATTCCTACAATTAAAGGGACTGATTTTGTACGTATTTAAAGTTGAGAGAGAAAAATTTGTCACAACTAAATTGTGGGGTAGTTATAAAGTGCAAAAGCGAGGGTTCAATTGCGTACTTTTGTCTATGCAGTAATAATATATACAATAATAATGTGTATAATAATGATACATATTTAATAAATTAATCATTTATTATATCAAATTATTAAATCATATGTTTATTAAATTACATACTACATGCAATGTCTATAATATTTAAATTAATATAATAATTAATTTCATAGTGTAAATTAACATAATTAAATTAGTATTACAAATTAATGCTTAAAATTGATAAAAAAATTAAACATTAAATTACCAATATATTCAATAACAATAATTAATATTCTACAATAATAATTAGAGAATTTTTTATTATTTTATTTCTTCTAGACATTGAATTTCTATTTTTAAATTCATATATTTGTAATTCAGTAAATATATTAATTAAATATACTTTAGCAATTAAATAATAAATAAACATATTAACTAAATTAGTAACTAAATAATTAAAAGCATAGATGAAATATTCTAATTGGTTATATATTTTATATAAATTTATAAATAAGAAATATATAATATAATGTAATAAATAAATAATATAAATAAATATAACAATATATATATATTAAACATTTATACACTTAATATCTTATTTATTATACAATAATATCGATCAAATCGATATATATTATATATGAATTTATCATATAGGAAATATATAATATAATGTAATAAATATATAATATAAAAAAATATTAACTAATATTTAATATATATTTCATATATCAATATATAATATCTAAATGTATTCTTATATATTATGTTCCTTAACTTTAGGACAGACTCTGTTGATTGTCATGAAGACAAATTATAGATATATTTCATGAATATTAGTAAATTATATATATATATATATAATAATTATATAATATATTGTGAATTATTATAATATATTTAAAAAAAATTATTAATCAGCAATATTTATGAGATTTAGTATTTTTGAAAATTATAAATTAAAAAAATTTATAATTAACATGATAATAATACATATAATAAGAGGGAAGTACCAAATTGGTCCTGCACCTTTACAGTTTGTTAGAATTTGGCCCCTCATCATGCACTGTGACAAATTAGTCTCTCAAAAATCTATTTTTACAGAAAATTTGTCTCTCATTATTGCAATTGGAAGGACTGATTTTTTACACATTAAAATTTGAGAGGGACTAATTCGTCACAATTAAATTGTGGGGGTGACATAAAGTGCAAAAGTGAGGTTCAATTGTGTATTTTCATCTATGCAATAATAATTTATATAGTAATAATAAGTATAATAATGATACATATTTAATAAACTAATTATTTATTACATTAAATTAAATATATATATATATATATATGAAATTACTTATTAATTCAATGTCTCATATATTTAAATTAAAATAAAAATTAATTACAAATTGTTAATGAACATAATTAAATTAGCATTGTAAATTAACACTAAAAATTAATAATAAATTAATCATTAAATTAATAATACATTCAATAACAATAATTAATATTCCTTAGTAATAATTAAAGAATATTAGAGATTTTATTTTTTTATATTAAATTTATATTTTTAAATTCATAAATTTGTAATTAAGTTAATATATTAATTAAATATACGTTAGTAATTAAATAATAAATAAAAATATTCCCTAAATTAATAACTAAATAATTAAAAATATAAATTAAATATATTAATTGGATATATATTATATATAAATTTACCATATAAGAAATATATAATATAATGCAATAAACACATAATATAAATAAATTCATATAAAAATATAACAATAAATATATATTTAAAATTTATATATTTGATAAAATATTTATTATGTAATAATATCGATCAATACATATTTTATTTACTACACATATTTATGTGCATTAAATTATTTATTAAATTCAATGTCTATGATATTTAAACTAATACAATAATTAATTACATACTATAAATGATCATAATTAAATTAGTATTAAAAATTAATGTTAGAAATTAATAATAAATTAATCATTAAATTACTGATATACTCAATAATAATAATTAATATTCCACAATAATAAATAGTGAATATTAGAGTATGTTATTTCTTTTGGACAATATATTTCTATTTTTATATTCGAGTATCTCTAATTAAGAAAATATATTAATTAATTAGTCATTAGTAATTAAGTAATAAATAAACATAATCATTAAATTAGTTACTAATTAATTAAAGGTGTAAATGAAATATTCTAATTATATATATATTATAGATAAATTTATGACATAAGAAATATATAATAAAATATAATAAACATATAATATAAATAAATTTACATAAAAATATAACAATAAATATATATATTAAATATTTATATTTTTAATAACATATTTATTATATATTAATATCGGTCAAAACATATTTTATTTTATTACACATATTTATATTTATTAAATTCAATGTATATGACTTTTAAATTAATATAATAATTAATTACATATTGTAAATGATCATAATTAAATCAATATTACAAATTAATACTAGAAATTAATAATAAATTAATCATTAAATTACTGATATACTCAATAACAATAATTAATATTCCACAATAATAATTTGTGAATATTAGAGTATTTTATTTTTTCTGGACATTGAATTTCTTTTTTTATATTCGTGTATTTGTAATTAAATAAATATATTAATTAAATAGTCATTAGTAAATAAATAATAGATAAACATATTCATAAATTAGTAACTAAATAGTTAAAGTATGAAAGTAATATTCTAATTATATATATTATATATAAATTTATCACATAAGAAATATATAATTTAATGTAATAAACATGTAATATAAATAAATTTAAATTAAAATATAACAATAAATATAAATTAAATATTTATATATTTAATAACATATATACTATATAATAATATCGGTAAATACATATTTTATTTATTTGTTTTAGTATATTGATATCTTTTAACTATTATTTAATATATATTTTATATATTAATATATGATATCTAAATATATTTTTATACATTATATTCCTTGACTTCAGGGTAGTCCCTATTGATCTTCATGAAGACAAATTATACATATATTTCATATATCTTAGTTAATTATAAATATTAAATAAATATATAATGTAATGTGAATTGTTATAATATATATTTAACAAATTACTAATTAGTAATATTTATGAGACTTAATAATTTTCAAAATTATAAATTAAAAATAATTTAAAATTAATATAATAATAATACATATAATAAGAAGGAAGTACTAAATTAGTCATCCAGTTTGACACTTTGGGATAATTTAGTCCCTCACAATGCACTGTGACAAAATCTCTCATAAAATTTTTTTTTGTGGAAAATTTGTTTCTCATAACTTCAAATGGAGGGACTAATTTTGTATATATTTAAAGTTGAGAGGGACAAATTTTGTACATATTTAAAGTTGAGAGGGACAAATTTGTCACAATTAAATTGTGGGGAAGTCACATAGTGTAAAAGTGAGGGTTTAATTCCGTATTTTTGTCTGTAAAATAATAATATATATACTAATAATTTGTACAATAATGATACATATTCAATTAACTAATCATTTATTATATTAAATTATTAAAATATATATTTATTAAACTAATTAAATTCAATGTCAATAATAATTAATTACATATTGTAAATTGACATAATTAAATTAGTATTACAAAATAATGCTAAAAATTAATCATTAAATTACAGATATAACGAATAACAATAATTACTATTCCACAATAATAATTAGAAAATATTAGAGTATTTTATTTCTTTTTTATATTAAATTTCTATGTTTAAATTCACATGTTTGTAATTAAGTAAATATATTAATTAAATATACATTTGTAATTAAATAATAAATAAACATATAACATAAATAAATATATAAAATAAAACAATAAATATATATTAAATATTTATATATTTAATAACATATTTATTATATAATAATATTGGCAAAAACATATTTTATTTTATTACATAAATTTATATTGGTTAAATTATTTATTACATTCAATGTCTATGTTATTTAAATTAATATAATAATCAATTACATATTGTAAATGAACATAATTAAATTAGTGTTACAAATTAATGCTAAAAAATAATTATAAATTGATCATTAAATAATAGTTATATTCAATAAAAATAATTAATATTCTACAATAATAATTAAAGAATATTAGATATTAAATTCTTTTAGATAATGAATTTCTATTTTTAAATTTATATATTTGTAATTAAGTAAATATATTAATTAAATATATGTTAGTAATTAAATGTAATGTAATACACGTATAATAGAAATAAATTTATATAAAAATATAACAATAAATATATATATATATATATATATATATAAACGTAACCAACCTTTCGACAGAATAAAATAAAAAGTATTTAAATTGATTCCCAAAAATGAATCATGAAAATCAATTTATTTGGAGTCGCTACCAAAATTTTTTAACGAAAAATTTTGGGAAACCAATTTTAAATAAAAATGAAATGGCAATATGGTCTGCGAAATCAAAGATGAGTTCAAGAGTCTATTTGAGTGTGGGAAAGGTGTTAGGCACCCTACAACACCCATCTTTAGGGACGGTTACCTTAAACCAATTAGATAAAATAGAATATAGCTTTTAAATTCATCTCAATTACCCTTTTATCGCCATGCGTGCCCGTTAAACAAATGAGACAAAACAGCAAGAATAAAAGCAAACAGATAGATATTTACAAAGGGAGGATTTAACCTAGGATGAAAACCTAGGGCCTACGTACCCTACAATAGGGATCAAAGTCCACGTAATTCGACCAAAAAGACATGTTCATTCAGTGATGACTTGTACGTTTTGCAATGAGAATAGGAAGGTTCAAAAATAGATTTTTGTAAACGAGACAGAATTGGGATTTAGTTTAATTCACGACAACTTAATTAATCTAGCACTCCCAACTTCTTCATGTTTTTAATTTTGTTTGATTTTGGAATATTAATCTTTATTTTGAAATTTAAACGAAATGATTGTAAAGAATGAATTTAATCATTTTGTGAAAAAAGAAAATTAATTAAGATATTTACTTTTGCATTATTATCATTATTGTTATCATTATTTTAAAATGAGTATGTACTATTTTTGGGGATCTAAGGAGACTCAAATCTCACACGACCCTAAACATTCGAAGAGAACAATATTCTCACACGATACAGACAATGGAAAATATTTAATTAAAGTAAATGCTTAATTATTATTGCCCCCCTTTTTTTCTTTTAAAAATGTGTACTAATTTTAGGGATCTAAGGAGATTAAAATCTCACATGATCCTAATCATCTGAGGAGAACAATATTCTCACTCAGTAATTTTCATAAATTAGAGTAAATATTTAATTATTATTATTTTTAAACAATGTATACTAATTTTAAGGATCTAAGGAGATTAAAATCTCACATGATCCCAATCACTCGAGGAGAACAATATTCTCACTTGGTGATTTTCATAAATTAAAGTAACTATTTAATTATCATTATTTTTAAACAAATGTATACTAACTTTAGGGATCTAAGGAGATTAAAATCTCACATAATCCCATGCAATCGAGGAGAACAATATTCTCACATGATAGTTTCGCAGACAATGGAAAATATTTAATTAAGAAAAATATTTAATTATTATTATTATTATTTTTGTATTATTATTATTTATAGCAAGTATGTATTAATTTTTAATTAATTAATTTTTTTTCCCGGGATCTAATGAGATCCGAATCTCAAACGATCCTAAAACACCAGAAGAGAATAATATTCTCACTCGATGACTTTCTTAAAACTTTGTTTATAAAGCCAAAAATTAATCTCTTATTGACACAAAGATAATAATAATATATATACCTAAATGCATCTATATCTATACATATATATATATATATATACATATATAGACACATGTAATAATACATATGAGCATGATAGAAAAGGTGAGCAAGCTTAAGGAAAATAGGGAAGCATATATCTATATATTCCCACATATATATATATATATATATACATCTACATACATATATATATATATATATATATACATCCACATACACACACACACACACACACACACATATATATATATATACACATGCATAATATATATGTAAGAAGAGAGCAAGCTTAAGGAAAACAAGGAAAAGCCTATATTCTTTCTCCCTCACAAATAGATATATATATATATACATCTACATACATACATATATATATATATATATATATATAAACTCATATATGATATATATATGAACATGGTATGAGAGGTTGAGAGCTTCAGGAAGCATGAACTCATATACCCACACGTATATATATATATATATATATATACATCCACATACACATACATATACATATATATATATATATATATATATAAACACATGCATAATATATATGTAAGAAGAGAGCAAGCTTCAGGAAAAGAAGGAAAAGCCTATAATCTTTCTCCCTCACACATAGATATATATATATATATATACATCTACATACATATATATATATATATATATATATGAGTTTATATATGAATATGGTATGAGAGGTTGAGATCTTCAGGAAGCATGAACTCAAATACCCACACGTATATATATATTTATGTATATATATATATACATCCACATACATACATATATAAACACATGCATAATATGTAAGAAGAGAGCAAGCTTCAGAAAAACAGGGAAGCCTATATTCTTTCTCTCTCACTCTCCTCCACGACACCAGAGAAATATCTGTAGCAGTTCTCAATATATATATATGTACCATCAAACATCTATATATACACATATATACACACACACATGTATATATATACATCCATATACACATAGCTATATATATATATATATATATATAACGATGGAAGGATGAAGAAACATGCATTAGGAAGCAGGGAAACCCATATACACACACGCCTACATATGTACATCTCTCGGCCAGAAAAGCAAGCAAGCAGGAAATGGAAAAATGCATCACAGCACCCTCGGTTTTCCTTGGCCAGATTTACCTCTGTTCGTCCCTATTCAAGTTACTCGGAGCATAGGAAGATGTTCTTGGTTTGCTCGTCTGTCATTGCAGCTCAGCCCAACTTGTTTTGCTTCTCGATTCCAACTCAATCCAAATCGTTTTGCTTCTCGGTTCCAGCTCAGTTCAGCTCATCATTACTGCAGCTCGGTTTCTCCAGTAGCTCTCCTCCCTCAGTTCTCGGTTTCTCCAGTACTTCTTAGCCTCCTCCTTGGTTCTCAGTTTCCCTCACAGTTCCAGACTTCCTTCTTTGGTTTCTCACAGCAACTCTCCCTCCAGCAGCAGCTCTTGGTCTGCACGTCTCCTCTCTCGGTCTGAGCTTCTTCTTGGTTCACGTCCCCCTCTCTTCGTTGAATGCTCCCCCCTTTCTCTCTTCAGCTCTCTCCTCTTATCAGCCTGGCCTCCATCATCATTACCTGCTGCCCGTAACTTCCTCAACCGAGCTATGAACTGCAGCAACAGCTACAGGCAACTTGCCAATTTGCAGAGCAGCCAACTTGCCGAAACTATTGTGGAAAAAATTGGATCAAAGTAAGCAGAGTTATGTAATATATTTTGGTACTTTTCATTTAATTTATTATTTTTTAATTTAAGCCTTTTTTTTGTCATTATCACTATTAATTTTATTTTTGGATTTTTTTTAATTTTCTATTTTTGTGTTTTTATTATTTTTCCCTTTTTTTTATGATTTTTTTATTTTTTATTTTAATTTTTATTATTGTTATTAATATTATTAATTAATTCTTATTTTCAAATTTTGGTTTCTTTTTTCTTTTAAGTTCTATCATTATTCATTTTGAATTTTAATTGTCTTCACTTAAGAATGTCATTTGAGTCTCTGTCATTTTTATTTCCTTTATTTGCTTAATTATTAATTAATTGGTATATCAATTAATTAAATAATTAAGTGATTAAGGATGGAGTGTTCACAGTTGCCCCTCTTTGCTTGTCTCTTAAGTTAGGGAAGTAAATATTGTGAAGAGATGACCTAACTTAAGAGCAAGCAAAGATGTGAACATACCATTCCTCATGCTGAGGGAAAACATGTGAAAGGGGACCTTATGTAAATCCGAGCCCAAATGGGGAAGTAAGTTGCCTGGACATGATACATAACTATTTGAAAGAAAATTGCGTGGGCACGCCTAGACATGATGCTTGAATAGATATGTAAATTGCCTGGACACGATGCAAGACTTTTGATAGAAATATAAATTGCCAGGACATGATGCAGGACTTTGACAGAAATATAAATTGCCTTGACACGATGCAGGACTTTTGACAAAAATGTAACTTGCCTTGGACACGATGCAGGACTTTTTCATAAATGTAAATTGCCTGGACACGATGCAGGACTTTTGCAGAAATGTAAATTGCTTGGATACGATGCAGGACTTTTGCGCAGGACTTTTGACAAAAATGTAACTTGCCTTGGACACGATGCAGGACTTTTTCATAAATGTAAATTGCCTGGACACGATGCAGGACTTTTGCAGAAATGTAAATTGCTTGGATACGATGCAGGACTTTTGCGTTGACTTGAAGAGAGGTATTCACCTTGTATGGAATATGCTATCACGCAGTGCAATGCATGCACCTATGTGAGATACATACCATCATGCTTAGACTGTAGCATGATTTGATCGCTTGCTAAACTCGTCATCTTTATGACCATGGTGTTCCTTAGGAGTGAATAGATCCAAATTCAGCCGAGTTTTTGCCCTCGACATTTAAATCGTTATCTCGTGAAACTCCAAGATGAATTTTCTTGAACAAAAAATACTTGTACCAAGGAGGGGTGTGACTCTTTTGGAAGCACCTCTTGGACATTCATGAGATGTGATATAACACGTGTTTGTGTGCAAAATGCATGGTGTATATGTTTTTCCTTTCTTTGAAACATCAATTCTGCACGTGTGGTGGATGCACGAGCTAGATGATGAACGTGGAGAACCATGTATGCATGAGACACATAGGTTTTTGAAAGATAATGAAAATTTTGTATACTTCGATACATTTCCAAAATGATGCTTATACCCTAGGTGTTAGAAATAAGAGAATGTTACGTGAGCGTAGACTTTCTACCTTATACTTTAGAAACTGGAGGGGTAACATATTAAGTCATAGTTTGTGCTGGTTGGAAAGAAAACCATATTGGCCGGAGTGAAAGAATTATCTAACCAAGCTTCTCCTGTCGTGGCTTTTAACTCGTTATTTCAACAGCCGATGGTCCCTATAACTTTATCCTTTCGGGTCAAGATCTAGTAAATTTAATTTCCTTTCCTTACGGTAGACCAGGGAACGTTGAAAATGCTTCAATCTCTTTTTTACGAAGTAACCCGGTGACAAAAACAGAAATGCCTAGATGTGTATATGTTTCATATTTTAGGTTTCATCCTAGTAATTGCGTGAAAGCACTTATTTAAAAAAATTGTGGGTGTTTCTGAAATGCTTATCATTAGACAATATTTTGAACGATTTCATTCACTTGAATATTTATTTTGCATATTGAATAAATGGAGCAATTCTAAAGGCGATACAATTTTTTAAAAAGAAGAAGAGTAATAAGAAGCAAGAATCTTAAATGAGTAAGCGACTTTTGTAAATAGATCACGTGGTCTAAAGGAAAATAGGTGATAGATTGGATACAAATGCAAAGGAGAGCCAAAATGGCAACTGGGATGACTTTGACTTTTAGCTCGAAGTGACACTGATCGTTTGAACCTAGCGTTGCCTCGAATACACATATTTTGAAACTGGTTAATGAAGACAATCTCTAAGGATCCTTCCAAGTGGGAGATTTAATCCTATGCAGCTTTGCTTCATTCATCATCTATTGCCCTATCTTGCTTAAGCTGCCTTTTTAGATTTTCGACTTAACAGCCTCGATTGTAAAATCTTCTTTCTGTCTTTTTCTTTTTTTTTTTTTTTTTACTTTTTTCTTTCGTCATTCCCCTTTTTAACAAAGTATTTCTTTACTGCATCTGAGTTAACCGGTCTTCCGAGCTCTCTTCTATCCATATCGGCAAGGACCAACGCACCTCTTGAGAATGCTCGTATCACCACATATGGACCTTCATATGAAGGTGCCCATTTGCATCTATTATCCTCCAGATTTGGGAGGACCTTTTTCAGAACCAACTCCCCTAGCTTGAATTCTCTAGGATGAATCTTTTGATTGAATGCCCTTGTCATCCTTTTCTAGTATAATTGCCCATGACACATAGCTACTAGCCGCTCTTCTTCAATCATATTCAACTGCTCGTATCGTGTTTTTATCCACTCACTCTCCTCTAGGTTGGATTCTATCAACACTTAGAGAGAGGGGATCTCAACCTCAATTTGGGTGACCGCCTCCATACCATATACTAAAGAGTAAGGAATTGCCCCTGTGGATGTACATATTGTTGTGTGATACCCATGGAGAGCATATGGAAGCATTTCGTGCTAGTCTTTGTAAGTGATAGTCATCTTACTGATGATCTTTTTGATGTTCTTATTTGCTGCCTCGACTACCCCATTCATCTATGGCTGATAGGGTGCAGAATTGTGATGCTTAATCTTAAATTGCTCGCATAACTTCTTAATGTCAGGTCTATTCAGGTTGGGGGCATTGTCAGTAATGATTCTTTCTGGTATACCATATCGATATATAATGTTTGATTTTAGAAATTGAAGGAAGACCCTTTGGGTAATATTAGAGAAAGAGCACGCCTTTATCCATTTTGTGAAGTAGTCGATGGCTACTAAAATGAATCGGTGTCCATTAGACGCCTTTGGGTTGATGGGACCAATCACATCGATTCCCCACATCGAGAATGGCCAAGGTGCCACCAGGTTGTGTAGGGTTTACAGCAGAGCATTGATCCTATTGGCGTATATCTGACATTTATGACATATCTTCACATAGTCAATGCAATCTTTCTCCATGGTTAACCGAAAGTACCCACATCTTTTAATTTGCCTAGTCAAGGTGTGCCGTTAGTATGAGTTCCACACATCTCTTCATGAATCTCTGTCATTATCCTTCGTACTTCTGATGCATCCATGCATCTGAGCAAAGTATTATCCCATGATCTTTTATACAACACTTCTCCCCTAAGGAAGAAACTCATTGCCAATCAACGAATGGTCTTTTGGTTATTCTCAGATGCCCTAGTCGGATATTGTTGACTTTGGACATAGGTTTTTATGTCATGGAACCACGGTTGCCCATCGCTTTCATCCTCCATATTTAGGCAGTGAGCTGAGGTGTCCCGGGTCTTGATTTGCACTGGTAGCGCGTTAATTCCACAGTCTAGCTTGATCATTACGACAAGGGTAGCCAATGCGTCAGCAAATTGATTTTTGTCCCGAGTCAGTTGTGTGAAGTTTATCTCCTCAAACTTTGACATCAATTCCATTAGGTACCTTTGGTATGGTATCAGTTTAGGATCTTTGGTTTGCCATTCTCCCTTTACCCAATAAATTACGAGGGCTGAATCTCCAAACACATCAACATATTTGACACCTAATTCTAAGGCAGCTTGTAGGCCATTGACACAACCCTCATATTCTGCCACATTATTTGTGCAGTCAAAAGTGAGCTTGATTGCCATTGGACACTGTTTTCCTTCAAGCGATGTTATCACAGCCCTTAATCCATTGCTGTGTACATTAGCAGCCCCATCAAAATACATTGTCCACTTGACCTCCTTTAGTTCATCTTCTTCCATTGTTAGGATATATTCATCCGGGAATTGGAAATCTAGCAGTTGGTATTCATCCAAAGGACTAGCTGCTAAATGCTCGACTATAATGCTCCCTTTGACTGATTTGCTGGTCATATACTTTATGTTATATTCTGAGAGTATCACCTGCCATTTTGAGACTCTTCCTGATATATGAGGACTTTCAAAAATGTATTTGATTGGATCCATCCTGGAGATCAGCCATGTGTCATGATATAGCATGTACTGCCTCAGTCTTTTTGTGGTCCACACGAGGCCACAACAGGTCTTCTCAATTAATGGATACCATGATTCACATTCATTAAACTTTTTGCTTAGATAATAAATCACTTGCTCCTTTTTCCCTGACTCATCATGTTGTCATAACATAGCACCCATGGACCCCAATCGGATCATCAGATAAAGGATGAGGGGCCGCCCTGGCGTAGATGGTACCAAGACAGGGGGATTCAAGAGATATTCTTTTATCCTATCAAACGCCCGCTAATAAGTCTCGTCCCATTCTCCTGGTTGATTCTTGTGCAATAATTTGAATATCGATTCGCAAGTGGCAGTTAGGTTTGCAATGAACCTATAATTCAAACGTCCCAAGAAACTTCTAACTTCTGTTTCCGTACTTGGTGGTGGCATGTCACGAATGGCCTTAATTTTATTGGGGTCCACTTCTATTCCCTGCTTACTGACAATGAACCCCAAAAGTTTCCCCGATGTGGCCCCAAATACGCACTTACTAGGATTCAAATGAAGTTTGTACTTCTGCAGTCTTTCATAGAGCTTTCGCAACACAGCCACATGACTTTCCCCATTAACTGATTTAGCGACCATGTCATCCACATATACCTCTATTTCTTTATGCATCAAGTCATGAAACAGGATTACCATCGCGCGTTGATATGTGGCTCTGGCATTTTTAAGCCCAAAAGGCATTACCTTGTAGCAGAAGGTTCCCCATTGAGTGATGAAAGTGGTTTTCTCTTTATTATCGGGGTGCATGAGAATTTGATTGTAGCCAGAATATCCATCCATGAAGGAATATCTGAAGCTTTTTGCTGTATTGTCAACTAGAACATCAATGTGAGGTTAAGGAAAGTCATCTTTTGGGCTAGCCTGGTTTAAGTCTCTATAATCGACGCACATTCTCACTCGCCCATCTTTCTTTGGTACGGGGACTATGTTGACGACCCATTGAGGGTATTTAGCAACTTCTAGAAAACCAGCCTCCCATTGCTTCATTACTTCCGTCTTGATTTTGAGAGTCATTTCTAGACTCATCCTTCTTAATTTTTGTTTCTTAGGCGCCACATTAGGGTACAAAGGTATTTTGTGGGCAGCAATTTCAGGATCTATTCCCGGCATATCCTGGTACGACCACACAAACACATCTATATATTCCTTAAACAAATTGATCATTTCTTCCCTTTCTGGATTATCCACTAGTTTTAACTCCTTTTTGTCATTATCGGTCCCCATATTAATTACTTCGGTGATTTCTTTATGCGGAATGATTCCCTTTTCCGAAGCTTCTATTTTTTTAGTGAAGGTTTGAGATAACTCATCATTATTACCAGTTCCTAAATCATTTGTATCCGAAACAACATGTGGCTGATTCAAATAGTGCCTGGGTGCTTCTGCTTTAGACAAGAGTTCTAAGGATTCAAACTCCCTGGAAAGTGGGTAGACAAGGCAAGAATAAACACAAAAAAGACAGGATATAAACAAGATTTTGGCAAAAAGATTGAAATTGCTGTATCAATTCGATATTCAAAATAAAATCCAAATTGTTAGCTATTACAAAACTCTTGAAAATGATATTCAAAATATTACTCTAATGACATCACCTCCAACAACATTTCAGATTCCCAATTGTTAAGTGCTTCTCCTAGTTCGTCCAGCCGAATTCACATGGCTTTTGTGTGATCTCTTTCTTCTTTGCTCACCATTGCAACTGGTTCGCTTGGGTGTATTATCTCAGCAGCAACAGGAAAAGTTTCCCGTATGTGGGGTATTTCCATTTTTCCTCTCAGCTTACACTCTTTCCATCGCGTTCCATGAGTCTCCATAGACATCTCATATCATAACCCTTGCCGTCTCAGATTTTCTGGCAACTCAACCGATTCTCCTATGCCTTGCAGATTAGCACCCAATCCTTTTCCTTCTTAATACCCATTATTCATCATGATCTTGGCCACTACTTGGTTGACATCCTTAGTAGATTCCCCAACTCCTAATGGGTTTTGGCTGGCACCTTTTGTAGATTCCAGCCTCTAACATCTCCAAACTCTGGTAGGAGCTGTCCATAACCTGTCTGGCATTCTCAATGTAGGGCACCATGCTCGATTTGCTAATGATCATCTCTTATTCACCTTTTACTGTGATGAGTTTCCCTTCATTAATGTACTGGATCCTTTGATGCACGGTTGATGGGACTGCACCAGCCGCATGTATCCAAGGTCTTCTTAGGAGCATTGTATATGTCGCGTCGATGTCCATAACTTGAAACTCGACTGTAAATTAAGTTTGGACCAATTTCCACAGGGAGCTCAATCTTTCCAATTACTTCTCTCTTTGTCCCGTCGAAGGCCCTCACCACCATGTTATTATACTTAACACATGACTTTTCGACTAGTAACTGCCCTAAAATGGATAAGGGTAGAACATTTAGAGCCGACCCTCAGTCATTGAGTACTTTAGCAATCACATACCCATAGCACTTCAAAGTAATGTGGAGGGCTTTGGGTTTTCCGGCCAACGCGGGGTGTATCTCGTCCTTAGAAAAAGTGGTCAGAGTGGAGTTTTTCACTGCATTTATCATGTTCACCACCTTTTCCGGGGTAATGTCAGGACGCACATAGGCTTCATCTAACATGCTTTGTAAGGCCTTTCGGTGGGCCTCTGAGTTCATTATAAGGGTCAAGATTGAAATTCGGGCTGATGTTTTTCGTAGTTGATCAACCACATCGTACTCGGTTTGCTTCATAATTTTCAAGAACTCCTCTATTTCCTCTCGTTCTCCTTTCCTAGGGATCTCCCTTAGGTTTGAACTTTCACCTACTTCCCAATTTGGGTTTGGAGTTCCTTCTACATACTTGGAGTACACTTGACCGCTACGGGTAATTCCTCCTATGATTTCTGCATGCACTCCTTCTGTGACCATCCTTTCTCCTGATGTGGGCATTCTATCTTTAGACCATAATTTCATGGTACAGCATGATTGCTCTGATACGGAAATGGAGCCGGCACATGGATGATAGCGGTCATTATTAACCACTAGGAAAGAGCTCCTGGGTTTCGTGGGGCCAGACAATCCCTTGGTCTTGGTACCATCCTCCTCTGTGACACACATGTTCGGGTTCTTGAATCTTTTCGATGGTCAGAACTCCCAATGTCATCATTCTCTGTGCTAACTCCTTAAATTGCCCAGTCTTCAATGTCGTGCCCCACTTCTTCTTCATGGAACTCAGTATTTGTTCTGTAGCCTTCTAGGTATGTTCTGCTCTTTATCCTGAGTGAAAATATAGTTAGTTTCTTCAAGCTTTCATATAATCGTCGCATGCTGCATGATACATCTTTCAAGTTTTCCGAGCTGGGCTCTTCTATTTCTATCATAAACACTTGTTTCCCTTTATCATGATTTGGCAAGGGGTTGGGGTTATCTCCTGCCTTTATGCCAATATGATTATGTCTAATAACGCCAAAACATGCCTCCTAAAGGCATCACACCTGTCAATATTGTGTCCAGTAGCTCCCATGTGTTACTCACAAGTAGCGTTGGATTCATACCATCCAGGGAATGGTGGCTGAAGTGGCTTAATAGGCCTAGGGCCCATAAGCTTTTTTGCCACCAAGTCATGAAACAGCTCAGATCGACTGACATTGAAGTTAGGTAATGACCTATCATCGGGAGGCTGTTGAGTAGGCCTAAATCCTCTACTTTGGACCATTATTGGTTGTGGTCCAAGATGGGATTGTGGAAGTGTTGGGTAACTCATATGGCTGCTCATAGCTGGGCCTTGCGGCTGGTAGGCCATGGCTGAGCTCTGGCCATGAAACGGTGCCTAGGGATATTGATTACGCATGGGACGAGGGTGCTGGTATGCAGCGTGGACATTATGGACATCCCCTTCCTTCTTTAGATTGCTTGTAGGCCTTTTGGTTTCTGTGGATGTATTTTCAAACAATGCATTGCGCACATCAGCGTCTATTCTTTCCCCAACCTGGATAAGGTCAGCAAACTCATTCACATGGATCCCCAACATGATTTTACGAGACGGGTCTCCCAAGGTACGAATGAAATAGGAACACAATTCTGAGTCCATGAGTGGTGGCTGAACCTCAGCTGCTGTGGCTCTCCACCTTTGGGCGTATCCCTTAAAGGTCTCCATTCCTTTCTTTTTCAATCCCTTTAAGTGCTCTCGTGTGGGAGCTGTATCCAGGTTGAACGTGTACTGCCTCATAAACACATAAGTAAGATCTCTCCACCTCTTTAGTTTTGAGTGATCTAGTTTCATGAACCAATGTAATGCTGCGCCAGTCAGGCTCTCATGGAAGAAGTTTTTAAGGAACCTTTCATCCCTAGACCATATCGACATTTTGGTGCAGTATGACTTTAGATGATAGTGTGGATCTTCACTACAATCGTACTTAGTGAACTCAGGTACCTTAAATTTTTTAGGAATTGGTACTTCCGGGGCTAATCATAACTCCTCCAATTCCACAAACTTCTAATTAGTCGGCCCCTGTAAAGCTCGCAACCTGTCCTTCACCTATGCTATATCTTCTTCCCAGTCTTTCTTTTCATTATCCTCTTTCACCTCAAGGCAGGTATTAGCGGCGGGCTGGGTAGGACCGGTGAATGCAACAGCCAGTTCTCCTCCTAGGAGATTACAAGTGAAAGCGCCCTCCTGATTCAATTCCTGACACTCTTGTCCTTCCATTCCTAAAGTCGGGGGATTTTGTGGTCGACTTACCATCGTACGCCTCTGTGTCGGTTCTGACACTCCTGTGGCTGGAGGACTACCCGAAGTTACTCCCAGTATCTCAATACTTGAATTAGGGACCCCATGATCCGCATTCATGGCGTTAGTGGCATTTGGCGAAATATTGTTTGCAGCCACCCTTGAGTTCATATTCTGCAACAACTTCATCATTTCTAGTATTTGAGCCTGCATGGTCCCCATTTGATCTTTCAATGATCCAACTTTGGCTTCTAACCGTTGCTCAGACTCTGATTGATTATTTTCGGCAGACATAGCTCTGACACGCGCTCGAGTCAGATATGTTCGGCTTGACGACTGAGCTTGGTTAGACGGATTCTTTCCCCTTCGTGCAATGTTGGCTTCTTACCTACATTTTGAAAAAAAGAAATGACAGACCTTAATAATAAAGCAGTCACTTCGGTTTTTATATTATGTTTTTATTTTATTTTATTTTTATTTGTTAATACGTTGACTTGGCATAAAGGGCATAGGAATCTTGGACCCTTGAATCCTTGAGGGTACATATTGCATCACTCAATGAATCAAAGTTAACGGCTAACGCAAGGGATGTTTAATGTCCACATGCGCAGGTCTATTTTGCACCACACAACCTATTCATTCTTCACATAATTTCTGACATCCCACAGATGAGTAATGAACATATCTGATAACCCAAAGAAGAAGTCATGCATTTTACTAAGAACAAAATGTTTGATTACATTGGTTATACATCAAAAAGTAACCCAGCATACGAATTCATATTACCAAATATGGAAGTCATCTCCCTTTCTCATTCATCTAAGATTTCATCAACATCTTCAGATCCTCCATAAGGTTATGACACAAGGTGAGAAATTCAGTTATAGCTATAGGAGTCTTTGCGGGGATGGTGTGCCCTTCATCTTGTCTATACGCATACGTGAATTCAGGAATGGTATCATTGGCAAATAGAATTATCCTTCTGAAGCGCTTTAGCCACATTTCCTTCTCAATCACTTGCTTTTTATGGCGAGTTTCCCACAACCGAGCCTTTTCAGCCTGATGGTTGAGCTATTCAATTAAGTTTTGTATTGCTATCGCATTATCACTCTTGACTCCAACCGTTCAGCGAGGACTTCAATTTCTCGTTGGAGGTCATTAGGAGACTTAAGTTCCTCCACCTCCCTTATCATGGCATCCTTTTCTTTAACAACTTTTAACAATCGAATTTGATAATTGAGGGCCTTCTTGTTGCTTTCTTCAGCTTGTCTTTGAACCCTTCATACTGTGTCTTTTAATTTATTATTTTCCTCCTTCAATCTCTTCAGCTCGATATTCATTTCTGACTCTTTTCTTCTTTTTGCTCTCTCGTCTTCTTATGACTTAGCTAAGCTTTACAAATGCCTCTTACTTAATTCCTCTAAACTTTGCAGCTCAGCCTTTTTACCCTCTAATTGGTTGGCTAGACACTCATTAACCTCCTGTAGGTTGTTACTCAACAAGGGATTGCGAGGCCCCAGGGGTGGATGGGTCCCACCAGTCCTCTCCTTGAGCCAAGGCTGATATCCTTTTGTAGTTGCCACGGCGCGTTTTACTAGCTCGAACCTCCCTTTACACACCACATGATTCCATCCATCTCTTATCTTATGGGTCATTTCTACCTTCAACGGATTACTGTAATAGAAATTGACTCTTTTCACAGCCTCTTCAGTCAGAATGTCCTGTTCGTATGCAAATTGGCAATGTGCGACCGCAGGGTTATAGTTAATGCATCCTCGGGCACCCATAAGAGGAACGTTAGAGAAATTCCCGCAGCAGTAAATGATATCCTCACTTTCCCACCAAGAGAGTTTCCACCAAATGGTGGTATCTCCAAGCTCTTCTATCTTTTTAATCCACTTATCACGGTTCATTCTTACTTGTAGTGGTATTGACCCTTCACGGCATGAATAATCTTAGATCGGGTGATGGATGACGTCAAATCTCGTACTGAGTTGGTATTCCCTGACATATACATGATTAACCCACCATATGTTCAACAACGACAAACAACATTTCAATTTTCCTTTCTTCTGTGTATGGCAGAAACTCAATGTTAGAAATGTTTCTGCTAGAAGCGCTGGCATTGGGTTCACCTGGTGATTTTCTACCATCCATAGGATACTTACCGCTGCCAAATTAACCACCCCCACTGCCGATGGGAATAATACTAACCCATATACCGCTAAGACGAGGACTCTTCTGAAGACAACTCAATTCCCTTTCTCAGCTAATGCCTCTAACCTTTTCTCTAAATATTTCCTAGGTAAACCTTCTGTTACCCCAGAGCGGCATAACTGTACTTGTGTAGGTTCCTCCCCCAGAATTTGAGCCACTACGTGCTTGGAAGGGAGATATCCAGGGTATAAATAGACAGGAGTGTCTTTGTTAACAGGCATTTTCATCAAGCCTCCGTATTCCTCTAACGTGGGTACAAGCTAGAACGTTGGAAATGTGAAGCATCTCAATGAATCGTCCCAATGTTAGGCTAGGACTACAAGTGTCTCAGGCTGGATAGGGAATGATAATAAATCTAAGATGTCTCCATAATCCTTTTGAAAATGGCGGAGCTGCTCCCCTCTGAGTTTCCCACTCATAGTAATTAAGCTTTCAACTTATTCAACTTCTACCTTCACTTTATGCCAATCAATAGAAATGACAACTCAAGCTGTAACAAGTCCATTGGTTAGAAATAAAATGGAATGGGCACGTAAATTTTTTTAATCAATAGATTATTTAGCACTTTATTCACTATTAATCACCAGGCGCCTTATTGATTCATTGTGAGTAATGGATAAAAACTTTCAACCCAAGGAAAAGTAGGTCTTCACATGGGTGAGGCTCAGATAAGTGAACCAGATAATCCATTGATATATCATTTTTGCCAAAGTTATTGATTTTTAAAGGTTCCCAGCTTCATTAATGCATCATCAGGCCAAACTTCCACATAGCATATTTTCAACCTTAGCTCATTTCTTAGGTTAATAATGCATCCAATGGAGATATTCCAATAGTTAAAACTAGCTAAAAACCAAATTTATTTTAAAAACATGTAATTATGCCATGAATGCTATAATAACATACAAAATGAGAGTGCAATATGCTCCCTTGGTGTCCTAACTGGGTCCTCCCTAAATGAGGAAAAGTTACCCTAAAAGATGACAGGTTCTAGGAAGGTTATCTATTGAGTTTGGTCAACTAATGTGCATAGTTCTAAGGATAGGTCTAATACCTTATAGAATTGCTGGTTCCCAGATTGCCCCCACTCATAAGAGTAAGGATCTCGCAACATGAATTGGACTAAAAGAGGACAGAATCCCACTCCAGTCAAATTCACATTACGAGATACAACTTGAGCAAGGTCTTCACAATAACCTCTGGAAATGAGAAGCTCCACAGGGAAACTAATATAAACCTCTACTAACCTAAAGTGAGCAAGGACCCAGGTATAGAGCCCAAAAGGTGTGTGAGGTACAACGTGAATGTGCTAAGTGTGTGAAGGGAGCATACAAACCTCTGAACATGTAGTTTACCCAACCCTCATCAATCAAACAGATAAACTGCAAGAGAAACCGAGAACTAACAATACAGATAGGAGTCATCTACCTTAAGGTTTTGTTCCGCATGTTATCTATCCTAGCACATGTATTACAAATAAACTAACAAAATTATATGGTAAAAGAGGAATTTTAAGCATGTTATATGACTAAAAAAAAGAAGATATATACCTATACATATAGCAAAAATAAATGGCAAATACATAAGAACATGCAAGCATAACATGTAATCAAAAGAAATAAATAAACAAGAAAACAACGAAGAAGAATAAAAAGCCAAAACATGACAAGGGTAATCAAGATAACAGAAAGCCATATTACTTTAGCTAACTAATTAAACAGGCTTGACTCTCGAACAGTCCCCAATGGAGTCGTCAAACTGTCGTAACCGACCTTCTGGTAGAATAAAATAAAAAGTATTTAAATTGATTCCCAAAAACGAATCTTGAAAATCAATTTATTTGGAGTCGCCACCAAAATTTTTAACGGAAAATTTTGGGAAACCAATTTTAAATAAAAATGAAATGGCAATATGGTCTGCGAAATCAGAGATGAGTTCAAGAGTCTATTTGAGTGTGGGAAAAGTGTTAGGCACCCCATAACACCTATCTATATGGACGGTTACCTTAAACCAATTAGCTAAAATAGAATATAGCTTTTAAATTCATCTCAATTACCCTTTTATCGCCATGCGTGCCCGTTAAACAAATGAGACAAAACAACAAGAATAAAAGCAAACAGATAGATATTTACAAAGGGAGGTCTTAACCTAGGATGAAAACCTAGGGCCTACGTACCCTACAATAAGGATCAAAGTCCACGTAATTCGACCAAAAAGGCATGTTCATTCAGTGATGACTTGTACGTTTTGTAATGAGAATAAGAAGGTTCAAAAATAGATTTTTGTAAACGAGACAGAATTGGGATTTAGTTTAATTCACAACAACCTGATTAATCTAGCACTCCCAACCTCTTCATGTTTTTAATTTTGTTTGATTTTGGAATCTTAATCTTTATTTTGAAATTTAAACTAAATGATTGTAAAGAATGAATTTAATCATTTTGTGAAAAAAGAAAATTAATTAAGATATTTACTTTTGCATTATTATCATTATTGTTATCATTATTTTAAAATGAGTATGTACTATTTTCAGGGATCTAAGGAGACTCAAATCTCACACGACCCTAAACATTCGAGGAGAACAATATTCTCACACGATAGTTTCACAAACAATGGAAAATATTTAATTAAAGTAAACACTTAATTATTATTACCCCCCATTTTTCCTTTTAAAAATGTGTACTAATTTTAGGGATATAAGGAGATTAAAATCTCACATGATCTTAATCATCCAAGGAGAACAATATTCTCACTCAGTAAGTTTCGTAAATTAGAGTAAATATTTAATTATTATTATTATTTTTAAACAAATGTATACTAAATATATATTAAATATTTATTTATTTAATGTCATATTTATTATGTAATAATATCGGTCAATACATATTTTATTTATTTTTCTTAGTATATTTATATTTTTAACTAATATTTAATCTATATTTTATATATTAATGTACAATTTCTAAATATATTTTTATATATTATATTTATTAACTTTAGGACAGTTCCTGTTGACCGTCGTGATGAAAAGTTATATATATATATATATTTTTCATGCAAATTAGTAAAATACATATATTTAATAAAATTTGTATTAATATAATATATATTTAACAAATTAATAATCATCAATATTTAGTAGATTTAATATTTTGGTATATTATAAATTAAAAAAAATATATAATTAACATAATAATAATATGTATAATAAGAGAGAAGTTCCATATTTGTCCTCCATCTCTAAACTTTGTAGCAATTTGGTCCCCCGCAATGCATTGTGATAAATTAGTCCCTCAAAACTCTTTTTTCATGGAAAATTTGTCCTTCATTACTACAATAGGAAGGATTGATTTTATATAGATTTAAATTTGTAAGGGATTAATTTGTCACAACTAAATTTGAAAGGTATCACAAAGTGTAAAAGTGAGGGTTCATTTGCGTACTTTGGTCTTTAAAATAAAAATATATATTGTAATAATGTGTATAATAATGACACATATTTAAAAAATTATATGTTTTTTTATATTTAATTATTTGTAAATATATTAATTAGATTACATATTAAATTTAATGTCAGTAATATTTAATTAAATATGGTAAATGAACATAAACAAATTAGTATTATAAATTAATGCTAAAAATTAATAATAAATTAATCATTAAATTACTGAGATATTCAATAACGATAACAATAATACTTTGAGAATATTAGTGTACTTTATTTCTTTTGGATATTGAATTTTTATTTTTAAATTCATATATTTGTAATTAAGCAAATATATTAATTAAATACACTTAAGTAATTAAACAATAAATAAATATATTCACTAAATTAGTAACTAAATAAATAAAAATATAAATTAAATACATTAATTGGATATATATATATATATATATATTGTATATAAATTTATCATATGGGAAATATATAATATAATGTAATAAACATATAACATAAATAAATTTATGTAGAAATATAACAATAAATACGTATTAAATATTTATATATTTAATAAAATATTTATTATATAATAATATCAGTCAAAACATATTTTATTTTATTACACATATTTTATACATTAAATTATTTATTAAATTCAATGTTTATGTTGTTTAAATTAACATAATAATTAATTAAATACTGTAAATAAACATAAACAAATTAGTATTATGAATTAATGCTCAAAATTAACAATAAATTAATCATTAAAATTTTTATATATTCAATAACAATAATTAATATTTCACAATAATAATTAGATTATATTAGAGTATTTTATTTCTTATGGACATTGAATTTCTATTTTTATATTCATATGTTTGTAATTAAATAAATATATCATTTAAATATACATTAGTAATTAAATAATAAATAAACACATTCACAAAAGTAGTAACTAAGTAATTAAAAGTATAGATGAAATATTCTAATTGGATATATATTATATATAAATTTGTCACATAAGAAATATATAATATAATGTAATAAACATATAACATAAATAAATATATATAAATATAGCAATATATATATATATATAATATTTATATGTTTAATATCATATTTATTATATAGTAATATCGGTCAATACATATTTTATTTATTTGTTTAAGTATATTTATATATTTTAACTAATATATATATATATATATATTATACTAATAAACTATATCTAAATATATTTTTAAACACTATATTCCTAGACTTAAGGACAGTCCCTGTTGATTGTTGTAATGACAAATTATATATATATATATATATATTTCATGTATATTAGTAAATTATATTATATAATGTGTATTGATATATTATATATTTAAAAAACTATTAATCAGCAATATTTATGAGATTTAATATTTTGGAAAAGTATAAATTAATAACAACTTAAAATAAACATAATAATAATGATACATATAATTAGTGGGATGTACCTAATTGGACCTTTACCTTTTACACTTTGTGACTATTTGGTCCCTCACAATGCACAGTGACAAATTAGTCTTTTAAAAATCTTTTTATATGGGAAATTTGACTCTCAATGCTATTGGAGGGAGAGATTTTGTACACATTTAAATTTAAGAAGGACTAATTTCTTACAGATAAATTGTGGGAGAGTCACAAAATATAAAAGTGATGGTTCAATTGTATACTTTCGTCTATGCAATAACAATGTATATAGTAATAATGTGTATAATAATGATACATAACTAATAAATTAATTATTCATTACTTTAAATGATTAAAATATATATGTAAAGATATAACAATATATATATAGTAAATATATATTTAATATCATATTTATGATATAATAATATCAGTCAATACATATTTTATTTATTTGTTTTAGTATATTTTTATATTTTAATTTTTATTTAATATATTAATATACAATATCTAAATATTTTTTTACATTATATTCTTTGACTTCAAGACAGTCCCTATTGACCATCATTGTTGTAACCAACATTTCAGTGAGAATAATAAAAAAGTGGTTTAAATTGATTCCCAAAATGTATCTTAAAAATCAATTTATTGGTGTCGCCACCAAAATTTTTAATGAAAAACTTTGGAAAACCAATTTAAAATAAAAAGAAAAAAAAGGCAAAATGATATGCGAACATAAAGATAGGTTCAGGAGTTTATTTGAGTGTAGAGAAGGTGTTAGGCACCCCACAACACCCGTCCATAAAGACGGTTACCTTAAACTAGTCAAGTGAAATAGAATATGATCTTAAATTTATTTCAATTACCCTTTTATTGACATGCATGCTTGTTAAATAGAGCAGGCAAAAAAAAAAAAAAACAATAATGAAAGTAAACAAGCAGATATTTACAAAGGGCAGAGTTGACCTAAGATGAAAGTTTAAGGCCTACGTACCTTGTGATAGGGATCAAAGTCCACGTAGTTCAACTATAATGGCAGGTCTGTTGATTGATGATTTGTAATTTTTGGGATAAGAACAGGAGAGTTCAAATTAAATAGATTTTCATAAATATAATGGGATTGGAATTTAATTTGTGTTTTAATTTACAACCTGATTAATCTAGCTCTGTTGATCTCTTCATTCTTCCTCTTTTTAATTTTTGTTTATTATTTGGAATTTTAATATTTGTTTTTGAAATTTAAATAAAATGATAATGGACAAAGATTTTAGGATTTTTGCGGGTTTATATTGTTTGGAATTATAATGCAGGAAATATTTTTGAATTTATTTATTTTGTAAATTTTCAAAATTGGAATTTATTGTTAAAATTGGAATGGAATTATAATGAAAAGACATTTTTTTTGGGATTTTTGAATTTATATATTTTTTAGATTTTTGGATTTTTTCTAATTTTGAAAGTGAGATTATGATTAAAATGATTTTAATTTTAATTTTTTTCTTTGATATATATATATATATATATGTTTTAATTAGAATTTATTTTAAACTTTAAACTATAATGAAAAAATATTTCTATGGTTTCTGGATTTATGAATTTCGTATATATTTTTTTGTGAAATTAGGATTCACTCAGTAAGACTATCATAAAAAAATATTTTGGAACTTTTGCATTTTATGATTTCTGTATTTATTGTTATTTTAATACTAGAAAAAAAATTATTCTGAGGATTCTTGATTATACAAACATGTAAGTTAAACCTCCTTACTTCAAAATTAGTTCATCTCGGTATTTTAAATATTAATTTTTGAAACTTGAAAAGATTTAAGGTCTCACACGACCTCTATTAGTTAACTTTTGAGTGTCTGAGGAGATAAACAATCTCACTCAGAAACCCGAAATATGGAAAAAAAATATTTGGAAATTTTTGAGTTTTTACTTTTACATAGTTTTAAGAGTTTTGAAATTAGAATTCTTTTAGTCTCATTTTTAACAAGATCAATTCCTCAAAGCTTATGGAGACCCAAGTCCCACATAGAATTTTTTAATTAATTAAATTTTATAACACACCAACTTAATCTTTTGTAAATAATAGAAAATACTTAATTAAGGTATTTATTTTTGCATTATTATTATTATTATTTTAAAACAAGCATGTACTAAATTTCAAGGTTTATGGAGATTAAAATCTCACATGACTCTAAGTACTCGAAGAAAATAATATTCTCACACAAGGATTTTCTTAGAACCTTACTTGTAATGCCAAAATTAGTCTTACATTGACATAAAAAGAAGATAAATTAATAATAATAATAATTAAAAAAATTAGAATAGCTGAAAACCAAAAACTGGTTACATGCATGGATATAACTCACCTGGCTTCTTCCCTTAGCTTCTCAGTTTGCCTCTCCTTATCCTCGGTTCTACTTCGCTGCTTGGTGGCCCTCTGTCAACTCTCTCTCTTCCCTCAGCTACTCCTCTCTTGGCTCGCCTCTCTCTCTTCCTCCCCGACACTCAAACTCTCTGCTCTTCTTCTTCTCTTCTCCTTCCTCTTCCCTTCTTCTCTTTCTCCTCGGCTTAGCCTTTTTGAAGCTTGCCGCGGCACTCTCCTCTCCTCTCTTCCTCCTTAGAACTCTCCTTCCCATCAATGTCTCGTCCTCTTTCTCTGTTCAGCTCTGTTTTCTGAGCATCAAAACAGAGTATTCCCTTCTCCTCTTCTTTCTTTCTCTTCCTCTTCTCTTCTCAACCTTCTCGTTTCTTCTCGGTACCCTGCCTTTGTCAGTTTTTCTGCACTACTCCTCTGTCTTCTCGGTCTTCTTCCTCCTTCGACTTTTTCTCCTTGGTCAGTGCCTTTCTCTCAGTCCGTGGCTTCTCCCTTCTCTTTTTGGTTCAGTTTGTGTCTCCAACTCCAACTCCTTCTTCTTGGTTTGTGGTTCCAGCTTTTTCTCTTCTTGGTTCACATCTCCAGCCCTCTCTCCACTTCTTCTCTCCTTGGTTCACTCCTCTCGGCTTGCCTCTCCTTCTTTGTGGTCCTTTGCTCTTTTTCTTTCAGCCTTCCTCTTCATAGAATGCTCTCCTTTTTTTCTTCACTCAGCCTGCCCCTCTTCAACTCCAGCCACGGTTTCTCTTCCTTCCTCACCTTTTCAATAGCACATCCCTCCTTACATGCTGTGTCTCCCATGCCTTTTATACAATCTGCCTCCTTGTGTCCTTTTTGTCTCATGTGAGTATGTGTAAGAGTGGTATGTGAGAGTGTGTGAATATGTGTCTGTGAGTGTGTGTAAGAGTGTGAGTGAGAGAGAACTTGCATTTTTATTTTGATTTTAATTAGGTGACCTTTCTTTCCTTCTTGGATTTAGATTAATTCAAAATTTTTGACTTTTTACTTTTCTTTTTGCAAGATAATTAACATGTCTTTACATTAAACACTTATTTTGAATTTTCCTCTTTTATCCTTTGTAGTGTTAAAACTATTTTGACATTTTGTTTTGGTATTTGGTTTATCCCATTTATTATTTATTATTTTGCTTTTTTCATTTTTGTTTTAATTTTGTATTTTGTTTTTCTTATTATTATTAGTATTATCATTTTTATGTTTTATTATTTAGTCTCCATATTTTATTTAATTTTATTTTGTGACTGCTATTTTGCATTTATTTAATTATAAGAGTAACCAATTGATTCATTAGGTAATTATTAATTTTTATTTTTGAGGTAGGATGTTCACAGTTATCTCTCTTTGCTTGTCTCTTTAGTTATGGGAGTGGATATGGTGGAGAAATGACCTAACTTAAGAGCAAGCAAAGACATGAGCATACCATTCCTCATGTTGAGGGAAAATAGGTGTAAATCTGTGCCTAGATAGGACAGTGAATTGCCTAAACATGATGTAGGAATTTTACAGAAATGCAAATTGCCCTGTCATGATGCAAGGCTTTTAACAAAAATGTAAATTGCCCTGGACACAATGCAGGACTTTTGACAGAAATGTAAATTGCCTAGACACGATGCAGGACTTTTAACAGAAATATAAATTGCACTGGACACGATGCAGGACTCTGACAAAAATGTAAATTACCCTAGACACGATGCAAGACTTTTGACATAAATGTAAATTGCCTTAGACATGATGCCGGACTTTGACAGAAATGTAAACTGTTCAGACACGATGTAGGACTTTTAACAGAAATGCAAATTGCCTGGATACGATGCAGGACTTTGGCAGAAAGATAAATTGTCTGGACACAAAGCAGGACTTTTTGACAGAAATGTAAATTGTCTGAACACGATGCAATACTTTGGCAGAAATGTAAATTGCCCTAGACATGATGTAGGACTTTTGTGACCACCTTATCCCTAATTACTTAATTATTTAATTAATTGATACACCAATTAATTAATAATTAAGTAAATAGAAAAAATTAAAAATAACAAAGCTTCAAGTGACATTCTCAATTGGAGACAATTTGAAATTAAAAATAAATAATTGAAGACAATTAAATAAACTCAAAACTCAAAAATAAAATTAGTTAATTAAAATAATTATAATAAAATAAAGCAAAATTATAAAAAATAAATATATATAAGAAAATAAAAATTAAAAATTAAAAACTCAAAAAAATATTAATTAATAATAATAATAATAATAGTAATAAAAATTTAAAAAAATAATAAAGCTGTAATTTAACACAAAATGAAAAAAAGGAGGACAACAGCGTACTTTCATGTGAAAAGTTGCAGGAAAAAGTTGAAAAAAGAAAAAGCACTGCCAGGCAGAGCTATTGAGGCAGCATTCAGAGGAAAGAAACAAGAAGAGTGACGTAAGAGCAGAGACAGGAGAGGTTTTCTGGTTTTCGAGTTATAGTGAGGAAATAATAGAACAGAAAATTATAGAAGATAGCTAGAAGAGAAGAGTGAGTCGGGAGAGAAGCAATAGGAGAGGGATGCCATGCTGGTAGAAAGAGAAAAAGTGAGGATAGAGACTAGTGAAAGAGTGAGACCGAGAGATGATGGAGAAGCAGAAGCAATGAGGAAAAAAAACGAACAAAGAGAAAGAAGAAGGCGACTTTGTACGTGGCTGAATAGAAAGGAGAAGAGAAGAGAAGGAGAAGGTGATGCTCTTTGGGGAAGAGAGGGCTGCACCGTACAGGATGATTTGCAGCATTGAAAACAGGGTAAACAGAGTTTAACCAGGAGGCCACGGGGATTTAACTACACCAACATGTTCAATGCTCAGATGGACGTGGTGTTCTCAGTGATGAGGAAGGTGGGATACAATGACATAGAGATCGGGGTGGCTGAAACGGGTTGGCTGTCGGCGGGTGACCCGAACCTACCGGCTGCCACTGTGGACAACACGGTGTCGTATAATGGGAATCTGATAAAGAACTCAAGGAAAAGAAGAAGATAGCTCAGAGGAGAGTGTTAACGGTGATGAAAAGACGAGGATGATGATGTTGGCGGTGGTTCAGTGAGAATGCTTCCGCTGAATCCATCATCATTGTCGTCGTCTTCTATATCGAACCATCGGAAGAGCTTTCCTCTGGAAAAAGATTTAAGAGCAGCTCCAATGTGGAAGGCCGCTGACGAGATGATTGGGTTGTCGGTTCCGAGGAAGGCACGGTCAGCGTCCACGAAGAGGTTGCATGAATGTTGGGCTTCAAATGGTGGAATAATGGGAGAGCAGTTTCACCGGCAAGCTTCGACTTCTCCGGTGAGAACAGCGCAGTACCATTGGGAATGGGGCCTTCGCCGAAGTGTTGTACGGTATGATGAGACAGCCTCAAGGGATTCCCAAGCAAGAAGCGTTAGCGAATGACTTATTGAAGTTCGATTCCAGAGATGGCAAGTCCTGGGTATCTTCACCGGTCTCGAACTTGCAATACGCACCGCCACTGTCATCATCACTTCCACCCCAAAGTTCCAGTACTACCTTATCTGCTGTTGCCGCACCCAAGAGGAAAAGACGGTGTCATGTCAAGTATGAGAACTCAAACCAGCCTCCCTCTGGATCATCTTTTCCTCTAGCACAACCGCACCCATTCCATAAAAATCCCATTTCAGAAAGTTCCATAGTTGACGCTAATTTCTGACTCCCGTTAAACTGGGCAATGTCGTTTGTTTTGCCCTACCACTGGCTAATGCACCCTGCCTTGAGTTCTCTCCTAAAATCCATTTTCTTACACTTGTCTGGTTCTCTCCACCTAGTTTTGTTAGTAGTGTTTTTCGTCTCAGGGGTGTGCTCGCAGTGGGTGCTAGAGATGGTTCCAAAGAGAAATTCAGGAGCTCACTGTAAAGGAGGACTCTAATTTGTTCTTTGGGTGCTTCTGCTTTTAATCTTGTCATGTGTCTAGTGCATTACTTTTATTGGTATGGAAATGGTTGGTCAGATGAAAAGTTCGTGACCCTATGGATTTAGCACTTAAGACAGTTGCTTGGGATGTCATTTGTGCGTACTTGCGGACAGGATTCTTCAATTCAGGTGAAAGGAGATTTCCATTCTTCTTCAGAGCTTGGTGTGCCTTCTACCTCCTTATCTCGCGTTATGGTTTATTCTGGCCATTATTCCCAATGAAAAACACGTTTCGTTACCCATACAATACTTGATTTCTGATGGTGTCTCCTTTCTTTTGGGTTTATTCTTTTGTTACGTGGGGTTTGTTTCCATATTTCGATGCTTATTTATTTATTTATTTTACTTTATTTTATTTCTTATTTCTTTTATTATTTACTTTATTTTCATTTTATTTTATTATGAATTTCATCATATTTTTTATATATACATATGTATATATATACATGCACCAAAGAGACATTGTCATATATGAAAGGTAATTACATGGATTTCTTGAGGGATGTGCATGGCAAGACGTGAGGGAGTGTTTCTTATTTTCATCTTTTTTGACGTTTTTATTTTTATTTAGTTTATTCATTTATTTATTTAGTTGTGTATTTCTTTATTTATTCTATTTTATCTTATATTATTGTTTAGTATGTTCTTTCCACCACTAGCATCATTATTATTATCTTTATAATGATCCTGTTCCAATTTTCAACAGTAGCACGTGAGAATACTAGTCTTTTTAGACACTTGGACAAAGGCCGCATGAGACCTTAAATCTCCTCAGGCTCTTGTTAATAAATTAGTAGAGGTCGCGTGGAATTTTTAGTCTCCTCAAACCTTAAATTTAATGCTCATTGTCAAAAATGCAAAAATAAAATAAATTCCAAAAATATATATTTAAGAAAAAAAGGGTTTATTTTCCCTGCTATTTATAATTAAAATCCTAAGAAGTTCTTTCTTCATTATGATCTCATTTTCAAAATTAAAACAAAAATCTAAAAATCCAAGAAAACATATAACTTCAAAAATCTAAAAAATGGTTTTATTTTTGTCCTAATTTCAAGATAAATTCCAATTTTGAAAATCCAAAAAAATAAATAAATTCAAAAATTCAAAAAATATTCCTTTCATTATAATTACATTTCAATTCCAAAAAATATATACTCCCAAAAATCCTAAAAATCTTATTTCATAATCATTTCATTTAAATTTCAAAATAAAGATAAAAATTCCAAAAAAAAAATTAAAAGAGAGATAAATGAAGAAATCAAGAGAGCTAGATTAATCAAATTGTTGTAAATTAAAACATACAAACCAAATTCCAATCTTGTTTTGTTTACATAAATTTATTTAATTTGAACTCTTCTATTCTCACCATAAAATCTACAAATCACCAACCAACAAATACGTTATTTTAGTCAAACTACGTGAAGTTTGATCCCCATCACGGGATACGTAGGCCCTAAACTTTCATCCTAGGTTAAGTCTATCATTTGCATTTACCTACATACATCCATGTTAATAAAAAGGAAATTGAGATAAATTTAAGGCTATATTTTATCTTCTCTAACTAGTTTAAGGTAACAGTTCTTATGGATGGGTGTTATGGAGTGCCTAATACCTTTCCCACACTCAAATAGACTCCTGAACCCATCTCTATTTTCGCAGACCATTTTGCCTTATTCTTTTTATTTTAAATGGGTTTTCCAAAGTTTTTCGTTAAAAATTTTAGTAGCGACTCCAATAAATTGATTTTCAAGATTTATTTTGGGAACCAATTTAAACACTTTTTATTATTTTGTCGAAAGGTGATATGCTTCAAGGAAGTTCAGATTGAACAATCCCTGAAACAAGTAAATAAAAGAAGAAAAGATAGAACAACTAGCAATCTCGGATGATAAGTTTGCACGCCACACTCAAGAATACTAGGTTTGATTCGCCACACTCTAGAGTAGAAGAGGGAGAGTGATAAGAATCGGGGATAATTTCGTCACTAAGTTTAAGAAACTTAGATAAGAAATTCACATATAAGAGGCTAAGCCAATTTTCAGAGCATTCAAGGTTGTATTTCTCATTGATAACTTCCATATTTATAGCCAAGAACAACCCTCATGGCATAAGTCCAAGATTTATCTAATTTTCACCTAATTTGGAAAAACATGCATAGAAATTCACCTAACATAGACTTTTCATCTAATGTAGATCACCTAACTTATCTAACTTAGACTTTCAAAGAAATATAGCTCACCTAACTTAGACTTTAACCAATACTTATCACATGCATTCATCACATGCATAATTGACTTTTTATAATTTATTCATTATAACACATGATCAAATTGGCCCACTCAAACTTGGGCTCCTATAGAAATTGGGCTTGGATCCTAAATGGGCTGATTCCATTTTGAATTGTTGGACAACCATGGCCTGAATCTTCTTAGCCATAGAACGTGTAATCGGCCCAGATGGAGCTCCTTGGCCTAAGTTAGCCTCTTGTTCAACTTGAGGCTCATCATTCTCTCCGGGTTCAAAAGGATTTGTCCTCAAATCCAAGTCTTCATTATCATCTAAGTATGGCTTCAAATCTCTTACATTGAATGTGGCAGAAATATTGTAGTTTCCTGGTAAATCAACCTTGTAAGCATTGTCATTTATTTTCTCCAGAATCTTGAATAGACCTTCTGCCCTGGGCATAAGTTTTGACTTCCGTTTGTTGGGAAACCTCTCCTTCCGAAGATGAATCCAAACAAGATCACCTGGCATGAACTGAACTTGCTTCCTTCCCTTGTTTGCTGTGTTTTCATAAGCGGCATTCTTCTTTTCAATCTGTCGCTTCACATTTTCATGTAGAGCTTTCACCATTTCAGCCTTTTTCTTTCCATCAATGCACAATCTGTCACTTAATGGTAGCGGTACTAGATCAAGTGGGGTGATAGGATTAAATCCATAAACCACTTCAAAAGGAGAATATTTAGTAGTACCATGAACACTTCTATTATAGGCAAACTCAACAAACGACAAGCATTCATCCCAACTTTTCATATGCTTACCAACAATAGCTCTAAGTAAGGAAGAAAGTGTTCTATTTACTACCTCAGTTTGCCCATCAGTTTGAGGATGACAAGTTGTGTTGAAAAGTAATCTTGTCCCAAACTTTGTCCACAATGTTTTCCAGAAATAACTCAGAAATTTGGCATCTCGGTCTGAAACAATGCTCTTTGGAATACCATGTAATCTCACAATTTCCTGGAAGAACAAATCTGCTATATGAGAAGCATCATCAGTTTTGTGACAGGGAATAAAATGGGACATCTTTGAAAATCGATCTACCACCACCATAACCAAATCTTTGCCCCTTGGAGTTCTTGGTAACCCAAGCACAAAATCCATACTCAAATCAACCCATGGTTGATCAGGAACTGGTAATGACATATACAAACCTTGTGCAACCTCCTTGCTTTTTGCTTTCTTGCAAATTGCACATCTTCCCACCACTCGATGCACATCTTTGATCATCCTTGGCCAAAAGAAGTGTTCCTTAATCATCTCTAATGTCTTCTTTTCACCAAAGTGTCTTGCCAAACCTCCCGCATGAGCTTCTCTTACCAATAATTCTCTGACAGAGCAATTAGGAATACAAAGTTTGGAACCTTTGAACAAGAATCCCTCATGCTTATAGAAACCGTTAGTAGCACTTTTTTCACATGCCAAATATATAGTAGAAAAATCAGGATCTTCTTCATATTGGCCCTTCATTAACTCGAATCCCATCAACTTAACATTCATTAATGAGATTAAAGCATACCTTCGAGATAAGGCATCTGCAACTATATTCGCTGCTCCCTTTTTATATTTGATGACGTAGGGAAAAGCCTCTAGAAACTCCACCCATTTAGCATGTCGCTTGTTTAACTTGGTTTGGCCCTTCAAATATTTCAATGACTCATGGTCAATATGAATAACAAACTCCTTGGGTAACAAGTAGTGTTCCCAATTTTGTAAAGCTCTGACCAATGCATAGAACTCTTTGTCATAAGTTGAATAGTTCAGGGTTGCCCCATTCAACTTTTCACTGAAATAAGCAACGGGATGCTTCTTTTGCATAAGAACTGCTCCAATTCCAATACCTGATGCATCACACTCAATCTCAAAAGTTTTAGAGAAATCAGGGAGTGCAAGAATTGGTGTTGAACACAACTTCTCTTTAATGATCTCAAAACTTCGTTGGGCCGCTGCACTCCACTTAAAGTCACCGCTCCCTTTGATGCAATTAGTCAAGGGTGCAAGAATAGTACTGAAATTCTGCACAAATCTTCTATAAAAGGATGCTAATCCATAGAAACTTCTCACCTCAGAAATGTTTGTAGGAATAGGCCATTCCTTGATAGCTTTAACTTTCTCCGGATCAAATTCCACTCCATGCCGACTAATCACAAACCCAAGAAAAATAACTCGGTCTTGGCAGAATTGGCACTTTTTGAGATTGCCAATTAATTGTTCTTTTCGCAAGACTTCAAAGACCTTCCTCAGGTGCTCTCCATGCTCTTCCTGATCTTTGCTATAAATCAAAATGTCATCAAAATAAACCACAACGAAATCTCCAATAAAATTTCTTAAGACATGATTCATTAAACGCATGAAGGTGCTTGGGGCATTTGACAAACCAAATGGCATGACCATCCATTCATACAACCCACGCTTTGTCTTGAAAGCTGTCTTCCACTCATCTCCTTCCTTCATTCGAATCTGATGATACCCGCTCTTGAGATCAATCTTCGAAAAGATTGTAGAGCCATGTAGTTCGTCAAGCATGTCATCAAGCCTAGGGATAGGATACCGATACTTCACTGTGATTTTGTTTATGGCCCGACTATCTACGCACATCCTCATAGTTCCATCCTTCTTTGGCACTAACAAAGCTAGTACTGAACAAGGGCTCATTGACTCTCTCACAAAGCCTTTCTCCAGTAACTCATTTACTTGACGTTGTAACTCCTTGGCCTCATCTGGATTACACCGATAGGCCGGTCTATTAGGCAAAGCAGCACCTGGAATGAGATCAATTTGATGCTCAATCCCCCTAATTGGCTGTAATCCTCTTGGCATCTCATCTGGAAACAAGTCGGCGAATTCCTTTATTAACTTCTCAATCAGCGGAGGTATAGAACCTACCTCTGTTGGCATAGCTTCCTTCACTATTAGCATCAATATTGGATTGGTTGAACGCAAAGCTCTCTTAACTTCTCCTTTAGTTGCAAATAAGTTCTCTTTTTTTTTTTTTTTCTTTGCTAGTTGATCTTGTAGAACTTGCTGAGGACTAAGAGGTGCTAGGACAATCTTCATCCCATCCTTGGTAACAGAATAGGTGTTTTTGAACCCATCATGAATGGCTCTATTATCATATTGCCAAGGTCTTCCCAGAAGCAAATGGCCGGCATTCATTGGTACCACATCGCATACGACTTCATCTTTGTATGACTTGCCAATAGAAAATGGTACCTGAACTTGTTTAGTGACTTGAATTTCTCCTTGGTCACTCAACCATTGCAACTTGTACGGACGAGGGTGCTTTGTGGTCTTCAAGTCTAATTTCTCCACTAATGTTGTTGAAGCAACATTAGTACAGCTACCTCCATCAATAATGACACCACAAACCTTTCCCCCAATTGTACACCTAGTATGGAATATGTTCTCACGTTGATCATCTTCTACCTTAACTTGTGAGTTCAAAATTCGTCGAACTACAAGTAACTCCCCTTCATCTGGATACTCGATAATGCGCTCGTCATCTTCCTGTTCAATTTCTGTTTCATCTTCACTTTCAATTTCCCCTTGTGATCCTCGAACAATCATCACTCTTTGATTTGGACATTTAGAAGCAATATGTCCAAAACCAAGACATTTGAAGCACTTAATTTCTCTGCTCCTCTTTGAGTTCTTTGCATCGTTAACCTTGTCCTTTCCTCTAGATGTATCAACAATGTTGTGGGAGCTTGTCTTTTCCTGTCGCCGTTCATTCCACTTTGAGACATCTTTTGGAGTCGAAGAGGTTAAATTTGTTCCCCTGAAACTAATAGATCGTGAGCTTACTGGTTTAGTTGCTCCTCTTCTACGTTGTCTTTCTACCTTAACAGCAAGCTTAATTACATCCTCAAGTGTTACATAAGGTTGTAATTCCACCGCATCTGCAATTTCCTTATTCAAACCTCCCAAGAACCGTGCAATAGACTGTTCCTGAGGCTCTTGTATCTCACATCGCATCATCAACATTTCAAACTCCTTAACATAGTCTTCAACACACATCGCCCCTTGTCTAAGAGTTTGTAACCGGATATAGAGCTCCTGCTTATAATAGTCAGGAACAAAGCGCTTTTGCATGAGTCTCTTCATAAGCCGCCAACTCCTGATCTCTTCTTCACCGTCTCTCCTTCGTTGCGATTTCAAATTCTCCCACCATAAATTTGCATAATCAATAAATTCAAGGGCAGCTAGTTTGCATTTCTTAACTTCAGAATAGTCGTGACACTTGAACACCTTCTCCACTCGTTGCACCCACTCTAAGTACTCTTCTGGTGAGCTAGTACCTTTGAATGGTGGAATCTTTAATTTGATGTTGTTGCCAAAGTCACGTTGCTGCCTCCATTGTCTATTTGCATCAGCTTCATCTTCCGTGTCCTCATCACGATCAGAATCAATGGAAGCTCGATGATTACGTCGCTGTGGAGGTTGTTGAACAGTCAATTTTGTGATTGTCTGCTCTAGACGAAGCAGTTGCTCCCTCATTTCTTGTTGATTTTGTTGTATGCCCATAATCTGAGCTTGTTCCAACGAAAGCCCTCTTGGAACATTGGTAGTGTTGTTTTCAGCCATATCTCACTATAAACGCTCTTCTCAAGTGTCTCTCTTTCTACCCAGAAAGTGTTTCTCTCTCCACCCACTCTCAACCGGAGCTCTGATACCAAATGATATGCTTCAAGGAAGTTCAAATTGAACAATCCCTGAAACAAGTAAATAAAAGAAGAAAAGATAGAACAACTAGCAATCTCGGATGATAAGTTTGCACGCCACACTCAAGAATACTAGGTTTGATTCGCCACACTCTAGAGTAGAAGAGGGAGAGTGATAAGAATCAGGGATAATTTCGCCACTAAGTTTAAGAAACTTAGATAAGAAATTCGCATATAAAAGGCTAAGCCAATTTTCAGAGCATTCAAGGTTGCATTTCTCATTGATAACTTCCATATTTATAGTCAAGAACAACCCTCATGGCATAAGTCCAAGATTTATCTAATTCTCACCTAATTTGGAAAAACATGCATAGAAATTCACCTAACATAGACTTTTCATCTAATGTAGATCACCTAACTTATCTAACTTAGACTTTCAAAGAAATATAGCTCACCTAACTTAGACTTTAACCAATACTTATCACATGCATTCATCACATGCATAATTGACTTTTTATAATTTATTCATTATAACACATGATCAAATTGGCCCACTCAAACTTGGGCTCCTATAGAAATTGGGCTTGGATCCTAAATGGGCTGATTCCATTTTGAATTGTTGGACAACCATGGCCTGAATCTTCTTAGCCATAGAACGTGTAATCGGCCCAGATGGAGCTCCTTGGCCTAAGTTAGCCTCTTGTTCAACTTGAGGCTCATCAAAAGGTTGGTTACGACAACTTTGGCAGAAAATGTAAATTGCCTAGACATGATGCAGGACTTTTGACAGAAATGTAAATTGCCTGGACATGTTGCAGGACTTTGGCAGAAATGTAAATTGCCCTGGACACGATGCAGGACTTTGACAGAAATGTAAATTGCCTGGACACAATGTAGGACTTTGGACAGAAATGTAAATTGCCCGAACACGATGCAGGATTTTGGCAGAAAATGTAAATTGCTTGGACACAATGTAGGACTTTGTATAGAAAATGTAAATTGCCCGGACACGATGCAGGACTTTGGATAGAAATATAAATTTCCTAGACAAGATACAAGGCTTTAAATGGGGGTTTTGTTGCATAAGAATGTGATTCTATGTGGCTTCTGCTTTACTGACTATGCAATGTGATGCATGTCCTCTCATAAGAAGCATGATGCAAATGCTTGTTTTTTCTTGTTTGAAAATTTAGATGTCCTATGCATGGTGTATGTACACATACGGGTTGAATGATATATATGCTCAATTTTTGAAAATTCTGAAAATTTTAGATTCCTTATGCATGAGGTATGAAACAATGGAATGCAATGTATGTACATATGCTGAATGCATGATGTAGAACGCGATTTCTTTTTTATTGATACATGATTTTATTTGCAAAATGTAGTGTGCATGCCAAGTGGAAAATTGTTCCTTTTATGACATATTAAAATCATTAAGGGGATGAAAAGAGTGTCTTACTCCTTTTTAGTTTGAAGCATATTTTGAGAATGTAGAAAAGCAATCCTTAATATTTGTAAATAGTTGGATTCCCTTGGTCACTTGCATATGGGAGAATTCCTTTTGTCTATCCCTTATTCGCCCTAATCCAGAGATTTTAGGTCTTGGGAGTTATGAAAGTTGTACTTTTTAATCATAAAGGATGGATTTTGAACAAGTTTTAGCATGACAGGGTTTATATGGAAATAACCCAAACTTGAAGCTTCAAATTTGACCAAAGTGTCATGTTTTGTTTGGATTGCCTTGGATATGATCCTAAATTATTCCGTATGAATACCTCCACTAGTATTACTTGAAAAGTCAACATAAAAATGTGCCATGACTTGAGAAGTAGCTCGTGAAGGAATTGGGACCCTACCAACTATCATTGAAAAAACTTTAATAACCGAAATGATTTTGTAGGCCCGCAAACTTATTTGAAAAGGTCATATCACAAGTCCTTTCATCCTTGGTTATTTTTTTGAAATTTGAATTTATTTTAATACTTAAATTAATACTAGAAAAAAAAATATTTCGAGGATTCTTGATTATACACAACATGTATGTTAAACCTCCCTACTCTAAAATTAATTCATCTTGGTATTTTAAATAGTAATTTTTGAAACTTAAGGAGACTCAGGGTCTCACACAACCTTTATTAGTTAACTTTAAAGTGCCCAAGGAGACAAGCAATCTCACTCGGGAACCCGAAATGTGGAAGAAAATATTTGGGAATTTTTAGGTTTTTATTTTTACATTTTTTTTAAGGTTTTGAAATTAGAATTTTTTTAGTCTCTTTTTTAACAAGATCGATTCCCCAAAGCCAGATCCCCAAAGATATATTTTTATTGTTACATATATTACATATAAATTTATCACATGAGAAATATATAATAATATGTAATAAACATAGAATATAAATGAATATGTATAAAAATATAACAATAAAAATATATTAAATACTTATATATTTAATACCTTATTTATTATATAATAATATCGGTCAATATGTATTTTATTTTTATTGTTTAAGTATGTTTATATATTTTAAATAATATTTAATATACTAATATACAATATTTAAATATATTCTTATGCATTATATTCTTTGACTTTAGGGCAGTCCCTGTTGACCATCGTGAAAACAAATTATACATATATTTCATTTATATTAGTAAATTACATATATTAAATAATTATATGATATAATGTGAATTATTATAATATATATTTAACAAATTATTAATCAGCAACATTTATGAGATTTAATATTTTGAAAAATTATAAATAAAAACAATTTAAAATTGACATAAGAATAATACAAATAATAAGAGGGAAGTACCAAGTTGGTCCTTCACCTTTACAGTTTGGGACAATTTGATCCCTCACAATGCACTGTGACAAATTAATTCCTCAAAAATCTTTTTTCATGGAAAAGTTATTTTCATTACTACAATTGGAGTGACTAATTTTGTACACATTTAAATTTGTGAGGGACTAATGTGTCACAATTAAATTGTAAGGGAGACACAAAGTCTAAAATTGAGTGTTCAATTACGCACTTCCGTTTATACAGCAATGATATATATAGTAATAACGTATATAATAATGATACATATTTAATAAATTATTCATTTATTATGATAAATATTTAATACATATTAATTAAATTCTTTGTCTATAATATTTAAATTAATATAATAATTAAATACAGATTATAAATTAGCATAATTAAATTATTATTATAAATGAACCAAAAAATTAATAATTAAATAAAAATTATATTCAATAAAAATAATTAATATTCCAAAATAATAATTTGAGAATATTTGAGTATTTTATTTATTTTGGATATTGAATATCTGTTTTTATATTCATATATGTGTAATTAAATAAATATATAAATTAAATAATAAATAATGATATTCATTAAATAAGTAACTAAATAATTAAAAATATAAATCAAATACTCTAATTGGACAGATATTATATAAACTTATCATACAAGAAATGTATAATATAATGTATTAAACATATAATACAAATAAATTTACGTAAAAATATAATAAATATATATTAAATATTTAAATATTTAATATCATATTTGTTATATAATAATAACAATCCATATTGACCGTCATGAAGACAAATTATATATATATATATATATTTCATGTATTATAATAAATTATATATATTGAATAATTATATTTAGTAATCGTTAATATGATATATATGAACTAAATTATTAATCAGCATTATTTAATAGATAACAAATTAGCCCCTAAAAAAATTTTTTTCAAGGAAAAGTTGCATCCCATTATTAAAATATATATTTATTAAATTCAATGTCTATAATATTTAAATTAATATAATTATTAATTACATATTGTAATTAGCATAATTAAATTAGTATTATAACTTAATTTCAAAAATTAATCAAACAAAAATAATCATTAAATAAATTCATATTATCAATAAAAATAATTAATATTCCATATTAATAATTACAGAATATTAGAGTATTTTATTTTTTTAGACGTTGAATTTATATTTTTATATTTTTACATTTGTAATTAAATAAATATATTAATCAAATATACATTAGTAATTAAATAATAAATAAACATATTCATTAAGTTAGTAACTAAATAATTAAAAGTCTAGATGAAATACTCTAATTGGATATATATTATATATAAATTTATCACATAAGAAATATATCATATAATACAATAAACATATTATAGAAATAATATATATATATAAATATATATATATATATATAAATATATATATATATATATATATAAATTAAATATTTATATATTTAATACCATATTTATTATATAATAATATTGGTCAATACATATTTTATTTATTTGTTTTAGTTTATTTATATTTTTAAACTAATATTTAATATATATTTTATATGATAATAAACATTATCTAAATATATTTTTATACGTTATATTCCTTGACTTTAGGGTTGACCCTATTGATTGTCATGATGACAAATTATAGATGTATTTCATGTCTATTAAATTAATCATTTACTATTAAAACATATATTTATTAAATTGCTTACTAAATTCAATGTCTATAATATTTAAATTAATATAATAATTAATTACGTATTGTAAATTAACATAATTGAATTAGTATTATGAATTAATGATAAATATTAATAAAAAAATTAGTCATTAAATTACTGACATATTCACTAACAATAATTAAAATTTCACAATAATAATTAGTGAATATTAGAGTATTTTATTTCTTTTGGATATTAAATTTCTATTTTTAAATTCATATATTTGTAATTAAGTAAAAAATAAATTAAATATATGTTAGCAATTAAATAATAAATAAACATATTCACTAAATTAGTTACTAAATAATTGAAAATTTAAATTAAATATATTAATTGGATATATCTTATATATAAATTTATCATATAAGAAATATATAATATAATGTAATAAATGGACAATATAAATAAATATATGTAAAAATATAACAATAAATATATGTTAAATATTTATATATTTAATATCATATTTATTATTTATTAATATTGGTCAAAACATATGTTATTTTATTACATATATTTATATTTATAGTAATAATTTGTTTAATAATGATACATATTTAATAAATTAATCATTTATTATATTATGTAATTAAATAATTAAAAATAAAAATTAATATTCTAATTGGATATATATTATGTATAAATTTATTGTATAAGAAATATATAATACAATATAATAAAAATTTAATATAATTAAACTTATACAAAAGTGTAATAATAAATATATGTTAATTATTTATATATTTAATTTCATATTTATTATATAATAATATAGGTCAATACATATTTTATATATTTTAGTATATTTATATTTTTTACTAATATTTAATATGTATTTTATATATTAATATATGATATCTAAATATATTTTTATATATTATATTCCTTCAATTCATAACAGTCCTTATTGACCATCGTGAAGACAAATTATATACATATTTTATGTATATTAGTAAGTCATATAAATTAAATAATTATAAAATATAACATGTATTAATATTATATATATTTAACCAATTACTAATAAGCAATATTTAATATATTTAATATTTTTGAAATTTATAAATTAAAAATATTTTAAAATAGCATAATAATAATACATATAATAAGAAGGAAGTACCAAAATGGTCCTGCAATTTTACACATTGTAACAATTTGGTCCCTCACAATGCACTGTGAAAAATTAGTTCTTCAAAAATCTTTTTGCATGGAAACTTTGTCACTTAATACTACAATTTGAGGAATTAATTTTGTACATATTTAAATTTAAGAGGAACTAATTTGTCACATAAATTGTGGGGGAGTCCCAAAGTGTAAAAGTGAGGGTTCAATTATATACTTTCTTTTATAAAGTAATAATATATATAGTAATAATGTGTGTAATAATGATACATATTTAATAAATTAATCATTTCTTATATTAAATAACTAATATATATATATATATATATATACGAAAGTACTTATTAAATTCAATGCCTATGATATTTAAATTAATATAGTAATTAATTACATATTGTAAATGAACATAATTCAATTTGTATTATAGATTAATGGTAAAAATTAATTAAAAATAATCATTAAATTATTGGTATATTCGATAACAATAATTAATATTCCAAAATAGTAATTAGAGAATATTAATGTATTTTATTTCATTTGGATATTGAATTTCTATCTTTAAATTCATATATTTGTAACTAAGTAAATATATTAATTAAATATACATTAGTAATTAAATAACAAATAAACAAATCCACTAAATTAGTAGCTAAATAATTAAAAATATTAAATTATTATATTAATTGTATATGTATTATATATAAATTTATGATATAAAAAAATATAATATAATGTAATAAACATATAATATAAATAAATTAAAAAAAATATAACAATAAATATATATTAAATATTTATATATTTAATAAATTATTTATTATATAATAATAACAGTCAAAATATATTTTATTTTATTACGCAGATTAATATTTTACAAATTATTTATTAAATTCAATGTCTATGATATTTAAATTAATATAATAATTCATTCCATATTGTAAATGAACATGATTAAATAAGTATTACAAATTAATGCATGAAATTAATGATAAATTAATCATTAAATTACTAATATATTCAATAACATAAATTAATATTCCAAAATTATAATTAGAGAATATTAGAGTATTTTATTTCTTCAGGACATTGAATTTCTATTTTTAAATTGGTATATTTGTAATTAAATAAATATATTAATCAAATATACATTAGTAATTAAATAATAAATAAACATATTCATTAAATTAGTAACTAAATAATTAAAAGCATAAATGAAATATTCTAATTGGTGATGTATTTTATTTAAATTAATCTCATAAGAAATATATAATATAATGTAATAAACATATAATATAAATAAATATATATAAAAATATAACAATATATATATATATATAATATTTATATATTTAATATCATATTTGTTATATAATAATATTGGTCAATACATTTTTTTATTTATTTGTTTTAGTATATTTATATATTTTAACTAATATTTAATATATATTTTATATTTTAATATACAATATCTACATATATTTTTATATTCATTGACTTTAGAGTAGTCCCTGTTCACCATTTCGAAGACAAATTATATATATACATTTCATGTATAATAATAAATTATATATATGAAATATTTATATAATATAATGTGAATTATTATAATATATATTTAACAAATTATTAATCAAAAATATTTATGAGATTTAATATTCTTGAAATGCATGAATTAAAAAAAATTAAAAATTGACATAATAATAATACATATATAATAAATGAGAATTACCTAATTGGTCTTCCACCTTACATTTTGTAATTGGTCCCTCACAATGCACAGTGACATATTAGTTCTTGAAAAATATTTTTTCATGAAAAATTTGTCCCTCAATGCTATAATTGGTGAGACTGATTTTGTACACATTTAAATTTAATAGAGACTAATTTATTATACTTAAGTTGTGGAGGAGTTACAAAGTACAAAAGTGAGGATTCAATTACATACTTTCATTAATACGATAATAATATATATAGTAATAACATATTTATTAAATTATTATATTAAATTCAATGTCTATAATATTTAGTTTAATATAATAATTAATTACAGTTTGTAAATGAATATAATTAAATTAGTATTACAAATTAATGCTAAAAATTAATGATTAAATTACTGATATATTCAGTAACAGTAATTAATATTTCACAATAATAATTAGAGATTGTTAAAGTATTTTATTTCTTTTGGACATTGAATTTTTATTTTTATATTCGTATGTTTGAAATAAAATAAATATATTAATCAAATATACATTAGTAATTAAATAATAAATAAATATATTCATTAAATTAGTAGCTAAATAATTAAAAACATAAATTAAATATATTAAATCGATATATATTATATATGAATTTATCATATAGGAAATATATAATATAATGTAATAAATATATAATATAAATAAATATATGTAATTAATATATAAATAAATACATATTAAATATTTATATATTAAATACCATAGATATTATTTAATAATATCGGCCAATACAAATTTTATTTTTTACTTTTAATATATTTATATATTTTAACTAATATTTAATATATTCATATACAATATTTGATTATATTCTTATACATTATATTCTTAGACTTTAGGGCAGTCCTTGTTGATCGTCGTGAAGATAAATTTAACATTTATTTCATTTATATTAGTAAATTATATATATTAAACAATTATATTATATAATGTGAATTATTATAATATATATTTAACAAATTAATAATCAACAATATTTATGAAATTTAATATTTTGTAAAAGTATAAATTACAAACAATTTAAAATAAACATAATAATAATAATACAAATAATAAGAGGGAAGTACCAAATTGGTCATCCACCTTTGCACTTTAGGATAATTTGGTCCCTCACAATGCATTGTGACAAATTAGTTCCTTAAAAATCTTTTTTGATGAAAAATTTGTCCCTCATTACTACATTTAGAGGATTGATTTTGTACACTTTTAAATTTGTGAGGGACTAATTTGTCATAATTAAATTGTGAGGGAGTCACAAAGTGCAAAAGTGAGGGTTTAATTGCATACTTTCGTCTATGTGATAATAATATATATAGTAATAATGTGTATAATAATGATACATATTTAATAAATTAATCATTTTTTATATTAAATTATTAAAATATATATATTTATGAAATTACTTACTAAACACAATGTCTATAATAATTAATCACATATTATAAAATTAACATAATTAAATTAGTATTATAAATTAATGCAAAAAAAATAAAAAAACTAATCATTAAATTACTAATATATTCAATAACAATCATAAGCAGAGAATATTAGAGTATTTTATTTCTTTTGGATATTGAATTTCTATTTCTAAATTTATATATTTGTAATTAAATAGATATATTAATTAAGTATATGTTAGTAATTAAATAATAAATAAACATATTCACTAAATTAATAACAAAATAATTAAAAGTATAAATTGGATATATATTATATATAAACTTATCTTATCATAAATATATAATATAATGTAATAAACTTTTGATATAATGTAACAAAATAAAAAGTGTTTAAATTAATTCCCAAAATTAATCTTCAAAATCAATTTATTTGGAGTTGTCACCAAAATTTTTAACAAAAAACTTTGAAAAACCAATTTAAAACAAAAAGAACAAGGCAAAATGGTCTGCAAAAATAGAAATAGGTTCAGGAATCTATTTAAGTGTGGGGAAGGTGTTAGACACCACACAACACCAATCCATAAGGACGGTTACCTTAAGCTAATAAGTTGAAATAGAATATGACATTTAATTTTATCTCAATTACCCTTTATTGACATGTACGCCCGTTAAGTAGAGAAGACGAAAGCGACAATAATAGCAGACAGATAGGTATTTACAAAGGATGAACTTGACCTAGGATGAAAGTGTAGGGCTTACACACCCCGTGATAGGGATCAAAGTCCACATAATTCGACCAAAAAGGTATGTCTATTGATTGAAGATTTATAATTTCTGTGATGAGAACAAGAGGATTTAAATGAAATGATTTAAAAAATGAATTTAATCATTTTGTAGATAAAAAAAATTAATTAAGATATTTATTTTTGCATTATTATCCTTATTGTTATTTTTATTTTTAAAATGAGTATGTACTAATTTTAGAGATTTAAGGAGATTAAAATCTCATATGATCTCATGCAATCAAGGAAAACAATATTCTGACACGATAATTTTGTAAATAATGGAAAATATTCAATTAAAGTAAATATTTAATTATTATTATTATTTTTAAAACCAATGTGTTCTAATTTGAGGGATCTAAAGAGACTAAAATCTCACATGATCTCATGCAATCGAGGAGAACAATATTTTTGCATGATAATTTCCTAAATAATGGAAAATATTTAATTAAAATATTTATTATTATTTTTTTGTATTATTATTAGTATTTAAAATATGTAATTTTCGAGATTTAAGGAGATTAAAATCTTACACGGTTCCAAACACCTGAGGAAAACAATATTTTCACTCGATGATTTCCATAGAACCTTGTTTATAAAGCCAAAATTAATCTCATATTGACATGAAAATAATAATACTAATAGTAATAATTATTAATTAATTAATAGAATAAAATAAAATAAATGAAGAACATGAACGAAATACTCCCAGGTGAAATGCAACGTGAAACATCAGTATGCATGCATGAGTTACCTGAGCTTCGTCTCAGCTAGCTCTTCTTCCCAGTGACTCTCCTTCTTCTCCTCTTCTCGGCTTGTCCTCTTCCTTCCTCTCTCCTTGGACCGTCCTCTTTCTCTCTCCTCCTTCTCTCCCTCTTGGCACGTCATGCAGCCCTTGTTTTCCCCCTTTGTTCAGCTTTGTTTCCAGCGTACCAAACAGAACACTCCCTCCTCTTCCCTTCGGTTTGCTCTTTGTTCAGTTGCTAGCCATGTTCTTTCTCATTTTCTCTTATTCTCTCCCTCTCCTTTCTTCCTCTCTCTCTCTCCTTGGCTTGTTTTCTGCTAAGCTTCTGTTCATTCTTGGATTGCTTCCCTCTTGACCTCTTTTCTTCCTCGGCTGGGTTCACCTCAGTCCCTTTCAATATGCTTGCTTCAGTGTTCTCTCATTCTACTCGTCTCAGTGTGCCTTCAGTCCATCTTGTCTCGGTGTACCTTCAGTCTAGCTTGTCTCGGTGACACGGTCTCTCACTTCTTCTTCCCTTCTCGGTCCCTTCCTCCCTAAGCTTATCAGTTTGTCCTCTCGGTTCCTCGCTCTTCTCTTCAAGCTGTATTCTCTCTCCACTTTGGCACTCTCTCTCCACCTTGGCACTCTCGGTCTTTGCTTCTCTCTCTTCGCAGTTTGGTTTCTCTTCACTCTTTCTCCCTTGGTTTCTCGTCACTCTCCTCAGCTCAATTCCTTGTCACTCTTTTCAGAATGTTCTCTCCCTCTGTTTTTTTCTTTTTCAACCATTCACCTCTCTTTCTTCCTCTTCCATCTTTTTATAGAGGCCTCCGTCTACCCCTGTCACTTCCACCAGCATAAAAAGGGGCTGTGGGTTGCTTTCGGTTACCCTTCACCATCCCTCCATCATTATTATATGTTATGTTTTGCTGGAAGGATAGCTCACACATGCCTTTTCTTGCAGCTCTCACGATGTAATATGATGTTGTCTGCAATTCGTGTTTGCAGTTGTATTACCTTTTATTATTATTATTATTATTTTATTTTTTTCTTATTACTATTACCATAATTATTAATTACTTTGTTTTTGAATTTTTAATTTTCTATTTCTATCATTTATTTTTTTTATTTTTTTTGTAATTTTGCTTTTATTTTTATAATTATTTTAATTAGCTAATTTTATTTATTTTTTCTTTTTTAGGTTTTTGAGTTTATTTAATTGTCTCCATCATTTATTTTCAATTTCAAATTGTCCCCAATTAAAATGTCATTTGAAGTTTTGTCATTTTCAATTAATTTTTTCAAATTTGATTAATTATTAATTAATTGGTGTATCAATTAATTAAATAATTAGCGATGGGGTGTTCACTATTGCCCCTCTTTGCTTGTCTCTTAAGTTAAGGAAGCAAATATTGTAATGAGATGACCCAACTTAAAAGTAAGCAAAGACATGAACACATCCTTCTTCATATTGAGGGAAAACAAGTGTAAATCAGCAATGAGTTGCCTAAATATGATGCAGGACTTTTGACGAAAAATGTAAATTGCTTGGACACGATGTAAGACTTTGGCAGCAAATGTAAATTGCTTGGACATGATGCAGGACTTTTGCAAAAATATAGATTCTTAGACACAATGCAAGACTTTTGACAGAAATGTAGATTGCCTGGACACAATATGTAAATTTCCAGGACATGATGCAGGACTTTTGACAGAAATGTAGATTGCCTGGACACGATGCAGGACTTTAGCAAAAATATAAATTCTCCAGACACGATGCAAGACTTTAGCAAAAATGTAAATTTTATGGACACGATGCAGGACTTTTGCGTTGATTTGAATAGAGGTATTCACCTTGCATGGAATATGCTATCATGCAGTGCCTTGAAAATTTGAGATGCATACCATCATGCTTTTAACCGTAGTGTGACTCGTCTGCTTGCTGAGCTTGTCGTCTTTATGAACATAATGTTCCTGGGAGCTGAATAGATCCAAAATCTGTTGAGTTTATATCCTCGACATTTGAATCGTTATCTTGTGAACCTTTAGAATGATCTTTCTTGAACAAATAAAATGCTTGTGCCAAGGAAAGATGTGACTCTTTTGGAAGCACCTCTTGGTCATCCGTGAGATGTGATTATGGCTCATGTTCGTGCACTAAATACATGGTGCATATGTTTTTTTTTTTTTGAATATCAACTCTGCATGTGTGGTGGATGCACGGGCAAGATATACGATGATTGTGAAGAATCATGTATGCATGAGATAAACATGGTTTTTTTTTTTTTCGAAGGATAATGCAAATTTCGTGCACTTTGATATATTCCAAAATGATGCCTATACCCTGGGCGTTAGAAATAAGAGAACACTACGTGAGTCCTTCTACCTTTTACTTTAGAAACTGGAGGTGAGACATATTAAGTTATAGTTTATGCTGGTTGGGAAGAAAATCATATTGCTCAGAGCAAAAGAACTGTCTAACCAAACTTCTTTTGTCATGACCTTTAATTCGTCATTTCAACAGCCGATGGTCCGCATGACTTTATCTCTTCAGGCCAACACCTGACAGGCTTAGTTTCCTTTCCTTACGGTAGCCTAGGGGACATTGGAAATGCTTTAATCTCTTTTTATGGAATAACCTAGTAACGATATCAGAAAAACCTAGAGGTGTATATGTTTCACACTTTAAGCTTTATCCTAGAAATTGCGTAGAAGCACTTATTTAAAAATCATGGGTGCTCCCGAAATGTGTATCATTAAACATTATTTTGAATGACATTATTCACTTGAATATTTATCTTGCATATTGAATAAATGGAACAATATAGAGGTGATATGGTTATGTAGAAAGAAAAAGGGTAAGTGACTTTATTTTGAAGATAGATCACATGGTCCTAAGGAAAGTAAGTGATAAAATGGATACAAATGCAAAGGAGAGTAAAAATGGCAATTGGAATGTCTTTTTGATTTTCAGCTCTAGCTGGCACCGGTTGCTTGCGCCTGGTGTTGTCTCAGGTACACATAGTTCGAAGCTGGCTAATAATGAAAAAAATCTTTAAGTATTTCTCCAGATAGGTGATTTAGACCTTGCACAACCTCGCTTCGTTCATCATCTATTGCCCTAACTTTTGTTTAAGCTGCCTTTTCAGGTTTTTGACTTAACAGGCCCTGATTGTAAAATCTTCTTCTTCTTCTTCTTTTCCTCATTCCCATCTTAAGCAAAGTACTTCTTTACTGAATCTGAGTTCACTGGTCTTCCAAGCTCTCTTCCATCCATGTCGGCAAGAACCAATGCACCTCTGGAGAATGCTCATATCACCACATGTGGACCTTCATATGAAGGTGCCAATTTGCCTCTATGTTCTTCCTGGTTTGATAGGATCTTTTTTAGAACCAACTCCCCTGGCTTGAATTCCCTGGGATGAATCTTTTGATTGAAGGCCCTTACCATTCTTTTATAGTATAGTTGTCCATGACACATAGCTACTAGTCACTTTTCTTCGACCATATTCAGTTGCTTGTATTGTGTCCTTACCCACTCACTCTCCTCTAGGTTGGATTCTATCAACACTCGGAGAGAAGAGATCTTAACTTCAACTGGGGTGACTGCCTCCATGCCATATACTAAGGAGTAAGGAGTTGCCCCTGTGGATGTTCGTACTGTTGCGCGATACCCATGGAGAGCATATGGGAGCATCTCATGCCAGTCTTTGTAAGTGATAGTCATCTTGCTAATGATTTTTTTGATATTCTTATTTACTGCCTCAATTGCCCCATTCATCTGCGGTCAATAAGGTGCAAAATTGTGATGCTTAATCTTAAATAGTTCGCATAGCTTCCTAATGTTAGCTCTGTTCAGGTTAGAAGCATTATCAGTGATGATCTTTTCTGGTATACCATATCGACATATGATGTTTGATTTTAGAAATCAGAGGAAGACCCTTTTGGATAATATTGGAGAACAAACATACCTCTATCCACTTTGTGAAGTAATCAATGACTACTAAAATGAATCAGTGTCCAATAGACTCCTTTGGATTAATGGGACCAATCACATCGATTCCCCACATTGAGAATGACCAAGGTGCCACCAGATTGTGTAGGGGTTGCAGTGGAGTATTGATCCTATCGGCATACATCTGACACATATGACATCTCCTGACGTAATCAAGCAGTCTTTCTCCATTGTTAACCAGAAGTATCCACACTTTTGAATCTGTCTAGTCATGGTATGGCCATTAGCATGGGTTCTACACGTCCCTTCATGAATCTCTGTCATTATCCTTTGTGCTTCTAATGCATCCATGCATTTGAGCAAAGTGTTATCCCACGACCTTTTACACAACACTTCTTTGCTAAGGACGAAATTCATTGCCAACCTACAATGGTCTTTTGGTCACTCAAAGATGGCCCAGCCGGATATTGCTGACTTTGGACATAGTTTTTAATGTCATGGAACCATGGTTGTCCATCGCTTTCTTCCTCTACATTCAGGCAGTAACTTGGGGTGTCCCGAGTCTCAACCTGGATCGACAGCACATTGACTCCACAATCTAGCTTGATCATTACGGCCAGGGCAGCCAATGCATCGGCAAACTGATTTTTATCACGGGTCAGATGTGTGAAGTTTATCTCCTCAAACTTTGACATCAATTCCGTTATGTACTTTCGGTATGGGATCAGTTTGGGATCTTTGGTTTGCCATTCTCCCTTTACCTGATAAATTACAAGGGCTGAATCTCCAAACACGTCAAGATCTTTGACACCTAATTCTAAGGCAGCTTGCAAACCATTGCCATAGGCCTCATATTCTGTCACATTATTTGTGCAGTCAAAACTAAGCTTGACTGCCACTGGATACTGTTTACCTTCGGGTGATGTTATCCAAGGGATTAGCTGCCAAATGTTCGGCTATAATACTCCCTTTAATTGATTTACTGGTCATATACTTCACGTCGTATTATAAGAGTTTTACTTGCCATTTTGAGACTCTTCCTAATACATGAGGACTCTCAAAGATATATTTGATCGGATCCATCTTATATAGCATATACAGGCTCAGTCTCTTTGTGGTCCACAATTCTCAACGTGTTCTGGTTGGCGCCTTCCGTAGACTTCCCATCTTCTAACACCTCTAGACTTTGGTAAGAACTATCTACGACCTGTTCTGCATTCTCAATATATGGCATTGTACTCAGCTTGTTAATGATAATCTCCTCTTCACCTTTTATGGTAATGAGCTTGCCTTCATCAATGTACTTGATCCTTTGGTGCAGGGTAGATGGGACTACACCAGCTGCATAAATCCAGGGTCTTCTCAGGAGCATCGTATATGCCGCATCGATGTCCATGACATGGAACTCGACAGTAAATAGATTCGGCTCAATCTCCAAGGGGAGTTCAATCCCTCCAATTAATTCCCTCTTTGCCCCATCGAATGCTCTCACTACCATGTCGTTATACTCAATACATGACTTCTTGACCGGTAATTGCCCTACGGTGGATAAGGGTAGGACATTCAGGGCTGACCCTCGATCAATAAGGACTTTAGTAATTACATACCCATAGCATTTCAAAGTAATGTGGAGGGCTTTGGGCTTTCCAGCCAATGCAAGGTGTATCTCGGCCTTCGAAAAGGCAATCAAGGTAGAGTTTTTCACCACATTTATCATGTTTACTACCTTTTCTGGGGTGATATCAGGAACTCACATAAATTTCATCTAACACACTTTGTAACGCCTTTCAATGGGTTTCCAAGTTCATTATCAGTGTCAAAAAAGAAATTCGAGCTGGTGTTTTCTGCAGTTGGTTGACCACATCATACTCGCTCTGTTTCATGATCTTTAAGAACTCCTCCGTCTCCTCTCGTTCCCCTCTCTTAGCTGCCTCTTTTGGATTCGAGCTTTCCCCTACTTCTAGATTTGGGTTTGGAGGTCTTTCTACCTCTTTGGAGTATATCCGACCAATGCAAGTAATTCCCCCTACAATTTCTGACTGTCTTTTCTTTGTAATAAGCCCTTCCTCCAATGCCTCATTGTTATGAAAACATTCTGTCTTTAGACCATAGTTCCATGGTACAGCATGATTGCTTTGATACGGGAAGGGAGATGGCATATGATAAGCCTCAAGTTGAACAAAAGGCTAACTTAGGCCAAGGAGATCAGCCCATTTAGGATCCAAACCCAATTTTTATATGGAGCCCATGTTCGAGTGGGCCAATTTGATCATGTGCTATAATGAATAAATTGTGAAAAGTCAAATTATGCATGTGATAAATGCATGTGATGAAAGTTGAAATAAGTATTGGTTAAAGTCTAAGTTAGGTGAGCTATATTTCTTTGAAAGTTTAAGTTAGATAAGTTAGGTGATCTACATTAGATGAAAAGTCTATGTTAGGTGAATTTCACATATTTTTCCAAATTATGTGAGAATTAGATAAATCTTAGACTTATGCCATGAGGGTTGTTCTTAGCTATAAATATGAAAGTTATCAATGAGAAATGGAACCTTGAATGCTCTGAAAATTTGGCTTAGCCTCTTATATGAGAATTTCTTATCTAAGTTTTCTAAACTTAGTGGCGAAATTATCCCCAATTCTTATCACTTTTTCTCTTCTATTTTTGAATGTGGCGTGCAAACTTATCATTCGAAATTGCTAGTTGTTCTATCTTTTCTTCTTTTCATTTACTTGTATTCAGGGATTGTTCAATTTGAACTTCCATGAAGCATATCAGCATATGGATAAGGGCAGTTGGATTTTTTCTGGGCACCGGTGTAGGTACAACGGGCAAGGATCCTTCTGTTGTTCTTCTTGGGCCACGATTGCTCTAGACTGGGGTAACCTCTTTAACCTCATAAATTGGCTTATTAACTATCATGAAAGAATCCTTGGACTTTGTTGGGTCAGAGACCCCTCAGTCTTAGAACCATCTTTCCCTGTGATGCACTGATCCCCCTCTAATAGTGCCTTGGTTCCTTCGATGGTTAGAACTCCCAGTGTTATCATCTTTTGTGCCAATTTTTTTAAACTGCTCACAATCTTCGATGTCATGCCCCACATCTCCTTCATGAAATTTGCAATAATTGTTTGGTAGCTTTTTGGGTAGATTCTACTCATCATCCTTAGCGGAGATATAATTAGTGCACTTAAGGCTTTTATATAACTGCCGCATGGTGCACGACACATCTTTCAAGTTTTTCAAAGCGAACTTCTCCCCGCATATCATGGACACTTCTCTTTGTCATGATTTGGCAAGGGATTAGTGACAATGATAGGGTCCTTACCTGTCTTTATGCCAATGTGATTGTTATCCAATAATGTCATAACATGCCTCTTAAAGGCATCACATTTATCAATGTTATGCCCCACAGCTCCCATATGGTACTCACAAGTGGCGTTAGAATCATAACACTTAAGGAATGGTGGCTGGAGTGGCTTAACCGGCTTAGGGCTCATAAGCCTTTTTGCCACTAGGTCGTGGAAGAGTTCGGATTGGCTAACATTAAAATTGGGTAACGGCCTATCATCGCGAGGTTGTTGTGTTGGCCTAGGCCCTCTATTTTGTGTCATCATTTGTTGTGGTCCGAGATGGGATTGCGGTGGGGTCGGGTAGTTCGTATGGCTATTCGTGGCTGGACCTCGCAAGGCTGGGTTTTGGCCGTGAAATGGCACTTGGGGATATAGGTTATGCATAGGGTGAGGGTGCTAGTATGCAGCGCGGACGTGACTGATATCCCCTTCCATCTTGCGATTGCTCATGGGTCTCTTGGTTTCTAGGGACATACCCTCAAATTATCCATTGCATACATCAGCATCTATTATTTCCCCAACCTGGATAAGGTCAGCAAATTCATTCACATGGGTTCCCAGCATGATTTACGATATAGGTCCCCCAGGGTACGAATAAAATAGGAATAGAATTCAAATTCTAGAAGTGGCGTTTAAACCTTAGCTGCTGTGGCTCTCCACCTTTGGACATATTCTTTAAAGGTCTCCATTCCTTTCATCTTCAACCCCTTTAAGTGCTCTTATGTGGGAGCTATATCTAGGTTGAACTTGTATTGCCTCATGAACACATCAGTAAGATCTCTCCACTTCTTTAGTTTAGAGTGATCTAGTTTCATGAACCAATGCAATGTTGTGCCGGTCCGGCTCTCGTGGAAGAAGTTTATAAGGAACCTTTCATCCCTAGACCATACTGACATTTTGGTGTAGTATGACTTCAGATGATAGTGTGGATCTCCACTACCATCATACTTTGTGAACTTAGGCACCTTAAACCTTCTAGGAATTGGTACCTCCAGGGCTAAACACAACTCCTCCACTTCAACTGACTTCTAGTTAGTCGACCCTTGTAAAGCTTGTAGCCTATCCTTAACCTCCGCTATATCTTCTTTCCAGTCTTTCTTCTCATTGTTCTCTTTCACCTTGAGGCCAGTATTGGTGACGGGCAGAGTAGGACCGGTAAACACAACAACCGGTTCCCCTCCTGGGATATTATAGGTGAAAACGCCCCCTTGGTTCCACTCCTGATACCCCTGTCTTTCCGTCCCTAGAGTCGGGGGATTTGGTGGTCAACTATCTGCTGCAGGCCTCTGTGTCGATTCTGGTACTCATGTAGTAGAGGGACTAGCCGAGGTTACTCCCGGTATCTGAGTACATGTATTAGGGACCCCATGGTCCGCATTCATAGTGTTTGAAGAAGTGTTATTTGCAACCACATTTGAGTTCATTTTCTGCAATAGCTTCATCATTTCTAACATTTGAGATTGCATTGTCCCCATTTGATCTTTCAAGGCCCCCACTTCAGCTTCTAACCGATTCTCAGACTCTAATCGGCTGGTTTTGGCAGACATAGCTCTGACACGTGCCCGGGTCAGATAAGTCTGTCTTGATGACTGAGCTTGGTTAGATGGATTTTTTCCCCCTCGGGCAATGTTGGCTTCTTACCTTATTTTGAAAAAAAATAAGATAAAATAAAATAAAATAAAACAGATCTTAGTAATAAAACAATCACTTAGGTTTTTGACTTGTCAGTACATCAACTTAGCATAAGGAACATAAGAACCTTGTACCCTTGAATCTTTGAAGGTATGTATTGTACCACTCAATGAATCAAGGTTAATTGCTAACGCAAGGGACACTTAATGCCCACATGCGCAGGTCTATTTTGTACCACACAACCTATCCATTCTTCGCCTGATTTCTGATAATCCACATATGCAGTAGTGGGCGTATTTGATAGCTAGAAGTAGAAACCGTGCATTTTACTAAGAACACCATGTTTGATTACACCACTTGATTTGAACTTATACATTAAAAGTGACCCAAACACTGAGTTCACTTTACAAAATATTGCAATTGTCTCCATCTCTTACTCATCTAAAATTTCATCAACATCTTCAGATCCTCCAAAAGGTTATGACACAAAGTGAGAAATTCAGTTACAGCGGCAGGAGTCTTCGTGGGGATGGCATGCCCTTCAGCTTGATAGGCATAGGTGAATTCAGGAATGACATCATTGGCGAATAGAATCATCCTTCTGAAACATTCTAGCCACCTTTCTTTTTCGACCACTTGCTCTTCATGGCAAGCCTCCCACAATCGAGCTTTCTCAGCTTGATGGTTGAGTTGTTCAATTAAATTTTGTATCGCTATCGCGTTATCACTCTGGACACTGGTCACTTCTCTCGTCTTCTCTTCCAGCCGTTTGATGAGTACATCAATTTCTTGTTGAAGGTCATTAGGAGTCTTGAGTTCTTCCATCTGCCTCATCATGGTATCCTTTTCCTTAACAGCTTTTAACAATCGAATTTGATAATTAAGGGCCTTTTTGTTGCCCTCAGCTCGTTTTTGAATCCTCCTTATGGTGTTTTTCAACTTGTCATTTTCCTCCTTCAATCTTTTCAACTCGATGTTCGTCTCCAGCTCTTTTCTCCATTTTACTCTCTCGTCTTCTTTTGACTTAGCTAAGCTTTCCAAGTGCCTTTTGTTTAATTCCTCCAGCATTTGTAGCTCAGCTTTTTAACCTTCTAGTTGCTTGGCTAGACATTCGTTAACCTCTTGTAGGTCATTACTCAATAAGGGGTTATGAGGTCCCAAGGGTGGATGGATCCCACCAGTCCTTTCCTTGAGCCAAGCCTCATATCCTTTTGTGGTTGCTACAGTGTGCTTCTCTAACTCGAACCTTCCTTTAAACACTACATGGCTCCATGCATCCCTTATCTGATGGATCATTTCCACCTCCAGAGGATCACTGTAGTAGAAGCTGACTCTGGCATAGACTCTTCAGACAGGATGTCCTGTTCATATGCAAATTGGCAATGCGCAACAGCAAGGTTATAATTAATACATCCTCGGGCACCCATAAGGGGAACATTAGGGAAATTTCCACAACAATAAATGATATCCTCACTATCCCACCAAGAGAGTTTCTAACAAATGGTAGTATCTTCAAGTTCTTCTATCTTTTGGATCCACTTATCGTGGTTCATTATCGCGGTTCACATGATGATTTTTTACCATCCATAGGACACTTATTGCTGCCAGATCAACAACTCTCATTACCGATGGGAATAATACTAACCCATACACTGCCAAGGCAAGCACTCTTAAGAAAACAACCCAGTTCCCTTTTTCAGCTAATACTTCTAACTTTTTCTTTAAATATTTCCTAGATAAACCTTCTGTTGCCCCAGAGCGACATGAATGGACTCGTGCGGATTCCTCCCCCAAAATTTGGGCTACAACGCACTTAGAAGGGATCTGCCTAGGGTATAAGTAGACGGGAGTATCTTTGGTAACATGCATTTTCATCAATCCCCCATATTCTTCTAACGTGGGCACAAGCTTTGGTTGGAAATGTGAAGCATCTTAATGAGCCATCCCAATGTTGTGCTAAGGTCACAAGCGCATCATCAGGCTGGATATGGACCTATAATAAATCTAATATATCCCCATAATCCCTTTAAGCTCTCAACTAATTCAACTTCTACCTTCACTTTAACTCTTTTCCCAATCAAGGCCATTCCTGTTGGGCTTGTGTCTTGAGGTTGTGTGGTGTCCTATGAGTCCATCATATCTTTATGCCAATCAATGCAAATGACAATTCATGATATAACAAGTCCATTGGTTTGGAACAAAATGAAATGAGCATATATTTAACCAATAGATTACTTGACACTTCAGTCACTATTAATCACCAAGAGCCTTATTGATATATTGGGAATAATAGATATAGCTCTTCACCCAAGGAGAAGTAAGTTCTCACGTGGGCAAGGCTTAAATAAGTGAGTCAGATAACCCATTGATAGTTTTCGCAAAAAATGACTGATTTTCAAAGGCTTCCAACTCCATCGATGCACCATTAGGCTAATCTCCCCGCACTGACGAAGTTTTCAATTTTAGCTCATTTCATTTGGCTAATAATGCATCAAATGGAGTTATATAATTCAAAACCACAAAAAAATAATTTAAAAAAAACGTGTAATCGTGCCATGAATGATGTGTCAACATGCAAAATGAGAGTGCAACATGCTTCTTTGGTGTCCTAACTTGGGATAACCCTAAGTGTGGGAATGGCACTCTAAAGATGGCAGGCCCTAGGAAGGTTGTTTATTAAGCGAATGTGCATAATTCTGAGGGTAGGTCTAACATCTTAGAGAATTACTGGTTTCCAAATGGCCCCCACTCAAAAGAATGAGGATCTCGTGACATGAATTAAACTAAAAGAGGATTCCAGAATCCCACTCGAGTTAAATCCACATAACAAAGTACAACCTGAGCGAGGTCTGCACGGTGATCTCCAGAAGCAAGAAGCTTCACAGGAAAACCAATATAAACCTCTACTAACCTAAGGCAAGTAAGGACCCAGGTGTAGAGCCCAAAAAGTGTGTGAAGTAGAATGTCAATGTGCTTAGTGTGAGAGGAGAGCATACAAGCCTTTAAAACTATCATCTACCTAACCCTCATCTGTCAAACAAATAAACTACAAAAGAAGCCAAGAACTTACAATACAGATAGGGGTCGTTTACCCTAAGGTTTTATTCCGCATGTTATCTATCTCGACATATGTATTACAAATAAACAAATGAAATTATATGGCAAATAAAGAAATTTAATCATGTTATATGACTGAAAAGGAATATATACCTATACAAATAGCAAAAATAACTAGCAAATACATAAGAATATACATACAGGCATATCATGCGCCCACAAGAGATAAATAAACTGAAAAGCACCAAAGAAGAATGAACAATTAAACCAAACAAAACACGACAAGGGTAATCAAGATAATAGAAAACCATATTATTTCAACTGACTAATTAAACAGCCTTAACTCTCAAATTATCCCCAGTGGAGTCGTCAAACTATTGTAACCGACCTTTTGGCAGAGAAGGATAAAAAGTGTTTAAATTGATTTCCAAAAACAAATCTTGAAAATCAATTTATTTAGAGTCGCCACCAAAATTTTTAATGAAAAACTTTGTAAAACCAATTTAAAACAAAAAGAAAAGGCAAAACGGTATGCAAAACCAGAGATGGGTTTGGGAGTCTATTTGAGTGTGAAAAAGGTGTTAGACACCCCCACAACACCCATCTATAAGGATGATTATCTTAAACTAGTCAATTAAAATAGAATATGACTTTAAATTTACTTCAATTACCCTTTTATTGACATGCATGCTTGTTATATAGAGAAGACAAAAACAACAAAACTGAAAGCAAATAGATAGATATTTACAAAGTGCGGACTTGACCTAAGATGAAAGCTTAAGGGCCTACATACCCCGGGATAGGAATCAAAGTCCACGTAGTTCAACCAAAATGGCATGTTTATTGGTTGATGATTTGTAAATTTTGTGATGAGAATAGAAGAATTTCAATTAAACAAATTTTCGTAAGTAAAACGGAATTGGTATTTGATTTGTGTGTTTTAATTTATGACAACCAGACTAATCTAGCTCTCTTGACCTCTTCATGTTTCTTTCTTTTGTTTATTTTTGAAATCTTAATCTTTATTTTGAAATTTAAATGAAATGATTATAAAAATGAATTTAATCATTTTGTAGATAAAAAAAATTAATTAAGATATTTATTTTTGCATTATTATCCTTATTGTTATTTTTATTTTAAAATGAGTATGTACTAATTTTGGGATTCTAAGGAGATTAAAATCTCACATGTTCCCATGCAATCGAGGAGAACAATATTTTCACATGATAATTTCGTAAATAATGGAAAATATTTAATTATTATTTTTAAAACAAATGTATACTAATTTTAGGAATCTAAGGAGATTAAAATCCCACATGATCCCATGCAATCAAGGAGAACAATATTCTTATACGATAGTTTCGTAAAATAATGGAAAATACTTAATTAAAGTAAATATTTAATTATTATTTTTAAAACAAATGTATACTAATTTTAGGGATCTAAGGAGATTAAAATCTCACATGATCCCATGCAATCAAGGAGAACAATATTCTCATACGATAATTTCATAAATAATGAAAATATTCAATTAAAGTAAATATTTAATTATTATTATTTTTAAAACCAATGTGTTCTAATTTTAGGGATCTAAGGAGATTAAAATCTCACATAATCCCATGCAATCGAGGAAAATAATATTCTCACACGATAATTTCATAAATAATGAAAAATATTCAATTAAAGTAAATATTTAATTATTATTATTTTTAAAACCAATGTGTTCTAATTTTAGGAATTTAAGGAGATCAAAATCTCACATGATCCCATTCAATTGAGAAGAATAATATTTTCACACAATAGTTTCCTAAATAATGGAAAATATTTAGGAAAATATTTAATTAAAATATTTATTATTATTTTTTTGTATTATTAGTGGTATTTAAAATAAGTAATTTTCGAGATATAAGGAAATTAAAATCTCATACGATCCTAGACACTCGAGGAGAATAATATTCTCACTCAATGATTTCCTTAGAACCTTATTTATAAAGCCAAAATTAATCTCATATTGATATGAAAATAATAATGCTAATAGTAATAATAATTAATTAATTAATAGAATAAAATAAAAAAATGAAGAACATGAACGAAATACTCCCAACCGAAATGTAGCGTGAAACATCAGTATGCATGCACGAGTTATCAGAGCTTCGTCTCGGCTAGCTCTTCTTCCCGGTGACTCTCCATCTTCTCCTCTTCTCGGCTTGTCCTCTTCCTTCCTCTCTCCTTGGCCCATCCTTTTTCTCTCTCCTCCTTCTCTCCCTCTCGGCACATCTCGCAGCCCTTGCTTTCCTCCTCTGTTCAACTCAGTTTCCAGAGTACCAAATAAAACACTCCCTTCCTCCTCTTCCCTTTGGTTGGCTCTATGTTCAATTGCCAGCCATGTTCTTTCTCTTCTTCTCTTCTTCTCTCCCTCTCCTTTCTTCCTCTCTCTATCTCCTTGGCTTGTTTTTGGCTCAGCTTCTGTTCATTCTCGGATTGCTTCCCTCTTGACCTCCTTTCTTCCTCTCTCTCTCTCCTTGACTTATTTTCTGCTCAGCTTCTGTGCATTCTCGGATTGCTTCCCTCTTGACCTCCTTTCTTCCTCTCTCTCTCTCCTTGACTTATTTTCTGCTCAGCTTCTGTTCATTCTCAGATTGCTTCCCTCTTGACCTCTTTTCTTCCTCGGCTGGGTTCACCTCAGTCCCTTTTGATATGCACACTTCAGTGTTCTCTCATTCTACTCATCTCGGTGTGCCTTCAGTCCAGCTCGTCTCGGTGCCACGGTCTTTCACTTCTTCTTCTTTTCTCGGTCCCTTCTCTTTTTTCCTCTACAGCTCAGTCCCTTCCTCCCTAAGCTTATCAGTTTGTCCTCTCAGTTCCTTGCTCTTCTCTTCAAGCTGTATTCTCTCTCCACTTCGGCACTCTCTCTCCACCTCAACACTCTCAGTCTTTGCTTCTCTCTCTTCTCAATTTGGTTGCTCTTCACTCTTTCTCCCTCGGATTCTTGTCATTATCCTCAGCTCAGTTCCTTGTCACTCTTTTCAGAATGTTCTCTCCCTCTGTTTTTTTTTCTTTGTCAACCATTTTCCTCTGTTTCTTCCTCTTCCATCTTTTTATAGAGGCCTTCGTCTGCCCTGTCACTTCCACCAACATGTAAAGGGGCTATAGGTTGTTTTCAGTTCCCCTTCACCATCCCTCCATCATTATTATATGTTGTGTTTCGCCCTTACCACTTCCACCAGTCTGTAAAGCTCCTCCATCATCCTTGCAGGAAGGATGGCTCACACGTGCCTTTTCCTGCAATTCTCACGATGTAATATGATGCTGTCTCCAATTCGTATTTGCAGTTGTATTAACTTTTTATTATTATTATTTTATTTTTTTTTACTTATTATTATTACCATAATTATTAATTAATTTTTATTTTTAATTTTAATTTTCTATTTCTATCATATATATTTCTCTTTTTTTTGTGGTAATTTTGCTTTGATTTTTATAATTATTTTAATTATCTAATTTTATATATTTTTTCTTTTTTAGGTTTTTGAGTTTATTTAATTGTCTCCATTATTTATTTTCAATTTCAAATTGTCCCCAATTAAAATGTCATTTGAAGTTTTGTCATTTTTAATTAATTTTTTTTAATTTGCTTAATTATTGATTAATTGGTGTATCAATTAATTAAATAATTAGGGATGGGGTGTTCATACAAATTTTTGTAAACAAAACAAAATTGGAATTCGGTTTGTGTTTTAATTTACGCAACCTGATTAATCTAGTTCTCTCTTCATTTTCTCCTTCTAATTTTTTTTGCTTAGTTTTGGAATTTTAACCCTTATGTAAACGAAATGATAATGTGCAAAGATTTTATGATTTTGGGGGTTTAGATTATTTGGAATGAAACCAAAATATTTTTGGATTTTCAAATTTATTTATTTTTACATTTTTAAGATTAGAATTTATTGTTGAAATTGGAACGAAATTATAACGGAATCAAGCATCTTGTCCAAAACAGTAGCATGAGTTTTATGCTCGTCTGAATCAAAAGCATCCTTCCTATCATCCAGATTTGGAATTACTCTAAAGGACCAATTCCATGTGATAACTTGCATCACCCTCGCAGAGTGATCAATATGTCCTCAACTATCAGCGAAATTGCAGTGATAGTGTATCCGTGTAGCCTCAAGCATCTTTGAAACTTCTTGAGCACTTTCCGAAGCCTTCAAAAAATGGTCATTAAGGTCATTGAATATCTGCAGCAGATCCACATTCTGTTTGACAATCTTCTTCCCCTCTATAATTGAAACCTGTCCATGCTTCACCTTCTTCGAACCCTTCCCAGTCTGTGCCAACACCATAGCCTCTGGCGGTGCCAGTGGTGGCTTTGCCACATTCTCTGGAGGTTCCAGCACCTCATCCTTCTCACTTCCCATAATATTGGGCTTCTCATTAAGTTCCTGCCTCTCAATTTCCTCATTATTGATGCTAACTTCTTCTGCGCCACTCAAGCTTGTTCCTGGCATGTTCTCCATCGATGGAAAGAAGTAATCCCAAGCAAAACTCTGTGGCAGCTGAGGCATAGGATGATTTGACTCTAACTGAATCTCTGGTTTCTATTTCGACGTAGGAGGTGGCATAGGAGGAGTGTGCCATAGCAAAGGTGTTGCGAGTTGAGATGGCCTCTTTCATGAAGTGCTTGAGCTCTTTGCATCAAGCCACAGCTTCTTCGTTCTCAATGAACATTGGGTACACCCCATTGTGATGGGATAATGAATCTCTACAAAGTCCTTCAGATGTGCTTCTTCCCCTGTTCTGCGAAGCTATAACAAGGGCATTCCTCCACAGCTTCTCTTCCCTTCAGCATCTTCAACATGAGTGTACCAGCACCAACGGTCGTTATCCATGGTGCTACATTAGACAAACTATATGCATTTCCAGCTACTAGGATTGGGTCCGAGTCCAGTTTCATCATAGCTCTTGCTCTCAGGCCAAACACCAGTGTCTAAGACTGCAATAATCACTTCGCTGGGCGCGTTTGAGTCTAGGAAGAGCTCGGTGTTTCTGTCGAGTCCGAGAAACTCAGGGGTTCGAGTTGTGTAGCTGGTACTTCGCCTCTGTAAGCACAGTGAGGATTCCAGCTTGGGTCTCGAGCAATCGAGCTTCTTTCTCTGTTGATTATATTGAATGGTGCTCGAAAGTTTCTGGCGTGGCTTTCTCTCTCGGTCCCCTCAACTTTCTATTCCTCGGTCTCTGTTCATACAGTGCTTTTCTCTTTTTCCAACCTTTTTCTACAGTTCTCCACGTGAATTACAGCTTTATTATTTTATTTTATTAATTATTATTATTATTATTATTATTATTATTTAATATTTTTTGAGTTTTTAATTTTCTATTTTTGTTTTATTATATATTTTTTATTATTATTATTTTTTACAATTTTGCTTTGATTTATTATATTTATTTTAATTAGCTAATTTTGTGTTTAGGTTTTAAGTTTATTTGATTGTCTCCTATAGTTTCTTTTTAATTTTAAATTGTTTTCAATTGAAAATGTCATTTGAAACTTTGTCAATTTTAATTTTTCATTTACTTAATTATTAATTAATTGTGTGTCAATTAATTAAATGATTAAGTAATTTGGGATGGGGTGTTTACAATTACACATATTTTATTTATAATAATAATGTCAATAATAACGATACATATTTAATAAATTAATCGTTTATTATTTTAAATGATTAAAATATGTATTTATGTAATTACTTATTACATTTATTGTCTATGATATTTAAATTAAAATAATGATTGATTACATATTGTAAATGACTATAATTATATTAGTATTATAAACTAAAGCTAAAAATTAATAATAAATTAATTGTTAAATTACTGATATATTCAATAACAATAATTAATATTTCATAATAATAATTAGAGAATATTAGAGTATTTTATTTCTTCTGGACATTGAATTTCTATTTTTATATTTATATATTGGTAATTAAATAAATATATTAATTAAATATACATTAGATATTAAATATTAAGTAAACATATTCATTAAACTAGTAACCAAATAATTAAAAGTGTAAAACAAATATTCTAATTGTATATACATTACATATAAATGAATCACATAAGATATATATATATATATATGTATATATTTCATATACATTAGTAAATTATGTATATTAAATAATTATATAATATAATGGGCATTAATATAATATAAATTTAAAAAATTATTAATAAAAAATATTAATGAGATTTAATATTTTGGAAAAAGTATAAGTTAAAAAAATTTAAAATAAACATATTAACAATACATATAATAAGAGGGAAGTATCAAATTAGTCTTCTACCTTTACTCTTTGGGACAATTTGATCCCTCACATTGCAATGTGACAAATTAATCCGTCAAAAATATTTTTTCATGAAAAATTTGTCTCTCATTGCTACAATTGGAAGGATTGGTTTTGTACACATTTAAATTTTGAGAAGGACTAATTTGCCACAATTAAATTGTAAGGGAGTCACAGTGCAATTGCGTACTTTTGTTTATGCAAGAATAATATATATAGTAATAATGTGTATAATAAATATACATATCTAACAAATTAATCATTTATTATATTAAATTATTAAAATATATATTTACGAAATTACTTATGAAATACAAGGTCTATAATATTTAAGTTAATATAATAATTAATTACATATTGTAAATTAACATAATTAAATTAGTATTATAAATTAGTGAACAAATTTACCATTAAATTACTGATATATTCAAAAACAATCAATATTCCATAATAATAATTAGATAATATTAGAGTAATTTATTTCTTTTTGATATTGAATTTCTATTTTTAAATTCATATATTTGTAATTAAGTAAATATATTAAATAAATATACGTTAGTAATTAAATAACAAATAAACATATCCACTAAATTAGCCACCAAATAATTGAAAATATAGATTAAATATATTAATTGTATATATATTATACATAAATTTAAGATATACGAAATATATGATGTAATGTAATAAAGCTATAATATAAATAAATTTATATAAAAATATAACAACAAATATACATTAAATATTTATATATTTAATAACATATTTATTATATAATAATATCAGTCAATTTATATTTTATTTTATTATGCATATTTTATTTATAAAATTACTCACTAATTTCAATGTTTATAATATTTAAATCAATAAAATAAATAATTACATATTTTAAATTAACATAAATAAATTATATTTTAAATTAATGCTAAAAATTAATTAAAAAATAACCATTAAATTACTTATATATTAAATAACAATAATTAATATTCTACAATAATAATTAGATAATATTAGAGTATTTTATTTCTTTTGTATATTGAAATTCTATTTTTAAATTCATATATTTGTAATTAAGTAAATAAATAACTAAATTAATGTTAATAATTAAATAATAAATAAATATATTCACTAAATAAGTAACTAAATAATTAAAAATATAAATTAAATACGTTAATTGGGTATATATTATATAATAATTTATCATATAATAAATGTATAATGTTATGTAATAAATATATTAAATATTTAATATCATATTTATTATATAATAATATCGGTTGATACGTATACTATCAGTAAATTATATATGTTAAATAATTATATAATATAATTTGTATTTTTATAATATATATTTAACAAATTATGAATCAACAATATTTATGAGATTTAATATTTTGGAAAATCATAAATCAAAAAAAATTTAAAATTAAAATAATAATAAAACATATAATAAGAGGGAAGTACCAAATTATTTCTCCATCTTTACACCTTGCGACAATTTTATACCTCACAATGCACTGTGACAAATTAGTTCCTTAGAAAAAAAATTTCTTGGAAAATTTATCCCTCATTACTACAATTAGAATGACTAAGTTTGTACATATTTAAATTTGTGAAGAACTAATTTGTTACAGTTAAATTGTAAGAGAGTCACAAAGTACAAAAGTATGAATTCAATTGCGTACTTTCGTCTATACAATAATAATAGATATAGTAATAATGTGTAAAATAATGATATTTAACAAATTAATCATTTATTATACTAAATTATTAAAATATATATTTATTAAATTACTTATTAAATTCAATGTCATTATTATTTAAATTAACATAATTTTAATTACATAATTTAAATTAGCATAATTAAATTAGTACTATAAATAAATAAAAAATTAATTATTAAATTATTGATATAATCAATAACAATGATTAATATCCACATTAATAATTAGAGAATATTACAGTATTTTATATCTTTTGGATGTTGAATTTCAATTTTTTAATTCATATATCTATAATTAAGTATATATATTAATCAAATATATGTTAGTCATTGAATAATCAACAAAAATATTCATTAAATTAGTAACTAAGTAATTAAAAGTATAGATGAAATATTCTAATTGGCTATACTTTTACATAAATTTATCACGTAAGATATAATAATATAACGTAATAAACATATAATATAAATAAATATAACAATAAATATATATTAAAAATTTATATACTTAATATCTTATTTATTATACTATAATATCGGTTCATACTAATTTTATTTATTTGTTTTAGTATATTTATATATTTTAACTAATATTTAATATACATATATTATAAATTAATATACGATATCTAAATATATTCTTATACATTATATTCCTTCACTTTTGGATAGTCTCTGTTGACTATCGTGAAGACAAATTATACATATATTTCTTGTATATTAGTAAATTATATATTAAATAATTATACAATATAATGTGAATCATTATATTATATATTTAAAAATTATTAATCAGCAATATTTATGAGATTTAATATTTCTGAAAATTATAAATAAAAAAATTAAAATTAAAATAATAATAATAATACATATAATAAGTGGAAAGTACCAAATTGGTCCTCCACCTTTACACTTTGTGACAACTTAGTCCTTTACAATGCACTATGACAAATTAGTCCCTCAAAAATCTTTTTTCATGAAAAATTTATCTCTCATTCCTACAATTGAAGGGACTGATTTTGTACATATTTAAAGTTAAGAGGGACAAATTTGTCACAATTAAATTATAGGGCAGTCACAAAGTGCAAAAGCGAGTGTTCAATTGCGTGCTTTCGTCTATGTAGTAATAATATATACGGTAATAATGTGAATAATAATGATACATATTTAATTAATTAATCATTTATTATATCAATTTATTAAAACATATGTTTATTAAATTACAAACTACATGCAATGTCTATAATGTTTAAATTAATATAATAATTAATTTCATAGTGTAAATTAACATAATTAAATTAGTATTACAAATTAATGCTTAAACTTGGTAAAAAATTAATCACTAAATTACTGATATATTTAGTAACGATAATTAATATTCTAAATAATAATTAGAGAATTTTTTATTATTTTATTTTTTCTAGACATTGAATTTCTATTTTTAAATTCATATATTTGTAATTCAGTAAATATATTAATTAAATATACTTTAGCAATTAAATAATAAATAAACATATTAACTAAATTAGTAACTAAATAATTAAAAGCATAGATGAAATATTCTAATTGGTTATATATTTTATATAAATTTATCAATAAGAAATATATAATATAATGTAATAAATAAATAATATAAATAAATATAACAATATATATATATATATATATATTAAACATTTATACACTTAATATCTTATTTATTATACGATAATATTGGTCAAATCGATATATATTATATATGAATTTATCATATAGGAAATATATAATATAAATAAATATATATTAAATATTTATGTATTAAATATCTTAGATATTATTTAATAATACTGGCGAATACATATTTTATTTATTTATTTTAGTATATTTATATATTTTAACTAATATTTAATATATATTTTATATATTAATATACAATATATAAATGTATTCTTATATATTATATTCCTTAACTTCAGGACACTCTTTGTTGATTATCGTGAAGATAAATTATACATATATTTCATGAATATTAGTAAATTATATATATATATATATCAAATAATAATATAATATATTGTGAATTGTTATAATATATTTAAAAAATTATTAATCAACAATATTTATGAGATTTAGTATTTTTGAAAATTATAAATTAAAAAAAATTTATAATTAACATGATAATAATACATATAATAAGAGGGAAGTACCAAATTGGTCCTGCACCTTTATAGTTTGTTAGGATTTGGGCCCTCAACATACACCATGACAAATTAGTCTCTCAAAAATTATTTTTAATGAAAAATTTTTCTCTTATTACTATAATTGGAGGGACTGACTTTTTACACATGAAAATTTGATAGGGACTAATTCGTTACAATTAAATTGTAGGGGAGACATAAAGTGTAAAAGTGAGGTTCAATTGTGTACTTTCGTCTATACACTAATAATTTTTATAGTAATAATGAGTATAATAATGATACATATTTAATAAACTAATTATGTATTACATTAAATTTTAAAAATAAATACATATATGAAATTACTTATTAAATTCAATGTCTCATATATTTAAATTAAAATAAAAATTAATTACAAATTGTAAATGAACATAATTAAATTAGCATTATAAATTAGCGCTAAAAATTAATAATAAATTAATCATGAAATTACTAATATATTCAATAACAATAATTAATACTCCATAGTAATAATTAAAGAATATTAGAGGTTTTATTTCTTTTTGATATTAAATTTATATTTTTAAATTCATAAATTTGTAAGTAAGTTAATATATTAATTAAATATACGTTAGTAATTAAATAATAAATAAAAATATTCCCTAAATTAGTAACTAAATAATTAAAAATATAAATTAAATATATTAATTGGATATATATTGTATATAAATTTATCATATAAGAAATATATAATATAATACATACATAATATAAATAAATTCATATAAAATATAAAAATAAATATATATTTAAAATTTATATATTTGATAAAATATTTATTATGTAATAATATCGATCAATACATATTTTATTTTACTACACATGTTTATGTGTATTAAATTATTTATTAAATTCAATGTTCATGATATTTAAACTAATATAATAATTAATTACATACTATAAATCATCATAATTAAATCAGTATTACAAATTAATGCTAGAAATTAATAATAAATTAATCAGTAAATTACCGATATACTCAATAACGATAATTAATATTCCACAATAATAAATAGTAACTATTAGAGTATGTTACTTTTTCTGGACATTATATTTCTATTTTTATGTTCAAGTATTTCTAATTAAGAAAATATATTAATTAATTAGTCATTATTAATTAAATAATAAATAAACATAATCATTAAATTATTTACTAATTAATTAAAGGTATAAATGAAATATTCTAATTTTATATATATTATAGATAAATTTATGACATAAGAAATATATAATAAAATATAATAAACATATAATATAAATAAATTTACATAAAAATATAACCATAAATATATATTAAATATTTATATTTTTAATAACATATTTATTATATATTAATATCGGTCAAAACATATTTTATTTTATTACACATATTTATATTTATTAAATTCAATGTCTATGACATTTAAATTAATATAATAATTAATTACATTTTGTAAATGATCATAATTAAATCAATATTACAAATTAATACTAGAAATTAATAATAAATTAATCATTAAATTACTTATATACTCAATAACAATAATTAATATTCCACAATAATAATTATTGAATATTAAACTATTTTATTTTTTCTGGACATTGAATTTCTTTTTTTTATATTCGTGTATTTGTAATTAAATAAATATATTAATTAAATAGCCATTAGTAAATAAATAATAGATAAACATATTCATTAAATTAGTAACTAAATAGTTAAAAGTATGAATGTAATATTCTAATTATATATATTATATATAAATTTATCACATAAGAAATATATAATTTAATGTAATAAACATGTAATATAAATAAATTAAAATTAAAATATAACAATAAATGTAAATTAAATATTTATATATTTAATAACATATATACTATATAATAATATCGGTCAATACATATTTTATTTATTTGTTTCAGTATATTGATATCTTTTAACTATTATTTAATATAGATTTTATATATTTATATATGATATCTAAATATATTCTTATACATTATATTCTTTCATCATGAAGACAAATTATACATATATTTCATATATCTTAGTTAATTATAAATATTAAATAAATATATAATGTAATGTGAATTATTATAATATATATTTAACAAATTATTAATCAGTAATATTTATGAGACTTAATAATTTTCAAAATTATAAATTAAAAATAAATTAAAATTAACATAATAATAATACATAAAATAAGAAGGAAGTACTAAATTGGTCCTTTAGTTTGACACTTTGGGACAATTTAGTCCCTCACAATGCACTGTGACAATTGGAGGGACTAATTTTGTATATATTTAAAGTTGAGAGGGACATATTTGTCACAATTAAATTGTGGGGAAGTCACATAGTACAAAAGTTAGGGTTCAATTGCATACTTTTGTCTATAAAATAATAATATATATAGTAATAATTTGTACAATAATGGTACATATTCAATTAACTAATCATTCATTATATTAAATTATTAAAATATATATTTATTAAATTACTTATTAAATTCAATGTCAATAATAATTAATTACATATTGCAAATTGACATAATTAAATTAGTATTATAAAATACTGCTAAAAATTAATCATTAAATTACAAATATAATTAATAACAATAATTACTATTCCACAATAATAATTAGAAAATATTATAGTATTTTATTTCTTTTTGATATTAAATTTCTATTTTTAAATTCACGTGTTTGTAATTAAGTAAATATATTAATTAAATATACATTTGTAAAATAGGTATCAAAAGAAAAAAAATTCTAAATAGAAAGAATAAATAAAGAACAAAATATGAAAAATGAAATAAAAAAATAAAAAATAAGGGAATATATATATATATATATATATAATAATACTAATATAATATTATAAGAAAAGGAAAAAAAATACATTATTTGAACAAAGCAATTGTTAAGCATGCAAAGGACGGTGCAGCTCTGTGCATAGCCTCTCTAGTTTTGCATATTACACCATTTAGGAAAGCACTTTGCTGCATTGGGTTAGAGGGATAGAGACACAAGCTGAGAAGAATGAGGGTCTCAGTGGAGTTGGCTGAAAGGGGAGTGTCATTTGGCTCTATTTTAGTGTATTCACGCTTACTCTATTCTTGCGTTGTAGATAAAGAGGGCACAACGTTCTTGGCTTGGGGGATACAAGTAGAGAGCTTGACTGTATGATAAAAGAGGAAGCGAGCATAACCACCCTGGAATACTAGCACAGTCGGCAAATGCATGATTTTTTTTAGCTTAACTTGGTGCTGTGCATAGTGGCAAGTGGAGAAAGCAAGGATATGGTTAGCACAGATATCTTTGGCTGGATGGTCCGTCTAGTTAGAAAGCCAGGATGAGGAGGACCAGTGTAAAGAAAATGAAGACTACTGTAAAATGAGTAGTTTCAAATGGTAAGATCTATGTCGTCTGTGGTAAGCATGTTATAAACAATGTAGAAGGAGAAGAAGAGGAAAAAGCCCAAGGATAAGTAAAAGTTGTGGCCAAAGCCGTTAACCCAGTAGCAGCAACCCCATGAAAGTCAACTTCTTTCACGTCGTGATCACTGAACAATCCGTCAGCCTCGATGGTGGTGCGTGGCTTGGCAGGCAGCTCTTCTCTGCCATGGTAGTTCGTAAACCGGCCCATCGATTCCTCAACTGGCTCGACATCGAGCAACTAGTTCATAAAGCACGTGACTCGGTTCACGTCCATGATTAGGAGCAAGCTTATCACGAGGCCGAACATGGAGCTATTCGATGCAGTGGTGTCCTAATAGGTATTGGCTCTGTGTGGCCATAGAATAGAGCATCAAGATCTGGGATCTCGAGAGTAAGAGCATCATTGAGGATTTGAAGGTTGACTTGAAGACTGAAGCTGAAAAGGTTGATGGCGCTACTGGTGGCAACAGTACCAAGAAAAAAGTAATCTACTTTACTAGTTTTAACTGGAGCGCGGATGAAAGTACACTGTTTAGTGGCTACACTGACGGTGTAATCAGAGTTTGGGGGTTGAGCATTTCAATGCAGAAGAATACTTGAAACAGATGTCGTGAGGGAGAGAAAGAGAGAGTATGCTCCTTTCTTCCTAAAGCTTTCTTTCTCTTCTTAACATGCTTATATATTACATATGTGTTCATATATATATATATAGATATATGTATATATGCATGGGTGTGCTTCTTTTGCTTCTTGATGCTTTCATTCTTCTCATACCATGCTTATATATATATATATATATATATATTACATATGTGTTTATATATATATATATGCATGGATGTGCTTTTTTGCTTCCTGATACTTTCATTTTTCTCATACCATGCTTTTATATATACATATATAGATGTATATAGATGTATATATATATATGTGTGTATATATATATGGATATATGCTTCCTTTCTTCCTGATGCCTGCTTTTCTCTTTTATCATGTTTTTATATATATATATATATATATATATGTATGGATATATATATAGATGCATATAGGTGTATGTATATATATATATATATATATATAGATATATAGGCGTGGATGTGCTTCCATTCTTGCTAATGCTTTTTTTTCTTTTAATTATTATTATTATTTTTATGTCAATATGGGATTAACTTTTGGCTTTACAAACAAGGTTATAAGAAAATCATCGAGTGATAATATTGTTCTCCTCGGGTGTTTGGGATTGTGTGAGATTTTAATATCCTTAGATCCCAAAAATTAATACATACTTGTTTTAAATAATAATAATTAAAAAATAAATACTTTAATTAAATATTTTCCATAATTTACGAAATCATCGTGTGAGAATATTCTTCTCCTCGAGTGCTTAGGGTCGAGTGAGATTTTAAAAATAACCAAACAAATAAATAATAATAATGTAAAATGGATATTTTAATTAAATATTTTTCATTATTTACGAAAATCATCGTGTAAGAATATTCTTTTCCTCGAGTGCTTGGGGTCGTGTGAGATTTTAATCTCTATAGACCTCGAAAATTGGTACACACTTGTTTAAAAATAAACAAACAAATAAATAAATAATAATAATGCAAAATGGATATTTTAATTAAATATTTTCTATTATTTATGAAATCATTGTGTGAAAATATTGTTTTCCTCGAGTGTTTAGGATCATGTAAGATTTTAATCTCCATAGATCCCGAAAATTAGTACAAATTTGTTTTAAGAAAATAATAATAATGCAAAAATAAATACTTTAATTAAATATTTTCCATTATTTATGAAATCATCGTGTGAGAATATTGTTTTCCTCGAGTGTTTGGGATCATGTGAGATTTTAATCTCCTTAGATCTCGAAAATTATGACATACTTATTTTAAAATAATAATAATGATAAATAAATAAAAAATAATAATGCAAAGATGAATATTTTAATTAAATTATTTACAAAATAAATAAGTTAGGGTTTTATAAAATTTAATTAATTAAAAAATGCCATATAGGACTTGGGTCTCCGTAGGCTTTGGGGAATTGATCCTATTAAAAATAAGACTAAAAGAATTCTAATTTCAAAATCCAAAAAAATACATATATTCAAAAAAATCTGAAAAATGATTTTATTTTCATCATAATTTCAATGATAAATTCCAATTTTGAAAATAAAAAAAAAGTAATAATAAATAAATTCAAAAATATTTCTTTCATTATAATAACACATTAATTCCAAAAATATAAACTCCCAAAAATCCTAAAAATCTTATACCATAAACATTTCATTTAAATTTCAAAATAAAAATAAAAATTCCAAAAATAAACAAAAAAAATTAAAAAGATAGAAAATGAAGATATCAAGAGAGTGAGACTAATCATGTTGTCGTCAATTAAAACACACAAACCAAATCCCCAATTTTGTTTTGTTTACAAAAATCTGTTTAATTTAAACCATCCTGTTCTCATCACAAAATTTACAAATCATCAATCAATAAACATGCCTTTTTGGTCAAACTACGTGGACTTTGATCCATATTGTAGGGTACGTAGGCCCTAGGCTTTTATCTTAGGTCAAGTCCGCCCTTTGTAAATATCTATCTGTTTGCTTTCATTATTGTCATTTTTGTCTTCTCTATTAAATGGACATGCATGTCAATAAAGGGTAATTGAGATAAATTTAAGGTCATATTCTATTTTAGTTGACTAGTTTAAAGTAACTGTCATCATGGACGGGTGTTATGGGGTGTTTAACACCTTCCCCACACTCAAATAGACTCCTGAACCTATTTTTGTTTTCGTAGATTGTTTTGCCTTTTTCTTTTTTATTTTAAATTGGTTTTCCAAAGTTTTCCGTTAAAAATTTTGGTGGCAACTCCAAAAAAATTAATTTTCAAGTTTTATTTTAGAAATCAATTTAAACTACTTTTTATTCAGTCAAAAGGTCAGTTATGACAGGTATATTATAAATTAAAAATATACAAAATTAACATAATAATAATATGTATAATAAGAGAGAAGTTCCAAATTTGTCCTCCATCTCTACACTTTGTGGCAAATTGTTCCCCCGTAATGCATTGTGATAAATTATTCCCTCAAAACTCTATTTTCATGGAAAATTTGTCCTTCATTACTACAATAGGAAGGATTGATTTTATATAGATTTAAATTTGTGAGGGACTAATTTGTCACAACTAAATTTTAGAGGTATTACAAAGTACAAAAGTGAGGGTTCATTTACGTACTTTGATCTTTAAAATAAAAATATATATTGTAATAATGACACATATTTAAAAAATTATATATTTTTTATATTAAATTATTTTAAATATATTAATTAGATGACATATTAAATTTAATGTCAATAATATTTAATTAAATACTATAAATGAACATAAACAAATTAGTATTATAAATTAAGGCTAAAAATTAATAACAAATTAATTATTAAATTACTGATATATTCAATAACGATAATTAATATTCCACAATAATACTTAGAGAATATTACTATACTTTATTTCTTTTGGATATTGAATTTCTATTTTTAAATTCATATATTTGTAATTAAGTAAATATATTAATTAAATACACTTAAGTAGTTAAATAATAAATAAATATATTCACTAAATTAGTAACTAAAAAATAAAAATAAAAATTAATTACATTAATTGGATATATATTATATATAAATTTATCATATAGGAAATATATAATATAATGTAATAAACATATAATATAAATAAATTTATGTAGAAATATAACAATAAATACGTATTAAATATTTATATATTTAATAAAATATTTATTATAAAATAATTTCGGTCAAAACATATTTTATTTTATTACACATATTTTATACATTAAATTATTTATTAAGTTCAATGTTTATGTTATTTAAATTAACATAATAATTAATTAAATACTATATATAGACATAAACAAATTAGCATTATGAATTAAAGCTAAAAATTAACAATGAATTAATCATTAAATTTCTGATATATTCAATAACAATAATTAATATTCCACAATAATAATTAGACTATATTAGACTATTTTATTTCTTATGGACATTGAATTTCTATTTTTATATTCATATGTTTGTAATTAAATAAATATATCAATTAAATATACATTAGTAATTAAATAATAAATAAACACATTCACAAAATTAGTAACTAAGTAATTACAAGTATAGATGAAATATTCTAATTGGATATATATTATATATAACTTTGTCACATAAGAAATATATAATATAATGTAATAAACATATAACATAAATAAATATATATAAATATAGCAATAAATATATATTATATATTTATATATTTAATATCATATTTATTATATAATAATATCTATCAATACATATTTTATTTATTTGTTTAAGTATATTTATATATTTTAACTAATATATATATATATATATATATTATACTAATAAACTATATCTAAATATATTTTTAAACACTATATTCCTAGACTTAAGGACAGTTTGTGTTGATTGTCGTGATGACAAATTATATATATATATATATATATATTTCATGTATATTAGTAAATTATATTATATAATGTGTATTGATATATTATATATTTAAAAAACTATTTAATCATTAATATTTATGAGATTTAATATTTTGGAAAAGTATAAATTAATAACAACTTAAAATAAACATAATAATCATTATACATATAATTAGTGGGATGTACCTAATTAGACCTCTATCTTTACATTTTGTGACTATTTGGTCCCTCACAATGCATAGTGATAAATTAGTCTTTCAAAAATCTTTTTATATGGGAAATTTGACCCTCAATGCTATAATTGGAGGGAGAGATTTTGTACACATTTAAATTTGGGAGGAACTAATTTCTTACAAATAAATTGTGGGGAAGTCACAAAGTGTAAAAGTGAGGGTTCAATTGCATACTTTAGTCTATGCAATAACAATATATATAGTAATAATGTGTATAATAATAATACATAACTAATAAATTAATCATTCATTACTTTAAATGATTAAAATATATATTTATGAAATTACTTATTAAATTCAATGTCTGTGATATTTAAATTAATATAATAATTAATTACACATTGAAAATGAATATAATTGAATTAGTACTATTAATTAATGCTAAAAATTAATTAAAAAAATTAATCATTAAATTACTAATATATTTAGTAACAATAATTAATGTTCCAAAATAATAATTAGATAATATTAGAGTATTTTATTTCTTTTGGACATTGAATTTCTATTTTTAAATTCATATATTTGTTATTAAGTAAATATATTAATTAAATATATGTTAGTAATTAAATAATAAATAAAAAATTCATGAAATTAGTAACTAAATAATTAAAAATATAAATCAAATATATTAATTGGATATATATTATATATAAATTTATGATATATGACATATATAATATAACATAATTAACAAACAATATAAATAAATTTATGTAAAAATATAACAATATATATCTACATTAAATATTTTTATATTTAATAACATATTTATTATGTAATAATATCGGTCAAAACATATGTTATTTTATTACACATATTTATATTTATAGTAATAATGTGTATAATAATGATACATAATTAATAAATTAATCGTTTACTACTTTAAATGGTTAAAATATATATTTATGAATTTACCTATTAGATTCAACGTCTATGATATTTAAATTAATATAATATTTAATTACATATTGTAAATGAATATATTTGAATTAGTATTATAATTTAATGTTGACAATTAATAAAAAATTAATAATTAAATTACTAATATTTTCAATAACAATAATTAATATTCCAAAATAATAATTATAGAATATTAGAATATTTTATTTCTTTTGGACATTGAATTTCTATTTTTAAATTCATATATTTGTTATTAAGTCAATATATTAACTAAATATATGTTACATATTAAGTATTAAGTAAACATATTCATTAAATTAGTAACCAAATAAATAAATTTATGTAAAAATATAACAATAAATATATATTAAATATATATTTAATATCATATTTATAATATAATAATATCAGTCAATACATATTTTATTTATTTTTTTAGTATATGTTTATATTTTAACTTTTATTTAATATATATTTTATATATTAATATACAATATCTAAATATTTTTTTACATTAGATTCTTTGACTTTAAGACAGTCCCTGTTGACCGTCATTGTTGTAACCAACCTTTTAGTGAGAATAATAAAAAATGTGGTTTAAATTGATTCCCAAAATGTATTTTGAAAATCAATTTATTAGAGTCGCCACTAAAATTTTTAATGAAAAACTTTGGAAAACTAATTTAAAATAAAAAGAAAAAAAGGCAAAATGCTTGCGAACACAAAGATACGTACCTTGTGATAGGGATCAAAGTCTACGTAGTTCAACTAAAATGGCGGGTCTGTTGGTTGATGATTTGTAATTTTTGTGTTGAGAACAGGAGAGTTCAAATTAAATAGATTTTCATAAACAAAATGGGAATAGAATTTGATTTGTGTGTTTTAATTTATAACCTGATTAATCTAGCTCTCTTGATCTTCTCATTCTTCCTCTTTTTAATTTTTGTTTATCTTTTGGAATTTTAATATTTGTTTTTGAAATTTAAATGAAATGATAATGGACAAAGATTTTGGGTTTTTTAGGGGTTTATATTGTTTGGAATTAGAGTGAAATTATAATGCAAGAAATAGTTTTGAATTTATTTATTTTGTGGATTTTCAAAATTGGAATTTATTGTTGAAATTGGAACGAAATTATAATGAAAAGCCATTTTTCGGGAATTTTGAATTTATATATATTTTGGATTTTTTCTAATTTTGAAAGTGAGATTATGATTAAAATGATTTTTAATTTTAATTATATATATATATATATATATTTAATTAGAATTTATTCTAAACTTTAAACTATAATGGAACAATATTTCTATGGTTTTTGGATTTACGATTTTCGTGTATATTTTTTTGTGAAATTAGGATTCACTCTAGACTTGAAGTAAAACTATCATAAAAAAAAATATTTTGGAACTTTTGGATTTTATGATTTCTGTATTTATTGTTATTTTTTTGAAATTTGAATTTATTTTAATACTTAAAGTAATACTAGAAAAAAATATATATTCTGAGGATTCTTGATTATACACAACATGTAAGTTAAACCTCCCTACTTTGGAATTAGTTCATCCCGATATTTTAAACATTAATTTTTGAAACTTGAAGAGACTTAGGGTCTCACGTGGCCTCTACTAATTACCTTTTGAGTATCTGAGGAGATAAACGATCTCACTCGAAAACCTGAAATATGGAAGAACATATTTGGAAATTTTTGGGTTTTTATTTTTACATATTTTTAAGAGTTTTAAAATTAGAATTCTTTTAGTATCATTTTTAACAAGATCGATTCCTCAAAGCCTATCGAGACCCAAATCTCACATGGCAATTTTTAATTAATTAAATATTATAACACACCAACTTAATCATTTTGTAAATAATAGAAAATACTTAATTAAGGTATTTATTTTTACATTATTATTATTATTTTAAAACAAGCATGTACTAAATTTTAGGGTTTATGGAGATTAAAATCTCACACGACCCAAGCACTCGAGGAGAATAATATTCCCATACGAGGATTTTCTTAAAACCTTACTTGTAAGGCCAAAATTAGTTTCACATTGACATAAAAAGAAGATAAAACAACAACAATAATAATAATAATAATTAAAAAAATTAGAATAGCCGAAAATGAAAAACTGGTTACATGAATGGATATAACTCACCTAGCTTCTTCCCTTTGCTTCTTAGTTTGCCTCTCATTCTCCTCGGTTCTACTTTGTTGCTTGGTGGCCCTCCGTCAACTCTCTCTCTTCCCTCGGCTACTCCTTTCTTGGTTCGCCTCTCTTTCTTCCTCCCCGGCACTCGAACTCTCTGCTTTTCTTCTTCCCTTCTCCTTCTTCTTCCCTTCTTCCCTTCTTCCTTTCTCTTCCTCTTTTCTTCTCAACCTTCTCGTTTCTTCTTGACACCTTGCTGCTCCTTTGTCATCTCAATCCTCTTCCTCCTTCTACTTTCTCTCCTCGGTCAGTGCCTCTCTCTCAGTCTGTGGCTTCTCCCTTCTCTTTTTGGTTCGGTTTGTGTCTTCAGCTCCAGCTCCTTCTTCTTGGTTTGTGGTTCCAGCTTCTTGTCTTCTTGGTTCACGTCTCCAGCCCTCTCTCCACTTCTTCTCTCCTCGGTTCACTCTTCTCAGCTTGCCTCTCCTTCCCCGTGGTCCTTTGCTCTTTTTTTTTTTTTTTTTTCCAGCCTCCCTCTTCATAGAATGCTCTCTCTTTTTCTTCACTTAGCCTGCCCCTCTTTAACTCCAGCCACGGTTTCTCTCCTTTCCTCACCTTTTCAATAACACATCGCTCTTTACATGTCGTGTCTCCCGTGCCTTTTATATAGTCTGCCTCCTTGTGTCCTTTTTGTCTCATGTGGGTGTGTGTAAGAGTGGTATGTGAGAGTGTGTGAATGTGTGTGTTCGTGAGTGTGTGTATGAGTGTGAGTGAGAGAGAGCTTGCATTTTTATTTTGATTTTAATTAGGTGACCTTTCTTTCCTTCTTGGATTTAGATTAATTCAAAATTTTTTACTATTTGATTTTCTTTTTGCAAGATAATTAACATGTCTTTACTTCAAACATTTATTTTGAATTTTCCTCTTTTATCCTTTTTAGTGTTAAAACTATTTTGACATTTTGATTTTGTATTTGGTTTATCCCATTTTTTATTTTTTTATTTTGCTTTTTGCATTTTTTTAATTTTTAATTTTGTTTTTCTTATTATTATTATTATTATTATTATTATCATTTTTATGTTTTATTATTTTGTCTCAATATTTTATTTAATTTTATTTTGTGACTCCTATTTTGCATTTATTTAGTTATAAGAACAATTGATTCATTAGATAATTATTAATTTTTATTTTTGAGGTAGGGTATTCACAGTTGCCCCTCTTTACTTGTCTTTTAAGTTAGGAGAGTAGATATGGTGGAGAGATGACCTAAATTAAGAGCAAGCAAAGACATGAACATACCATTCCTCACGTCAAGGGAAAACGGGTGTAAATCTGTGCTTAGATAGGACAGTGAATTGCCTAAACATGATGTAGGAATTTTACAGAAATGCAAATTGCCCTGTCATGATGTATAACTTTTAACAGAAATATAAGTTGCCCTGGACACGATGTAGGACTTTTAATAGAAATGTAAATTGTCTGGACAAGATGTAGGACTTTTAACATAAATGTAAATTGCACTGGACAAAATGCAGGACTTTGTCAGAAATGTAAATTACCCTAAACATGATGCAGGACTTTTGATATAAATGTAAATTGCCCTGGACACGACGCAGAACTTTGAACTGAAATATAAATTGCCCTGGACATGATGCAGGACTTTGATAGAAATGTAAATTGTTTAGACACGATATAGTACTTTTAATAGAAATGTAAATTGCATGGACACAATGCAGGACTTTGGCAGAAAGATAAATTGCCTGAACATGATGCAGGACTTTACATAAATGTGAATTGCCTGGACACGATGTAGAACTTTTGATAGAAATGTAAATTGCTTGGGCACGATGCAATACTTTGGCAAAAATGTAAATTGCCCTGGACACGATACAGGACTTTGACAAAAATGTAAATTACCTGGATACGACACAGGATTTTGGACAGAAATGTAAATTGCTTGGACACGATGTAGGACTTTTGTGAACACCCCATCCTTACTTAATTATTTAATTAATTGATACACCAATTAATTAATAATTAAGTAAATAGAAAAAATTAAAAATAACAAAGCTTCAAGTGACATTCTAAATTGGAGACAATTTAAAATTGAAAATAAATAATGGGAGATAATTAAATAAACTCAAAATATAAAAATAAAATTAGTTAATTAAAATAATTATAATAAAACAAAGAAAAATTATAATATATATATAAGAAAACAAAAATAGAAAATTAAAAACTTAAAAAAAAATTAATTAATAATAATGATAATAGTAATTAAAAAAATAAAGCATTTAACACGAAATGAAAAAAGGAAGATAACAACACACTTTCATGTGAAAAGTTGCAGGAAAGAGCTGGAAAAAGAAAAAGCACTGCTAGGCAGAGCTACTAAGTTAGCATTCAAAGGAAAGAAAAAAGAAGAGAGATGTAAGAGCAGAGTCAGGGAAGGAGAGGTTTTCTGGTTTTCGAGTTATAGAGAGGAAATAATAGAACAGAAAATTATAGAAGATAGCTCGAAGAGAAGAGTGAGTCGGGAGAGAAGCGATAGGAGAGGGATGCCGTGCTAGTAGAGAGAGAAAAAGTGAGGATAGAGATTAGTGAAAGAGTGAGACCGAGAGATGACGGAGAAGCAGAAGCAGTGAGAAAGAAAAACGATCAAAAAAAAAGAAGGCGACTCTGTACGTGGCTAAATATCAAGGAAAAGAGAAGAGAAGGAGAATGTGGTGCTCTTTGGGGAAGAAAGGCATTGCAGCATTGAAAACAGGGGTAAACAGAGTTTAACCAGGAGGCCACGGGGATTAACTACACCAACATGTTCAATGCTCAGATGGACGCGGTGTTCTCAGCGATGAGGAAGGTGGGATTCAATGACGTAGAGATCGTGGCGGCTGAAACGGGTTGGCCATCGGCGGGTGACCCGAACCAACCGGCTGCCACCGTGGACAACACGATGTCATATAATGGGAATCTGATAAAGCACGTGAACTCAAGGAAAAGAAGAAGATAGCTCAGAGGAGTGTTAACGGTGATGAAGAAGACGAGGATGATGATGTTGGCGGTGGTTCAGTGAGAATGCTTCCGCTGAATCCATCATCGTTGTTGTCGTCTTCTATATCGAACCATCGGAAGAGCTTTCCTCTGGAAAAAGATTTAAGAGCAGCGCCAACGTGGAAGGCCACTGACGAGATGATTGGATTGTCGGTTCCGAGGAAGGCACGGTTAGCGTCCACGAAGAGGTTGCATGAATATTGGGCTTCAAATGGTGGAATAATGGGAGAGCAGTTTCACCGGCAAGCTTCGACTTCTCCGGTGAGAACAAGCGCAGTAACAATGGGAATGGGGCCTTCGCCGAAGTGTTGTACGGTATGATGAGACAGCCTCAAGGGATTCCCAAGCAAGAAGCGTTGGCGAATGACTTATTGAAGTTCGATTCCAGATATGGCAAGTCCTGGGTATCTTCACCGGTCTCGAACTTGCAATACGCATCGCCACTGTCATCATCACTTCCACCCCAAAGTTCCAGTACTACCTTATCTGCTGTTACCGCACCCAAGAGGAAAAGACGGCGTCATGTCAAGTATGAGAACTCAAACCAGCCTCCCTCTGGATCATCTTTCCTCTAGCACAACCGCACCCATTCCATAAAAATCCCATTTCAGAAAGTTCCATAGTTGAGGCTAATTTCTGACTCCCATTACCATTAAATTGGGCAATGTCGTTTGTTTTGCCCTACCACTGGCTAATGCACCCTGCCTTGAGTTTTCTCCTAAAATCCATTTTCTTACACTTGTCTGGTTCTCTCCACCTAGTTTTGTTAGTAGTGTTTTTCGTCTCAGGGGTGTGCTCGCAGTGGGTGCTAGAGATGGTTCCGAAGAGAAATTCAGGAGCACACTGTATAGGAGGACTCTAATTTGTTCTTTGGGTGCTTCTGCTTTTAATCTTGTCATGTGTCTGTATTACTTTTATTGGTACGGAAATGGTTGGTCAGATGAAAAGTTCGTGACCCTTATGGATTTAGCACTTAAGACAGTTGCTTGGGATGTCATTTGTGCGTACTTGCGGACAGGATTCCTGTGAAAGGAGATTTCCATTCTTCTTCAGAGCTTGGTGTGCCTTCTACCTCCTTATCTCGTGTTATGGCTTTATGCTGGACATTATTCCTAATGAAAAACATGTTTCGTTACCTATACAATACTTGATTTCTGATGGTGTCTCCTTTTTTGTGGGTTTATTCTTTTGTTACGTGGGACTTGTTTCTATATTTCGATGCTTTTTTATTTATTTATTTTTACTTGTTTATTTATTTTACTTTATTTTATTTCTTATTTCTTTTATTATTTACTTTATTTTCATTTTATTTTATTATGAATTTCATCATATTTTATATATATACATGCACCAAAGAGACATTGCCATATATGAAGGGTAATTGCATGGATTTCTTGAGGTATGTGCATGGCAAGACGTGAGGGAGTGTTTCTTATTTTCATCTTTTTTGACGTTTTTATTTTTATTTAGTTTATTCATTTATTTATTTAGTTGTGTATTTCTTTATTTATTTTATTTTATTTTATATTATTGTTTAGTGTGTTCTTTCCACTAATAGCATCATTATTATTATCCTTATAATGATCCTGTTCCAATTTTCAACAGTATCATTGTCGTAACCGACCTTTTGGCAAAATAGATAAAAGTGTTTAAATTGATTCTCACAAACGAATATTGAAAATCAATTTATTTAGAGTCGCCACCAAAATTTTTAATGAAAAACTTTAAAAAACTAACTTAAAACAAAAAGAAAAGACAAAATGGTTTGCGAAAACAGAGATGAGTTCGGGAGTCTGTTTGAGTGTGGGGAAGGTTTTAGGCACCCCACAACACTCGTCCATGAGGACAGTTACCTTAAACTAGTCAATTGAAATAGAATGTGGCCTTAAATTTATCTCAATTACCCTTTATTGACATGCATGCCCGTTAAACAGAAAAGACAAAAACGACAATAGTGGAAACAAACAGATAAATATTTACAAAGGGCAGACTTGACCTAGGATAAGAACCTAGAGCCTACTTACCTTATGATAGGGATCAAAGTCCACGTAGTTCGACCAAATGACACGTTTATTGATTGATGATTTGTGAATTTTGTGATGAGTACAGGAGGGTTTCAATTAAACGGATTTTCGTAAACAAAACGTAATTGGGATTTGGTTGGTGTGTTTTAATTTATGACAACCTGATTAATCTAACCCTTTTGACCTCTTCATTTTTCTTTCTTTTTAATTTATTATTTTTTATGGTTTTTGGGATTTTAATCTTTATTTTGAAATTTAAATAAAATGAAATTATTATAAAGAACGAATTTTATCACGTAAAGAAAAGATATCATTTAATTAAAACATTTATTTTTGTAATATTGTTATTATTGTTATGATTATTTTATAACAAATATGTGCTGATTTTGGGGACCCAAGGAGATTAAAATCTCACATGACCCCATGCAATCAAGGAGAACAATATTCTCACATGATAATTTCATAAATAATAGAATGTATTTAATTAAGGTAAATATTTAATTATTATTATTTTTAGAACCACTGTGTACCAATTTTAGGGATCTAAGGAGATTAAAATCTCACATAATCCTGTGCAATCGAGGAGAACAAAATTTTCACACGATAATTTCATAAATAATGAAAAATATTATTAAAGTCAATATTTGATTATTATTATTTTTAAAACAAGTGTGTACTAATTTTAGGGATCTAAAGAGATTAAAATCACACATGATCCCAGGTAATCGAGGAGAACAGAATCCTCACATGATAATTTCATAAATAATGGAAAATATTTAATTAAGTAAATATTTAATTATTCTTATTTTTACAACAAATGTGCTAATTTTAAAGATATAAGGAGATTAAAATCTCACATGATCTCATGTAATCGAGGAGGATAAAATCCTCACATGATAATTTCATAAATAATGGAAAATTATTTAAATAAAGTCAATATTTAATTATTATTATTTTTAAAACAAATGTGCTAATTTTAAAAAGATCTAAGGAGATTAAAATCTCACATGATTTCATGCAATCGAGGAGACCCGAATCCTCACACAATAATTTCATAAATAATGGAAAATATTTAATTAAAATCAATATTTAATTATTATTATTTTAAAAACAAATGTGTTAATTTTAAAAAGATCTAAGGAGATTAAAATCTCACATGATTTCATGCAATAGAGGAGACCTGAATCCTCACACACTAATTTCATAAATAATGGAAAATAGTTAATTAAAGTCAATATTTAATTATTATTATTTTAAAAAACAAATGTGCTAATTTTAAAAAGATCTAAGGAGATTAAAATCTCACATGATCTCATGCAATCGAGAAGAACTGAATCCTCACACGATAATTTCATAAATAATGGAAAATATTTAATTAAAGTCAATATTTAATTATTATTATTTTAAAACAAATGTGCTAATTTTTAAAAAAAAGATCTAAGGAGATTAAAATCTCACATGATCTCATGCAACCGAGGAGAACCGAATCCTCACACGATAATTTCTTAAATAATGGAAGATATTTAATTAAAGTCAATATTTAATTATTATTATTTTTAAAACAAATGTGCTAATTTTAAAAAAGATCTGAGGAGATTAAAATCTCACATGATCTCATACAATCGAAGAGAACAAAATCCTCACACGATAATTTCCTAAATAATGGAAATTATTTAATTAAATTAAATATTTAATTATTATTTTTTTGTATTATTATTATTATTATTTGCAACATATGTATTAATTTTTGGGATATAAGGGGATTGAAATCTCACACGATCCCAAACATCCAAGGAAAACAATATTCTCACTCGATAACTTATTTAAAACTTTACTTATAAAGCCAAGAAGAAAAGAAAAAAAAAATATTAATCCCATATACAAATAACAATACTAATAATAAATAATAACACATTAATTAATTAATCAATTAACTAATAAACCAAAAAAACAAAGAAGCTTAACGAGGACACACGAAATGAACTGCAGTGTGAACATCCACATGCATGCATGAGAATTACCTGGCTTAGTCTAGGTGGGCTGCTCTTCCTAGTGACTCTCCTCCTTCAGTGGTTCTACACGGCCTTCCTTGGTTCACCGTAGCTCCTCCCCTCAGCAGTCTTTCTCCTTTCTCGGCTCACTTAGTTTTCAACATTTCTTTCTCAGTTTACAGGGCTCCTTTCTTACCCTTCAGCAGCCTCTTCTTCCTCTTAATTCCCACAAAAGTACCTCAGCTCTATCTTGCTCTATGTCTCCCTCTAGCAGCTCTCCTTTCCACCGTTCTCTCTCTCTCTACGGTCTGCAGTGGGCAACTCTGTTGAACTCTGTTTTGGGCTGCCAAATCAGAGAATTTTATTCCAATTGGATGGCTTTTAGTTTTGCTCCTTCTTGGCTTGCATTCGATCCTATTCTTTCTTTCATCCTCTCGGTTTGGCTCTCTTCTGCTCGGTCTCCTCTCCCTTCTCTCAATTTCTCTACTCGTCTCAACTTCTCTTCCCTTTCTCCCCTCTCTACTGGTCTCGACCTCTCTTCTCTCTCTCCTCTTTCTGTTCATCTCGGCTTAAACCTCCAACACTCCTCTCTTTTCTCCTCCAGCCACCGTTTCACGGTCTAGCAGTCTCTCGATTTTAAGCCTCCAGCCTTCTTCTCTTTTTTCTCTCTTCTCGGTCTAGCAGTGCCTCCTCTTTCTCGATTTAAGCCTCCAGCCTTTTTCTCTTTTTTCTGCTCTCTTCTCGGTCCAGCAGTGCCTTGGTTTTAAGCATCTAGCCTTCTTTTCTTTTTCTGCCCTCTTCTTAGTACAGCAGTGCCTTGGTTTTAAGCTTCCAACCTTCTTCTCTTTTTCTACTCTTTTTCTGGTGCACACTGCCTCCCTTTTCAGCCCCTTGCCTCTGCTTCTGCTCACCTCCACTTTTCAGTAGCAAATCTCCATTTTCTTGCAGTGTCTCTTGCCCCTTTTTCTTTTCAGCCCTCCTTATGTCTTTTTGTTTCTTATGAGTATGTGTGAGAGTGGTGTGTGTGTCCGTGAGTGTGTGCAAGTGTCAGTGGGAGTGTGTGAGTGTGAGAGTGTGTAAAAGTAAGTGAGAGTGTGTGAGAGCAAGTGAGAGTAAGTTTGCATTTTTTTTTTTAATTAGGTGGTTTTTCTCTCCTCTTTGTATTTGGATCAATTCAAACATTTGTTGACCCTATTCACTTTTTTTTTTTGCAAGATAATTATCATGTCTTTACTTCAAATATGTATTTTGAATTTTTTTCTTTTAATATTTTTTGGTTTTGTATTTGGTTTTTCCCATGTTAATTCTATATTTTGCTTTTTGCATTTTTGTTTTTGATTAATTAATTTTTTATTTTTAATTTTATTCATTATCATTACTATGATTATTATTAATTTATTATTATTATTATTATTTTAGGTGGGGTGTTCACAACCACGTAAGAATACTAGTCTTTTTATGCACTTAGACGAAGGTTGCGTGAGACCTTAAATTTCTTCAGGCTCTTGTTAATAAATTAGTAGAGGCTTCCTCAGGACTTAAAATTTAATGCTCATTATAAAAAATGCAAAAATAAAATAAATTCCAAAAATATATATTTTAAAATAAAAAGGTTTATTTTCCCTGCTATTCATAATTAAAATCCTAAGAAGTTCTTTCTTCATTATGATTTCATTTTCAAAATAAAAAAAAAAATCTAAAAATCCAAGAAAACATATAAATTCAAAAATCCAAAAAATGGTTTTATTTTCGTCCTAATTTCAAGATAAATTCCAATTTTGAAAATCCAAAAAAATAAATAAATTAAAAAATTCAAAAAATATTCCTTTCATTATAATTACATTCAATTCCAAAAACTATAAACTCCCAAAAATCTTAAAATTCTTATCCCATAATCATTTCATTTAAATTTTCAAAATAAAGATAAAACTTCCAAAAAAATTAAAAGAGAGAAAAATGAAGAAATCAAGAGAGTTAGATTAATCAAGTTGTTGTAAATTAAAACATACAAACCAAATTAAAACATATTTGTTTAATTTGAACTTTTCTGTTCTCACCACAAAATTTACAAATTACCAACCAACAAATATGTTATTTTGGTTGAACTACATGGATTTTAATCCCTATCACGAGGTACATAGGCCCTAGACTTTCATCCTAGGTTAAGTCTACCTTTTGCATTTACCTATTAGTTTGCTTGCAGTCTTGTTGTCTTTGTCCTTTCTGTTTAGCATGCATATATGTCAATAAAAGGGTAATTGAAATAAATTTAAGGCTATATTTTATCTTCTCTAACTAGTTTAAAGAAACTGTTATTATGGAGGAGTATTGTGGGATGCATACCACCTTCTCCACACTCAAATAGACTTATAAACCCATCTCTGTTTTCACAAACCATTTTGTCTTGTTCTTTTTATTTTAAATGGGTTTTCCAAAGTTTTTCATTAAAAATTTTGGTGGCAACTCCAATAAATTGATTTTTAAAATTCATTTTGGAAGCCAATTTAAACACTTTTTATTATTCTGCCGAAAGGTTGGTTACGACAACTTTGGCAGAAAATGTAAATTACTTAAACATGATATAGGACTTTTGACGGAAATGTAAATTGCCTGGACACGTTACAAGATTTTGGCAGAAATGTAAATTGCCCTGAACACGATGCAGGACTTTGACAGAAATGTAAATTGCCTAGACACAATGCAGAATTGGACAGAAATGTAAATTGCTTGGACATGATGCAGGACTTTGGATAGAAATATAAATTGCTTAGACACGATACAGGGCTTTAAATGGGGTTTTTACTGCCTGAGAATGTGATTCTATGTGGCTTCTACTTTACTGACTATGCAATGTGATGCATGTCCTCTCATAAGAAGCATGATGCAAATGCTTGATTTTTCTTGTTCGAAAATTTAGATGTCCTATGCATGGTGTATGTACACATGCAGGTTGTATGATATATATGCTCAATTTTTGAAAATTTTGGAAATTTTAGATTCCGTATGCATGAGGTATGAAACAATGGAATGCAATGTATGTACACATGCTGAATGCATGATGTAGAATGTGATTTCTTTTTTATTGATACATGATTTTGTTTGCAAAATGTAGTGTGCATGCCAAGTGGAAAATTGTTTCTTTTATGACAGATTAAAATCATTAAGGGGATGAAGAGAGTGTCTTACTCCTTTTTAGTTTGAAGCATATTTTGAGAATGTGGAAAAGCAATCCTTAATATTTGTAAATGGTTGGATTCCCTTGGTCACCTGCATATGGGAGAATTCCTTTTGTCTATCCATTATTGGCCCTAATCCAGAGATTCTAGGTCATGGAAGCTACGAAAGTTGTACTTTTTTATCATAAAGGATGGATTTTGAACAAGTTTTAGCATGACAAGGTTTAAATGGAAATATCCCAAACTTGAAGCTTCAAATTTGACCAAAGTGTCATGTTTTGTTTGGATTGCCTTGGACATAATCCTAAAGTCATTCTGTATGAATACCTCCACTAGTATTACTTGAAAAGTCAACACAAAAATGTGCCATGACTTGAGAAGTAGCTCGTGAAGGAATTGGGACCTTACACAACTATCATTGAAAAAACTTTAATAACCAGAATGATTTTGTAGGCCTGTTAACTTATTTGAAAAGGTTATATCACAAGTCCTTTCATCATTGGTTATTTTTTTGAAAATTGAATTTATTTTAATACTTAAAGTAATACTAGAAAAAAAAAATATTATGAGGATTCTTGATTATACACAACATGTATGTTAAACCTCCCTACTCTAGAATTAATTCATCTTGGTATTTTAAACATTAATTTTTGAAACCTAAGGAGACTCAAGGTCTCACACAACCTCTATTAGTTAACTTTTAAGTATCTGAGGAGACAAGCAATCTCACTCGAGAACCTGAAATATGGAAGAAAATATTTGGAAATTTTCAGGTTTTTATTTTTATGTTTTTTTAAAGGTTTTGAAATTAGAATTATTTAAATTTCATTTTTAACAAGATCGATTCCCTAAAGCCTATGGATCCTCAAAGATATATTTTTATTGTTACATATATTACATATAAATTTATCACATGAGAAATATATAATAATATGTAATAAACATAGAATATAAATGAATATGTATAAAAATATAACAGTAAAAATATATTAAATACTTATATGTTTAATACCTTATTTATTATATAATAATATCAGTCAATACGTATTTTTTTAAAATATGTTTATATATTTTAATAATATTTAATATATTAATATTCAATATTTAAATATATTCTTATACATTATATTTTTTTGACTTAAGGGTAGTCCTTGTTGACCATCGTGAAAACAAATTATACATATTTCATTTATATTAGTAAATTATATATATATATATATTAAATAATTATATGATATAATGTGAATTATTATAATATATATTTAACAAATTATTAATCAACAACATTTATGAGATTTAATATTTTGGAAAATTATAAATAAAAACAATTTAAAATTGACATAATAATAATACAAATAATAAGAGGGAAGTACCAAGTTGGTCCTTCACCTTTATACTTTGGAACAATTTGGTTTCTCACAATGCACTATGACAATTAGTCCCTCAAAAAAAATTTTTCATGGAAAAGTTATCTTCATTACTACAATTGGATGGACTAATTTTGTACACATTTTAATTTGTGAGGGACTAATGTGTCACAATTAAATAGTAGAGGAGACACAAAGTCTAAAATTGAGTGTTCAATTGTGCACTTCCGTTTATATAGCAATGATATATATAGTAATAACGTATATAACAATGATACATATTTAATAAATTATTTATTTATTATGATAAATATTTAATACATATTAATTAAATTATTTGTCTATAATATTTAAATTAATATAATAATTAAATACAGATTATAAATTAGCATAATTAAATTATTATTATAAATGAAACAAAAAATTAATAATTAAATAAAAATTATATTCAATAAAAATAATTAATATTCCAAAATAATAATTTGAGAATATTTGAGTATTTTATTTCTTTTGGATATTAAATATCTATTTTTATATTCAGATATGTGTAACTAAATAAATATATAAATTAAATAATAAATAATGATATTCATTAGATAAGTAACTAAATAATTAAAAATATAAATCAAATACTCTAATTAGACATATATTATATAAACTTATCATACAAGAAATGTATAATATAATGTATTAAACATATAATACAAATAAATTTACGTAAAAATATAATAATAAATATATATTAAATATTTAAATATTTAATATCATATTTGTTATATAATAATAACAGTCCATGTTGACCGTCATGAAGACAAATTATATATATATATATATATATATTTCATGTATTATAATAAATTATATATATTGAATAATTATATTTAGTATAATATGTGTTAATATGATATATATGAAACAAATTATTAATCGGCATTATTTAATAGATAATAAATTAGCCCCTAAAAACATTTTTTCATGGAAAAGTTGCCTCTCATTATTAAAATATATATTTATTAAATTACTTATTAAATTCAATGTCTATAATATTTAAATTAATATAATTATTAATTACATATTGTAATTAGCATAATTAAATTGGTATTATAACTTAATTTAAAAATTAATCAAACAAATTAATCATTAAATAATTGATATTATCAATAACAATAATTAATATTCCACATTAATAATTAGAGAATATTAGAGTATTTTATTTTTTTTGGACGTTGAATTTATATTTTTATATTTGTACATTTGTAATTAAATAAATATATTAATCAAATATACATTAGTAATTAAATAATAAATAAACATATTCAATAAGTTAGTAACTAAATAATTAAAAGTCTAGATGAAATATTCTAATTGGATATATATTATATATAAATTTATCACATAAGAAATATATAATATAATACAATAAACATATAATAGAAATAATATATATATATATATAAATTAAATATTTACATATTTAATACCATATTTATTATACAATAATATCGATCAATACTTATTTTATTTATATTTTTTAGTTTATTTATATTTTTAAACTAATATTTAATATATATTTTATATGATAATAAATATTATCTAAATATATTTTCATACGTTATATTCCTTGACTTTAGGGTTGACCCTATTGATTGTCATGATGACAAATTATAGATGTATTTCATGTCTATTAAATTAATCAATTATTATATTAAATTATTAAAACATATATTTATTAAATTGCTTACTAAATTCAATGTCTATAATATTTAAATTAATGTAATAATTAATTACATATTGTAAATTAACATAATTGAATTAGTATTATGAATTAATGATAAAAATTAATAAAAATTTAGTCATTAAATTACTGATATATTCACTAACAATAATTAAAATTTCACAAAAATAATTAGTGAACATTAGAGTATTTTATTTCTTTTGGATATTAAATTTCTATTTTTAAATTCATATATTTGTAATTAAGTAAAAATATCAATTAAATATATGTTAGCAATTCAATAATAAATAAACATATTCACTAAATTAGTTACTAAATAATTAAAAATTTAAATTAAATATATTAATTGGATATATCTTATATATAAATTTATCATATGAGAAATATATAATATAATGTAATAAATGGACAATATAAATAAATATATGTAAAAATATAACAATAAATATATGTTAAATATTTATATATTTAATATCATATTTATTATTTATTTAATATCATATTTGTAATTAAATACTTTAATTAAATATGCATTAGTAATAAAATATTAAATAAACATATTCATTAAAATAGTAACTAAATAATTGAAAATAAAAATTAATATTCTAATTGGATATATATTATGTATAAATTTATTGTATAAGAAATATATAATACAATATAATAAACATTTAATATAATTAAACTTATACAAAAATGTAATAATAAATATATGTTAATTATTTATATATTTAATTTCATATTTATTATATAATAATATAGGTCAATACATATTTTATATATTAATATACGATATCTAAATATATTTTTACTAATATATATAGTAATAATATGTGTAATAATGATACATATTTAATAAATTAATTATTTCTTATATTAAATAACTAATATATATATATATATATACACATATATATACATATACATACAAAAGTACTTATTAAATTCAATGCCTATGATATTTAAATTAATATACTAATTAATTACATATTGTAAATGAACATAATTAAATTTGAATTATAAATTAATGGTAAAAATTAATTAAAAAAATTATTAAATTACTAATATATTCCATAACAATAATTAATATTCCAAAATAGTAATTAGAGAATATTAACGTATTTTATTTCTTTTGGATATTGAATTTCAATCTCTAAATTTATATATTTGTAACTAAGCAAATATATTAATTAAATATACATTAGTAATTAAATAACAAATAAAAAATCCACTAAATTAGTAGCTAAATAATTAAAAATATTAAATTATTATATTAATTGTATATGTATTATATATAAATTTATGATATAAAAAATATATAATATAATGTAATAAACATATAATATAAATAAATTTAAACAAAACTATAACATTAAGTATATATTAAATATTTATATATTTAATAAATTATTTATTATATAATAATAATGGTCAAAATATATTTTATTTTATTACGCAGATTAATATTTTTCAAATTATTTATTAAATTCAATATCTATGATATTTAAATTAATATAATAATTCATTCCGTATTGTAAATAAACATGATTAAATAATTATTACAAACTAATGCACGAAATTAATGATAAATTAATCATTAAATTAATAATATATTCAATAACATAAATTAATATTCCAAAATTATAATTAGAGAATATTAGAGTATTTTATTTCTTCAGGACATTGAATTTCTATTTTTATATTGGTATATTTGTAATTAAATAAATATATTAATCAAATATACATTAGTAATTAAATAATAAATAAACATATTCATTAAATTAGTAACTAAATAATTAAAAGTATAGATGAAAGATTCTAATTGGTGATGTATTTTATTTAAATTAATCTCATAAGAAATATATAATATAATGTAATAAACATATAATATAAATATATATATTAAATATTTATATATTTAATATCATATTTGTTATATAATAATATCGGTCAATACATTTTTTATTTATTTGTTTTTAGTATATTTATATATTTTAACTAATATTTAATATATATTTGATATTTTAATATGCGATATCTACATATATTTTTATAGTCATTGACTTTAGGGTAGTCTCTGTTCACCGTTTTGAAGACAAATTATATATATACATTTCATGTATATTAAGAAATTATATATATGAAATATTTATATAATATAATGTGAATTATTAAAATATATATTTAACAAATTATTAATAAAAAATATTGATGAGATTTAATATTCTTGAAAAGCATGAATTAAAAACAATTTAAAATTGACATAATAATACTACATATAATAAGTGAGAATTACTAAATTGGTCTTCCACTTTTCCATTTTGTAATTGATCCCTCACAATGCACAGTGACAAATTAGTCCTTAAAAAATATTTTTCTATAAAAAATTTGAGAGACTGATTTTGTACATATTTAAATTTGAGAGAGAGTAATTTGTTGCACTTAAGTTGTGGGGGAGTCACAAAGTGCAAAAGTGAGGATTCAATTACATACTTTCATCAATACAATAATAATATATATAGTAATAACATATTTATTAAATTATTATATTAAATTCAATGTCTATAATATTTAATTTAATATAATAATTAATTACAGTTTGTAAATGAATATAATTAAATTAGTATTACAAATTAATGCTAAAAATTAATAATAAATTAATGATTAAGTTATTGATATATTCAGTAATAGTAATTAATATTTCACAATAATAATTATAAACATATTCATTAAATTAATGAATAAATAATTAAAAATAGAAATTAAATATATTAAATCGATATATATTATATATGAATTTATCATATAAGAAATATATAATATAATGTAATAAATATATAATATAAATAAATATATGTAATTAATATATAAATAAATACATATTAAATATTTATATATAAAATACCATAGATATTATTTAATAATATCAGCCAATACAAATTTTATTTATTACTTTTAATATATTTATATATTTTAACTAATATTTAATATATATTTTATATATTCATATACAATATCTGAATATATTCTTATACATTATATTCTTAAACTTTAGGCCAGTCCTCGTTGATTGTCGTGAAGACAAATTTAACATCTATTTCATTTATATTAGTAAATTATATATATTAAATAATTATATTATATAATGTGAATTATTATAATATATATTTAACAAATTAATAATCAATAATATTTATGCAATTTAATATTTTGTAAAAGTATAAATTACAAACAATTTAAAATAAACATAATAATAATAATACAAATAATAAGAGGAAAGTACCAAATTGGTCCTCCACCTTTGCACTTTAGGATAATTTGGTCCCTCACAATGCATTGTGACAAATTAGTCCCTTAAAAATCTGTTTTTATGGAAAATTTGTCCCTTATTGCTACATTTAGAGGATTGATTTTGTACACTTTTAAATTTGAGAAGGACTAATTTGTCATAATTAAATTGTGAGAGTCACAAAGTGCAAAAGTGAGGGTTTAATTGCATACTTTCGTCTATATGATAATAATATATATAATAATAATGTGTATAAATAATGATACATATTTAATAAATTAAGCATTTTTATATTAAATTATTAAAATATATATTTATGAAATTACTTACTAAAACAATGTCTATAATATTTAAATTAATATAATAATTAATCACATATTATAAATTAACATAATTAAATTAGTATTATAAATTAATGCAAAAAATAATTAAAAAAATCATTAAATTACTGATATGTTCAATAACAATAATAAGCAGAGAATATTAGAGTATTTTATTTCTTTTGGATATTGAATTTCTATTTCTAAATTCATATATTTGTAATTAAGTAGATATATTAATTAAGTGTATGTTAGTAATTAAATAATAAATCAACATATTCACTAAATTAGTAATGTAATAATTAAAAGTATAAATTGGATATATATTATATATAAACTTATCTTATCATAAATATATAATATAATGTAATAAAATTTTAATGTAAATAAATTTATATAAAAATATAACAATAATATATATATATTAAACACTTATATATTTCATAACATATTTATTATCTAATAATATCGGTTGAAACATATTATATTTTATTACACATAATTTCTTTATAGTAATAATGTCGATAATAACTATACATATTTAATAAATTAATCTTTTATTATTTTAAATGATTAAAATATATATTTATGAAATTACTTATTAAATTCAATGTCTATGATATTTAAATTAAAATAATGATGAATTACATATTGTAAATGAACATAATTAAATTAATGCACTTTGGAAAACCAATTTAAAGCAAAAAGAACAAGGCAAAATAATCTGTGAAAATAGAAATAGGTTCGAAAATCTATTTGAGTGTGGGGAAGGTGTTAGGCATCTCACAACACCTATCCTGATGAGTCTTAAGTTGAACAAGAGGCTAACTTAGGCCAAGGAGCTCCATCTGGGCCGATTACACGTTCTATGGCTAAGAAGATTCAGGCCATGGTTGTCCAACAATTCAAAATGGAATCAGCCCATTTAGGATCCAAGCCCAATTTCTATATGGAGCCCAAGTTTGAGTGGGCCAATTTGATCATGTGTTATAATGAATAAATTATAAAAAGTCAATTATGCATGTGATGAATGCATGTGATAAGTATTGGTTAAAGTCTAAGTTAGGTGAGCTATATTTCTTTGAAAGTCTAAGTTAGATAAGTTAGGTGATCTACATTAGATGAAAAGTCTATGTTAGGTGAATTTCTATGCATGTTTTTCCAAATTAGGTGAGAATTAGATAAATCTTGGACTTATGCCATGAGGGTTGTTCTTGGCTATAAATATAGAAGTTATCAATGAGAAATGCAACCTTGAATGCTCTGAAAATTGGCTTAGCCTCTTATATGCGAATTTCTTATCTAAGTTTCTTAAACTTAGTGGCGAAATTATCCCCGATTCTTATCACTCTCCCTCTTCTACTCTAGAGTATGGCGAATCAAAGCTAGTATTCTTGAGTGTGGCGTGCAAACTTATCATCCGAGATTGCTAGTTGTTCTATCTTTTCTTCTTTTTATTTACTTGTGTTCAGGGATTGTTCAATCTGAACTTCCTTGAAGCATATCATATCCATAAGGACGGTTATCTTAAACTGGTAAATTGAAATAGAATATGACTTTTAATTTTATCTCAATTACCCTTTATTGACATGTATACCTGTTAAACAAAGAAGACAAAGGCGACAATAATGGAAATAAACGGATAAGTATGTACAAAGGATGGACTTGACCTAAAATGAAAGTGTAGGGCCTACGTACCCCGTGATAGCGATCAAAGTCCATGTAGTTCGACTAGAAAGATGTGTCTATTGATTGAAGATTTGTAATTTTTGTGATGAGAAGGGTTTAAATTAAACAAATTGTCATAACCGACCTTTCGGCGGAGACAGAATAAAAAGTGTTTAAATTGATTCCCAAAAATAAATCTTGAAATTCAATTTATTTATAGTCGCCACCAAAATTTTTAATGAAAAACTTTGGAAAGCCAATTTAAAGCAAAAAGAAAAGGCAAAACGGTATTCAAAACTAGAGATAGGTTCAGAAGTCTATTTGAATGTGAAGAAGGTGTTAGGCACCCCACAACACCCATCCATAAGGATAGTTACTTTAAACTACTCAATTAAAATAGAATATGACCTTAAATTTATCTCAATTATTTTTATTGACATGCATGCTCGTTATATAGAGAAGACAAAAACAACAAAACTAGAAGCAAATAGATAGATATTTACAAAGGGTGGACTTGACCTAAGATGAAAGTGTAGGGCTTACGTACCCCGTGATAGGGATCAAAGTCCATGTATTTCGACCAAAAAGGCATGCTAATTGGTTGATGATTTGTAAATTTTGTGATGAGAATAGGTGAGTTTCAATTAAATAGATTTTCGTAAACAAGACGAAATTGAGATTTAATTTGTGTGTTTTAATTTACGATAACCTAATTAATCTAACTCTCTTGACCTTTTCATGTTTTTATCTTTTGTTTATTTTTGGAATCTTAATCTTTATTTTGAAATTTAAATGAAATGATTATAAAAAATGAATTTAATCATTTTGTAGATAAAAAAATTAATTAAGATATTTATTTTTGCATTATTATCCTTATTGTTATTTTTATTTTAAAATGAGTATGTACTAATTTTGGAGATCTAAGGAGATTAAAATCTTATATGATCCCATGCAATCGAGGAGGACAATTCTTTCACATGATAATTTCATAAATAATGGAAAATATTCAATTAAAGTAAATATTTAATTATTATTATTATTATTAAAACCAATGTGTTCTAATTTTAGGAATCTAAGGAGACTAAAATCTCACATGATCCCATGCAATCGAGGGTAATAATATTTTTACACGATATTTTCCTAAATAATGGAAAATATTTAATTAAAATATTTATTATTTTTTTGTATTATTATGAGTATTTAAAATAGTAATTTTCGGGATCTAAGGAGATTAAAACCTTATTTATAAAGCCAAAATTAATCTCATATTAACATGAAAATAATAATACTAATAGTAATAATTATTAATTAATTAATAGAATAAAATAAAAAAATGAAGAACATGAATGAAATACTCCTAGGTGAAATGCAGCGTGAAACATCAGTATGCATGCACGAATGATGCAAGACTTTAGCAAAAATGTAAATTGCTTGGATACGATGTAGGACTTTTGTGTTGATTTGAAAAGAGGTATTCGCATTGCATGGAATATGCTATCATGCAGTGCCATGCAAATGTGCGATGCATACCATTGTGCTCTGACCATAGTGTGACTTGCCTGGTTGCTGAGCTTGTCGTCTTTATGAACTTAACGTTCCTAGGAGGTGAATAGATCCAAAATCTGTTAAGTTTTTATCCTCGACATTTGAATCGTTATCTTGTGAACCTTTAGAATGATCTTTCTTGAACAAATAAAATGCTTGTGCCAAGGAAAGATGTGACTCTTTTGGAAGCACCTCTTGGTCATTCGTGAGATGTGATTATAGTTCGTGTTCATGCACTAAATACATTATGCATGTTTTTTTTTTTTTTTTGAATATCAACTCTGCACGTGTGGTGGATGCATGGACGAGATATAAGATGAATGTGGAGAATCATGTATGCATGAGATAAACATGTTTTTTTTTTTTTTTTCAAAGGATAATGCAAATTTTGTGCACTTTGATATATTCCAAAATGATGCCTATACCCTGGGTGTTAGAAATAAGAGAACACTACGTGAGTGTAGACCTTCTACCTTTTACTTTAGAAACTGGAGGGACGACATATTAAGTTATAGTTTATGCTGTCTAACCAAGCTTCTTTTGTCGTGACCTTTAATTCGTCGTTTCAACAGCTGATGGTCCGCATGACTTTATCTCTTCAGGCCAACACCTGACAGGCTTAGTTTCCTTTCCTTATGGTAGCCCAAGGGACATTGGAAATGCTTCAATCTCTTTTTACGGAATAACCTAGTAACGATATCAGAAAAACCTAGAAGTGTATATGTTTCACACTTTAAGCTTTATCCCAGAAATTGCATAGAAGCACTTATTTAAAAGTCGTGGGTGTTCCCGAAATGTGTATCATTAAACAATATTTTGAATGACATTATTCACTTGAATATTTATTTTGCATATTGAATAAATGGAGCAATTATAGAGGCAATATGGTTATGTAGAAAGAAAAAAGGGTAATACGAAGCAAGTTTCTTAAGTGAGTAAGTGACTTTATTTTGAAGATAGATCACATGGTCTTAAGGAAAGTAGGTGATAAAATAGATACAAATGCAAAGGAGAGTAAAAATGGCAATTGGAATGCCTTTGATTTTCAACTTCAGCTGGCACTGGTTGCTTGCACCTGGTGTTGTCATGGGTACCCATAGTTCGAAACTGGTTAATGAAAACAATCTCTAAGGATTTGACTAGATAGGTGATTTAGACCTTATGCAACCTTGCTTTGTTTATCATCTATTACCTTAACTTTTGCTTAAGCCGCCTTTTTAGGTTTTCGACTTAACGGGCCCTGTCTGTAAAATCTTCTTTCTTCTTTTTTTACTGTCATTCCCATCTTAAGCAAAGTACTTCTTTACTGCATCTGAGTTCATTGGTCTTCTAAACTCTCTTCCATCCATATGGGCAAGAACCAATGCACCTCTGGAGAATGCTCGTATCACCACATATGGACCTTCATATGAAGGTGCCCATTTGCCTCTATATTCCTCCTGGTTTGATAGGATCTTTTTTAAAACCAACTCCCATGACTTGAATTCCCTGGGACGAATATTTTGATTGAAGGCCCTTGCCATTCTTTTATGGTATAGTTGTCCATGACACATAGCTACTAGTCACTTTTCTTCGACCATATTCAGCTGCTCGTATCGTGTCCTTACCCACTCACTCTCCTCTTGGTTGGATTCCATCAACACTTGGAGAGAAGGGATCTCAACTTCAACTGGGGTGACTGCCTCCATGCCATATACTAAAGAGTAAGGAGTTGCCCCTATGGATGTTTGTACTGTTGTGTGATACCTATGGAGAGCATATGGGAGCATCTCATGCCAGTCTTTGTAAGTGATAGTCATCTTGCTGATGATTTTTTTTTATATTCTTATTTGCTACCTCAACTGCCCCATTCATCTGTGGTTGATAAAGTGCACAATTGTTATGCTTAATCTTAAATCGTTCGCATAACTTCTTAACGTCACCTCCGTTCAGATTGTGAGCATTATTAGTGATGATCTTTTCTGGTATACCATATCAACATATGATGTTTGAATTCAGAAATCGGAGGAAGACCTTTTGGGTAATATTGGAGAATGAACATGTCTCTATCCACTTTGTGAAGTAATTCAATGGCTGCTAAAATAAATCAGTGTCCATTAGACTCCTTTGGATTAATGGGACCAATCACATTGATTCCCCACATCAAGAATGGCCAAGGTGCCACCAGATTGTGTAAGGGTTGCGGTGGAGTATTGATCCTATCGGTATACATCTAACACTTATGACATCTCTTCACGTAATCAATGCAATCCTTTCTCCATGGTTAACTAGAAGTATGCCCACCTTTGAATCTCTGTCATTATCCTTCGTGCTTCTAATGCATCCACACATCTGAGCAAAGTGTTATCTCAAGACCTTTTATACAATACTTCTCCGCTAAGAAAGAAATTCATTGCCAACCTACAATGGTCTTTTGGTCATTCTCAGATGGCCCAGCCAGATATTGCCGACTCTGGACATAGTTTTTTATATCATGGAACCATGATTGTCCATTGCTTTCTTCCTTTACATTCAGGTTGCTGGGGTGTCCCGAGTCTCAACCTGGATTGGCACCGTATTGACTCCACAATCTAGCTTGATCATTATGGCTAGGGTAGCCAATGCATCGGCAAACTAATTTTTATCACGGGTTAGATGTGTGAAGTTTATCTCCTCAAACTTTGACATCAATTCCATTAGGTACTTTTGGTATGGGATCAGTTTGGGATCTTTGTTTTGCCATTCTCCCTTTACCTGATAAATTACAAGGGCTGAATCTCCAAATATGTCAAGATCTTTGACACCTAATTCTAAGGTAGTTTGCAAACCATTGACACAGGCCTCATATTCTGCCACATTATTTGTGCAGTCAAAACTGAACTTGACTGCCACTGGATATTGTTTACTTTTGGGTGATGTTATCACTGCCCCTAGTCTGCTGCTGTGTACATTGACGGCCCCATCAAAATACATTGTCTATTTGACCTCCTTTGGTTCATCTTCCTCCACTGTCCGAATATCCTCATTTGGGAATTGGTAGTCTAGCGGTTGGTATTCATCCAAGGGACTAGCCGCCAAATGTTCAGCTATAATACTCCCTTTAACTGATTTATTGGTCATATACTTCACGTCGTATTTTGAGAATACACTTGCCATTTTGAGACTCTTCCTGATACATGAGGACTCTAAAAGATGTATTTGATCGGATCTATCCTAGAGATCAGCCATGTGACATGGTATAGCATGTTCTGCCTCAATCTCTTTGTGGTCCACACAAGGCCACAACAAGTTTTCTCAATTAACGGATACCGAGACTCAAATTCATTAAACTTTTTGCTTAAGTAATAAATTACTTGCTCTTTTCTTCCTGATTCATCATGTTGGCCTAACGTAGCACCCATGGATCCAAGTTGAATGTCAAATAAAGGATAAGGGCTGCCCTGGCGTATGTGGTACCAAGATAGGGGGATTCAAGATGTACTCCTCGATCCTGTCAAATGCCCGCTGGCAAGTCTCATTCCATTTTTCCAGTTGGTTCTTGCGTAATAATTTAAATATTGGTTCACAAGTGACAGTTAGGTTTGCAATGAACCTAGCTATATAATTCAAACGCCCCAAGAACCCTCGAACTTCTGTTTCCGTACTAGGTGGTGGCATGTCACGAATTGCCTTAATTTTATCGGGGTCCACTTCTATTCCCTGTTTACTAATGATAAATCCTAAAAGTTTCCCTGATGTGGCCCCGAATACGCACTTACTAGGATTCAAACGAAGTTTGTACTTTCACAGTCTTTTAAAGAGCTTTCTCAACGCAGCCACAACTCTCCCCTTCAGCTGATTTAGCGACCATGTTGTCCACATATATCTCTATTTCTTTATGCATCAAGTCATGGAACAAGACTACCATCTCCCGTTGATAGGTGGCCCTGGTGTTTTTAAGCCCAAAGGGTTACCTTGTAGCAAAAAGTTCCCTATTGAGTGATGAAAGTGATTTTTTCTCTATCCTCGGGGTGCATAGGGATTTGATTATAGCCAGAGTACCCATCCATGAAGGAATAACTGAAGCTTTTTGCTGTATTATCAACTAAAACATCAATGTGAGGTAAAGGAAAGTCATCTTTCAGGCTGACCCGGTTTAAGTCTCGATAATCGACACACATTTTTGGTACGGGGACTATGTTTGCCACCCATTAGGGGTATTTAGCAACTTCTAAGAAATCAGCATCCCATTGCTTCATTACTTCTTCCTTGATTTTGAGGGACATCTCCGGGCTCATCCTTCTTAACTTCTGCTTATTGGGTCCCACATTAGGGTACAAGGGGCATGGGCAGCAATTTCAGGATTTATCCCTGGCATATCTTGATAGGACCAAGCAAATACATCCATATATTCTCTAAATAGACAAATCATTTCTTCCTTATCGGGGTTATCAACTATTTTTAACTTCTTTTTATCATCCTCAATCCCCATATTAATCACTTTGGAGACTTCCTCCTACGAAGTGATACCCTTTTCTGAAAATTCTATTATTTTAGGTTTGAGTATCATCATTATCAGTTTCTAAATCATTTGTATCTAAGACAACATGTGATTCATTCAAGCAGTGCCCAAGTGCTTCTGCTTCAGACAAGAGTTCCGAGGATTCAAACTCCCTGGAATATGGGTAGAGAAGGTGAAAATAAATACGAAAATGTATGATTTAAACAAGATTTTGACAAAAAGATTGAAATTACTGCATTCATTCTATATTTAAAATAAGGTTCAAATTATAAGCTATTACAAAAACTCTTAAAATGACATTCAAAATATTACTCTAATGACATTACATCTGATAACACTTCAGATTCCCAATTGTTAAGTGCTTCTCTCAGCTCGTATAGTTGGATCCATATGACTTTCGTATCATCTACTTCCTCTTCACTCGTCATTACAACTGGGTTCTCAGGTACATTATCTCGCTAAAAGTAGGAAATGTTTCCCAGATATGGGGTATTTCTGCTTTTCCTCTTGGTTTACCCTCCTTCCGACGTGCCCTGTGAGTCTCCATAGACAGCTCGTATCCTAACCTTTGTCGCCCCAAATTTTCAAGCAACTCAACTAGTTCTCCTATGCCTTGTAGCTTTGCACCCAATCATTTTCCCTTTTGATATCCCCGATTCCTCGTTATTCTAGCCACTACTTGGTTGACATTCTTATTAGATTCCTTAATTCCCAACGTGTTCTGGTTGGCGCCTTTCATAGACTTTGGTAAGAACGATCTATGACCTGTTCGGCATTCTCAATATATGGCACTTTGCTCGGCTTGTTAATGATTATCTTGATGAGCCTCAAGTTGAACAAGAGGCTAACTTAGGCCAAGGAGATCCATCTGGGCCGATTACACGTTCTATGGCTAAGAAGATTCAGGTCATGGTTGTCCAGCAATTCAAAATGGAATCAGCCCATTTAGGATCCAAACCTAATTTCTATATAGAGCCCAAATTCAAGTGGGCCAATTTGATCATGTGTTATAATGAATAAATTATGAAAAGTCAATCATACATGTGATAAATGCATGTGATGAAAGTTGAAATAAGTATTAGTTAAAGTCTAAGTTAGATAAGTTAGGTGATCTACATTAGGTGAAAAGTCTATGTTAGGTGGATTTCTATACATGTTTTTCCAAATTAAGAGAGAATTAGATAAATCTTAGACTTATGCCATGAGGGTTATTCTTGGCTATAAATATAGAAGTTATCAATGAAAAATGCTACCTTGAATGCTCTGAAAATTGACTTAGCCTCTTATATATAAATTTCTTATCTAAGTTTTCTAAACTTAGTGGCAAAATTATCCCAGATTCTTATCACTCTTCCTCTTTTATTCTAGAGTGCGGCAAATCAAACCTAGTATTCTTGAGTATGATGTTGCAAACTTATCACTCGAGATTGCTAGTTGTCTATCTTTTCTCCTTTTCATTTACTTGTGTACAGGGATTGTTCAATTTGGACTTTCTTGAAGCATATCATTTTGGTATCAGAGCTCTGGTTGAGAGTGGGTAGAGAGAGAAACACTTTCTGGTCAGAGAGAGAAACACTTGAGAAGAGCGTTTAAAGTGAGATATGGCTGAAAACAATGCTTCCAAGAGGGTTTTCGTTGGAACAAGCTTAGATTATGCGCATACAACAAAATCAACAAGAAATGAGGGAGCAACTGATTCGTTTAGAGCAGGCAATCACAAGATTGACTGTTCAACAACCTCCACAGCAATGTAATCATTGAGCTTTCATTGATTCTGATCATGATGAGGACACGGACGATGAAGCTGATGCAAATAGACAAAGGAGGCAACAGAGTGACTTGGGGAACAACATCAAATTAAATATTCCTCCATTCAAAGGTACTAGCTCACCAGAAGAGTACTTAGAGTGGCTGCAACGAGTGAAGAAGGTGAACTAGCTGCCCTTGAATTTATCGATTATGCAAATCTATGGTGGGAGAATTTGAAAATTCAACGAAGGAGAGACGGTGAAGAGGAGATCAGGAGTTGGCGGCTTATGAAGAGACTCATGCAAAAGCGCTTTGTTCCTGACTATTACAAGCAGGAGCTCTATATCCAGTTACAAACTCTTAGACAAGGGGCGATGTGTGTTGAAAACTATGTTAAGGAGTTTGAAATGTTGATGATGTGATGTGAGATACAAGAGCTTCAGGAACAGTCTATTACAAGGTTCTTGGGAGGCTTGAATAAGGAAATTGCAGATGCGGTGGAATTACAACCTTATGTAACATTTGAGGATGTAATTAAACTTGCTGTTAAGGTAGAGAGACAACGTAGAAGAGAAGCAACTAAACTAGGAAGCTCACGATCTATTAGTTTCAGGGGAACAAACTTAACCTCTTCTTTGACTCTCAAAGATGTCTCAAAGTGGAATGATCGGCGACAGGAAAAGACAAGCTCCAACAACATTGTTGTGACGTCTAGCGGAAAGGACAAGGTTAATGATGCAAAGAACTCAAAGAGGAGCAGAGAAATTAAGTGCTTCAAATGTCTTGGTTTTGGACACATTGCTTCTGAATGTCCAAACTGAAGAGTGATGATTGTTTGAGGGGTACAAAGGGAAATTGAAAGTGAAGATGAAATAGAAACTGAACAAGAAGATGACAAGTGCATTATCGAGTTTCCAGATGAAGGGGAGTTACTTGTAGTTCGATGAATTTTGAACTCACAAGCTAAGGTAGATGATGATCAACGTGAGAACATATTCCATACTAGGTGTACAATTGGTGGAAAGGTTTGTGGTGTCATTATTGATGGAGGTAGCTGTACTAATGTTGCTTCACAAAGCACCCTCATCTATATAAGCTGCAATGGTTGAGTGACCAAGGAGAAATTCAAGTTATTAAACAAGTTAAGGTACCATTTTCTATTGGCAAGTCATACAAAAATGAAGTTGTATGTGATGTGATACTAATGAATGCCGGTCATTTGCTTTTGAGAAGACCTTGGCAATATGATAGTAGAGCCATTCATGATGGGTTCAAAAACACCTATTTTGTTACCAAGGATGGGATGAAGATTGTTCTAACACCTCTTAGTTCTCATCAAGTTCTACAAGATCAACTAGTAAAGAAAAAGAAAATGAAGAACTTCTTTGCAACTAAAGGAGAAGTTGAGAGAGCTTTGCATTCAACTAATCCAATATTGATGCTAACAGTGAAGGAAACTATACCAACAGAGGTAGGTTCTATACCTCCGCTGATTGAGAAGTTAGTAAAAGAATTTGCTGACTTGTTTCGAGATGAGATGCCGAAACGATTACCACCAATTAGGGGGATTGAGCATCAAATTGATCTCATTCCAGGTGCTGCTTTACCTAATAGATTGGCCTACCGGTGTAATCCAGATAAGGCCAAGGAGTTACAATATCAAGTAAATGAGTTACTGGAGAAAGGATTTGTGAGAGAGTCAATGAGCCCTTGTTCAGTACCACCTTTGTTAGTACCAAAGAAGGATGGAACTATGAGGATGTGCGTAGACAGTTGGGCCATAAACAAAATCACAGTGAAGTATCGGTATCCTATCCCTAGGCTTGATGACATGAATAACAAACTACATGGCTCTACAATCTTTTCGAAGATTGATCTCAAGAGCAGGTATAATCAGATTCGAATGAAGGAAAGAGATGAGTGGAAGACAGCCTTCAAGACGAAGCATGGGTTGTATGAATGGATGGTCATGCCATTTGGTTTGTCAAATGCCCCAAGAACCTTCATGCGTTTAATGAATCATTTCTTATGGAATTTTATTGGAGATTTTATTGTGGTTTATTTTGATGACACTTTGATTTATAGCAAAGATCAGGAAGAGCATGGAGAGCACCTGAGGAGGGTCTTTGAAGTATTGCAAAAAGAACAATTAATTGGCAATCTCAAAAAGTGTTAATTCTGCCAAGACCGAATTTTTTTGATATCATTAAAGAGAAGTTGTGTTCAACACCAATTCTTACACTCCCTGATTTCTCTAAAATTTTTTAGATTGCGTGTGATGCATTAGGTATTGGAATTGGAGCAGTTCTTATGCAAGAGAAGCAACCCGTTGCTTATTTCAGTGAGAAGTTGAACTAGGCAACTCTGAACTATTCAACTTACAACAAAGAGTTCTATGCATTGGTTAGAGCCTTACAAAATTGGGAATACTACTTGTTACCCAAGGAGTTTGTTATTCATACCGACCATGAGTCATTGAAATATTTGAAGGGTCAAACCAAGTTAAACAAGCGACATGATAAATGGGTGGAGTTTTTGGAGGCTTTTCCCTACGCCATCAAATATAAAAAGGGAGTAGCGAATGTGGTTGCAGATGCCTTATCTCGAAGGTATGCTTTAATCATGAATGTATGTCATGTTGATGGGATTCGAGTTAATGAAGGGCCAATATGTAGAAGATCCTGATTTTTCAACTATATATTTGGCATGTGAAAAAAGTGCTACTAACAGTTTCTATAAGTATGAGGGATTCTTGTTGGGTTTCAAACTTTGTTTTCCCAATTGCTATGTCAGAGAATTATTAGTAAGAGAAGCTTATGGGGGAGGTTTGGCAGGACACTTTGATGAAAAGAAGACATTAGAGATGATTAAGGAACACTTCTATTGGCCAAGGATGATCAAAGATGTGCATCGAGTGGTGAGAAGATGTGCAACTTGCCAAAAAGCAAAAAGCAAGGAAACCTGCACAAGGTTTGTATATGCCATTACCAGTTCCTGATCAATCATGGGTTGATTTGAGTATGGATTTTGTGCCTGGGTTACCATGAACTCCAAGTGGCAAAGATTCTGTTATGGAGGTGGTAGATCGATTTTCGAAGATGTCCCATTTTATTCCCTGTCACAAAACTGATGATGCTTCTTATATAGCATATTTATTCTTCCTGGAAATTTTGAGATTACATGGTATTCCAAAGAGCATTGTGTCAGACCAAGATGCCAAATTTCTGAGTTATTTTTGAAAAACATTGTGGAAAAAGCTTGGGACAAGATTACTTTTCAGCACAACTTGTCATCCTCAAACTGATGGGCAAACTGAGGTAATAGAACACTTTCTTCATTACTTAGAGCTATTGTTGGTAAGCATATGAAAAATTGGGATGAATACTTGCCGTTTATTGAGTTTGGCTACAATAGAAGTATTCATGGTACTGCTAAATATTCTCCTTTTAAAGTGGTTTATGGGTTTAATCCTATCACCCCACTTGATCTAGTACTGCTACCATCAAGTGACAGATTGTGCATCGATGGAAAGAAAAAGGCTGAAATGGTGAAAGCTCTACATAAAAATGTGAAGCGGCAGATTGAAAAGAAGAATGCCACTTATGAAAATGCAGCAAATAAGGGAATGAAGCAAGTTCAGTTCATATCAGGTGATCTTGTTTGGATTCATCTTCGGAAGGAGAGGTTTCCCAACAAATGGAAGTCAAAACTTATGCTCAGGGCAGAAGGTCCATTCAAGATTTTGGAGAAAATAAATGACAATGTTTACAAGGTTAATTTACCGGAACACTACAATATTTATGCCACATTCAATGTAGAGATTTGACATCATACTTAGATGATAATGAAGACTTGTATTTGAAGGCAAATCCTTAACTTAGGCCAAGGAGCTGCATCTGGGCCGATTACACGTTCTATGGCCAAGATGATTCAGGCCATAGTTGTCCAACAATTCAAAATGGAATTAACCTATTTAGGATCCAAGCCCAATTTCTATAAACCCAAATTCGAGTGGGCCAATTTGATCATGTGTTATATAATGAATAAATTATGAAAAGTCAATCATGCATGTGATAAATGCATGGGATGAAAGTTGAAATAAGTATTGGTTAAAGTCTAAGTTAGATAAATTAGATGATCTACATTAGGTGAAAAGTCTGTGTTAGGTGGATTTCTATACATGTTTTTCCAAATTATGTGAGAATTAGATAAATCTTAGACTTATGCCATGGGGGTTGTTCTTGCCATGTTTTTCCGGTCAGTGCGGGGTGTATCTCGTCCTCAGAAAAGGCGATCAAGATAAGTTTTTCACCGCATTTATCATGTTTATTACCTTTTCTGGGGTGATATCGGGACACACATAAACTTCATCCAACTTGATTTGTAACACCTTTCGATGGGTTTCTGTGTTCATTATGATTGTCAAAATAGAAATTTGAGCCGGTGTTTTCTGCAGTTGGTTGACCACGTCATACTCGCTCTGTTTCATGATCTTTAAGAACTCCTTCATCTTTTCTCATTCCCCTCTCTTAGGGGCCTCTTTCAGGTTTGAGCTTTCCCCTACTTCTAGATTGGGGTTTGGAGGTCTTCCCACCTCTTTGGAGTATATCTGACCACGGCGAGTAATTCCCCCCACAATTTCTGACTGCCTTTTCTTCGTAATGAGCCCTTCCTCCAATGCCTCATTGTTATGAAAAACATTCTATCGTTAGACCATAGTTCCATGATTCAGCATGATTGCTCTGATATGGGAAAGGAGATGGCACATGGATAAGGGTGATCGAATTTTTGGCGGGCACCGGTGTAGGTACAACAAGCAAGGATCCTTCCATTGTTCTTCATGGGCCACAATTGCTCTGGACTGGAGTAACCTCTTTTAACCTTGTAAATTGGCTTATTAACTATCATGACAGAACCCTTGGACTTTGTTGGGTCAGACGACCCCTCAGTCTTAGAACCATCTTTCCCTGTGATGCACAGATCCCCCTCTAATAGTGCCTTGGTGGTTCCTTCGATGGTTAGAACTCCCAGTGTTATCATCTTTTGTGCCAATTTTTTAAACTGCACACACTCTTCAATGTCATGCCCTACATCTGCTTCATGAAATTTGCAGTAACTGTTTGATAGCTTTTTGGGCAGATTCTGTTCCTCATCCTTAGTAGAGATATAATTAGTGTCCTTTAGGCTTTTATATAACTGTCATATAGTGCACGACACATCTTTCAAGTTTTTCAAAGCGAACTCCTCCCCGCCTATCATGGACACTTGCTTCTCTTTGTCATGATTTATCAAGGGATTAGTGACAATGTTAGGGTATTACCTGTCTTTATGCTAATGTGATTGTTATCCAATAATGCCAGAACATGCCTCCTAAAGGCATCACATTTATCATTGTTACCCCACGACTCCCATATGGTACTCACAAGTGGCATTAGAATCATACCACCTAGGGAATGGTGGCTGGAGTGGCTTAAAAAACTTAGGGCCCGTAAACCTTTTTGCCACTAGGTTATGGTAGAGTTCGGATCAGCTAACATTAAAATTGGGTAACAGCTTATCATCACGGGGTTGTTGTGTTGGCCTAGGCCCTCTGTCTTGGGACATCATTTGTTGCAGTCTAAGATGGGATTCCAGTGGTGTCGGGAAGTTCGTATGGCTATTCATGGCAGGACCTTGCAGCTGGAAGGACAAGGCTGGGTTTTGGCTGTGAAATGGTGCTTGGGGATACTGGTTATGCATAGGGCGAGGGTGCTAGTATGCAGCATAGATGTGACTGACATCCCCTTCCTTCTTGCGATTGCTCATGGGTCTCTTGGTTTTTGGGGACGTACCCTCAAATAATCCATTGTGTACATCAGCATCTATTATTTCCCCAACCTGGATAAGGTCAACAAATTCATTCACATGGGTTCCCAGCATGATTTACGATACGGGTCCCCCTAGGTACGATATGGGTCCCACATAGTACAAATAAAATTGGAACACAATTCAGAGTCTAGAAGTGGCGGTTGAACCTCAGCTGCTGTGGCTCTTCACCTATGGGCATATTCTTTAAAGGTCTCCATTCCTTTCTTCTTCAACCCCTTTGAGTGCTCTCGTGTGAGAGTTGTATCTTGGTTGAACTTGTATTGCCTCATGAATACATCAATAAGATCTCTCCACTTCTTTAGTTTAGAGCGATCTAGTTTCATGAACCAATGCAATGTTATGCCGATTAGGCTCTCGTGGAAGAAGTTTATAAGGAACCTTTTATCCTTAGACCATACCGACATTTTGGTGCAGTATGATTTCAGATGATAGTGTGGATTTCCATTACCGTCATACTTGGTGAACTTAGGCACCTTAAACGTTTTAGGAATTGGTACCTCTAGGGCTAAACATAACTCCTCCAATTCGACAGACTTCCAATTAGTCGGCCTTTGTAAAGCTCATAGCCTGTCCTTATCCTTTGCTATATCTTCTTCCCAGTCTTTTTTCTCATTGTCCTCTTTCACCTTGAGGCCAGTATTGGTGACAAGCTGAGTAAGACCAGTAAACACAATAGCTGATTCCCCTCCTGGAAGATTATAGGTGAAAACGCCCCCTTGGTTCCACTCCTGATACCCCTATCTTTCCGTCCCTGGAGTCGGGGGATTTGGTGGTCAACTATCTGCTGTAGGCCTCTGTGTTGGTTCTGGTACTCCCGTAGTAGAGGGACTACCCGAGGTTACTCCCGGTATCTCAGTACTTGTATTAGGAACCCCATGGTCCGCATTCACGGTGTTTGGCGAAGTGTTATTTGCAACCACATTTGAGTTCGTATTCTGCAATAGCTTCATCATTTCTAACATTTGAGATTGCATTGTCCCCATTTGATCTTTCAAGGCTCCCACTTCGGCTTCTAACCATTGCTCAAACTCTGATCAGCTAGTTTTGGCAGATATAGCTCTGACACGTGCCCGGGTTAGATAAGTCTGTCTTGATGACTGAGCTTGGTTAGAGGGATTCTTTCCCCCTCGGGCAATGTTGGCTTACCTTATTTTGAAAAAAAATAAGATAAAATAAAATAAAATAAAACAGATCTTAGTAATAAAACAATCCCTCAGGTTTTTGACTTGTTAGTACATCAACTTAGCATAAGGAATATAAGAATCTCGGACCCTTGAATCTTTGAAGGTATGTATTGTACCACTCAATGAATCAAAGTTAACTGCAAACACAAGGGACGCTTAATGCCCACATGCGCAGGTCTATTTTGTACCACACAACCTATTCATTCTTCGCCTGATTTCTGATAATCCACATATGCAGTAGTGGGCATATTTGATAGCTAGAAGCAGAAACCGTGCATTTTACTAAGAACACCATGTTTGATTACACCACTTGATTTGAACTTATACATTAAAAGTGACCCTGACTATGAGTTCACATAGTCTCCATCTCTTACTCATCTAAAATTTCATCAACATCTTCAGATCCTCCAAAAGGTTATGACACAAAGTGAGAAATTCAGTTACAGCGGCAGGAGTCTTCGTGGGGATGGCGTGCCCTTCAGCTTGATAGGCATAGGTGAATTCAGGAATGGCATCATTGGCGAATAGAATCATCCTTCTGAAACATTCTAGCCACCTTTCTTTTTCGACCACTTGCTCTTCATGGCAAGCCTCCCACAATCGAGCTTTCTCAGCTTGATGGTTGAGTTGTTCAATTAAATTTTGTATCGCTATTGCGTTATCACTCTTGACACTGGTCACTTCTCTCGTCTTCTCTTCCAGCCATTTGATGAGTACATCAATTTCTTGTTGAAGGTTATTAGGAGTCTTGAGTTCTTCCATCTGCCTCATCATGGCATCCTTTTCCTTAACAGCTTTTAACAATCGAATTTGATAATTGAGGGCCTTCTTGTTGCTTTCTTCAGCCCGTTTTTGAATCCTCCTTACGGTGTTTTTCAACTTGTCATTTTCCTCCTTCAATCTTTTCAACTCGATGTTCGTCTCCGGCTCTTTTCTCCTTTTTACTCTCTCATCTTCTTTTGACTTAGCTAAGCTTTCCAAGTGCCTTTTGTTTAATTCCTCCAGAATTTGTAGCTCAGCTTTTTTACCTTCTAGTTGCTTGGCTAAACATTCGTTACCTCTGGTAGGTCATTACTCAATAAGGGGTTATGAGGTCCCAAAGGTGGATGGACCCCACCGGTCCTTTCCTTAAGCCAAGCCTCATATCCTTTCGTGGTTGCTACGGCACACTTCTCTAACTCAAACCTCCCTTTAAACACTACATGGCTAAATGCATCCCTTATCTGATGGATCATTTCCATCTTCAGAGGATCATTGTAGTAGAAGCTGACTCTTCGTACAGACTCTTCAAACAAGGTTATAATTAATACATCCTCGGGCACCCATAAGGGGAACATTAGGGAAATTTTCACAACAGTAAATGATATTCTACTATCCCACTAAGAGAGTTTCCACCAAATGGTAGTATCTTCAAGTTCTTCTATCTTTTGGATCCACTTATCGCTGTTCATTTTCGCTTTTAGTGGAATTAAGGCTTTGCAATGTGGATAATCTCAGATTGGGTGATGAATGGCGTCAAATCTCATACCAAGCTAATATTCCTTGCCATAAACAAGATTGGCCCACCATATATTCAACAGCGGTAAACAACACTTCAACCTTCCTTTCTTTTCTCGATGGCAGAAACTTAATGTCAGAAACATGTCTGCTAGAAGCGCTGGTACTAGATTCACACGGTGATTTTTGATATGCTTCAAGGAAGTTCAGATTGAACAATCCCTGAACACAAGTAAATAAAAAGAAGAAAAGATAGAACAACTAACAATCTCGAATGATAAGTTTGCACGCCACACTCAAGAATACTAGTTTTGATTCGCCACACTCTAGAATAGAAGAGGGAGAGTGATAAGAATTGGGGATAATTTCGCCACTAAGTTTATGAAACTTAGATAAGAAATTCGTATATAAGAGGCTAAGCCAATTTTCAGAGCATTCAAGGTTGCATTTCTCATTGATAACTTCCATATTTATAGCCAAGAACAACCCTCATGGCATAAGTCCAAGATTTACCTAATTCTCACCTAATTTGGAAAAACATGCATAGAAATTCACCTAACATAGACTTTTCATCTAATGTAGATCACCTAACTTATCTAACTTAGACTTTCAAAGAAATATAGCTCACCTAACTTAGACTTTAACCAATACTTATTTCAACTTTCATGCATTTATCACATGCATAATTGACTTTTCATAATTTATTCATTATGGCACATAATCAAATTGGCCCACTTGAACTTGGGCTCCATATAGAAATTGGGCTTGGATCCTAAATGGGCTGATTCCATTTTGAATTGTTGGACAACCATGGCCTGAATCTTCTTAGCCATAGAACGTGTAATTGGCCCAGATGGAGCTCCTTGGCCTAAGTTAGCCTCTTGTTCAACTTGAGGCTCATCATAGGGATAAGATTGAATTTTAACCAATTGCTAAGGGCCCTTATGTACCCCTTTTGAAAGTTCATTAGCTTCTCAAACTGTGAATGCCATTCTTGCACAACAACCAATAGCTGGTATGTTTGATTATGATGGTGCTCACTTGTCGTCTTAGGTAATTGGGAATCGTCCAGGGATCCCAATGCTATTACAATATTTGACTGCTTCTAATGGTGGGCATGCACAATTTCCCACATGGTGGCCATCCCATCAACTAGCTGTACAAGTTTTGGGTGCAATTGTTCGTCATGCAAGCGGTTAATTTCAGAAACCATTGAATCCATAGATTGCATATCAACAATGTATCTTGTATGCAAATGACTGACGGCTGCTTTTGCTTTCTCCCATTCATCAGGATTTGTACCTCTTTTCTTTAGCTTATTAAGCGAGGCAACCTTTCTTTGGTATTCAAATTTCATGAGTTCACCTGCCTTAACTTCATCATAAAGTTTCTTCTCCCCTTGTCCAAAACAGTAGCATGAGTTTTATGCTCGTTTGAATCAAAATCATCCTTACTATCATCCAAGTTTGGAATTTGATGAGCCTCAAGTTGAACAAGAAGCTAACTTAGGCCAAGAAGCTCTATCTGAGCCAATTACACGTTCTATGGCCAAAAACGATTCAGGTCATAGTTGTCCAGCAATTCAAAATGGAATCAGCCCATTTATTATCCAAGCCCAATCTCTATATGGAGCCCAAGTTCGAGTAGGCATGTGCTATAATGAATAAATTATGAAAAGTCAATTATGCATGTGATGAAAGTTGAAATAAGTATTGGTTAAAGTCTAAGTTAGGTGAGCTATATTTCTTTGAAAGTCCAAGTTAGATAAGTTAGGTGATCTACATTAGATGAAAAGTCTATGGTAGGTGAATTTCTATGCATGTTTTTTCAAATTAGGTGAGAATTAGATAAATCTTGGACTTATGCCATAAGGGTTGTTCTTGGCTATAAATATGGAAGTTATCAATGAGAAATGCAACCTTGAATGCTCTGAAAATTGGCTTAGCCTCTTATATGCGAATTTCTTGGCGAAATTATCCCCGATTCTTATCACTCTCCCTCTTCTACTCTAGAGTGTGGCGAATCAAAGCTAGTATTCTTGAGTGTGGCGTGCAAACTTATCATCCGAGATTGCTAGTTGTTCTATCTTTTCTTCTTTTTATTTACTTGTGTTCAGGGATTGTTCAATCTGAACTTCCTTGAAGCATATCATTTGGTATCAGAGCTCCGGTTGAGAGTGGGTGGAGAGAGAAACACTTTCTGGGTAGAAAGAGAGACACTTGAGAAGAGCGTTTATAGTGAGATATGGCTGAAAACAACACTACCAATGTTCCAAGAGGGCTTTCGTTGGAACAAGCTCAGATTATGGGCATACAACAAAATCAACAAGAAATGAGGGAGCAACTGCTTCGTCTAGAGCAGGCAATCACAAGATTGACTGTTCAACAACCTCCACAGCGACGTAATCATCTAGCTTCCATTGATTCTGATCGTGATGAGGACACGGGAGATGAAGCTGATGCAAATAGACAAAGGAGGCAGCAGCGTGACTTGGGGAACAACATCAAATTGAAGATTCCACCATTCAAAGGTACTAGCTCACCAGAAGAGTACTTAGAGTGGGTGCAACGAGTGGAGAAGGTGTTCGAGTGTCACGACTATTCTGAAGTTAAGAAATGCATACTAGCTGCCCTTGAATTTATTGATTATGCAAATTTATGGTGGGAGAATTTGAAATCGCAACGAAGGAGAGACGGTGAAGAAGAGATCAGGAGTTGGCGGCTTATGAAGAGACTCATGCAAAAGCGCTTTGTTCCTGACTATTACAAGCAGGAGCTCTATATCCGGTTACAAACTCTTTGACAAGGGGCGATGTGTGTTGAAGACTATGTTAAGGAGTTTGAAATGTTGATGATGCGATGTGAAATACAAGAGCCTCAGGAACAGTCTATTGCACGGTTCTTGGGAGGTTTGAATAAAGAAATTGCAGATGCGGTGGAATTACAACCTTATGTAACACTTGAGGATGTAATCAAGCTTGCTGTTAAGGTAGAAAGACAACGTAGAAGAGGAGCAACTAAACCAGTAAGCTCACGATCTATTAGTTTCAGGGGAACAAATTTAACCTCTTTGACTCCAAAAGATGTCTCAAAGTGGAATGAACAGCGACAGGAAAAGACAAGCTCCAACAACATTGTTGATACATCTAGAGGAAAGGACAAGGTTAACGATGCAAAGAACTCAAAGAGGAGCAGAGAAATTAAGTGCTTCAAATGTCTTGGTTTTGGACATATTGCTTCTAAATGTCCAAATCGAAGAGTGATGATTGTTCGAGGATCACAAGGGGAAATTGAAAGTGAAGATGAAACAGAAATTGAACAGGAAGATGACGAGCGCATTATCGAGTATCCAGATGAAGGGGAGTTACTTGTAGTTCGACGAATTTTGAACTCATAAGCTAAGGTAGAAGATGATCAACGTGAAAACATTTTCCATACTAGGTGTACAATTGGGGGAAAGGTTTGTGGTATCATTATTGACGGAGGTAGCTATACTAATGTTGCTTCAACAACATTAGTGGAGAAATTAAACTTGAAGACCACAAAGCACCCTCGTCCATACAAGCTGCAATGGTTGAATGACCAAGGAGAAATTCAAGTCACTAAACAAGTTCAGATACCATTTTCGATTGGCAAGTCATACAAAGATGAAGTCGTATGTGATGTGGTACCAATGAATGCCGGTCATTAGCTTCTGGGAAGACCTTGGCAATATGATAGTAGAGTCATTCATGATGGGTTCAAAAACACCTATTCTGTTACCAAGGATGGGACGAAGATTGTCCTAGCACCTCTTAGTCCTCAACAAGTTCTACAAGATCAATTAGCAAAGAAAAAGAAAAAGGAGAACTTATTTGCAACTAAAGGAGAAGTTAAGAGAGCTTTGCGTTCAACCAATCCAATATTGATGCTAATAGTGAAGGAAGCTATGCCAACAGAGGTAGGTTCTATACCTCTGCTGATTGAGAAGTTAATAAAGGAATTTGCCGACTTGTTTCCAGATGAGATGCCAAGAGGATTACCGCCAATTAGGGGGATTGAGCATCAAATTGATCTCATTCCAGGTGCTGCTTTGCCTAATAGACCGGCCTACCGGTGTAATCCAGATGAGGCCAAGGAGTTACAATGTCAAGTAAATGAGTGACTGGAAAAAGGCTTTGTGAGAGAGTCAATGAGCCCTTGTTTAGTACCAGCTTTGTTAGTGCCAAAGAAAGATGGAACTATGAGGATGTGTGTAGACAGTCGGGCCATAAACAAAATCACAGTGAAGTATCGATATCCTATCCCTAGACTTGATGACATGCTTGACGAACTACATGGCTCTACAATCTTTTCGAAGATTGATCTCAAGAGCGGGTATCATCAGATTCGAATGAAGAAAGGAGATGAGTGGAAGACAGCCTTCAAGACGAAGCATGGGTTGTATGAATGGATGGTCATGCCATTTGGTTTGTCAAATGCCCCAAGCACCTTCATGCGTTTAATGAATCATGTCTTACGAAATTTTATTGGAGATTTCGTTGTGGTTTATTTTGATGACATTTTGATTTATAGCAAGGATCAGGAAGAGCATGGAGAGCACCTGAGGAAGGTCTTTGAAGTCTTGCGAAAAGAACAATTAATTGGCAATCTCAAGAAGTGCCAATTCTGCCAAGACCGAGTTATTTTTCTTGGGTTTGTGATTAGTCGGCATGGAGTTGAAGTTGATCCGAAGAAAGTTAAAGCTATCAAGGAATGGCCTATTCCTACAAATATTTCTGAGGTGAGAAGTTTCCATGGATTAGCATCCTTTTATAGAAGATTTGTACAGAATTTCAGTACTATTCTAGCACCCTTGACTAATTGCATCAGAGGGAGCGGTGACTTTAAGTGGAGTGCAGCGGCCCAACGAAGTTTTGAGATCATTAAAGAGAAGTTGTGTTCCACACCAATTCTTGCACTCCCTGATTTCTCTAAAACTTTTGAGATTGAGTGTGATGCATCAGGTATTGGAATTGGAGCAGTTCTTATGCAAGAGAAGCATCCCGTTGCTTATTTCAGTGAAAAGTTGAATGGGGCAACCCTGAACTATTCAACTTATGACAAAGAGTTCTATGCATTGGTCAGAGCTTTACAAAATTGGGAACATTACTTGTTACCCAAGGAGTTTGTTATTCATACTGACCATGAGTCATTGAAATATTTGAAGGGCCAAACCAAGTTAAACAAGCGACATGCTAAATGGGTGGAGCTTCTAGAGGCTTTTCCCTACATCATCAAATATAAAAAGGGAGCAGCGAATATAGTTGCAGATGCCTTATCTCGAAGGTATGCTTTAATCTCATTAATGAATGTCAAGTTGATGGGATTCGAGTTAATGAAGGGTCAATATGAAGAAGATCCTGATTTTTCTACTATATATTTGGCATGTGAAAAAAGTGCTACTAACGGTTTCTATAAGCATGAGGGATTCTTGTTCAAGGGTTCCAAACTTTGTATTCCCAATTGCTCTGTCAGAGAATTATTGGTAAGAGAAGCTCATGCGGGAGGTTTGGCAGGACACTTTGGTGAAAAGAATACATTAGAGATGATTAAGGAACACTTCTTTTGGCCAAGGATGACCAAAGATGTGCATTGAGTGGTGGGAAGATGTGCAATTTGCAAGAAAGCAAAAAGCAAGGAGGTTGCACAAGGTTTGTATATGCCATTACCAGTTCCTGATCAACCATGGGTTGATTTGAGTATGGATTTTGTGCTTGGGTTACCAAGAACTCCAAGGGGCAAAGATTCGGTTATGGTGGTGGTAGATCGATTTTCAAAGATGTCCCATTTTATTCCCTGTCACAAAACTGATGATGCTTCTCATATAGCAGATTTGTTCTTCCAGGAAATTGTGAGATTACATGGTATTCCAAAGAGCATTGTGTCAGACCGAGATGCCAAATTTCTGAGTTATTTCTGGAAAACATTGTGGAAAAAGCTTGGGACAAGATTACTTTTCAGCACAACTTGTCATCCTCAAACTGATGGGCAAACTGAGGTAGTAAATAGAACACTTTCTTCCTTACTTAGAGCTATTGTTGGTAAGCATATGAAAAGTTGGGATGAATGCTTGTCGTTTGTTGAGTTTGCCTATAATAGAAGTGTTCATGGTACTACTAAATATTCTCCTTTTGAAGTGGTTTATGGGTTTAATCCTATCACCCCACTTGATCTAGTACCGCTACCATTAAGTGACAGATTGTGCATTGATGGAAAGAAAAAGGCTGAAATGGTGAAAGCTCTACATGAAAATGTGAAGCGACAGATTGAAAAGTAGAATGCCGCTTATGAAAACGCAGCAAACAAGGGAAGGAAGCAAGTTCAGTTCATGCCAGGTGATCTTGTTTGGATTCATCTTCGGAAGGAGAGGTTTCCCAACAAACGAAAGTCAAAACTTATACCCACGGTAGAAGGTCCATTCAAGATTCTGGAGAAAATAAATGACAATGCTTACAAGGTTGATTTACCAGGAAACTACAATATTTCTGCCACATTCAATATAAGAGATTTGACGCCGTACTTAGATGATAATGAAGACTTGGATTTGAGGACAAATCCTTTTGAACCCGAAGAGAATGATGAGCCTCAAGTTGAACAAGAAGCTAACTTAGGCCAAGGAGCTCCATCTGGGCCGATTACACGTTCTATGGCTAAGAAAATTCAGGCCATGGTTGTCCAACAATTCAAAATGGAATCAGCCCATTTAGGATCCAAGCCCAATTTCTATATGGAGCCCAAGTTTGAGTGGGCCAATTTGATCATGTGTTATAATGAATAAATTATAAAAAGTCAATTATGCATGTGATGAATGCATGTGATAAGTATTGGTTAAAGTCTAAGTTAGGTGAGCTATATTTCTTTGAAAGTCTAAGTTAGATAAGTTAGGTGATCTACATTAGATGAAAAGTCTATGTTAGGTGAATTTCTATGCATGTTTTTCCAAATTAGGTGAGAATTAGATAAATCTTGGACTTATGCCATAAGGGTTGTTCTTGTCTATAAATATGGAAGTTATCAATGAGAAATGCAACCTTGAATGCTCTGAAAATTGGCTTAGCCTCTTATATGCGAATTTCTTATCTAAGTTTCATAAACTTAGTGGCGAAATTATCCCCGATTCTTATCACTCTCCCTCTTCTATTCTAGAGTGTGGCGAATCAAAGCTAGTATTCTTGAGTGTGGCGTGCAAACTTATCATTCGAGATTGCTAGTTGTTTCATCTTTTCTTCTTTTTATTTACTTGTGTTCAGGGATTGTTCAATCTGAACTTCCTTGAAGCATATCAGATTTTCGAAGATGTCCCATTTTATTCCCTGTCACAAAACTGATGATGCTTCTCATATAGCAGATTTGTTCTTCCAGGAAATTGTGAGATTACATGGTATTCCAAAGAGCATTGTGTCAGACCGAGATGCCAAATTTCTGAGTTATTTCTGGAAAACATTGTGGAAAAAGCTTGGGACAAGATTACTTTTCAGCACAACTTGTCATCTTCAAACTGATAGGCAAACTGAGTGGCAGATTGTGCATTGATGGAAAGAAAAAGGCTGAAATGGTGAAAGCTCTACATGAAAATATGAAGCGGCAGATTGAAAAAAAGAATACTGCTTATGAAAAAGCAGCAAACAAGGGCAGGAAGCAAGTTCAGTTCATGCCAGGTGATCTTGTTTGGATTCATCTTCGGAAGGAGAGGTTTCCCAACAAACGGAAGTCAAAACTTATGCCTAGGGCAGAAGGTCCATTCAAGATTCTGGATAAAATAAATGATAATGCTTACAAGGTTGATTTACCAGGAAACTACAATATTTTTGCCACATTCAATGTAAGAGATTTGACGTCATACTTAGATGATAATGAAGACTTGGATTTGAGGACAAATCCTTTTGAACCCGGAGAGAATGATGAGCCTCAAGTTGAACAAGAAGCTAACTTAGGCCAAGAAGCTTCATCTGAGCCCATTACACGTTCTATGGCCAAGAAGATTCAGGCCATAGTTGTCCAGCAATTCAAAATGGAATCAGCCCATTTAGGATCCAAGCCCAATTTCTATATGGAGCCCAAGTTCGAGTGGGCCAATTTGATCATGTGCTATAATGAATAAATTATGAAAAGTCAATTATGCATGTGATAAATGCATGTGATGAAAATTGAAATAAGTATTGGTTAAAGTCTAAGTTAGGTGAGTTATATTTCTTTGAAAGTCCAAGTTAGATAAGTTAGGTGATCTACATTAGATGAAAAGTCTATGTTAGGTGAATTTTTATACATGTTTTTTCAAATTAGGTGAGAATTAGATAAATCTTAGACTTATGTCATGAGGGTTGTTTTTGGCTATAAATATGGAAGTTATCAATGAGAAATGCAACCTTGAATGCTCTGAAAATTGACTTAGCCTCTTATATGCGAATTTTTTTCTAAACTTAGTAGCGAAATTATCCTTGATTCTTATAACTCTCCCTCTTCTATTCTAGAGTGTGGTGAATCAAACCTAGTATTCTTGAGCGTAGCGTGCAAACTTATCATTTGAGATTGCTAGTTGTTCTATCTTTTCTTCTTTTCATTTACTTGTGATCAAGGATTGTTTAATCTAAATTTCCTTGAAGCATATCAGAATTCCTCTAAAGGACCAATTCCATGTGATAACTTGCATCACCCTTGCACAGTGATAGTATGTCCTCTACTATCAGCAAAATTGGAGTGATAGTGTATCCGTGTAGCCTCAAGCATCTTTGGAACTTCTTGAGCACTTTCCGTAGCCTTCAAAAAATGGTCATTAAGGTCATTGAATATCTGCAGCAGATTCACATTCTGTTTGACAATCTTCTTCCCCTCCATAATTGAAACCTGTCCATGCTTCACCTTCTTCGAACCCTTCCCAGTCTGTGCCAACACCATAGCCTCTGGCAGTGCCGGTGGCAGCTTTGCCACATTCTCTGGAGGTGCCAGCACCTCATCCTTCTCACTTCCCATAATATTGGGCTTCTCATTAAGTTCCTGCCTCTCAATTTCCTCATTATTGATGCTAACTTCTTCTGCACCACTCAAGCTTGTTCCTGGCATGTTCTCCATCGTCAGAAAGAAGTAACCCCAAGCAAAACTCTGCAGCGGCTGAGGCATAGGATGATTTGACTCTAACTGAATCTCTGGTTTCTATTTCGACATAGGAGGGAGCATAGGAGGAGTGTACCGTAGCAAAGGCATTGCGAGTTGAGATGGCCTCTTTCTTGAAGTGCTTGCGCTCTTTGCATTGGGCCACAGCTTCTTCGTTCTCGATCTTCGATTGGGTACACTCCATTGTGACGGGATAATGTATCTCTACAAAGTCCTTCAGATGCGTTTCTTCCCCTGTTCTGCGAAGCTATAACAGGGGCATTCCTCCACAGCTTCTCTTCCCTTCAGCGTCTTCAACATGAGTGTACCAGCACCTACGGTGGTTATCCATGGTGCTACATTAGACAAACTATATGCATTTCCAGCTACTAGGAATGGGTCCGAGTCCAGTTTCATCATAGCTCTTGCTCTCAGGCCAAACACCAGTGTCCAAGACTCCAATAATCACTTTGCTGGCCGTGTTTGAGTCTGGGAAGAGCTCGGTGTTTCTGTCGAGTCTGAGAAACTCAGGGGTTCAAGTTGTGTGTAGCCCGTACTTCGCCTCTGTAAGCACGGTAATCCATGTTGACTATCGTGAAAACAAATTATATACATATACATTAGTAAATTATATATTTAACTAATTATATAATATAATGGGCATTATTATAATATAAATTTAACAAATTATTAATAAAAAATATTAATGAGATTTAATATTTTAGAAAAAGTATAAGTTAAAAACAATTTAAAATAAACATAATAACAATACATATAATAAGAGAGAAGTACCAAATTAGTCTTCCACCTTTACTCTTTGGGACAATTTAGTCCCTCACAATGCAATGTGACAAATTAGTCCCTCAAAAATCTTTTTTCATGGAAAATTTGTCTCTCATTGTTACAATTAGAGGAACTGGTTTTATACACATTTAAATTTCAGAGACACTAATTTGTCACAATTAAATTGTGAGAGTCACAAAGTGTAAAAGTGAAAGTTCAATTGCATACTTCTGTCTATGCAAGAATAATATATATAGTAATAATGTGTATAATAATGATACATATCTAATAAATTAATCATTTATTATATTAAATTATTAAAATATATATTTACGAAATTACTTATTAAATACAATGTCTATAATATTTAAGTTAATAAAATAATTGATTACATATTGTAAATTAAAATAATTAAATTAGTATTATAAATTAATGAACAAATTTACCATTAAATTACTGATATATTTAAATAATAATAATCAATATTCCATAATAATTAGATAATATTAGATTATTTTATTTCTTTTGGATATTGAATTTCTATTTTTAAATTCATATATTTGTAATTAAGTAAATATATTAAATAAATATACGTTAGCAATTAAAAAACAAATAAAAAAATCCACTAAATTAGTCACTAAATAATTGAAAATATAAATTAAATATATTAATTGTATATATAGTATACATAAATTTAAGATATACAAAATATATGATGTAATGTAATAAAGATATAATATAAATAAATTTATATAAAAATATAACAACAAATATACATTAAATATTTATATATTTAATAACATATTTATTATATAATAATATCAGTCAATTTATATTTTATTTTATTATGCATATTTTATTTATAAAATTACTCACTAATTTCAATGTCTATAATATTTAAATCAATATAATAAATAATTACATATTGTAAATTAACATAAATAAATTATATTTTAAATTAATTAAAAAATAACCATTAAATTACTTATATATTAAATAACAATAATTAATTTTCTACAATAATATTTAGATAATAATAGAGTATTTTATTTCTTTTGGATATTGAATTTCTATTTTTAAATTCATATATTTGTAATTAAGTAAATAAATAACTAAATTAATGTTAATAATTAAATAATAAATAAACATATTCACTAAATAAGTAACTAAATAATTAAAAATATAAATTAAATACATTAATTGGGTATATATTATATAATAATTTATCTTATAATAAATGTATAATGTTATGTAATAAATATATATAATATAAATAAATATATGTAAAAATATAACAATAAATATATATTAATAAATATTTAATATCATATTTATTATATAATAATATTGGTTGATATACATTCTATCAGTAAATTATGAATCAAAAATATTTATAAGATTTAATATTTTGGAAAAGCATAAATTAAAAACAATTTAAAATTAACATAATAATAAAACATATAATAAAAGGGAAGTACCAAATTGGTCCTCCATGTTTACACCTTGCGACATTTTTGTACCTCACAATGCACTATAACAAATTAGTTCCTTAGAAAAAAAAATTTCTTGAAAAATTTATCCCTCATTACTACAATTAGAATGACTAAATTTGTACACATTTAAATTTGAGATAAACTAATTTGTTACAGTTAAATTGTAAGGGAGTGACAAAGTGCAAAAGTGAAGATTCAATTGCGTACTTTCATCTATACAATAATAATATATATAGTAATAATGTGTAAAATAACGATATTTAACAAATTAATCATTTATTATATTAAATTATTAAAATATATATTTATTAAATAACTTATTAAATTCAATGTTATTATTATTTAAGTTAATATAATTTTAATTACATAGTTTAAATTAGCATAATTAAATTAGTACTATAAATAAATGAAAAATTAATCATTAAATTACTGATATAATCAATAACAATGATTAATATCCACATTAATAATTAGCGAACATTACAGTATTTTATATCTTTTGGATGTTGAATTTCAATTTTTAAATTCATATATCTGTAATTAAGTACATATATTAATCAAATATACGTTAGTCATTGAATAATCAATAAAAATATTCATTAAATTAGTAACTAAGTAATTAAAAGTATAGATGAAATATTCTAATTGGTTATGCTTTTACATAAATTTATCATGTAAGATATAATAATATAACGCAATAAACATATAATATAAATAAATATAACAATAAATATATATATTAAAAATTTATATACTTAATATCTTATTTATTATATGAAAATATCGGTTCATACTTATTTTATTCATTTGTTTTAGTATATTTATATATTTTAACTAATATTTAATATATATATATATATATTATAAATTAATATACGATATCTAAATATATTTTTATACATTATATTCATTCACTTTTGGATAGTCCCTATTGACTATCGTGAAAACAAATTATACATATATTTCTCGTATATTAGTAAATTATATATATTAAATAATTATACAATATAATGTGAATCATTATAATATATATTTAAAAAATTATTAATCAGCAATATTTATGAGATTTAATATTTCTGAAAATTATAAATTAAAAAAATTAAAATTGACATAATAATAATAATAATACATATAATAAGTGGGAAGTACCAAATTGGTCCTCCACATTTATACAGTTTGTGACAATTTGGTCATTCACAATGCACTATTACAAATTAGTCCCTCAAAAATCTTTTTTTTATGAAAATTTTGTCTCATTCCTACAATTAAATGGACTGATTTTGTACGTATTTAAAGTTGAAAGGGACAAATTTGTCACAATTAAATTGTAGGGCAGTCACAAAGTGCAAAAGCGAGAGTTCAATTGCGTATTTTCGTCTATGCAGTAATAATATATACAGTAATAATGTGTATAATAATGATACGTATTTAATAAATTAATCATTTATTATATCAAATTAGTAAAACATGTGTTTATTAAATTACATACTACATGCAATGTCTATAATATTTAAATGAATATAATAATTAATTTCATAGTGTAAATTAACATAATTAAATTAGTATTACAAATTAATGCTTAAAATTGGTAAAAAAATAATCATTAAATTACTGATATATTCAGTAATGATAATTAATATTCTACAATAATAATTAGAGGATTTTTTATTATTTTATTTCTTCTAGACATTGAATTTCTATTTTTAAATTCATATATTTGGTATTTAGTAAATATATTAATTAAATATACTTTAGCAATTAAATAATAAATAAACATATTAACTAAATTAGTAACTAAATAATTAAAAGCATAGATGAAATATTCTAATTGGTTATATATTTTATATAAATTTATCAATAAGAAATACATAATATAATGTAATAAATAAATATAACAATATATATATATATATATTAAAAATTTATACACTTAATATCTTATTTATATATGAATTTATCATATAGGAATTATATAATATAATGTAATAAATATATAATATAAATAAATATATATTAAATATTTATGTATTAAATATTTTAGATATTATTTAATAATACCGACCAATACATATTTTATTTATTTGTTTTAGTATATTTATATATTTTAACTAATATTTAATATATATATATATATATATATTAATATACAATATCTAAATGTATTCTTATATATTATATTCCTTAATTTCAGGACAATCCCTATTAATTGTCGTGAAGACAAATTGTACATATATTTCATGAATATTAGTAAATTATATATATATATATATATATTAAATAATTATATAATATATTGTGAATTATTATAATATATTTAACAAATTATTAATCAGCAATATTTATGAGATTTAGTATTTTTGAAAATTATAAATTAAAAACAATTTATAATTAACATGATAATAATACATATAATAAGAGGAAAGTACTAAATTGGTCCTGCACCTTTACAGTTTGTTAGGATTTGGCCCCTCATCATGCACTGTGACAAATTAGTCTCTCAAAAATCTTGTTTTACGGAAAATTTGTCTCTCATTACTACAATTGGAGGGACTGATTTTTTACACATTAAAATTTAAGAGGGACAAATTCGTCACAATTAAATTGTGGGGAGATATAAAGTGCAAAAGTGAGGTTCAATTGTGTGCTTTCGTCTATACACTAATAATTTATATAGTAATAATGAGTATAATAATAATATATATTTAATAAACTAATTATTTATTACATTAAATTTTAAAAATAAATACATATATGAAATTACTTATTAAATTCAATGTCTCATATATTTAAATTAAAATAAAAATTAATTACAAATTGTAATTGAACATAATTAAATTAGCATTATAAATTAACGCTAAAAATTAATAATAAATTAATCATTAAATTACTAATATATTCAATAACAATAATTAATATTCCATAGTAATAATTAAAGAATATTAGAGGTTTTATTTATTTTTTATATTAAATTTATATTTTTAAATTCATAAATTTGTAATTAAGTTAATATATTAATTAAATATACGTTAGTAATTAAATAATAAATAAAAAAATTCCCTAAATTAGTAACTAAATAATTAAAAATATAAATTAAATATATTAATTGGATATATATTATATATAAATTTATCATATAAGAAATATATAATATAATGCAATAAACACATAATATAAATAAATTCATATAAAAATATAACAATAAATATATATTTAAAATTTATATATTTGATAAAATATTTATTATGTAATAATATTGATCAATACATATTTTATTTTACTACACATATTTATGTGTATTAAATTATTTATTAAATTCAATGTCTATAATATTTAAACTAATATAATAATTAATTACATACTATAAATGATCATAATAAAATCAATATTACAAATTAATGCTAGAAATTAATCATTAAATTACTGATATACTCAATAACAATAATTAATATTCCACAATAATAAGTAGTGAATATTATAGTATGTTATTTCTTCTACACATTATATTTCTATTTATATATTCGAGTATTTCTAATTAAGAAAATATATTAATTAATTAGTCATAAGTAATTAAATAATAAATAAACATAATCATTAAATTAGTTAATAATTAATTAAAGGTGTAAATGAAATATTCTAATTTTATATATATTATAGATAAATTTATGACATAAGAAATATATAATAAAATATAATAAACATATAATATAAATAAATTTACATAACAATATTACAATAAATATATATTAAATATTTATATTTTTAATAACATATTTATTATATATTAATATAGGTCAAAACATATTTTATTTTATTACACATATTTATATTTATTAAATTCAAAGGCTATGACATTTAAATTAATATAATAATTAATTACATATTGTAAATGATCATAATTAAATCAATATTGCAAATTAATGCTAGAAATTAATAATAAATTAATCATTAAATTATTGATATACTCAATAACAATAATTAATATTCCATAATAATAATTCGTGTATTTGTAATTAAATAAATATATTAATTAAATAGTCATTAGTAAATAAATAATAGATAAATATATTCATTAAATTAGTAACTAAATAGTTAAAAGTATGAACGTAATATTCTAATTATATATATTATATATAAATTTATCACATAAGAAATATATAATTTAATGCAATAAACATGTAATATAAATAAATTTAAATTAAAATATAACAATAAATTTAAATTAAATATTTATATATTTAATAACATATATACTATATAATAATATTGGTCAATACATATTTTATTTATTTGTTTAGTATATTGATATCTTTTAACTATTATTTAATATATATATTTTATATATTAATATATGATATCTAAATATATTCTTATACATTATATGTTTTGACTTCAGGGCAGTTCCTATTGATCGTCATGAAGACAAATTATACATATATTTCATATATCTTAGTTAATTATAAATATTAAATAAATATATAATGTAATGTGAATTGTTATAATATATATTTAACAAATTATTAATCAGTAATATTTATGAGACTTAATAATAATTTTCAAAATTATAAATTAAAAATAATTTAAAATTAACATAATAATAATACATATAATATGAAGGAAGTACTAAATTGGTCCTCCAGTTTGACACTTTGGGACAATTTAGTCCCTCAATGCATTGTGACGAAGTCTCTCATAAAATTTTTTTCATGGAAAATTTGTTTCTCATTGCTGCAATTGGAGGGACTAATTTTGTACACATTTTAAGTTGAAAGGGACAAATTTGTCACAATTAAATTGTGAGAAAGTCACATAGTGCAAAAGTGAGGATTCAATTATATACTTTTGTCTATAAAATAATAATATATATAGTAATAATTTGTACAATAATGATACATATTCAATTAACTAATCATTCATTATATTAAATTATTAAAATATATATTTATTAAATTACTTATTAAATTCAATGTCAATAATAATAAATTACATATTGTAAATTGACATAATTAAATTAGTATTATAAAATAATCCTAAAAATTAATCATTAAATTACAGATATAATGAATAACAATAATTACTATTCCACAATAATAATTAGAAAATATTATAGTATTTTATTTCTTTTTGGTATTAAATTTCTATGTTTAAATTCACATATTTGTAATTAACTAAATATATTAATTAAATATACATTTGTAATTAAATAATAAATAAACATATAATATAAATAAAACAATAAATATATATTAAATATTTATATATTTAATGACATATTTATTATATAATAATATTGGCCAAAACATATTTTATTTTATTACACATATTTATATTTGCTAAATTATTTATTACATTCAATGTCTATGTTATTTAAATTAATATAATAATCAATTACATATTGTAAATGAACATAATTAAATTAGTGTTACAAATTAATGCTAAAAAATAATTATAAATTGATCATTAAATAACAGTTATATTCAATAAAAATAATTAATATTCCACAATAGTAATTAAAGAATATTAGAGTATTTAATTCTTTTAGATAATGAATTTCTATTTTTAAATTCATATATTTGTAATTAAGTAAACATATTAATTAAATATACGTTAGTAATTAAATGTAATGTAATAAACGTATAATAGAAATAAATTTATATGAAAATATAACAATAAATAAATACATAAATATATATATATATATATATTATATTTAAATATTTAATATCATATTTATTATATAATAATATCGATCAATAGATATTTTATATATTGGTTTTAGTATATTTATATTTTTACTAATATTTAATATATATTTCATATATTAATATAAGATATCTAAATATATTATTATATATTATATTCTTTTACTTCAGGATAATCCTTGCTAACCATCGTGAAAACAAATTATATATATATATATATATATTAGTATTTTGGTAGATTATATATAATGAATGATTATATTTAATATAATATGCATTAATATGTTATATATCAAACAAATTATTAATAAGCCATATATTACATAATATATTGGTCCTCCACCTTTACACTTTGTGATATGAGGATTCAATTGCATATTTTTGTTTATAAAATAATAATATATATAGTAATATTGAGTGTAATAGTGATACATATCAGAAAAAATATTTATTTATTGTATTCAATTATTAATAAATATATTCATGAAATTATTTATTACTTTCAATGTCAATATAAATTAAATTAATATAATAATTAATTACATATTATAAATTAACATAATTAAATTAGTATTATAAATTAATGTTAAAAATGAATAATAAATTAATCATTAAAAAATATTATATTCAATAACAATAATTAATATTCCATATTAATAATTGGAGAGTATTAGAGTGTTTTATTTGTTTTAGATATTGAATTTCAATTTTTATATTCATATATTTGTAATGAAATAAATATATTAATTAAATATGAATTAGAAATTAAATAACAAATAAACATATTCATGAAATTAGTAACTAAATAATTAAAAATATAAATTAAATATTATAATTAGATATATATTATACATAAATTTATCATATAAGAAATATATAACATAATGTAATAAACATTTAATATAAATTTTTTTATAAAAATATAACAATAAATATATATTAAATATTTATTTATTTAATGTCATATTTATTATATAATAATATTAGTCAATATTTTATATATTAATGTACGATTTCTAAATATATTTTTATATATTATATTTCTTGACTTCATGACAGTCCTTGTTGACCATCATGATGAAAAGATATATATATATATATATATGCAAATTAGTAAAATACATATATTTATTAAATTATATTTAATAAAATTTGCATTAATATAATATATATTTAACAAATTACTAATCATCAATATTTAGTAGATTTAATATGTTGGTGTATTATAAATTGTAAATATATAAAATTAACATAATAATAATATGTATAATAAGAGAGAAGTTTCAAATTTGTCCTCTATCTCTACACTTTGTGGCAATCTGGTCCTCTGTAATGCATTGTCATAAATTAGTCTCTCAAAACTCTTTTTTCATGGAAAAGTTGTCCTTCATTACTACAATAGGATGGATTGATTTTATATAAATTTAAATTTGTGAGGGGCTAATTTGTTACAACTAAATTTTAGAGGTATCACAAAGTACAAAAATGAGGGTTCATTTACATACTTTGGTCTTTAAAATAAAAATATATATTGTAATAATGTGTGTAATAATGACACATATTTAAAAAATTATATATTTTTTATATTAAATTATTTGTAAATATATTAATTTGATTACATATTAAATTTAATGTTAATAATATTTGATTAAATACTGTAAATGAACATAAACAAATTAGTATTATAAATTAATGCTAAAAATTAATGATAAATTAATCATTAAATTACTGATATATTCAATAACGATAATTAATATTCCACAATAATACTTAGAGAATATTAGTGTACTTTATTTCTTTTGGATATTGAATTTCTATTTTTAAATTCATATATTTGTAATTAAGTAAATATATTAATTAAATACACTTAAGTAATTAAATAATAAATAAATATATTCACTAAATTAGTAACTAAATAAATCAAAATATAAATTAAATAAATTAATTGGATATATATTATATATAAATTTATCATATAGGAAATATATAATATAACGTAATAAACATATAATATAAATAAATTTAGGTAGAAATATAACAATAAATACGTATTAAATATTTATATATTTAATAAAATATTTATTATATAATAATATCGGTCAAAATATATTTTATTTTATTACACATATTTTATACATTAAATTATTTATTAAATTCAATGTTTATGTTATTTAAATTAACATAATAATTAATTAAATACTGTAAATAAACATAAACAAATTAGTATTATGAATTAATGCTAAAAATTAACAATAAATTAATCATTAAATTTTTGATATATTTAATAACAATAATTAATATTCCACAATAATAATTAGAGTATATTAGACTATTTTATTTCTTATGGACATTGAATTTCTATTTTTATATTCATATGTTTGTAATTAAATAATAAATAAACACATTCATAAAATTAGTAACTAAGTAATTAAAAGTATAGATGAGATATTCTAATTGGATATATATTATATATAAATTTGTCACATAAGAAATATATAATATAATGTAATAAACATATAACATAAATTAATATATATAAATATAGCAATAAATATTTATATATTTAATATCATATTTATTATATAATAATATCGATCAAAACATATTTTATTTATTTTTTTAAGTATATATATATATATATATTATACTAATAAACTATATCTAAATATATTTGTAAACACTATATTCCTAGACTTAAGGGTAGTCCCTGTTGATTTTCGTGATGACAAATTATATATATATATTTCATGTATATTAGTAAATTATATTATATAATGTGTATTGATATATTATATATTTAAAAAACTATTAATCAACAATATTTATGAGATTTAATATTTTGAAAAAGTATAAATTAATAACAACTTAAAATAATCATAACAATAATGATACATATAATTAGTGGGATGCACCTAATTGGACCTCTACCTTTACACTTTTGTGACTAAATAAGTCCTTTACAATGCACAGTAACAAATTAGTCATTCAAAAATCTTTTTATGTGGGAAATTTGACCCTCAATGCTATAATTGGAGGGAGATTTTGAACACATTTAAATTTAAAAAGGACTAATTTCTTACAGATAAATCGTGGGGGAGTCACAAAGTGTAAAAGTGAGGGTTCAATTATATACTTTCGTCTATGCAATAACAATGTATATGGTAATAATGTGTATATTAATGATACATAATTAATAAATTAATCATTTACTACTTTAAATGGTTAAAATATATATTTATGAATTTACTTATTAGATTCAACGTCTATGATATTTAAATTAATATAATATTTAATTACATATTTTAAATGAATATATTTGAATTAGTATTATAATTTAATGCTAACAATTAATAAAAAATTAATCATTAAATTACTGATATTTTCAATAACAATAATTAATATTCCAAAATAATAATTAGAGAATATTAGAATATTTCATTTCTTTTGGACATTGAATTTCTATTTTTAATTCATATATTTGTTATTAAGTCAATATATTAACTAAATATATGTTACATATTAAATATTAAGTAAACATATTCATTAACTTAGTAACCAAATAAATAAATTTGTGTAAAAATATAACAATAAATATATATTAAATATATATTTAATATCATTTTTATGATATAATAATATCAGTCAATACATATTTTATTTATTTGTTTTAGTATATTTTTATATTTTAACTTTTATTTAATATATATTTTATGTATATTATAAACAATATCCAAATATTTTTTTAGGATTCATTCTAGACTTGAAGTAAGACTATCATAAAAAAATTATTTTGAAACTTTTGGATTTTAGGATTTCTGTATTTATTGTTATTTTTTTGAAATTTGAATTTATTTTAATACTTAAAGTAATACTAGAAAAAAAAAATATTATGAGGATTCTTGATTATACACATGTAAGTTAAACCTCTCTACTTTAGAATTAGTTCATCCCGGTATTTTAAACATTAATTTTTGAAACTTGAGGAGACTTAAGGTCTTATGCAACCTCTACTAGTTAACTTTTGAGTGTCTGAGGAGATAAGCAATCTCACTCGGAAATCCGAAATATGGTAGAAAATATTTAAAAATTTTTGGGTTTTTATTTTTACATATTTTTAAGAGTTTTGAAATTAGAATTCTTTTAGTCTCATTTTTAACAAGATCGATTCCCCAAAGCCTATGGAGACCCAAGTCCCACATGACATTTTGTAATTAATTAAATTTTATAACACACCAACTTAATCATTTTGTAAATAATTAAGGTATTTATTTTTGCATTATTATTATTATTTTAAAACAAGCATGTATAATGTTCAGAAGTTATGGAGATTAAAATCTCACATGATCCCAAGCACTCGAGGAGAATAATATTCGCACACGGGGATTTTCTTAGAACCTTACTTGTAAGGCCAAAATTAGTCTCACATTGGCATAAAAAGAAGATAAAATAATAATAATAATAATAATTAAAAAAAATTAGAATAGCCGAAAATTAAAAACTGGTTATATGCATGGATATAACTCACCTGGCTTCTTCCTTTAGCTTCTCAGTTTGCCTCTCATTCTCCTCGGTTCTACTTCATTGCTTGGTGGCCCTCCGTCAACTCTCTCTCTTCCCTCGGCTACTCCTTTCTTGGCTCGCCTCTCTCTCTTCTTCCCCTGCACTCGAACTTTCTGCTCTTCTTCTTCCCTTCTCCTTCCTCTTCCCTTCTTCTCTTCCTCCTCGTCTCAGCCTTCTCGGAGCTTGCCGCGACACTCTCCTCTCTTCTCTTCCTCCTTGGAACTCTCCTTCCCATCAACGTCTCTTTCCTCTTCCTCTGTTCAGCTCTGTTTTCAGAGCATCAAAACAAAGTATTCCCTTCTCCTCTTCTTCTTTTCTCTTCCTCTTCTCTTTCCAACCTTCTCGTTTCTTCTCGGCACCTTGCCTCTATTAGTTTTTCTGCACTGCTCCTTTGTCTTCCTAGTCCTCTTCCTTCTTCGACTTTCTCTCCTTGGTCAATGCTCTCTCTCAGTCCGTGGCTTTTTCCCTTCTCTTTTTGGTTCGGTTTGTGTCTCCAGCTCTAGCTCCTTCTTCTTGGTTTGTGGTTCCAGCTTCTTCTCTTCTTGGTTCACGTCTCCAGCCCTCTCTCCACTTCTTCTCTCCTTGGTTCACTCCTTTTGGCTTGCCTTTCCTTTCCTTTGGTCCTTTGCTCTTTTTTTTTCAGCCTCCCTCTTTATAGAATGCTCTCTTTTTTTCTTCACTCAGCCTGCCCCTCTTTAACTCCAACCATAATTTCTCTCCTGTGCCTTTTATATAGTCTGCCTCCTTGTGTCCTTTTTGTCTCATATGGGTGTGTGTAAAAGTGGTATGTGAGAGTGTGTGAATGTGTGTGTCCGTGAGTGTGTAAGAGTGTGAGTGAGAGAGAGCTTACATTTTTATTTTGATTTTAATTAGGTAACCTTTCTTTCCTTCTTGGATTTTAGATTAATTCAAAATTTTTGACTATTTAATTTTCTTTTTGCAAGATAATTAACATGTCTTTACTTCAAACACTTATTTTGAATTTTCCTCTTTTATCCTTTTTAGTGTTAAAACTATTTTGACATTTTGATTTTGTATTTGGTTTATCCCATTTTTTATTTTTTATTTTACTTTTTGCATTTTTGTTTTAATTTTGTATTTTTTTTTCTTATTATTATTATTTTTATGTTTTATTATTTTGTCTCCATATTTTATTTAATTTTATTTCGTAACTCCCATTTTGCATTTATTTAGTTATAAGAGTAACCAATTGATTCATTACGTAGTCATTAATTTTTATTTTTGAGGTAGGGTGTTCACAGTTGCACCTTTTTGCTTGTCTCTTAAGTTAGGGGAGTGGATATAGTGGAGAGATGACCTAACTTAAGAGCAAGTAAAGACATGAACATACCATTACTCACGTCGAGGGAAAACAGGTGTAAATCTATGCCTAGATAGGACAGTGAATTGCCTAAACATGATGTAGGAATTTTACATAAATGCAAATTGCCCTATCATGATGCAAGACTTTTAACAGAAATGTAAATTACCTTGGACACGATGTAGGACTTTTGATAGAAATGTAAATTGTCTAGACACGATACAAGACTTTGGCAGAAAGATAAATTGTTTGAATACGATGCAGGACTTTTGATAGAAATGTAAATTGCCTAGACACCATACAGTACTTTGGCATAAATGTAAATTGCCCTAGACACGACACAGGATTTTGGACAGAAATGTAAATTGCCTGAATACTATGCAGGACTTTTGTGAACACCTTATCTCTAATTTCTTAATTATTTAATTAATTGATATACCAATTAATTAATAATTAAGTAAATAGAAAAGATTAAAAATGACAAAGCTTAAAGTAACATTCTCAATTAGGGACAATTTGAAATTGAAAATAAATAATGGGAGACAATTAAATAAACTCAAAACCCAAAAATAAAATTAGTTAATTAAAATAATTATAATAAAATAAAGAAAAATTATAATATATATATATATATATATAAGAGAACAAAAATAAAAAATTAAAAACTCAAAAAAAAAATATCAATTAATAATAATGATAATAGTAATAAAAATTAAAAATAATAATAATAAGGCTGCAATTTAACAGGAAATGAAAAAAAGAAGGACAACAACGTACTTTCATGTGAAAAGTTGCAGGAAAAAGCTGGATAAAAAAAATGCACTGCTAGGCAAAGCTACTGAGGCAGCGTTCAGATGAAAGAAAAAAGAAGAGAGACGTAAGAGCAGAGACAGGGAAGGAGAGGTTTTCTGGTTTTCGAGTAATAGAGAGGAAAAAATAGAACAGAAAATTACAGAAGATAGCTCGAAGAGAAGAGTGAGTCGAGAGAGAAGCGATAGGAGAGGGATGCCGTGCTGATAGAGAGAGAAAAAGTGAGGATAGAGATTAGTGAAAGAGTGAGACTGAGAGATGACGGAGAAGCAGAAGCAGTGAGGAAGAAAAATGAGCAAAGAGAAAGAAGAAGGCGACTCTGTACGTGGCTGAATAGAAAGGAAAAGAGAAGAGAAGGAGAAGGTGGTGCTCTTTGGGGAAGAAAGGGCTGCACCGTACAGGACGATTTGCAGCATTGGAAACAGGGGTAAACAGAGTTTAACCAGGAGGCCATGGGGATTAACTACACCAACGTGTTCAATGTTCAGATGGACGCGGTGTTCTCAGCGATGAGGAAGGTGGGATACAATGACGTAGAGATCGTGGTGGCTGAAACGGGTTGGCCATCGGCGGGTGACCCGAACCAATCGGCTGCCACCGTGGACAACGCGGTGTTGTATAATGGGAATCTGATAAAGCATGTGAACTCAAGGAAAAGAAGAAGATAGCTCAGAGGAGAGTGTTAACGGTGATGAAGAAGACGAGGATGATGATGTTGGCGGTGGTTCAGTGAGAATGCTTCCGCTGAATCCATCATCGTTGTTGTCGTCTTCTATATCGAACCATTGGAAGAGCTTTCCTCTGGAAAAAGATTTAAGAGCAGCGCCAACGTGGAAGGCCGCTGACGAGATGATTGGGTTGTCGGTTCCGAGGAAGGCACAGTCAACGTCCACGAAGAGGTTGCATGAATGTTGGGCTTCAAATGGTGGAATAATGGGAGAGCAGTTTCACCGGCAAGCTTCGACTTCTCCGATGAGAACAAGCGCAGTACCAATGGGAATGGGGCCTTCGCCGAAGTGTTGTACGGTATGATGAGACAGCCTCAAGGGATTCCCAAGCAATAAGCGTTGGCGAATGACTTATTGAAGTTCGATTCCAGAGATGGCAAGTCCTGGGTATCTTCACCGGTCTCGAACTTGCAATACGCACCGCCACGGTCATCATCACTTCCACCCCAAAGTTCCAGTACTACCTTATCTGCTGTTGCCGCACCCAAGAGGAAAAGACGGCGTCATGTCAAGTATGAGAACTCAAACCAGCCTCCCTCTGGATCATCTTTTCCTCTAGCATAACCGCACCCATTCCATAAAAATCCCATTTCAGAAAGTTCCATAGTTGACGCTAATTTCTGACTCCCATTAAACTGGGCAATGTCGTTTGTTTTGCCCTACCACTGGCTAATGCACCCTGCCTTGAGTTTTCTCCTAATATCCATTTTCTTACACTTGTTGTCTGGTTCTCTCCACCTAGTTTTGTTAGTAGTGTTATTCGTCTCAGGGGTGTGTTCGCAGTGGGTGCTAGATGGTTCCGAAGAGAAATTCAGGAGCACATGTATCGGAGGACTCTAATTTGTTCTTTGGGTGCTTCTGCTTTGAATCTTGTCATGTGTCTAGTGTATTACTTTTATTGGTACGGAAATGGTTGGTCAGATGAAAAGTTCGTGACCCTTATGGATTTAGCACTTAAGACAGTTGCTTGGGATGTCATTTGTGCGTACTTGCGGACAGGATTCTTCAATTCAGGTGAAAGGAGATTTCCATTCTTCTTCAGAGCTTGGTGTGCCTTCTACCTCCTTATCTCGTGTTATGGCTTTATGCTGGACATTATTCCCAATGAAAAACACGTTTCGTTACCTATACAATACTTGATTTCTGATGGTGTCTCCTTTTTTGTGGGTTTATTCTTTTGTTACGTGGGGTTTGTTTCCATATTTCGATGCTTTTTTATTTATTTATTTTTACTTGTTTATTTATTTTACTTTATTTTATTTCATATTTCTTTCATTATTTACTTTATTTTTATTTTATTTTGTTATGAATTTCCTCATATTTTTTATATATACATATGTATATATATATGCACCAAAGAGACATTGCCATATATGAAGGATAATTACATGAATTTCTTGAGGGATGTGAATCGCAAGACCTAAGGGAGTGTTTCTTATTTTCATCTTTTTTGACGTTTTTATTTTTATTTAGTTTATTCATTTATTTATTTAGTTGTGTATTTCTTTATTTATTCTATTTTATCTTATATTATTATTTAGTGTGTTCTTTCCATCACTAGCATCATTATTATTATCCTTATAATGATCCTGTCCCAATTTTCAACAATACCACATGAGAACACTAGTCTTCTTAGGCACTTAGACAAAGGCCGCGTGAGACGTTAATGAATAGAGGCCGCGTGGAATCTTGAGTTTCCTCAGGCCTTAAAATTTAATGCTCATTGTCAAAAATGCCAAAATAAAATAAATTCCAAAAATATATATTAAAAAAAGGTTTATTTTCCCTACTATTCATAATTAAAATCCTAAGAAATTCTTTCTTCATTATGATCTCATTTTCAAAATTAAAAAAAAAATCTAAACATCCAAGAAAACATATAAATTCAAAAATCCAAAAAATGGTTTTATTATCGTCTTAATTTCAAGATAAATTCCAATTTTGAAAATTCAAAAAAATAAATGAATTCAAAAATTCAAAAAATATTCCTTTCATTATAATTACATTTCAATTCCAAAAAATATAAACTCCCAAAAATCCTAAAAATCTTATCCCATAATCATTTCATTTAAATTTCAAAATAAAGATAAAAATTCCAAAAAAAATTAAAAGAGAGAAAAATGAAGAAATCAAGATACCTAGATTAATCAGGTTGTTGTAAATTAAAACATACAAACCAAATTCCAATCTCGTTTTATTTACGAAAATCTGTTTAATTTGAACTTTCATGTTCTCACCACAAAATTTAAAAATTACCAATTAACAAATACACTATTTTGGTCGAACTACATAGATTTTGATTCCTATCACAGGGTACGTAGGCCCTAAACTTTTATCCTAGGTTAAGTCTACCCTTTGCATTTACCTATTAGTTTGCTTGCAGTCTTCTTATCTTTGTCCTCTCTGTTTAACATGCATCCATGTTAATAAAAGGGTAATTGAGATAAATTTAAGGTTATATTTTATCTTCTCTAACTAGTTTAAGGTAACTGTTCTTATAGATGGATGTTGTGGGGTGCCTAACTCCTTCCCCACACTCAAATAGACTCTCGAACCCATCTTTGTTTTTGCAGACCATTTTGCCTTGTTCTTTTTATTTTAAATGAGTTTTCCAAAGTTTTTCATTAAAAATTTTGGTGGCGACTCCGATAAATTGATTTTCAAGATTGATTTTGGGAACCAATTTAAAACACTTTTTATTATTCTTCCGAAAGGTTGGTTACGACAACTTTGGCAGAAAATTTAAATTGCCTAGGCATGATGCAGGACTTTTGATGTAAATGTAAATTGTTTGGACACGTTGCAGGACTTTGGCAGAAATATAAATTGCCCTGGATAAGATGTAGGATTTTGACAGAATTGTAAATTGTCTGGTCACAATGCAGGACTTTGGACAGAAATGCAAATTACCTGGACACAATGCAGGACTTTGGCAGAAAATGTAAATTGTCTGGACACGATGCAAGACTTTGGATAAAAATGAAAATTGCTTAGACATGATACAGGGCTTTAAATGGGATTTTTGCAGCCTGAGAATGTGATTCTATGTGGCTTTTGCTTTACTGACTATGCAATGTGATGCATGTCCTCTCATAAGAAGCATGATGCAAATGCTTGATTTTTCTTGTTCGAAAATTTAGATGTCCTATGCATGGTGTATGTACACATGCGTGTTGTATGATATATATGCTCAATTTTTGAAAATTTTGAAAATTTTAGATTTCCTATGCATGAGGTATAAAACAATGGAATGCAATGTATGTACACATGCTGAATGCATGATGTAGAAAGTGATTTCTTTTTTATTGATACATGATTTCATTTGCAAAATGTAGTATGCATGCAAAGTGGAAAATTGTTCCTTTTATGACAGATTAAAATCATTAAGGGGATGAAGACTGTCTTACTCCTTTTTAGTTTGAAGCATATTTTGAGAATGTGGAAAAGCAATCCTTAATATTTGTAAATGGTTAGATTCCCTTGGTCACCTGCATATGGGAGAATTCCTTTTGTCTATCCCTTATTTGCCCTAATCCAGAGATTATAGGTCTTAGGAGCTACGAAAGTTGTATTTTTTTATCATAGAGGATGGATTTTGAACAAGTTTTAGCATGACAGGGTTTCATTGAAAATATCCCAAACTTGAAGCCTCAAATTTGACCAAAGTGTCAGGTTTTGTTTGGATTGCCTTGGACATGATCCTAAAGTCATTCCGTATGAATACCTCCACTAGTATTGCTTGAAAAGTCAACATAAAAAGGTGCCATGACTTGAGAAGTAGCTTGTGAAGGAATTGGGACCTTACACAACTATTATTGAGAAAACTTTAATAACCAAAATGATTTTGTAGGTTCGATAACTTATTTGAAAAGGTCATATCACAAGTCCTTTCATCATTGGTTATTTTTTTGAAATTTGAATTTATTTTAATACTTAAAGTAATACTAGAAAAAAAAAATATTATGAGGATTCTTGATTATACACATGTATGTTAAACCTCCCTACTCTAGAATTAATTTATCCTGGTATTTTACATTAATTTTTGAAACCTAAGGAGACTCAGGGTCTCACGCAGCCTCTATTAGTTAACTTTTAAATGTCTGAGGAGACGAACAATCTCACTTGTGAAATTGAAATATGGAAGAAAATATTTGAAAATTTTCAAGTTTTTATTTTTACGTTTTTTTAAAGGTTTTGAAATTAGAATTCTTTTAATCTCAGTTTTAATAAGATCGATTCCCTAAAGCCTATGGATCCCCATAGATATATTTTTATTGTTACATATATTACATATAAATTTATCACATGAGAAATATATAATAATATGTAACAAACATAAAATATAAATGAATATGTATAAAAATATAACCATAAAAATATATTAAATACTTATTTATTTAATACCTTGTTTATTATATAATAATATCGGTCAATATGCATTTTATTTTTTTGTTTAAGTACGTTTATATATTTTAAATAATATTTAATATATATTTAATATATTAATATATAATATTTAAATATATTCTTATAATTATATTCTTTGACTTCAGGGCAGTCCTTATTCACCATTATAAAAACAAATTATATATATATATATATATCTCATTTATATTAGTAAATTATATATATTAAATAATTATATGACATAATGTGAATTATTATAATATATATTTAACAAATTATTAATCAGCAACATTTATGAGATTAATATTTTGGAAAATTATAAATAAAAACAATTTAAAATTGACATAATAATAATACAAATAATAAGATAAAAGTACCACGTTGGTCCTTCACCTTTACACTTTGGGACAATTTGGTCCCTCACAATGCATTGTAACAAATTAGTCCATCAAAAATCTTTTTTCATGGAAAATTTATTTTCATTACTACAATTGGATGGACTAATTTGTACACATTTAAATTTGTGAGGGACTGATGTGTTACAATTAAATTGTAGGAGAGACACAAAGTCTAAAATTGAGTGTTCAATTGCGCCCTTCCATTTATATAGCAATGATATATATAGTAATAACGTGTATAATAATGATACATATTTAATAAATTATTTATTTATTATGATAAATATTTAATACATATTAATTAAATTCTTTGTCTATAATATTTAAATTAATATAATAATTAAATACAGATTATAAATTAGCATAATTAAATTATTATTATAAATAAACCAAAAAATTAATAATATAATAATAATTAAATAACAGTTATATTCAATAAAAATAATTAATATTCCAAAATAATAATTTGAGAATATTTGAGTATTTTATTTCTTTTGGATATTGAATATCTGTTTTTATATTCAGATATGTGTAATTAAATAAATATATGAATTAAATAATAAATACTGATATTCATTAAATAAGTAACTAAATAATTAAAAATATAAATCAAATACTCTAATTGGACATATATTATATAAACTTATCATACAAGAAATGTATAATATAATGTATTAAACATATAATACAAATAAATTTACATAAAAATATAATAATAAATATATATTGAATATTTAAATATTTAATATCATATTTGTTATATAATAATAATAGTTCATGTTGACCGTTGTGAAGACAAATTATATATATTTAATGTATTTTAATAAATTATATATATTGAATAATTATATTTAGTATAATATGCATTAATATGATATATATGAAACAAATTATTAATCAGCATTATTTAATAGATAACAAATTAGCCCCTAAAAAAAAAAAATTCATGGAAAAGTTGTCTCTCATTATTAAAATATACATTTATTAAATTACTTATTAAATTCAATGTTTATAATATTTAAATTAATATAATTATTAATTACATATTGTAATTAGCATAATTAAATTGGTATTATAAATTAATTTCAAAAATTAATCAAACAAATTAATCATTAAATAATTGATATTATCAATAACAATAATTAATATTCCACATTAATAATTAGCAAATATTAGAGTATTTTATTTTTTTTGGACGTTGAATTTATATTTTTATATTTGTACATTTGTAATTAAATAAATATATTAATCAAATATACATTAGTAATTAAATAATAAATAAACATATTATAGAAATAAATAAATATATATATATATATAAATTAAATATTTATATATTTAATACCATATTTATTATATAATAATATCGGTCAATACATATTTTATTTATTTATTTTAGTTTATTTATATTTTTAAACAATATTTAATATATATTTTATATGATAATAAACATTATCTAAATATATTTTCATACGTTATATTCCTTGATTTTAGGGCTAATCCTATTGATTGTCATGATGACAAATTATAGATGTATTTCATGTCTATTAGTAAATTATATATATATATATATATGTTAAACAATTATATATATTGCAATTTGAATTATTATAATATATAATTAACAAATTATTAATCAGCAATATTTATGAGATTTAATGTTTTTGAAAATTATAAATTAAAAATGTTTTAAAATTAACATAATAATAATTCATATAGGGAAGTACCAAATTGGTCCTCCACCTTTACACTTTGTGACAATTTGGTCCCTCACAATGTATTGTGACAAATTATTCCCTAAAAAATATTTTTTTAACGAAAATTTGTCCCTCATTACTACAATTGGAGGGACTGATTTTGTACACATCTAAATATAAGAGGGACTAATTTGTCACTGTCGTAACCGACCTTTCAACGAGAAGAATAAAATGTGTTTAAATTGATTTCTAAAATGGATCTTGAAAATCAATTTATTTGGAATTGCCGTCAAAATTTTTAGTGGAAAACTTTGAAAAACCAATTTCAACCCAAAAGAAAAGGCAAAATGGTCTGCAAAATCAAAGATGAGTTTAGAAGTCTATTTGAGTGTAGGGAAGGTGTTAGGCACCCAACAACACCCATCCATAAGGACGGTTACCTTAAACTAGTAAGTTGAGATAGAATATGGCCTTAAATTTATCTCAATTACCCTTTATTGACATGCATGCCCATTAAATAGAGAAGACAAAAACGACAATAATGGAAGCAAATGGATAGATATTTACAAAGGGCGGACTTGACCTAGGGTGAAAGCTTAGGGCCTACATACCCTATGATAGGGATCAAAGTCTACATAGTTCGACCAAAATGGCGGGTTTGTTTGTTGGTGAGTTTTAATTTTTGCGATGAGAACAAAAGAGTTCAAATTAAATAGATTTTTGTAAACAAAACGGGATTGAAATTTGATTTGTGTGTTTTGATTTATGACAACTTGATTAATCTAGCTTTCTTGATTTCTTCATTTTCTCTCTTTTTTGTTTTTCTTTTGTTTAGTTTTGGAATTTTAATCTTTATTTTTTGAAATTTAAATGAAATGATAATGGAAAAGAATCTTGGGATTTTTTTTGTTTAAGATTTTTATATTTGAATTTTATGATCTTTTGTATTTATTGTTATTTTTTTGAAATTTGAATTTGTTTTAATACTTAAAGTGAAACTAGAATGGAAAAATATTCTTATCATTTTTTATTATACACAGACAAACCTCCCTATTTAGAATTAGTTCATCTTGACATTTTAAACATTAACTTCGAAACTTGAGGAGACTCAAGATCTCACGTGGTATTTACTAGTTAACTTTGAGTGCCTGAGAAGACGAGTGATCTCACGCGGGAACCCAAAATATGGAAGAAAATATTTGAGATTTGTCGGGATTTTTATTTTTATATATTCTTAAGGGTTTTGAAATTAGAATTCTTTTAATTTTATTTTTAATAAAATCAATTTCTCAAAGTCTACGGAGATTCAGGTCCTATGTGACATTTCCTAATTAACTAAATTTTATAAAGCACAAACTTAACCATTTTGTAAATAATACCAAGTATTTAATTAAAATTTTTATTATTTTTGAATTTATGATTTTTGCTTTTATTTTTATTTTTTTGAAATTTGAATTTATTTTAATAGTTAAAGTAAAACTAAAACGGAAAAATATTCTTAGAATTTGTAACTATACATAATAGGTAGGACAAACCTCCTTAGTTTTGAATTAATTCATCCTAATATTTTAAATGTTAATTTTTGAAACCTGAGGAGATTCAGGGGAGACACAGTCTCTACTAATTAACTTTTGAGTGCTTGAGGAGATAAGCAATCACACACGGGAATCTAAAAATATGGAATAAAATATTTAAAAATTTTCGAGAATTTATTTTCACATTTTTTTCTAAGGATTTTGAAATTAGAATTCTTTAAGTCTTATTTTAATATGATCGATTCCCCAAAGCCTACGAAGACCCAAGTCCCACATAGCATTTTTAATTAATTAAATTTTGTAAAACATTGACTTAATCATTTCATAAATGATAGGCAATACTTAATTAAGATATTTATTTCATGCAATATATGATAACTCACCTAGCTTCCTCCTCCAGTTTCTAGCCTCTCCCTCTCCGAAGTTTCTCTGGTGGTCTTCCTTTTCTTCTTCCTCTTTGTTTCTCTCTCTCTCTTCGGCCTAACGTAGCTCCTCGTCTCTCTCTCTCCTTGGTCAGTGCCTCTCTCTCTTGTTTCGGTTTCTTCTCTGCTTTCTCGAACTCTTCACGGATCCATCTTCAGCTTCTCCTTCTTCCTCTCAGTTTTCACAAAAGCATCTCAGCTCAACCTTGCTCTGCATCTCCCTTCGACAGCTCTCTTTTCCACCTTTCTCTCTCTACTTCTTTCTCTCCCTTTGGCCTGACGTAACTCCTCTGTTAAGCCCTATTTTTGGACTACCAAAACAGAGCTCCCCTCCCTTGTTCCTTCTTCTTTCCCTTCTCTTCTTCACCTTCTCCTTCTCCTTCCTCAGGCCATGGCCTCCTCTTCCTCTTCCCGTGGCCTCCTTGTCTCTTTCTCTCACTTCAATTTCTTCTTCCTTGTACACCCACGGCCACCCTCTCTTTCCCCTTTCTTTTCTGTGGCAGTTTCAACTTCAACTTTGGGTGGCTCTTCAACAATGGCAGCCTCTTTAGGAGCCCCTACTTCGGTTTTTTCTTCAACCTTAGGCTCTTCAGCTACAGCAAGTTTCTCTTCCTCCTTCTTCTCTGCTACCTCCTCCTCTTTCTTCTCCTCTGCTACCTCTTCTTCCTTCTTCTCCTCTGCCACCTCTTTCTTCTTCAGCCTTTTTCTTTTCCAGAATGCTCCCCCCTCTCTTTTTTGCCTTGGTTCACTGCTCTTTAACTCCAACCACCTTTCTCTCCCTTTCGGCATCGTCACACTCCTCCACCTTTTTAGTAGCACCTCCCTGCACCTTTGTTGTGTCTCTCGTGCCTTTTGTACTGTCTGCCTCCTTGTGTCCTTTTTGTCTCCCATGGGTGTGTGTAAGAGTGGTATGTAAGAGTGTGTGAATGTGTGTATGTGAGTGTGTGTAACTGTGAGTGTGAGTGAGAGAGAGAGAGCGTGCATTTTTATTTTGATCTTAATTAGGTAACTTTTTAGATTTAGATTAATTCAAAACTTTGACTCTATTTTCCTTTTGCAAGATGATTAAAATGTCTTTACTTTAGAATTTTTCTCTTTTTCTTTTTGAGTGTTATATATTTTTGACATTTTGATTTTGTATTTGGTTTATCCCATTTTTTATTTTATATTTTGCTTTTTGCATTTTTGTTTTAATTTTTAATTTTGTTTTTTTTTTATCATTATTATGTTTTATTATTTTGTCTCCATATTTTGTTTTATTTTATTTTATGGCTCCCATTTTGCATTTATCTAGTTATATGAGTAACTAGTTGATCCATTATATAGTTATTAATTTTTTTATTTTTAAGATGGGGTGTTCACAGTTGCTTCTCTTTGCTTATTTCTTAAGTTAGGGAAATGGATATGATGAAGAGATGACCTAACTTAAAAGTAAGCAAAAACACACCATGTTAGGACCGTTTTGAATGTACTTAAGAAGGAGACATTATATGCAAATCTTAAAAAAATGTGTTTTTTATGTGAATAAAGTTACATTATTAGGTTTTGTTGTGAGTTCAAAAGGAGTTGAAGTTGATTCTAAAAATGTAAAAGCTATCCACGAGTGGCCAACACCTAAGTCTGTTAGTAAGGTTAGGAGTTTCCATGGTTTGGCAAATTTCTATAGGTATGGAGACTCAAGGTCTCATGTAGTCTCTACTAATTAACCTTTGGGGTGCTTGAGGAGACGAGCGATCTCATGCGGAAACTCAAAAATATGGAAATAATATTTGGGAATTCACGGGATTTTATTTTCACTTTTTTAAGGATTTTGAAATTAGAATTCTTTTAGTCTTGTTTTAATAGGATTGATTCCCCAAAGCCTACGGTAACCCGAGTTCTATATGGCATTTTTAATTAATTAAATTTTATAAAACCTTGACTTAATCATTTTGTAAATAATGGAAAATATTTAATTAAAGTATTTATTTTTGCACTATTATTATTTTTAAAACAAGTGTGTACTAATTTTTGAGGTTTAAGGAGATTAAAATCTCACATGACCCCAAGCACTCAATGAGAATAATATTCTCACATGATAATTTTGTAAATAATGGTAAATATTTAATTAAAGTATTTATTTTTGAATTATTATTATTATTTTTAAAATGAGTATGTACTAATTTTTGGGGTCTAAGGAGATTAAAATCTTACACGACCCCAAGCACTTGATGAGAATAGTATTCTCACACAATGATTTTCTTAAAACCTTACTTGTAAGGCCAAAATTAGTCTCACATCAACATAAGAAGATAAAATGATAATAAAAAAATAAATGGAAAGAAGACATCAAAAATATGAGAAAGCAATAGATCCACTCGCAACAATTTTGCTATGCATTTCCAGACCTCTCCCATGCATTCATCATATCTATAGCCTTGGTATGCCTATATCATACCTATATATATATATATATATATATATCATACCTATATATATATATATATATATAATAAAATAATAAAAAAAATAAAAACTTGTTGTCATTTTTATGTGTATCCCTTTTAATGTATATACATATATGTGTATTTTTATGTGAAACACATAATGATAAAAACGAAATAAATAATAACAGAAATAAGAAATAAATAAAATAAATGAGTAAATAAATAAATTAATTAATTTAAAAAAACATCAAAATATGAAAACTAGAAACCCCTCCCCTCATCCTGCCATGCATCCACCTATATACACCCATATACATATCTATATCTATACACACCTAAACATGATAAAATAATGTGAGCACAGATGACAAGAGACGCAGTGGCTTGAATAACGATCTGAATTTTCCTCTGGGACCAATTACAAGACTGAGAGCCAAGAAGTTCAAGGAATCACTACAAATTTATGTGGGAAAGGTTTTAGAGAAATGCTGAAGAAAATCACTTAGACGGCTTGGGCTTGGAGAAGGAACCCCAATTCATTCATCTGAGTCATGTCCAGCCCAAATGAAGGCCCAATTCATTTGGGTTATATCTTTCAAAATTGTTATTGAAATAAATATTTTGGATCTCATTGTAATTAAATTGGGCCTAGGATGTATATGGTTATGTATGGGGCTTCTATTTTCAATGTGTGACATATCATCCCCCCTTAAGGCCCCGACCGCCTCAGTTGGTGATCTGTCGAAACCGTTAAGGGACACCAAAGTGCAAAGGCTGGCTCTGATACCAAATGATAAGGACATGGCCCCTAACTTCACCCTAAAAGTGCTCTCGTAAAGGACAGTTTAAGCACCCCCTTATAAACCAGTCCAGATGTTCCTTTGCAACCGATGTGGGACGTATCAAAAAAATTACAAGGTTGAAACTTAAGCCTTTTTATAAGCTTCCGACCCCTTGTGAAACCCTAATTTGTAATACTTCTTGGGCCCTCGATAAGTTAGGTCAAATAAGGCCAAAATAACTTCAATAGAAGCCCCATACATAACCATATCCTAGGCCCAATTTAGTTATAATGAGGTTCAAAATATTTATTTCAATAACAACAATTCTGAAAGATATAACCCAAATGAATTGGGTCTTCATTTGGGCTTGACATGACTCAAATGAATGAATTGGGGTTTCTTCTCCAAGCCCAAGTCGTGTAAGTGATTTTCTTTAGCATTTTCTAGAACCTTTCCCACATAAATTTGTACTGATTCCTTGAACTTTCTCTTAGCTCTTAGTCTTGTAATTGGACTCGGAGAAAAATTTAGATCGTCGTTCAAACCATCGCGCCTCTTGTTATCTGTGCTCATATCATTCTCTCCTTCCTAAAAAAGATTCAACCTTGAATCTGAATCAAAATCAAATAGAGAAAGATCAGAAACATTGAAAGTGGCAATCACATTGTACTCACCTAGCAAATCTATTTTGTAAACATTGTTATTAATAAGCCAGCACTTGAAATGGTCCATTACCCCTTGCATTAAGTTTTGATTTTCTTTACAGTGGAAACCTCTCCCTTTGCAAGTGCACCCAAACCTAATCTCTTAGATGAAAAATAACTTGCTTTCAACCTTATTGACTCTTTGAGCATACATGCGGTTCCTCTTTTCAATCAACTCACATGTTTTTTCATGCATTGCTTTAACCATTTCAACCTTCTTTTTTCCATCTAGCTTAGTAATTTCACTCGAAGGCAAAGACATCAAATCCAATACAGTTAATGGGATAAAACCATACACAATTTCAAATGGTGAAAAACTTATGGTAAGCAAACTTTCTAAGTTTTTAAATTCTTCCCCACAATAGCACACAACATGGTTCCTAATGTCCTATTTACTATTTTAGTTTAGCCATCAGTCTGTTGGTGGCAAGCAATGGAGAATAAAAGCTTAGTACCTAGCTTCCCCCACACACTTTCCAAAAATGACTAAGGAACTTAGTATCCCTATCAGAAACTACGGTTCTTGGCACACCATGGAGTCTAACCACTTCCCTGAAGAAAAGGTCAGTAATGTTTGTTGCATCATCTATTTTATGGCAAGCAATAAAATGAGCCATTTTATTGAATCTACCCCTTCTGGTCACTTCTAGCGAGTGCTATGGGGTACGTTGGGCACCAAGTTGTTGTTCTCTACCACATGTCATCCACAAACGAATGGTCAGACCGAAGTTGTCAACCGCACCTTACGAACCATGTTGTGAGCAATTCTTAAGAAGAATTTGAAGTCCTGGGAAGAATGTTTACCATTTATTGAATGTGCATACAATAGATGTGTTCATTCTTCAACTAAATTTTCTCCATTTGAAATGGTTTATGGCTTTAACCCACTAACTCCTTTGGAATTATTGCCTTTGCCTGTGAATGAGATTTCAAGTTTGGATGGTAGCATAAAGTAGAGTTGGTTAAAAAAATTCACGAAGAAGCACACAGAAATGTCATGGAGAAAAATGAAAAGACTGCAATTCGTACAAATAAACGGAGAAAATAAGTTTCTTTCCAACCTGGTGATCAAGTCTGGATCCCATTTTAGGAAGGAAAGATTTTCCAAAGAGCAGCAATCAAAATTCAATGCATGAGGTGATGAGCCTCAAGTTGAACAAGAGGCTAACTTAGGCCAGGAGCTCCATCTGGGCCGATTACACGTTCTATGGCTAAGAAGATTCAAGCCATGGTTGTCCAACAATTCAAAATGGAATCAACCCATTTTAGGATCCAAGCCCAATTTCTATATGGAGCCCAAGTTCGAGTAGGCCAATTTGATCATGTGCTATAATAAATAAATTATGAAAAGTCAATTATACATGTGATGAAAGTTGAAATAAGTATTGGTTAAAGTCTAAGTTAGGTGAGCTATATTTCTTTAAAAGTCTAAGTTAGATAAGTTAGGTGATCTACATTAGATGAAAAGTCTATGTTAGGTGAATTTCTATGCATGTTTTTCCAAATTATGTGAGAATTAGATAAATCTTGGACTTATGCCATAAGGATTGTTCTTGGCTATAAATGTGAAATTATCAATAAGAAATACAACCTTGAATGCTCTGAAAATTGGCTTAGCCTCTTATATGCGAATTTCTTATCTAAGTTTTCTAAACTTAGTAGCGAAATTATCTCTGATTCTTATCACTCTCCCTCTTATATTCTAGAGTGTGGCAAATCAAACCTAGTATTCTTGAGTGTGGTGTGCAAACTTATCATTCGAGATTGCTAGTTCTTCTATCTTTTCTTTTTTTCATTTACTTGTGTTCAGGGATTGTTCCATCTGAACTTCCTTGAAGCATATCATGAGGGGACAAACTTTTCACAGTATTGGAGAAAATCAATGATAATGCTTACAAGATAGATCTCCCTGACTCTTACAAGATAACTCTTGAAGACAAATCCTTATGAGGGAGGAGGGAATGATGAGGAAGTGCATGGACATGAGCTATCTAATGGAGAAGAGATACAAAGCAGGGATTTTTATTTGCCAACTGGTCCTATAACAAGAGCTCAGGCTAAGAAACTTCAAGAAGTCATCCAAGGCTTAATGGGCCGTCTACATGTGGAGGAGATCCATTTGGAAGAGTTGGGCTTAGAAAAGGAAACCCAAGTCATCAATATTATTCAAGTCCAACCAAATGAAGGCCCAATGACTTTGAGTTAAGCTATCATGTTATTTGTTGTTGTAATAAGTGTCTTGGATCTTATTTAGATAGTTTTGGACCTAATATATATTTGGTTATATGTTATACTTTTGTTTTGGTTGTTTTAGTAGATTTTCTTCCATTGTCATCTATACGTACCTACATATGGGTATGTATAAATGTATATGGATAGATATGCTATATATATGTATATATGTGCATATGTAGATATATAAATATATATACATATGAATGCCCATGTGAGTGCATGCATGTGGCGTTGAGGGTTCTTTGTCCTTCCTTATGTTTTTTTCTTCCATTGTATATATATATATATATATATATATTTATTTATTTATGTAAACATAGAGGTATATATATGTATGTACATGAATATATGGGTGCATGCATAGTTAAACATACATAAAGTAAGGAAAATGAACCAGTAGGAAGTTGTCTTGTTCTCATTTTGTCATATTTGTTATGGTTGTGTTGTTGTGTTATTTTTTATTATCATCATTATTATTTCATTTTGTTTTTATATGAATATAAGACTAATCTTGGTTCCATGGGTAAAGTTTTATGAAATTTATCGCGTGAGAATTTTGTTCTCCTCGATTGTATGAAATTATGTGAGGTCTTAACCTCCTTGGATCCCTAAATTGGTACACATTGGTTTCTATTACTTATGAAAATTATCGTATGAGAATTCGGTTCTCCTCGATTGTACGAGATCATGTAAGATTTTAATCTCCTTAGATCTTTTAAAAATTAGCACATTTGTTTTAAAAATAATAACAATTGAATATTGACTTAATTAAATACTTTCCCTTATTTATGAAAATTATCGTGTGAGAATTCAGTTCTCCTCGATTGTACGAGATCATGTGAGATTTTAATCTCCTTAGATCTTTTAAAAATTAGCACATTTGTTTTAAAAATAATAACAATTGAATATTGACTAAATTAAATACTTTCCCTTATTTATGAAAATTATCGTGTGAGAATTCGGTTCTCCTTGATTGTACGAGATCATGTGAGATTTTAATCTCTTTAGATCTCTTAAAAATTAGCACATTTATTTTAAAAATAATAATAATTTAATATTGACTTAATTAAATATTTTCCATTATTTATGAAATTATCGTGTGAGGATTCGATTCTCCTCGATTGCATGAGATCGTGTGAGATTTTAATCTCCTCAGATCTTTTAAAAATTAGCACATTTGTTTTAAAATAATAATAATTAAATATTGACTTTAATTAAATATTTTTCATTACTTTCAAAACTATTGTGTGAGGAGTCGGCTCTCTTCGATTGCATGGGAATATGTGAGGTTCTAATTTCCTTAGTTCCCTAAAATTAATATACCTCTATCTAATAATAATAATAATAACATAATAATAATAAAGAAAAAAACAATCATAATTAAATATTCATTCTGATTAAATATTTCCCATTATTTACAAAATTATCGTGTGAGAATATAGTTCTTCTCAAATACTTAGGGTCGTCTGAGATTTTAATCTCTTTAGACCTCGAAAATTTAGTACATACTTGTTTGAAAGATAAATAATAAAAATGATGATAAATAGATAAAATAATAATAATGCAAAAACGAATATTTTAATTGAATTATTTACAAAATAAATAAAGTCAAGGTTTTATAAATTTAACGAATTAGAATGCCACATTCAAAAATTCCAAAAATGGCTTTCTGTTATATTTTGTTCTAATTTCAATCCTGATTTTAAAAAAAGAAATAAAAAATAAAAAAATAAGTGAAACAAAAAAAAACCAAAATCCAAAAATTAAATAAATTAAAAAAACTCAAAAATATTCCTTTCATTTCAAATTCCAAAAGAAATATAATAGAATATAAACTTCCCAAAATCCCAAAAATCTCATTCCGTAATCATTTCATTTAAATTTCAAAATAAAGATTAAAATTCCAAAAACAAACAAAATTTAAAAGGTTGAAAAATGAAGAGATCAAGAGAGCTAAATTACTTAGGTTGCTGTATATTAAAACACACAAATCCAAATTCCAATCCTGTTTTGTTTACAAAAATCTATTTAATTTGAACTCTCATGTTCTCATCACAAACATTATAAATCACCAACCAACAGACACGCCTTTTGGGTCGAACTACGTGGACTTTGATCCCAATCACATGGTACGTAGGCCCTAGGCTCTTATCCTAGGTCAAGCCCACCTTTGTAAATATTTATCTGTTTGTTTCCACTATTGTCATTTTTGTCTTCTCTGTTTAACGGGCATGCATTTTAATAAAGGGTAATTGAGATAAATTTAAGGTCATATTCTATTTTAATTGACTAGTTTAAGGTAACCGTCCTCATGGACGGGTGTTATGGGGTGCCTAACACCTTCTCCACACTCAAATAGACTCCCGAACTCATCTCTGATTTTACAGACCATGTTGCCTTTTTCTTTTTTATTTAAATTGGTTTTCCAAAGTTTTCCGTTAAAAATTTTGGTGGCGACTCCAAATAAATTGATCTTCAAGACTCATTTTTGGGAATCAATTTAAACCACTTTTATTTTATTCCGCAGAAAGATCAGTTACGACAAATGCAGTTTTTCATTCATCACCTTCTTTCATCCTAATCTAATGATCACTACTTTTCAAATCAATTTTAGAGAAAACACATGCACCTTACAGTTCATCCAGCATATCATCATCTAGTTTAGGAATAGGATGACGATACTTTTATTAAATTCTGTATATTAAATAATTATATAATATAATGTGAATTATTATAATATATATTTAACAAACTATTAATCAACAATATTTATGAGATTTAATATTTTTTAAAATTATAAATTAAAAACAATTTAAAATTAACATAATAATAATATATATAGAGGGAAGTACAAAATTGGTCCTTTACCTTTACACTTTACGACAATTTGGTCCCTCACAATACACTGTAGTAAATTAGTTCCTCAAAAATCTTTTTTCATGGAAAATTTGTCCCTCATGACTATAATTGGAGGGACTGATTTTGTGCACATTTAAATTTGAGATGGACTAATTTGTCAAAATAAATTGTGGGGGAGTCACAAAGCGCAAAAGTGTGGGTTCAATTGTGTACTTTCATCTATATAGTAAAAATATATATAGTAATAACGTGTATAATAATGATACATATTTAATAAATTATTTATTTATTATATTAAATATTTAATACATTTAATTAAATTCTTTGTCTATAATATTTAAATTAATATAATAATTAAAAACATATTTTAAATTAACATAATTAAATTAGTATTATAATTTAAGCAAAAAGTTAATTTTATAGGATATCTACATATATTTTGATATATTATATTCTTTAACTTCATAATAGTCTCTGTTGACTATCGTGAAGACAAATTATATTTATATTTCATGTATTTTAGTAAATTATACAGACTGAATAATTATATAATAAAATATGTATTAATGTAATATATATTTAACAAATGACTAATCAGCAATACTTAATATATTTAATATTTTGGAAAATTATAAATTAAAAAAATGTAAAAATAACATAATAAAAATATGATAAATGGGAAGTACCAGAATGGTCATCTACCTTTACACGTTGTGACAAATATGAACATAATTAAATGCATATTATAAATTAATGCTAAGAATTAATAATAAATTGCTCAGTAAATTATTGAAATATTCAGTAACAATAATTAATATTGCACAATAATAATTAGAGAATATTAAAGTATTTTATTTCTTTTGGATATTGAATTTCTTTTTTTAAATTCATATATATGTAATGAAGTAAATATATTAATTAATTATACGTTAGTAATTAAATAACAAATAAACATATCCACTAAATTAGTAACTGAATAATTAAAAATAAAAATTAATTATATTAATTGTATAAATAAAATAAATAAATTTATGACATAAGAAATATATAATATAATGTAATAAACATATAATATAAATATATATATATATATATATATAACAATAAATATATATATTCAGTACATATAATTTAATAACATATTTATCAAATAATAATATAGGTCAAAACATATTTTATTTTATTACACATATTTATATTTATTATATTAATTATTAAATTCAATATCTATGATATTTAAATTAATATAATAATCAATTACATATTGTTAATCAACATAATTAACTTAGTGTTACAAATTAATGCTAAAAATTAATAATAAATTAATTGTTAAATTATTGATATATTCAGTAACAATAATTAATATCTCACAATAATAATTAGAGAATATTAAAGTATTTTATTTCTTATGGACATTCAATTTCTATTTTTATATTTGTACATTCATAATTAAATAAATATATTAATCAATTATACACTAGTAATTAAATAATAAATAAACATATGCATTAAATTAGTAACTAAATAATTAAAAGTATAGATGAAATATTCTAATTGGATATGTATTATATATAAATTTATCACATAAGAAATATATAAGATAATGTAATAAATATATAATATATGTAAACATATAACAATAAATATATATTAACTATTTATATATCTAATATCATATATATTATATAATAATATCGGTCAATACATATTTTATTTATTTGTTTTAATATATTTATATATGTTAACTATTATTTAATATATATTTTATATATTAATATATGATATCCAAATATATTTTTATACATTATATTTTTTTAACATTGGGGCAGTCCTTGTTGATTGTCATGAAGACAAATTATACATATATTTCATGTATATTATTAATCACTTTTATTAAATAATTATATAATATGATGAGAATTATTATAATATATATTTAACAAATTATTAATAAGCAATATTTATGAGATTTAATATTTTTGAAAAGTATAAATTAAAAAAAAATTAAAATGGACATAATAATAATACAAATAATAAGAAAGAAGTACCAATTTGGTCCTCCACCATTACACTTTGTAGTAATTTGGTCCTTCACAATGCACTGTGACAAAGTAGTTACTCAAAAAAAAAATTTTCATGAAAAATTTGTCTTCAATACTATAATTGGAGGAATTGGTTTTATACATATTTAAATTTGAAATAGACTAATTTGTTACAATTAAATTATGGGGAAGTCACAAAGTGCAAAAGCGAGGATTCAACTGTGTACTTTTATCTATACAATAATAGTAAAATATATATATATATATATATATATACACACACACACACACACTAGTAATGAGTATTATAGTGATACATATTCAATAAATTAATTATTTATTATATTAAATTATTAAAATATATATTTATTAAATTACTTATTAAATTCAATGTCTATGATATCTAAATTATATAATAATTATTTACATATTGTAAATGAACATAATTAAATTAGTATTACAAATTAATGCTAAAAATTAATATAAATTAATCATTAAAGTATTGAAATATTCAGTAACAATAATTAATATTCCACAATAATAAGTAGAGAATATTAGAGTATTTTATTTCTTCTAGACATTGAATTTCTATTTTTATATTCGTATATTTGTAATTAAGTAAATATATTAATTAAATATAAGTTAGTAATTATTAAATAAATAAACATATTCACTAAAAAAAGTAACTAAATAATTACTTATATATTTAATAACATTTTTATTATATAATAATATCGGTCAATACATATTTTATTATATAATGCGAATTATTATAATATATATTTAACAAATTAATAATTAGCAATATTTTTGAGATTTAATATTTTTGAAATGTATAAATTAAAAACTATTTAAAATAGACATAATAATAATACAAATAATAAGAGGGAAGTACCAAATTGGTCTTCACCTTTACACTTTGGTACAATTTGGTCCCTCACAATACACAGTAACAAATTAATCCCTTAAAATCATTTTTCATGAAAAATTTTGTTTCTCAATACTATAATTGGAGGGACTGAATTTATGCACATTTAAATTTAGGAGGGACTAATTTGCCACAATTAAATTGTGGGGGAGTCACAAAGTGCAAAAGTGAGGGTTTAATTGCATACTTTCGTTTATGCAATAAAAATATATATAGTAATAATGTGTACAATAATGATACATAATTAATAAATTAATCATTTATTATTTTAAATGATTAAAATATATATTTATTGAATTACTTATTAAATTCAATGTCTATGATATTTGAATTAATATAATAATTAATTACATATTGTAAATGAAGATAATTAAATTAGTATTATAAATTAATGCTAAGAATTAATAATAAATTAATCATTAAATTACTGAAATATTCAGTAACAATAATTAATATGCCACAATAATAAGTAGAGGATATTAGAGTATTTTATTTCTTCTGACATTGAATTTCTAATTTTATTTTCATATATTTGTAATTAAATAAAAATATTAATTAAATATATATTAGATATTAAATATTAAGTAAACATATTCATTAAATTAGTAACTAAATAATTAAAAGTATAAATGAAATATTCTATTTTTATATATATTACATATAAATTTAACACATAAGAAATATATAATATAATGTAATAAACTTATAACATAAATAAATATATATAAAAATATAACAATAAATATATATTAAATATTCATTTATTTAATATCAAATTTATTATATAATAATATCGGTCAATACATATTTTATATATTTTTTTCAGTATATTTATATTTTTAATAATATTTCATATATTAATATACAATATTTAAATATATTATTATATTATATTCCTTTACTTTTAGGATAGTCCCTATTGATCGTCATGAAGACAAATTATATATATATTTCACATTTTTCAGTTAATATGCATTAATATGATATATATCAAACAAATTATTAATCAATAATATTTAATGGATTAAATATTTTTGAAAATTATAAATTAAAAACAATTTAAAATTAACATAATAATATTACACATAGTATGAGAGAAGTGCCAAATTGGTCTTTCGCCTTTACTCTTTGTGACAATTTAGTCCCTCATAAAGCATTAATGACAAATTTGTCCATCAAAAATCATATTTCATGGAAAATCAGTCCCTTATTACCACAAATGGAAGGGCGTGAGACAAAGTGCAAAAGTGGCGATACAATTGCATACTTTCATCTATATAATAATAATATATATAGTAATAATGTGTATATTAATAATACATTTCTAATAAATTAATAATTTATTATATTAAATTATTAATAAATATATTCACTAAATTTCTTATTAAATTCAATGTCAATAATATTTATATTAATATAATAATTAATTACATATTGTAAATAAACATAATTAAATTAGTATTCTAAATTAATGCTAAAAATTAATCATTAAATTACTAATATATTCAATAACACTAATTAATATTCCATAATACTAATTAGAGAATATTAGAGTATTTTATTTCTTTTGGATATTGAATTCCTATTTTTGAATTCATATATTTGTAATTAAACTAATATATTAATTAAAAATACATTAGATATTAAATATTAAATAAAAATATTCATTAAATTAGTTACTGAATAATTAAAAGTATAATTAAAATATTCTAATTGGTTGTATATTTTATATAAATTTATCACATAAGAAATATATAATATAATGTAATAAACATATAATATAAATAAATATATATAAAAATATAACAATAACGGAACATAATGCTAGAACATAATAGTAAATTAATCATTAAATTAATGATATATTCAATAACAATAATTAATATTCCATAATAATAATTAGAGAATATTAGGGTATTTTATTTCTTTTGGATATTGAAAATCTATTTATAAATTCACTTATTTGTAATTAATTAAATATAAATTTGTAATTAAATAACAAATAAACATATCCACTAAATTATTAACTAAATAATTAAAATTTTAAATTAAATATATTAATTGTAATAGTAATATATATAGTAACTAAAGAATTAAAGGTATAGATGAAATATTCTAATTGGATATATAATATATATAAATTTATCATATGTGAAATATATAATATAATGTAATAAATATATGTAAAAATATAACAATATATATATATATATATATAATATTAATTGGATATATATTATATATAAATTTATCGTATAAGAAATCAATAATAGAATGCAATAAATATACAATAAAAATAAATATATGTAAAGATATAACAATAAATATATATTAAATATTTATATATCTAATATCATATTTCTTATAGTTATATATCGATCAATACGCATTTTATTTTTTTACTATATTTATATTTTTTTAACTAATATTTAATATATATTTTATATATTAATATATGATATCAAAATATATTCTTATACATTATATTCCTTGATTTTAAGACAGTCCCTGTTGATCATCGTGAAGACAAATTATACAAATATTTCATGTATATTAATAAATTATATATATATATATATATACATATATATATATATATTAAATAATCATATAATATAATGTGAATTATTATAATATATATTTAACAAATTATTAGTCAGAAATATTTACGAGATTTAATATTTTTGAGAATTATAAATTAAAAAAATTTAACATTAACATAATAATAATACATATAATTAGAGAGAAGTACCAAATTGGTCCTCCACCTTTACACTTTGTGACAATTTGGTCTCTCACAATGCACTATGACAAATTAATCCTTCAAAGATCCCTTTTTATGAAAAATTTGTTCCTCAATACTATAATTTGGGGGACTAATTTTGTACATATTTAAATTTAAAAGGGACTAATTCAATTGCATACTTTGATCTATACAGTAATAATATATATAGTAATAATTTGCATAATAATGATACATATTTAAAAAATAATCATTTATTACATTAAATTACTAAAATAAACATTTATTAAATTACTTACTAAATTCAATGTCAATAAGATTTAAATTAATATAATAATTAATTATATATTGTAAATTAACATAATTAATTAGTATTATAAATTAATGCTAAAAATTAATAAAAAATTAATCATTAAATTACTGATATACTCAATATCAATAATTAATATTCTTCAATAATAATTAGAAAATATTAGAGTATTTTTTTTTTGGACAATGAATTTCTATTTTCATAATCATGTAATTGTAATTAAATAAATATATTAATTACATAGTCCATAGTAATTAAATAATAAATAAAAATATTCATTAAATTAGTAACTAAATAATTTAAAGTATAAATGAAGTATTCTAATTATATATATAATATATATAAATTTATCACATAAGAATTATATAATATAACGTAATAAACATATAATACAAATAAATTTATATAAAAAACTAACAATAAATATATATTAAATATTTATATATTTAATAACTTATATACTATATAATAATATTGGTCAATACATATTCTATTTATTTGTACTATATAATCTTATATATTTATATTTTTTAACTAATATTTAATATATATTTTATATATTAATATACGATATCTAAATATATTCTTATACATTATATTCTTTGATTTTAGGGCAGTTCCTATTGACCGTCATGAAGATAAATTATATATATTTTTTATGTACATTAGTAAATTATATACATTAAATAATTATATAACATAATACAAATTATTATAATATATATTTAACAAATTATTAATAAGCAATATTTACGAGATTTAATATTTTTGAAAAGTATGAATTAAAAACAATTTAAAATTGACATAATAATAATACATATTTAATAAATTAGTCATTTATAATATTAAATTATTAAAATATATATATTGATGAAGTTACTTACTAAATTCAATGTCTATAATATTTAAGTTAACATAATAATTGATCACATAATGTAGATTAGCATAATTAAATTAGTATTAAAACTAATGCTAAAAATTAATAAAAAATTAATCATTAAATTACTAATATATTCAAGAATAATAATTAATATTCTACAAGAATAATTAGAGAATATTAGAGTATCTTATTTCTTCATGACATTAAATTTCTATTTTGATATTCGTATATTTGTAATTAAATAAATATATTAATCAAATATACGTTAGTCATTAAATAATAAATAAACATATTCACTAAATTAGTAACTAAATAATTAAAAATATATATTATATATAATTTTACCATATATGAAATATATAATATAATCTAATAAATATATAATATAAATAGATATATGTAAAAATATAACAATAAATATATATCAAATATTTATATATTAAATACCATATTTATTATGTAATAATATCGGTCAAAACATATTTTATTTTATTATACATATTTATGTTTATTAAATTCAATATCTATAACCTTTAAATTAATATAATAATTAATTACATATTGTAAATGAACATAATGAAATTAGTATTACAAATTAATGCTTGAAATTAATAATAACTTAATCATTAAATTATCAATATATTCAAGAACAATAATTAATGTTCTACAATAATAAATAGAGAATCTTAGAGTATTTTATTTCTTTTGGACATTGAATTTTTATTTTTATATTTGTATATTTGTAATTAAATAAATATATTAATTAAATATATATTAGTAATTAAATATTAAATAAAAATATTCATTAAATTAGTAACTAAATAATTAAAAATATTGACGAAATATTTTAATTGGTTATATATTTTATATAAATCTATCACTAAAGAAATATATAATATAATGTAATAAATATATAATATAAATATATATATATATATATATATACATATGTAAATATATCAATAAATATATATTAAACATTTATATACTTAATATCTTATTTATTATACGATGATATCAGCTGATACTTATTTTATTTATTTGTTTTATTTTTTTTATATATTTTAACTAATATTTAATATATATATATATATATAATAATTAATTATATATTTAATAATAAATTAATTATTAAATTATTGATTGTGAACACCCCATCTCTAATTATTTAATTATATAATTAATTGACATACCAATTAATTAATAATTAAGAAAATTGAAAAAAAATTAAAAATGATGAAACTTCAAATGACATTCTCAATTAGAAACAATTTGAAATTAAAAATAAATCATGGAAGATAATTAAATAAACTCAAAACCTAAAAATAAAATTAGCTAATTAAAATAATTATAATAGATTAAAGCAATATTATAAAAATATATATAACAAAACAAAAATTAAAAATTAAAAACTCAAAAAAAATATTAATTAATAATAATGGTAATAGTAATAAAAAATAAAATAAAATAAAATAATAAGATTGTAATTCAAGTGAAGAACTGCTATAAAAAAAAAAAAAAACTGGCAAAAAGGAAAAGCTCCACAGAAAACTGGTTGGAGGGAAGCACTAGACCTCTGAATCTCTGGCTTATCAGAGGCAGAACCTGCTGCTCCAACAGCAGCTACAACAGCAGCACCACAGCACAAGAAAACGCAGCAGAAAAGGATGAGCTTTCGGTTCTTTAGGAGGGGGAACGGAGAATCGGGCAGAGAGGGATGCCGTGCTGGTAGAGAGAGAAAGAGTGAGAATAAAGATTAGTGAAAGACTGAGACCATGAGAGGAGGAAGAGAAGAGAAGAGAAGAGAAGAGAAGAGAAGAGAAGAAGAAAGGAAAAAGGAGTCGTCGAAGCAGGAAGATGGGTCGCGTAGTTCTTTCTCATATCATGGTTCTCTCGGGTTCTTATTCGCGCTTCGCCCCGTCACTGTCGTGTACTGGACCGAGGTTCTTGCAGGCACCCGCCGGGAATATTCTTCGTTCTTGACGTCCAATTAGCCTCAATGGGGCATGCGTCCGGTGCTATTCCAGTAGTGTATCTGTTTTAGAGATTTCTCCGACATCTGTGAAGAAACGGGTAGTCTCAAGAGTTCAACCTACAGGCTCCGTTCACCTTGGGAATTATCTTGGTGCCATAAAGAATTGGATTGCACTTCAGAATACATATGATACACTTTACTTCATCTTGGACCTGCATTCGATTACATTACCAAATGACATACAACAATTATCTAGGGCAACACGAGAAATGGCAGCCATTTATCTGGCATGTGCATTGATACTTCAAAGGCGTCTGTTTTTGTGCAATCCCATGTTCGTGCACATGTAGAATTGATGTGGCTGCTAAGTTGTGCCATACCAATCGGTTGGCTGTACAGAATGATTCAGTTTAAAGAAAAATCCAGCAAGGTGGGAGATGAAAATGTTGGAAATGCTTTTTTCACTTATCCTATTCTAATGGCTTCTGATATTCTTCTATGTCAGTCAGACTTTGTCCCTGTTGGGGAAGATCAAAAGTAGCATTTGGAGTTTACCCGTGAATTAGCTGAACGTGTTAATTATTTATATGGTGGAAGGAAGTGGAAGAAGTTAGGCGGCCGAGGTGGTGCCATATTCCGGAGCCCCTTATACCTCCAACTGGAGCCCGAATTATGTCGCTAACTGATGGTCTTTCCAAGATGTCAAAGTTTGCACCTTCTAATCAATCAAGAATCAATCTTCTTGATCCAAAAGATGTAACAGCACCGTCAACGCATCGGCAGAACCAAAGGATGGGGCGGTCGGTGGAGGACCGACTAATCTCTCTATGTTCACCGGGTGCCCTAAGTTTGAGGACTTCCTCGGTGGCAGCGGAGGTGGATCAGTGGCCCCGCCAATAGCTGCAACGCCACTACAGTTCTTTGTAGACAACACACTAAGCGCGGTGATGGACAACGAGATATACAATTCAGAGCTGAAGACAATAGCGGCCAGCTTCCTCCGGAGGCGAAAGAAAACTGCTATAGCTTTCTTGGTTCTGACGTTGCCAGGGAAGGCAGAGAGATGAGAGGTCATGCACTAACCAGAACTGAAGTCGGTGGCCCCACGAAGTGCCGAATCGGCGGCAGAAATTGTCACCGGAAACACCTCGAAGATGGTCCCTTTTCCTCACCCTCTCTGCCCGCATTCTTTCCCTTTGCTGAATACTTCTCTCAATCGCTTGTTCCAGGTATTTGGAGATGTATAAAGCATGATGTTCACAGGGAATAAGAAGACACGTGAACGGTTCTTTCATTTCTTGATTTATTTTATTTATTTATTTATTTATTATCATTATGTCTTATATCTTAATTGTTTTGTTTTGTTTTATAATTATTAGTATCATTATTTCCATCCCATCCTAATTTCTAATAGTGTCACGTGAAAATATTAATATCTTTAGGCACTTAGTAGATGTCATGTGAGATTCTTGAGTATCTCCTTGAGCCTTGAAAGTTAGTACATACTTGTTTTAAAATAATAATAATAATGTAAAAAAATACTTTAATTAAATATTTTTTATTATTTATGAAATCGTCGTGTAAGAATATTGTTCTCCTCGGGTGCTTGGGGTCGTGTGAGATTTTAATCTCTATAAACCCTGAAAATTAGTGCATACTTATTTTAAAATAATAATAACAATAATAATAATAATGTAAACATAAATATCTTAACTAAGTATTTTCTATTATTTACAAAATGATTAACCTGTTGTTTTATAAAATTATATATAAATTTATCACATAAAAAATATATAATATAATGTAATAAAGATATAATATAAAAAATATATGTAAAAATATAACAATAAAGATATATTAAATATTTATATATTAAATACCATATTTATTATTTAATAATATCGGCCAATACATGTTTTGTTTATTTGTTTTAGTATATTTATATATTTTAACTAATATTTAATATATATTTTATGTATTAATATGCAACATATAAATATATTTTTATATATTATATTCCTTAACTTTAGGGCAGTTCTTGTTGACCGCCAAAAAGACAAATTATACATATATTTTATATATTATGAACATTTGATCCTTAATTAAGATTATTTGATTAATTGAGTTCCCAATTAATTAATAATTAAATAAATAGGGAAAATTAAAATGGACAAAGGCTCAAATGACATCTTCAAGTGGAGACACTTTGAAATTGAAAATAAATAATGGGGGAACTTTAAATAAAAAATTAATTAATTAATTAATAATAAATCAAGGTAAGAATCATAAAAATGGAAATATATAGCAATAATAAATGAATGAAATGATATATATGTATACGGAAATTGCCAAAAGGGAAAGGAGATCCTTTACAGTAGCCATCTGTAGCTTCCCTGAGTCTCATGCACAATAGGAGAAAGCTACAAGATCACCTATATGATGTCCTCCTGCTACGCTTGATGACAAAATGCAAAAGGAAGAAGTAACTGGGTCAAAGAATGAAGATACCGACTCCCTTAGCCAAAACGAGATTAATTAAAAGGAAATCTTAGTTAAGGGCTTGGAGCGTTGATGCTTCTGCCTATAATACCAATAAGCTTATACGAGAGGCTGAAAAGGACGTGTGAAGGGCTCGGGTAAAAGAAAGGACGTTGTGAGGATAATATCCAATGGGATTGGTTAACGCACTATAAAATAGGGACAGCAAGAAGGAGTAGAGGAAGGGGAGACCAAGGAAGAAAGGAGATATATTAATTGAAGATATATTATATATAAATTTAACGTATAAGAAATATATAATATAATGTAATAAACATATAATATAAAAGAATTTATATAAAAATATAACAATAAATATATATTAAATATTTATATATTTAATAACATATTTATTATATAATAATATCAGCCAAAATATATTTTATTTTATTACACAGATTTATATTTAATAAATACAATGTCTATGATATTCAAATTAATATAATAAATAATTACATATTATAAATTAACATATTTAAATTAATATTACAAATTAATGATAGAAATTAATAATAACGTAATCATTAAATTACATATATATTAAGTAACAATAATTAATATTCCACAATAATAATTATAGTATATTAGAGTAATTTATTTCTTTTGGACAATGGATTTCTATTTTTATATTTGTACTTTTATAATTAAATAAATATATTAATCAAATATACATCAGTAATTAAATACTAAATAAACATATTCATTAAATTAATAACTAAATAATTAAAAGTATAGATGAAATATTCTAATTGGATATATATTATATATAAATTTATCGCATAAGAAATATATAATATAACGTAATAAACATATAATAACTATTATTTAATATATATTTTATATATTAATAAATGTTATCTAAATATATTTTTATACATTATATTCTTTAACTTCAGGGTAGCCCTTATTGACCGTCACGAGGGCAAATTATATATATATTTTATGTCTTTTATTAAATTCTATATATTAAATAATTATATAATATAATGTGAATTACTATAATATATATTTAAAAAATTATTAGTAATTAAATAACAAATAAACATATCCACTAAATTAGTAACTGAATAATTAAATAGAAATATTAATTATATTAATTGTATACATATTATAAATAAATTTATGATATAAGAAATATATAATATAATGTAATAAACATATAATATAAATAAATATATATAAAAATATAACAATATATATATTCAGTACATATAAATTAATAACATATTTATCATATAATAATATAGGTCAAAACATATTTTATTTTATTACACATATTTATATTTATTATATTATTTATTAAATTCAATATCAATGATATTTAAATTAATATAATAATTAATTACATATTGTTAATCAACATAATTAAATTAGTGCTACAAATTAATGCTAAAATTTAATAATAAATTAATTGTTAAATTACTAATATATTCAGTAATAGTAATTAATATTTCACAATAATAATTAGAGAATATTAAAGTATTTTATTTCTTATAGACATTGAATTTCTATTTTTATATTCTTATATTCATAGTTAAATAAATATATTAATCAATAGTAATTAAATAATTAATAAACATATGCATTAAATTAGTAACTAAATAATTAAAAGTATAGATGAAATATTCTAATTGGATATATATTATATATAAATTTATCACATAAGATATATAATGTAATAAATATATAATATAAATATATTTAAACATATAACAATAAATATATATTAAATATTTATACATTTAATATCATATATATATATATATATTACATAATAATATTGATCAATACATGTTTTATTGATTTGTTTTAGTATATTTATATATGTTAACTATTATTTAATATATATTTTATATATTAATATACGATATCCAAATATATTTTTATACATTATATTTTTTGACTTTGGGGCAATCCCTGTTGATGTCGTGAAGACAAATTTTACATATATTTCATGTATTTTATTAATCACTTTTATTAAATAATTATATAATATGATGAGAATTATTATAATATATATTTAACAAATTATTAATCAGCAATATTTATGAGATTTAAATTATATAATAATTATTTACATATTTTAAATGAACATAATTAAATTAGTATTACAAATTAATTCTAAAAATTAATAATAAATTAATCATTAAAGTACTAAAATATTCCGTAACAATAATTAATATTCCACAATAATAAGTAGAGAATATTAGAGTATTTTATTTCTTCTGGACATTAAATTTTTATTATTATATTCAAATATTTGTAATTAGATAAATATATTAATTAAATGTACATTAGATAATAAATGAGTAAACATATTCATTAAATTAGTTACTAAATAAGTAAAAGAATAAATGAAATATTCTAATTTTACATATATTACATATAAATTTATCACATAAGAAATATATAATATAATGTAATAAACATATAACATAAGTGAATATATATATATATATATATACATATATATGAAAATATAACAATAAAAATATATTAAATACTTATATAATTAATATCATATTTATTATGTAATAATATCGGTCAATACATATTTTACTTTTTGGTTTTATTATATTTAAAATTTTTAACTACTATTTAATATATATTTTATATATTAATATACGATATCTAAATATATTTTTATATATTATATTCTTTTACTTCAAGACAATCCATGTTGACCATTATGAAAACAAATAATACACATATTTCATATATATTAGTAAATTTTATATATATATATATATATATATATTAAATAATTACATAATATAATGTGAATTAGTATAATATATATATTTAAAAATTATTAATCAACAATATTTATGAGATTTAATATTTTGAAAATTATAAATTAAAAATATTTAAAATTAAAATAATAATAATACATATAATGATATGAAGGACTGATTTTGTATAGATTTATGTTTGAGAGAGACTAATTTGTCACAATTAAATTGTGGGGGAGTTATAAGGTGCAAAAGTGAGGGTTCAATTGCATGCTTTCATCTGTATAGTAATAATATATATAGTAATAATGTGTATAATAATTATACATATTTAATAAATGAATCCTTTATTATATTAAATTATTAAAATATATATTTATTAAATTACTTACTAAATTCAATGTCTATAATATTTAAACTAAGATAATAATTAATCGCATATTGTAAATTAACATAGTTAAATTAGTATTATAAATTAATGCTAAGAATTAATAATAAATTAATCGTTAAATAATTGAAACATTCAGTAACAATAATTAATATTTTACAATAATAATTAAAGAATAATAGAGTATTTTATTTCTTTTGGACATTGGATTTCTATTTTTATAATCGTATATTTGTAATAAAGTAAATATATTAATTAAATATAAGTTAGTAATTAAATAATAAATAAACATATTCACTAAATTAGTAACTAAATAATTAAAAGTATAGATGAAATATTAGTAACTATTAAATAAATAAACATATTCACTAAATAAGTAACTAAATAATTAAAGATATAGATTAAATGTATTAATTGGATATATTTTATGTATAAATTTATCATATAAGAAATATATAACACAATGTAATAAACTTATAATAAAAATAAATTTATATAAATATATATTAAATACTTATTATTTAATAACATTTTTATTATATAATAATATCGATCAATATATTTTATGATATAATACGAATTATTATAATATATATTTAACAAATTAATAATCAGCAATATTTGTGAGATTTAATATTTTTGAAAAGTATAAATTAAAAAATATTTAAAATAGACATAATAATAATACAAATAATAAGAGAGAAGTACCAAATTGGTCCTCCACCTTTACATTTTAGGACAATTTGGTCCCTCACAATACACAGTGACAATTAATCATTAAATTAATGATATATTCAATAACAATAATTAATATTCCACAATAATAATTAGAGAATATTAGAGTATTTTATTTCCTTTGGATATTGAAAATCTATTTTTAAATTCAGTTATTTGTAATTAATTAAATATACATTTGTAATTAAATAACAAATAAACATATCCACTAAATTATTAAGTAAATAATTAAAAATATAAATTAAATATGTTAATTGTAATAATAATATAGATAGTACTAAAGAATTAAAGGTATAGATGAAATATTCCAATTGGATATATAATATATATAAATTTATCATATGTGAAATATATAATATAATGTAATAAATATATGTAAGAATATAACTATATATATATATATATATATATCTATATAATTTTAACTGGATATATATTATATATAAATTTATCATATAAAAAATGAATAATAAAATGCAATAAATATACAATAAAAATAAATATATGTAAAAATATAACAATAAATATATATTAAATATTTATATATTTAATATCATATTTCTTATAGTTATATATCGGTCAATACGTATTTTTTTTTTACTATATTTATATTTTTAACTAATATTTAATATATATTTTCTATATTAATATACGATATCGAAATATATTCTTATACATTATATTCTTTGACTTCAAGACAGTCCCTATTAATCGTCGTGAAGACAAATTATACAAATATTTCATGAATATTAGTAAATTATATATATATATATATATATTAAATAATCATATAATATAATGTGAATTATTATAATATATATTTAACAAATTATTAGTTAGTAATATTTATGAGATTTAATATTTTTGAGAATTATAAATTAAAAAAAATTTAAAATTAACATAATAATAATACATATAATTAGAGGGAAATATCAAATTGTTATGTACCAAATTGGTCATTTTCCTTTACACCCTATGACAATTTGGTCCCTCACAATGTACTGTGACAAATTAGTCTCTCAAAATTCTCTTTTCATGGAAAATTTGTCTCTTAATACTACAATTTAAGGGACTAATTTTGTACACATTTAAATTTGAAAAAGACTAACTTGTCACAATTAAATTAGAAGGGAGTCAAAAAGTGCCAAAGTGAGGGTTCAATAGCGTATTTTCGTCTATATAGTAATAATATATATAGTAATAATTTGTATAATAATGATACATATTTAAAAAATAATCATTCATTATATTAAATTATTAAAATATATATTTATTAAATTACTTACTAAATTCAACAACTATAATATTTATATTAATATAATAATTAATTACATAATGTAAATTAGCATAATTAAATTAGTATTACAAATTAATGCAAAAAATTAATCATTAAATTACTGATATACTCAATATCAATAATTAATGATTCAACAATAATTAGAGAATATTAGAGTATTTTATTTTTTTCTGGACAATGAATTTCTATTTTCATAATCATGTAATTGTGATTAAATAAATATATTAATTACATAGTCATTAGTAATTAAATAATAAATAAACATATCAATTAAATATACGTTAGTCCCTGAAAAATCTTTTTTCATGAAAAATTTGTCCCTTATTCCTTCAACTGGAGAGACTAATTTTGTATATATTTAAATTTGAGAGGAACTAATTTGTCACAATTAAATTGTGAGAGAGTCATAAAATGCAAAAGTGAGGGTTCAATTGCATAATTGTCTATGCAATAATAATATATATAGTAGTAATGTTTATAATAATGATACATATTAAATTCATATATTTGTAATATATATTAAATTCAAGTGAGGGTTTAATTGGATTATATTATATATAAATTTATCATATAGGAAATATATAATATAATGTATTAAACATATAATATAAATAAATTTAAACAAAAATATAACAACAAATATCTATTAAATATTTCAATATTAAAAAGGATATTTATTATCGAACAATATCGTTCAAAACATAGGTTATTTTATTACACATACTTATATTTATTAAATTCAATGTCTATGATATTTAAATTAATATAATAATTAATTACATATTGTAAATGAACCAAATTAAATTAGTATTACAAACTAATGCTAGAAATTAATAATAAATTAATCATTAAATTTTTTTATATATTCAATAACAATAATTAATGTTCCACAATAATAATTAGAGAATATTAAAGTATTTTATTTCTTTTGGACATTGAATTTCTATTTTCATATTCATACTTTGGTAATTAAATAAATATATTAATAAAATATACATTACTAATTAAATAATGAATACATATATTCATTAAATTAATAACTAAATAATTAAGAGTATAGATGGAATATTCAGATTGGATATATATTATATATAAATTTATCACATATGAAATATATAATTTAATGTAATAAATATATAATATAAATAAATATATGTAAAAATTTAACAATAAATATATATTAAATATTTATATATTTAATAACAAATTTATTATGTAATAATATTGGTCAAAACATATGTTATTTTATTATTCGTATTTATATTTATTAAATTCAATGTCTATGATACTTAAATTAATATAATAATTAATTATGTATGAACATAATTAATTATTATTACAATATTAAATTAGTCATTAAAGTACAGGTATATTCAATAACAATAATTAATATTCCATATTAATAATTTGAGAATATTAGAGTATTTTATTTTGTTCATATGTAATTAAATAAATATTTAATTAATATTCATACTTTGTTCTTTTTATTTTAAATGGGTTTTCCAAAGTTTTCCGTTAAAAATTTTGGTGGTGACTCCAATAAATTGATTTTCAAGATTCATTTTGAGAACCAATTTTAAACACTTTTTATTATTATGTCAAAAGATCGGTTATGACAACTTCGGTAGAAAATGTAAATTGTCTAGACATGATGCAGGACTTTTGATGGAAATGTAAATTGCCTGGACACGATGCAGGACTTTGGCAGAAATATAAATTGCCCTGGATATGATGCAGGACTTTGACATAAATGTAAATTGCCTGGACACAATGCAGGACTTTGACAAAAATGTAAATTGCTTGGACACGATGTAGGACTTTGGACAGAAATGTAAATTGCCTAGACACGATGCAGGACTTTGGCAAAAATGTAAATTGCCTGGACACAATGCAGGACTTTGGACAGAAATGTAAATTGCCTGGACATGATGCAAGGCTTTGGCAGAAAATGTAAATTACCTAGATACGATGCAGGACTTTGGACAGAAATGTAAATTGCCTAGACATGATATAGGGCTTTAAATGGGGTTTTTGCTGCCTGAGAATGTGATTCTGCGTGGCTTGTGCTTTAGTGACTGTGTAATGTGATCCATCTCTTCACATAAGAAGCATGATGCAAATGCTTGATTTTTCTTCTTCGAAAATTTGGATGTCCTATGCATGGTATATGTACACATGCAGGTTGTATAATGTATATGCTCAATTTTTGAAAATTTTAGATTCCCTATGCATGAGGTATGAAACAATGGAATGCAATGTATGTACACATGCTGAATGCATGATGTAGAATGAGATTTTTTTTTTTTATTGATACATGATTTTATTTGTAAAATGCAGTGTGCATGCCAAGTGAAAAATTGTTCCTTTTATGATAGATTAAAATCATTAAGGGGATGAAGAGAGTGTCTTACTCCTTATTTTGAAGCATATTTTGAGAATGTGGGAAAGCAATCCTTAATATTTGTAAATGGTTGGATTCCCTTGGTCACCTGCAGTGGGAGAATTCCTTTTGTCCATCCCTTATTTGCCCTAATCCAGAGATTCTAGGTAAAGTTATACTTTTTTTATCATAGAGGATGGATTTTGAACAAGTCTTAGCATGACAGGGTTTAAATGGAAACATCCCAAACATGAAGCTTCAAATTTGATCGAAGTGTCATGTTCTGTTTGGATTGCCTTGGACATGATCTTAAAGGTATTCTGTATGAATACCTTCACTAGTATTGCTTGAAAAGTCAACACAAAAATGTGCCATGACTTGATTTAACAATCTCAATACAATCATATGTTAAGGAGTGTGAGAGGCTATATGTCCTTGAAAGAGGCAGATTGCCCCATTTTGAAGGGACATTGAATGGAATGTGTAAATGGATTTACTGATTTGTGGCAAAGTGATGCTAAAGGAAAGAATGTATGAAACCAGGAGAAGTTCTAGTTCTAAGCCAGAGGTATGGTTGGCATAGTTTGAATGCAATATGACAGATTTGATGAGCAACAAATTGCCCCAATTTGATGCAATTTTGGGAAATGATGAAGCACAAGAGCTTGCCTAATGAATCAAGGCAAGCGGTGGAAAGGATACATTATTAAAAGATACCTTAGTTCAATGCATGAGGCATTCTTATTTGAAAACCTTTTATTGATGAGAAAATGCTTTATTTTGAATATAGACAATTGCCCCAATTCCTTTTTATTGATTGATTTTTGAATTTTAATCTTTTATTTTCTTTTTGCCCCAATATATTTCGAGCAAACCATGCCTCTACAAGGACTTTCAAAGGTCGAAAGGTGACCATAGTAGTTGGGTTTTAGAAATAGTATTAGGCTTAAAATCCCTTATTCAGGTTGAAAGGTGGCCATGGTAGTTGGGTTTTAGAAATGATATTAGGCTTAAAATTCCTTACCCAAGTTGAAAAGTGGCTATGGTAGTTAGTTTTTAGAAGTGGTATTTGGCTTAAAATCCCTTACCCCTTACCTTTAACATGGATTTTTAATTCTTCTCTTCTAACATGATTTGTATATCTAAGATTCACTTTAACGAGAGAGGATACTATGGGGCTGTAATGGGATTTAGATGGTGATAATTGAGGCTTAAGAAGAAAGGATGTAATGTTCCAAATGTCAATGTGGGGTTATGATGAAAATTTTACTTTGACAACCATGTAGTCTTGGCGAGATTCATTGGCTCTTCATGATTATGAAAAAGGTTCTCTTTTGAAGGTCGTACTCTGTTTTTTCAAGTGGTGAATGAGCTTATTTTTTTGACCATTTCTTTTCAATTCATTAAGTAAGAGCTTCTTCTTTGAAGATCTTGCTCTTTTGCCCCCTTTTTTTTTTTCTCCATTGTTGACTTTTGTGCACTTTGCTCTTTCTTCTCCTTCAAAGAGAGCCTTTTTAAAGACTAAGGGTGGTTTCGTATATTGGATTCTCATTGCTTCCTGGGTAGAATTCATGTTGGGAACTTGAAAAACTTTGAAGGTTATGTGAATCTCAATACAAAAACCTCCTAGAGACTACCCAACCCAAAGGTTCTCTATTATAGGTGAGAAAAACCTCCCTACCCAAGCTCGATTGGGGTGATTACGGGTAGCTTCTTTGCAATTGGGGAGACAAAGAATGCCTCGCATCCTTGGCATAGCTTGTTCATGGAACATACACTACCTTTGTTGATTCTCTCTCTCTCTCTCTCTCTCTCTCTCTCTCTCTTTTTCTTTATAGAAACTGAGATTTTGAGATTACTTTGAGAGTACAAATTTTATTTTTTTCTTTTAATATATTTATATATTTTAACTAATATTTAATATATATTTTATATATTTATATACAATATCTGAATATATTCTTATACATCTTACACTTTAGGGTAGTCCCTATTGACTGTCGTGAAGACAAATTTAACATCTATTTCATTTATATTAGTAAATTATATATATTAAATAATTATATTATATAATGTACATTATTATAATATATATTTAACAAATTAATAATCAACAATATTTATGAAATTTAATATTTTGTAAAAGTATAAATTACAAACAATTTAAAATAAACATAATAATAATAATACAAATAATAAGAGGGAAGTACCAAATTGGTCATCTACCTTTGCACTTTAGGATAATTTGGTCCCTCACAATGCATTGTGACAAATTAGTCCCTTGAAAATCTTTTTTCATGGAAAATTTGTCTCTCATTGCTACATTTAGAGGATTGATTTTGTACACTTTTAAAATATGTAATTTTTGGGATCTAAAGAAATTAAAATCTCACACGATCCCAGACACTGGAGGAGAACAATATTCTCACTCGATGTTTTCCTTAGAACCTTGTTTATAAAGCCAAAATTAATCTCATATTGACATGAAAATAATAATACTAATAGTAATAATTATTAATTAATTAATAGAATAAAATAGAAAAATGAAGAACATGAACAAAATACTCCCTGGTGAAATGCAGCGTGAAACATCAGTATGCATGCACGAGTTACTGAGCTTTGTCTCGGCTAGCTCTTCTTCCTGGTGAGCTCTTCTTCTGGTGACTCTCCTTCTTCTCCTCTTCTCAGCTTGTCCTGTTCCTTCCTCTCTCCTTGGCCCGTCCTCTTTCTCTCTCCTCCTTCTCTCCCTCTCGGCATGTCACATAGCCCTTGTTTTCCTCCTTTGTTCAACTCTGTTTCCAGAGTACCTAAGAGAACACTCCCTTCCTCCTCTTCCCTTCGGTTTGCTCTTTGTTCAGTTGCCAGTCATGTTCTTTCTCTTCTTCTCTTCTTCTCTCCCTCTCCTTTCTTCCTCTCTCTCTCTCCTTGGCTTGTTGTCTGCTCAGCTTCTGTTCATTCTCGGATTGCTTCCCTCTTGACCTCTTTTCTTCCTCTGCTGGGTTCACCTCAGTCCCTTTCGATATGCTCGCTTCAGTGTTCTCTCACTTCTTCTTCCCTTCTCGGTCCCTTCTCTTTTTTTCCTTTACAACTCAGTCCCTTCCTCCCTAAGCTTATTGGTTTATCTTCGTTCCTCGCTCTTCTCTTCGAGCTGTATTCTCTCTCCACTTTGGCACTCTCTCTCCACCTTGGCACTCTCGGTCTTTGCTTCTCTCTCCTCTCAGTTTGGTTTCTCTTCACTCTTTCTCCCTCGGTTTCTTGTCTCTCTCCTCAGCTCAGTTCCTTGTCACTCTTTTCAGAATGCTCTCTCCCTCTGTTTTTCTCTTTTCAACCATTCACCTCTCTTTCTTCCTCTTTCATCTTTTTATAGAGGCCTCCATCTACCCCTTTCACTTCCACCAGCATAGAAAGGGGCTGTGGGTTGCTTTCGGTTCCCCTTCACCATCCCTCCATCATTATTATATGTTGTGTTTTGCCCTTGCCACTTCCACTAGTCTGTAAAGCTCCTCCATCATCCTAGCAGGAAGGATGGCTCACACATGCCTTTTCCTGCAGCTCTCATAATGCAACATGATGTTGTCTCCAATTCGTGTTTGCAGCTGTATTACCTTATTATTATTATTATTATTTTATTTTTCCTTATTACTATTACCATAATTATTAATTAATGTTTTTTGAATTTTTAATTTTCTATTTCTATCATATATATTTTTTTTTTGTAATTTTTCTTTTATTTTATAATTATTTTAACTAGCTAATTGTATTTATTTTTTCTTTTTTATGTTTTTGAGTTTATTTAATTGTCTCCATCATTTATTTTCAATTTCAAATTGTCTCCAATTAAAATGTCATTTGAAGTTTTGTCATTTTCAATTAATTTTTTAAAATTTTCTTAATTATTAATTAATTTGATGAGCCTCAAGTTGAACAAGAGGCTAATTTAGGCCAAGGAACTCCATCTGGGCTGATTACACATTCTATGGCTAAGAAGATTCAGGCCATGGTTGTCCAACAATTCAAAATGGAATCAACCCATTTAGGATCCAAGCCTAATTTCTATATGGAGCCCAAGTTCGAGTGGGCCAATTTGATCATATGCTATAATGAATAAATTATGAAAAGTCAATTATGCATGTGATGAATGCATGTGATGAAAGTTGAAATAAGTATTGGTTAAAGTCTAAGTTAAGTGAGCTATATTTCTTTGAAAGTCTAAGTTAGATAAGTTAGGTGATCTACATTTAGATAAGTTAGGTGATCTACATTAGATTAAAAGTCTATGTTAGGTGAATTTCTATGCATGTTTTTCCAAATTAGGTGAGAATTAGATAAATCTTGGACTTATGCCATGAGGGTTGTTCTTGGCTATAAATATGGAAGTTATCAATGAGAAATGCAACCTTGAATGTTCTGAAAATTGACTTAGCCTCTTATATGCAAATTTCTTATCTAAGTTTTCTAAATTTAATGGCGAAATTATCCCCGATTCTTATCACTCTCCCTCTTCTACTCTAGAGTGTGGCGAATCAAATCTAGTATTCTTGAGTGTTGCGTGCAAACTTATCATCCGAGATTACTAGTTGGTCTATCTTCTTTTTTTTTTTTATTTACTTGTGTTCAAGGATTGTTCAATCTGAACTTCCTTGAAGCATATCAAAGAATGTGCACCGATTATCGAGACTTAAACCAGGCCAGCCCGAAAGATGACTTTTCTTTACCTCACATTGATGTTTTAGTTGATAATACAACAAAAAACTTCAGGTATTCCTTTATGGATGGTACTCTGGCTATAATCAAATCCCTATGCACCCCTAGGATAGAGAAAAGACTACTTTCATCACTCAATAGGGAATATTTTGCTTCAACATAATGCCCTTTGGGCTTAAAAATGCCGGGGCCACCTATCAACAGGCGATGGTAGTCTTGTTCCATGACTTGATGCATAAAGAAATAGAGGTATATGTGGACAACATGGTCACTAAATCAGTTGAAGGGGAGAGTCATGTGGTTGTGTTAAGAAAGCTCTTTAAAAGACTGCAAAAGTACAAACTTCATTTGAATCCTAGTAAGTGCGTATTCTGGGCTACATCAAGGAAGCTTTTAGGATTTATTGTCAGTAAATGGGGAATAGAAGTGGACCCCGATAAAATTAAGGCAATTCGTGACACGCCACCACCTAGTACGGAAACAGAACGATGGTTCTTGGGGTGTTTGAATTATAGCTAGGTTCATTGCAAACCTAACTGCCACTTGTGAACCAATATTTAAATTATTACGGAAGAACCAACTGGAAGAATAGAATGAGACTTGCCAGTGGGCATTTGATAGGATCAAGGAGTACCTCTTGAATCCCCCTATCTTAGTGCCATGTATGCCAGGGTGGCCCTTTATCCTTTATTTGACGATTCGACTTGGATCCATGGGTGCTATGTTAGGTGAACATGATGAATCAGGAAGAAAAGAACAAGCAATTTATTATTTAAGCAAAAAGTTTAATGAATTTGAGTCTCGGTATCCATTAATTGAGAAGACTTGTTGTGGCCTCGTGTGGACCACAAGGAGACTAAGGTTGTACATGCTATACCATGTCACATGGCTGATCTCTAGGATGGATCTGATCAAATACATCTTTGAGAGTCCACGTGTATTAGGAAGAGTATCAAAATGGCAAGTAATACTCTCAGAATACGACGTGAAATATATGACCAGTAAATCAATTAAAGGGAGTATTATAGCCGAACATTTGGTGGCTAATCCCTTGGATAACATCGCCCAAAGGTAAACAATATCCAGTGGTAGTCAAGTTCAATTTTGACTGCACAAATAATGTGGCAAAATATGAGGCCTATGTCAATGGTTTGCCTGCTGCCTTAGAATTAAGTGTCAAAGATTTTGACGTGTTTAGAGATTCGGCCCTTCTAATTTATCAAGTAAAGGGAGAATGGCAAACCAAAGATCCCAAATTAATCTCATACCAAAAGTACCTAACAGAATTGATGTCAAAGTTTGAGGAGATGAACTTCACACATCTGACCCGTGATAAAAATCAGTTTGCTGATACATTGGCTTCTCTGACCGTAATGATCAAGCTAAATTGTGGAGTCAATGTGCTGCCAATCCAAGTTGAGACTCGAGACACCCCAACTTACTGCCTGAATGTAGAGGAAGAAAGCAATGGACAACTGTGGTTCCTTGACATAAAAACTATCTCCAAAGTCGGCAATATTCAGCTGGGCCATCTGAGAATGACCAAAAGACCATTGTAGGTTGGCAATGAATTTCTTCCTTAGTGGAGAAGTGTTGTATAAAAGGTTGTGGGATAACACTTTGCTCAAATGCGTGGATGTATTAGAAGCACGAAGGATAATGACAGAGATTCATAAAGGGACGTGCAGAACCCATGCTAATGGCCATACCATGACTAGACAGATTCAAAGGTGTGGATATTTCTGGTTAACCATGGAAAAAGATTGCATTGATTACATGAGGAGATGTCATAAGTGTCAGATGTATGTCAATAGGATCAATACTCCACCGCAACCCCTATACAATCTGGTGGCACCTTGGCCATTCTCGATGTGGGGAATCGATGTGATTGGTCCCATTAATCCAAAGGAGTCTAATGGACACTGATTCATTTTAGTAGCCATTGATTACTTCACAAAGTGGATAGAGGCATGTTCGTTATCCAATAACCAAAGGGTCTTCCTCCAATTTCTGAAATCAAACATCATATGTCGATATGGTATACTGGAAAAGATCATCACTGATAATGCTCTTAACATGAACGGAGTTGACATTAAGAAGTTATGCGAATGATTTAAGATTAAGCATCACAATTCTACACCTTATCGGCCACAGATAAATGGGGCAGTCGAGGCAGCAAATAAGAATATCAAAAAAATCATCAGCAAGATGACTATTACTTACAAAGACTGGCATGAGATGCTCCCATATGCTCTCCATGGGTATCACACAACAGTACGAACATCCACAGGGGCAACTCCTTACTCTTTTGTATACGGCATGGAGGCAATCACCCCAGTTGAAATTGAGATCCCTTCTCTCCGAGTGTTGATAGAATCCAACCTAGAGGAGAGTAAGTGGGTAAGGACACAATACGAGCAGCTGAATATGGTCCAAGAAAAGCGACTAGTAGCTATGTGTCATGGACAACTATACCATAAAAGGATGGTAAGGGCCTTCAATCAAAAAATTCGTCCCAGGGAATTTAAGCCAGGGGAGTTGGTTCTAAAAAATATCCTATCAAACCAGGAGGAATATAGAGTCAAATGGGCACCTTCATATGAAGGTCCATATGTGGTGATACGAGCATTCTCCAGAGGTACATTGCTTCTTGCTGATATGGATGGAAGAGAGCTTGGAAGACCAGTGAACGCAGGTGCAGTAAAGAAGTACTTTGCTTAAGATGGGAATGATGAAAAAAAAAAAAAGATTTTACAATCGGGGCCCGTTAAGTCAAAAACTTGAAAAGGTGGTTTAAGCAAAAGTTAGGGCAATAGATGATAAACGAAGTGAGGTTGCACAAGGTCTAAATCACCTAACTGGAGAAATCCTTAGAGATTTTTTTCATTAGCCAGTTTCGAACTATGTGTACGACAACACCAGGCACAAGCAACCAATTGCCATTTTTACTCTCCTTTGCATTTGTATCCATTTTATCACCTACTTTCCTTAGGGCACCTTCATATGAAGGTCCATATGTGTGATATGAGCATTCTCCAGAGGTGCATTGGTTCTTGCTGATATGGATGGAAGAGAGCTTGGAAGACCAGTGAACGCAAGTGCAGTAAAGAAGTACTTTGCTTAAGATGGGAATGATGAAAAAAAAAAAAAAGATTTCACAATTGGGGCCCATTAAGTCAAAAATCTGAAAAGGCAGTCTAAGCAAAAGTTAGGGCAGTAGATGATAAACGAAGTGAGATTGCACAAGGTCTAAATCACCTAACTGGAGAAATCCTTAGAGATTTTTTTCATTAGCCAGTTTCGAACTATGTGTACCCAAGACAACAACACCAGGCACAAGCAACCAATTGCCATTTTCAGTCTCCTTTGCATTTGTATCCATTTTATCACCTACTTTCCTTGGGACCATGTGATCTATCTTCAAAATAAAGTCACTTACTCACTTAAGAAACTTGCTTCTTATTACCCTTTTTCTTTCTACATAACTATATTGCCTCTATAATTGCTCCATTTATTCAATATGCAAGATAAATATTCAAGTGAATATATGTCATTCAAAATATTGTTTAATGATACATATTTCAGGAACACCCAGGATTTTTAAATAAGTGCTTCTACGCAATTTCTAGGATGAAGCTTAAAGTGTGAAACATATACACCTCTAGGTTTTTCTGATATCGTTACTGGGTTATTCTGTAAAAAGAGATTTAAGCATTTCCAATGTCCCCTGGGCTACCGTAAGGAAAGGAAGCTATGCCTGTCAGGTGTTGGCCCGAAGAGATAAAGTCATGCGGACCATCGGCTGTTGAAACGACGAATTAAAGGTCATGACAAAAAGAAGCTTGGTTAGACAGTTCTTTCTCTCCAAGCAATATGGTTTTCTTCCCAACCAGCATAAACTATAACTTAATATGTCACACCTCTAGTTTCTAAAGTAAAAGGTCATGTAGTGTTCTTTTATTTCTAACGCCTAGGGTATAGGCATCATTTTGGAATATATCAAAGTGCATGAAATTTGCATTATCCTTCAAAAAACCAAAAACAAAAACATGTTTATCTCATGCATACATGATTCTCCACATTCATCGTATATCTCACCCGTGCATCCACCACACGTGCAGAGTTGATATTCAAAAAAACAAAAAAACATATGCACCATGTATTTAGTGCATGAACACGAGCTATAATCACATCTCACGGATGACCAAGAGGTGCTTCCAAAAGAGTCACATCTTTCCTTGGCACAAGCATTTTATTTGTTCAAGCAAGATCATTCTAAAGGTTCACAAGATAACAATTCAAATGTCAAGGATAAAACTCAACAGATTTTAGATCTATTCACCTCCCAGGAATGTTATGTTCATAAAGAAGACAAGCTTAGCAAGCAGACGAGTCACACTACGGTTAGAGCACGATGGTATGCATCTCACATTTGCATGGCACTGCATGATAGCATATTCCATGCAAGGCAAATACCTCTCTTCAAATCAACACAAAAGTCCTGCATCGTGTCCAGGAAATTTACATTTTTGCTAAAGTCCTGCATTGTGTCCAGACAATTTACATTTATGCTAAAGTCTTGCATCGTGTCCAGGCAATTAACATTCTTGCTAAAGTCCTGCATCGTGTTCAGGCAATCTATATTTCTGTCAAAAGTCCTGCATCGTATCTAGGCAATTTACATTTTTGCTAAAGTCCTGCATTGTGTCCAGGCAATTTACATATCATATCCAACCAATCTACATTTCTGTCAAAAGTCTTGCATCGTGTCTAAGCAATCTATCTTTTTGCAAAAAGTCTTGCATCGTGTCTAGGAAATTTACATTTGCTGCCAAAGTTTTACATTATGTCCAGGTAATTTACATTTTCCAAAAGAGTCCTCACTGCTGATTTACACTTGTTTTCCCTTAATATGAAGAATGGTGTGTTCACGTCTTTGCTTACTCTTAAGTTGGGTCATCTCATCACAATATTTGCTTCCCTCACTTAAAGAGACAAGCAAAGAGGTGTAACAGTGAACACTCATTCCCTAATTATTTAATTAATTGATACATCAATTATGATATGCTTCAAGGAAGTTCAGATTGAACAATCCCTGAACACAAGTAAATAAAAAAAAAAGATAGAACAACTAGCAATCTCGGATGATAAGTTTGCATGCCACACTCAAGAATACTAGATTTGATTCGCCACATTCTAGAGTAGAAGAGGGGGAGTGATAAGAATCGGGGATAATTTCGCCACTAAGTTTAGAAAACTTAGATAAGAAATTTGCATATAAGAGGCTAAGCCAATTTTCAGAGCATTCAAGGTTGTTTTTTTCATTGATAACTTCCATATTTATAGCCAAGAACAACTCTCATGGCATAAGTCCAAGATTTATCTAATTCTCACCTAATTTGGAAAAACATGCATAGAAATTCACCTAACATAGACTTTTCATCTAATGTAGATCACCTAACTTATCTAACTTAGACTTTCAAAGAAATATAGCTCACCTAACTTAGACTTTAACCAATACATTCATCACATGCATAATTGACTTTTCATAATTTATTCATTATAGCATATGATCAAATTGGCTCACTCGAACTTGGGCTCCATATAGAAATTGGGCTTGGAACCTAAATGGGCTGATTCCATTTTGAATTGTTGGACAATCATGGCCTGAATCTTCTTAGCCATAGAACGTGTAATCGGCCCAAATGGAGCTCCTTGGCCTAAATTAGCCTCTTGTTCAACTTGAGGCTCATCATTCTCTCTGGGTTTAAAAGGATTTGTCCTCAAATCCAAGTCTTCATTATCATCTAAGTATGGCGTCAAATCTCTTACATTGAATGTGGCAGAAATATTGTAGTTTCCTGGTAAATCAACCTTGTAAGCATTGTCATTTATTTTCTCCAGAATCTTGAATGGACCTTCTGCCCTGAGCATAAGTTTTGACTTCCGTTTGTTGGGAAACCTCTCCTTCCGAAGATGAATCCAAACAAGATCACCTGGCATGAACTGAACTTGCTTCCTTCCCTTGTTTGCTGTGTTTTCATAAGCGGCATTCTTCTTTTCAATCTGCCGCTTCACATTTTCATGTAGAGCTTTCACCATTTCAGCCTTTTCTTTCCATCAATGCACAATCTGTCACTTAATGGTAGCGGTACTAGATCAAGTGGGGTGATAGGATTAAACCCATAAACCACTTCAAAAGGAGAATATTTAGTAGTACCATGAACACTTCTATTATAGGCAAACTCAACAAACGACAAGCATTCATCCCAACTTTTCATATGCTTACCAACAATAGCTCTAAGTAAGGAAGAAAGTGTTCTATTTACTACCTCAGTTTGCCCATCAATTTGAGGATGACAAGTTGTGCTGAAAAGTAATCTTGTCCCAAGCTTTTTCCACAATGTTTTCCAGAAATAACTCAGAAATTTGGCATCTCGGTCTGACACAATACTCTTTGGAATACCATGTAATCTCACAATTTCCTGGAAGAACAAATCTGCTATATGAGAAGCATCATCAGTTTTGTGACAGGGAATAAATGGGACATCTTTGAAAATCGATCTACCACCACCATAACAGAATCTTTGCTCCTTGGAGTTCTTGGTAATCCAAGCACAAAATCCATACTCAAATCAACCCATGGTTGATCAGGAACTGGTAATGGCATATACAAACCTTGTGCAACCTCCTTGCTTTTTGCTTTCTTGCAAATTGCATATCTTCCCACCACTCGATGCACATCTTTGATCATCCTTGGCCAAAAGAAGTGTTCATTAATCATCTCTAATGTTTTCTTTTCACCAAAGTGTCCTGCCAAACCTCTCGCATGAGTTTCTCTTACCAATAATTCTCTGACAGAGCAATTGGGAATACAAAGTTTGGAACCCTTGAACATGAATCCTTCATGCTTACAGAAACCATTAGTAGCACTTTTTTCACATGCCAAATTATATAGTAGAAAAATCAGGATTTTCTCCATATTGGCCCTTCATTAACTCGAATTCCATCAACTTGACATTTATTAATGAGATTAAAGCATACCTTCGAGATAAGGCATCTGCAACTACATTCGCTGCTCCCTTTTTATATTTGATGACATAGGGAAAAGCCTCTAAAAACTCCACCCATTTAGCATGTCACTTGTTTAACTTAGTTTGGCCTTCCAAATATTTCAATGACTCATGGTCAGTATGAATAACAAACTCCTTGGGTAACAAGTAGTGTTCCCAATTTTGTAAAGCTCTGACCAATACATAGAACTCTTTGTCATAAGTTGAATAGTTCAGGGTTGCCCCATTCAACTTTTCACTAAAATAAGCAACGGGATGCTTCTCTTGCATAAGAACTGCTCCAATTCCAATACCTGATGCACACACTCAATCTAAAAAGTTTTAAAGAAATCAGAGAGTGCAAGAATTGGTGTTGAACACAACTTCTTTTTAATGATCTCAAAACTTCGTTGGGCTGCTGCACTCCACTTAAAGTCACCACTCCCTCTGATGCAATTAGTCAAGGGTGCTATAATAGTACTAAAATTCTGCACAAATCTTCTATAAAAGGATGCTAATCCATGGAAACTTCTCACCTCAGGAATATTTGTAGGAATAGGCCATTCCTTAATAGCTTTAACTTTCACCGGATCAACTTCAACTCCATGCTGACTAATCACAAACCCAAGAAAAATAACTCGGTCTTGGCAGAATTGGCACTTCTTGAGATTGCCAATTAATTGTTCTTTTCGCAAGACTTCAAAGACCTTCCTCAGGTGCTCTCCATGCTCTTCCTGATCTTTGCTATAAATCAAAATGTCATCAAAATAAACCACAACGAAATCTCCAATAAAATTTCATAAGACATGATTTATTAAATGCATGAAGGTGCTTGGGGCATATGACAAACCAAATGGCATGACCATCCATTCATACAACCCATGCTTCGTCTTGAAGGTTGTCTTCCACTCATCTCCTTCCTTCATTCGAATCTGATGATACCCGCTCTTAAGATCAATCTTTGAAAAGATTGTAGAGCCATGTAGTTCGTTAAGCATGTCATCAAGCCTAGGGATAGGATACCGATACTTCACTGTGATTTTGTTTATGGCCCGACTGTCTACGCACATCCTCAGAGTTACATCCTTCTTTGGCACTAACAAAGCTGATACTGAACAAGGGCTCATTGACTCTCTCACAAAGCCTTTCTCCAGTAACTCATTTACTTGATGTTGTAACTCCTTGGCCTCATCTGGATTACACCGGTAGGCCGGTCTATTAGGTAAAGTAGCACTTGGAATGAGATCAATTTGATGTTCAATCCTCTAATTGGCTGTAATCCTTTTGGCATCTCATCTGGAAACAAGTCGGCGAATTCTTTTACTAACTTCTTAATCAGCGGAGGTATAGAACCTACCTCTGTTGGCATAGCTTCCTTCACTATTAGTATCAATATTGGATTAGTTGAACGCAAAGCTCTCTTAACTTCTCCTTTAGTTGCAAATAAGTTCTCCTTTTTCTTTTTCTTTACTAGTTGATCTTGTAGAACTTGTTGAATACATGCTTTTAAACCTATTATGAATGACTCTACTATCATATTGCCAAGATCTTCCCAGAAGCAAATAACCAGCATTCATTGGTACCACCACATCACATACGACTTCATCTTTGTACGACTTGTGATGAGCCTCAAGTTGAACAAGAGGCTAACTTAGGCCAAGGAGCTCCATCTGGGCCAATTACACGTTCTATGACTAAGAAGATTCAGGCCATGGTTGTCCAACAATTCAAAATGGAATCAGCCCATTTAGGATCCAAGCCCAATTTCTATATGGAGCCCAAGTTCAAGTGGGCCAATTTGATTATGTGCCATAATGATTAAATTATGAAAAGTCAATTATGCATGTGATAAATGCATGAAAGTTGAAAATAAGTATTGGTTAAAGTCTAAGTTAGGTGAGCTATATTTCTTTGAAAGTCTAAGTTAGATAAGTTAGGTGATCTACATTAGATGAAAAGTCTATGTTAGGTGAATTTCTATGCATGTTTTTCCAAATTAGGTGAGAATTAGGTAAATCTTGGACTTATGCCATGAGGGTTGTTCTTGGCTATAAATATGGAAGTTATCAATGAGAAATGCAACCTTGAATGCTCTGAAAATTGGCTTAGCCTCTTATATTCGAATTTCTTATCTAAGTTTCATAAACTTAGTGGCGAAATTATCCCCGATTCTTATCACTCTCCCTCTTCTATTCTAGAGTGTGGCGAATCAAAGCTAGTATTCTTGAGTGTGGCGTGCAAACTTATCATCCGAGATTGCTAGTTGTTCTATCTTTTCTTTTTTTTATTTACTTGTTTCAGGGATTGTTCAATCTGAACTTCCTTGAAGCATATCATTTGGTATCAGAGCTCCAGTTGAGAGTGGGTGGAGAGAGAAACACTTTCTGGGTAGAAAGAAAGACACTTGAGAAGAGCGTTTATAGTGAGATATGGCTGAAAACAACACTACCAATGTTCCAAGAGGGCTTTCGTTGGAACAAGCTCAGATTATGGGCATACAACAAAATCAACAAGAAATGAGGGAGCAACTGCCTCGTCTAGAGCAGGCAATCACAAGATTGACTGTTCAACAACCTCCACAGCGACGTAATCATCGAGCTTCCATTGATTCTGATCGTGATGAGGACACGGAAGATGAAGCTGATGCAAATAGACAAAGGAGGCAGCAACGTGACTTTGGCAACAACATCAAATTAAAGATTCCACCATTCAAAGGTACTAGCTCACCAGAAGAGTACTTAGAGTGGGTGCAACGAGTGGAGAAGGTGTTCGAGTGTCACGACTATTCTGAAGTTAAGAAATGCAAACTAGCTGCCCTTGAATTTATTGATTATGCAAATTTATGGTGGGAGAATTTGAAATCGCAACGAAGGAGAGACGGTGAAGAAGAGATCAGGAGTTGGCGGCTTATGAAGAGACTCATGCAAAAGCGCTTTGTTCCTGACTATTACAAGCAGGAGCTCTATATCCGGTTACAAACTCTTAGACAAGGGGCGATGTGTGTTGAAGACTATGTTAAGGAGTTTGAAATGTTGATGATGCGATGTGAGATACAAGAGCCTCAGGAACAGTCTATTGCACGGTTCTTGGGAGGCTTGAATAAGGAAATTGCAGATGCGGTGGAATTACAACCTTATGTAACACTTGAGGATGTAATTAAGCTTGCTGTTAAGGTAGAAAGACAACGTAGAAGAGGAGCAACTAAACCAGGAAGCTCACGATCTATTAGTTTCAGGGGAACAAATTTAACCTCTTCGACTCCAAAAGATGTCTCAAAATGGAATGAACGGCGACAAGAAAGGACAAGCTCCAACAACATTGTTGATACATCTAGAGGAAAGGACAAGGTTAACGATGCAAAGAACTCAAAGAGGAGCAGAGATATTAAGTGCTTCAAATGTCTTGGTTTTGGACATATTGCTTCTGAATGTCCAAATCGAAGAGTGATGATTGTTCGAGGAGCACAAGGGGAAATTGAAAGTGAAGATGAAACAGAAATTGAACAGGAAGATGACGAGCGCATTATCGAGTATCCAGATGAAGGGGAGTTACTTGTAGTTCGACGAATTTTGAACTCACAAGCTAAGGTAGAAGATGATCAACGTGAGAACATATTCCATACTAGGTGTACAATTGGGGGAAAGGTTTGTGGTGTCATTATTGATGGAGGTAGCTGTACTAATGTTGCTTCAACAACATTAGTGGAGAAATTAGACTTGAAGACTACAAAGCACCCTCGTCCGTACAAGCTGCAATGGTTGAGTGACCAAGGAGAAATTCAAGTCACTAAACAAGTTCAGGTACCATTTTCTATTGGCAACTCATACAAAGATGAAGTCGTATGCGATGTGGTACCAATGAATGCCGGCCATTTGCTTCTGGGAAGACCTTGGCAATATGATAATAGAGCCATTCATGATGGGTTCAAAAACACCTATTCTGTTACCAAGGATGGGATGAAGATTGTCCTAGCACCTCTTAGTCCTCAGCAAGTTCTACAAGATCAACTAGCAAAGAAAAAGAAAAAGGAGAACTTATTTGCAACTAAAGGAGAAGTTAAGAGAGCTTTGCGTTCAACTAATCCAATATTGATGCTAATAGTGAAGGAAGCTATGCCAACAGAGGTAGGTTCTATACCTCCACTGATTGAAAAGTTAGTAAAAGAATTCGCCGACTTGTTTCCAGATGAGATGCCAAAAGGATTACCACCAATTAGGGGGATTGAGCATCAAATTGATCTCATTCCAGGTGCTACTTTGCCTAATAGACCGGCCTACCGGTGTAATCCCAATGAGGCCAAGGAGTTACAACGTCAAGTAAATGAGTTACTGGAGAAAGGCTTTGTGAGAGAGTCAATGAGCCCTTGTTCAGTACCTGCTTTGTTAGTGCCAAAGAAAGATGGAACTATGAGGATGTGCGTAGACAGTCGGGCCATAAACAAAATCACAGTGAAGTATCGATATCCTATCCCTAGACTTGATGACATGCTTGACGAACTACATGGCTCTACAATCTTTTCGAAGATTGATCTCAAGAGCGGGTATCATCAGATTCGAATGAAGGAAGGAGATGAGTGGAAGACAGCCTTCAAGACGAAGCATGGGTTGTACGAATGGATGGTCATGCCATTTGGTTTGTCAAATGCCCCAAGCACCTTCATGCGTTTAATGAATCATGTCTTACGAGATTTTATTGGAGATTTCGTTGTGGTTTATTTTGATGACATTTTGATTTATAGCAAGGATCAGGAAGAGCATGGAGAGCACTTGAGGAAGGTCTTTGAAGTCTTGCGAAAAGAACAATTAATTGGCAATCTCAAGAAGTGCCAATTCTGCCAAGACCGAGTTATTTTTCTTGGGTTTGTGATTAGTCGGCATGGAGTTGAAGTTGATCCGGAGAAAGTTAAAGCTATCAAGGAATGGCCTATTCCTACAAATATTTCTGAGGTGAGAAGTTTCCATGGATTAGCATCCTTTTATAGAAGATTTGTACAGAATTTCAGTACTATTCTAGCACCCTTGACTAATTGCATCAGAGGGAGCGGTGACTTTAAGTGGAGTGCAGCGGCCCAACGAAGTTTTGAGATCATTAAAGAGAAGTTGTGTTCCACACCAATTCTCGCACTCCCTGATTTCTCTAAAACTTTTGAGATTGAGTGTGATGCATCAGGTATTGGAATTGGAGCAGTTCTTATGCAAGAAAAGCATCCCGTTGCTTATTTCAGTGAAAAGTTGAATGGGGCAACCCTGAACTATTCAACTTATGACAAAGAGTTCTATGCATTGGTCCGAGCTTTACAAAATTGGGAACACTACTTGTTACCCAAGGAGTTTGTTATTCATACTGACCATGAGTCATTGAAATATTTGAAGGGCCAAACCAAGTTAAACAAGCGACATGCTAAATGGGTGGAGCTTCTAGAGGCTTTTCCCTACGTCATCAAATATAAAAAGGGAGCAGCAAATGTAGTTGCAGATGCCTTATCTCGAAGGTATGCTTTAATCTCATTAATGAATGTCAAGTTGATGGGATTCAAGTTAATGAAGGGTCAATATGAAGAAGATCCTGAATTTTCTACTATATATTTGGCATGTGAAAAAAGTGCTACTAACGGTTTCTATAAGCATGAGGGATTCTTGTTCAAGGGTTCCAAACTTTGTATTCCCAATTGCTCTGTCAGAGAATTATTGGTAAGAGAAGCTCATGCGGGAGGTTTGGCAGGACACTTTGGTGAAAAGAAGACATTAGAGATGATTAAGGAACACTTCTTTTGGCCAAGGATGATCAAAGATGTGCATCGAGTGGTGGGAAGATGTGCGATTTGCAAGAAAGCAAAAAGCAAGGAGGTTGCACAAGGTTTATATATGCCATTACCAGTTCCTGATCAACCATGGGTTGATTTGAGTATGGATTTTGTGCTTGGGTTACCAGGAACTCCAAGGGGCAAAGATTCGGTTATGGTGGTGGTAGATCGATTTTCAAAAATGTCCCATTTTATTCCCTGTCACAAAACTGATGATGCTTCTCATATAGCAGATTTGTTCTTCCAGGAAATTGTGAGATTACATGGTATTCCAAAGAGCATTGTGTCAGACCGAGATGCCAAATTTCTGAGTTATTTCTGGAAAACATTGTGGAAAAAGCTTGGGACAAGATTACTTTTCAGCACAACTTGTCATCCTCAAACTGATGGCCAAACTGAGGTAGTAAATAGAACACTTTCTTCCTTACTTAGAGCTATTGTTGGTAAGCATATGAAAAGTTGGGATGAATGCTTGCCGTTTGTTGAGTTTGCCTATAATAGAAGTGTTCATGGTACTACTAAATATTCTCCTTTTGAAGTGGTTTATGGGTTTAATCCTATCACCCCACTTGATCTAGTACCGCTACCATTAAGTGACAGATTGTGCATTGATGGAAAGAAAAAGGCTGAAATGGTGAAAGCTCTACATGAAAATGTGAAGCGACAGATTGAAAAGAAGAATGCTGCTTATGAAAACGCAGCAAACAAGGGAAGGAAGCAAGTTCAGTTCATGCCAGGTGATCTTGTTTGGATTCATCTTCGGAAGGAGAGGTTTCCCAACAAACGGAAGTCAAAACTTATGCCCAGGGCAGAAGGTCCATTCAAGATTCTGGAGAAAATAAATGACAATGCTTACAAGGTTGATTTACCAGGAAACTACAATATTTCTGCCACATTCAATGTAAGAGATTTGACGCCATACTTAGATGATAATGAAGACTTGGATTTGAGGACAAATCCTTTTGAACCCGGAGAGAATGATGAGCCTCAAGTTGAACAAGAGGCTAACTTAGGCCAAGGAGCTCCATCTGGGCCAATTACACGTTCTATGACTAAGAAGATTCAGGCCATGGTTGTCCAACAATTCAAAATGGAATCAGCCCATTTAGGATCCAAGCCCAATTTCTATATGGAGCCCAAGTTCAAGTGGGCCAATTTGATTATGTGCCATAATGATTAAATTATGAAAAGTCAATTATGCATGTGATAAATGCATGAAAGTTGAAAATAAGTATTGGTTAAAGTCTAAGTTAGGTGAGCTATATTTCTTTGAAAGTCTAAGTTAGATAAGTTAGGTGATCTACATTAGATGAAAAGTCTATGTTAGGTGAATTTCTATGCATGTTTTTCCAAATTAGGTGAGAATTAGGTAAATCTTGGACTTATGCCATGAGGGTTGTTCTTGGCTATAAATATGGAAGTTATCAATGAGAAATGCAACCTTGAATGCTCTGAAAATTGGCTTAGCCTCTTATATTCGAATTTCTTATCTAAGTTTCATAAACTTAGTGGCGAAATTATCCCCGATTCTTATCACTCTCCCTCTTCTATTCTAGAGTGTGGCGAATCAAAGCTAGTATTCTTGAGTGTGGCGTGCAAACTTATCATTCGAGATTGTTAGTTGTTCTATCTTTTCTTCTTTTTATTTACTTGTGTTCAGGGATTGTTCAATTTGAACTTCCTTGAAGCATATCAACTTGCCAATAGAAAATGGAACCTGAACTTGTTTAGTGACTTGAATTTTTCCTTGGTCACTCAATCATTGCAGCTTGTATGGACGAGGGTGTTTTGTGGTCTTCAAGTTTAATTTTTCCACTAATATTGTTGAAGTAAATTAGTACAGCTACCTCCATCAATAATAACACCACAAACCTTTCCCCCAATTGTACACCTAGTATGGAATATGTTCTCATGTTGATCATCTTCTACCTTAGTTGTGAGTTCAAAATTCGTCGAACTACAAGTAACTCCCCTTCATCTGGATACTCGATAATGCGCTCGTCATCTTCCTGTTCAGTTTCTGTTTCATCTTCACTTTCAATTTCTCCTTGTGCTCCTCGAACAAACATCACTCTTTGATTTGGACATTCAGAAGCAATATGTCCAAAACCAAGACATTTGAAGTACTTAATTTCTCTGCTCCTCTTTGAGTTCTTTGCTTCATTAGCCTTGTCCTTTCCTCTAGATGTATCAACAATGTTGTTAGAGCTTGTTTTTTCCTGTCGCCGTTCTTTCCACTTTGAGACATCTTTGGGAGTCGAAGAGGTTAAGTTTGTTCCCCTGAAACTAATAGATCGTGAGCTTCTTGGTTTAGTTGCTCCTCTTCTACGTTGTCTTTCTACCTTAACAGCAAGCTTGATTACATCCTCAAGTGTTACATAAGGTTGTAATTCCACCGCATCTGCAACTTCCTTATTCAAGCCTCCCAAGAACCTTGCAATAGATTGTTCTTGAGGCTCTTGTATTTCACATCGCATCATCAACATTTCAAACTCCTTAACATAGTCTTCAACACACATCGCCCCTTGTCTAAGAGTTTGTAACTGGATATAGAGCTCCTGCTTGTAATAGTCAGGAACAAAGCGCTTTTGCATGAGTCTTTTCATAAGCCGCCAACTCCTGATCTCTTCTTCACCATCTCTGCTTTGTTGCGATTTCAAATTCTCCCACTATAGATTTGCATAATCAATAAATTCAAGGGCAGCTAGTTTGCATTTCTTAACTTCAGAATAGTCGTGACACTTGAACACCTTCTCCACTCGTTGCACCCACTCTAAGTACTCTTCTGGTGAGCTAGTACCTTTGAATGGTAGAATCTTCAATTTGATGTTGTTCCCCAAGTCACGCTGCTACCTCCTTTGTCTATTTGCATCAGCTTCATCTTCTGTGTCCTCATCACGATCAGAATCAATGGAAGCTCGATGATTACATTGCTGTGGAGGTTGTTGAACAGTCAATCTTGTGATTACCTGCTCTAGACGAAGCAGTTGCTCCCTCATTTCTTGTTGATTTTGTTGTATGCCCATAATCTGAGCTTGTTCCAACGAAAGCCCTCTTGGAACATTGGTAGCATTGTTTTCAGCCATATCTCACTATAAACGCTCTTCTCAAGTGTTTCTCTTTCTAACCAGAAACTGTTTCTCTCTCTACCCACTCTCAACTGGAGCTCTGATACCAAATGATATGCTTCAAGGAAGTTCAGATTGAACAATCCCTGAACACAAGTAAATAAAAAAGAAAAGAAAAGATAGAACAACTAGCAATCTCGGGTGATAAGTTTGCACACCACACTCAAGAATACTAGATTTGATTTGTCACACTCTAAAGTAGAAGAGGGTGAGTGATAAGAATCGAGGATAATTTCGCCACTAAGTTTAGAAAACTTAGATAAGAAATTTGCATATAAGAGGCTAAGCCAATTTTCAGAGCATTCAAGGTTGCATTTCTCATTGATAACTTTCATATTTATAGCCAAGAATAACCGTCATGGCATAAGTCCAAATTTATCTAATTCTCACCTAATTTGGAAAAACATGCATAGAAATTCACCTAACATAGACTTTTCATCTAATGTAGATCACCTAACTTATCTAACTTAGACTTTCAAAGAAATATAGCTCACCTAACTTAGACTGTAACCAATACTTATTTCAACTTTCATCACATGCATAATTGATTTTTCATAATTTATTCATTATAGCATATGATCAAATTGGCCCACTCAAACTTGGGCTCCATATAGAAATTGGGCTTGGATCCTAAATGGGTTGATTCCATTTTGAATTGTTGGACAACCATGGCCTGAATCTTCTTAGCCACAGAACGTGTAATCGAACCAGATGGAGCTCCTTGGCCTAAATTAGCCTCTTGTTCAACTTGAGGCTCATTATTCTTACTCGCCCATCTTTCTTTAGTACGGGGACTATGCTTACCACCCATTGGGAATATTTAGCAACTTCTAAGAAACCAGCATCTCATTGCTTCATTACTTCTTCCTTGATTTTAAGGGACATCTCCGGGCTCATCCTTCTTAACTTCTGCTTCTTGGGTCCCACATTAGGGTACAAGGGTATCTTATGGGCAACAATTTCGGGATCTATCCCTGGAATATCTTGATAGGACCAAGCAAATACATTCATATATTCTCTAAACACATTAATCATTTCTTCCTTTTCTGGGTTATCAACTGTTTTTAACTCCTTTTTATCATCCTCAGTCCCCATATTAATCAATTCAGGGACTTCCTTCTGCAGTGTGATACCGTTTTCCGAAAATTCTATTATTTTAGTCAAGGTTTGAGATAACTTATCATCATTATCAGTTTTTAAATCATTCATATCTGAGACAACATTTGGTTCATTCAAACAGTGTCCGGGTACTGCTTCTGACAAGAGTTCTGAGGATTCAAACTCCCTAGAAAGTGGGTAGAGGAGGCAAGAATAAATAGGGAAAGACATGATTTAAACAAGATTTTGACAAAAAGATTGAAATTACTGCATTCATTCTATATTTAAAATAAGGTTCAAATTATTAGCTATTACAAAAACTCTTAAAACGACATTCAAAATATTACTTTAATGACATGACATCTGATAAAACTTCAAATTCCCAATTGTTAAGTGCTTCTCCTAGCTCGTACAGTTGGATCCATAGCTTTCGTATGATCTACTTCCTCTTCAATCATCATTACAACTGGGTTGTCTGGGTACATTATCTCAGTAAAAGTAGGAAATGTTTCCCGGATATGGGGTATTTCCGCTTTTCCTCTTGGTTTACCCTTCTTCCGGCGTGCCCCGTGAGTCTCCATAGACAGCTCGTATCCTAACCCTTGTCGCCCCTGATTTTCAAGCAACTCAACTGGTTCTCTTATGCCTTGCAGCTTTGCAGCCAGTCCTTTTTACCCTTTTGATATCCATTATTCCTCATTATTCTAGCCACTGCTTGGTTGACGTTCTTATTAGATTCCTCAATTCCCAATGAGTTCTGGTAGCCTTTGGTAGACTTCCCATCTTCTAATACCTCTAGGCTTTGGTAAGAACTATCTACGACCTGTTCGGCATTCTCAATATATGGCACTGTACTCAGCTTGCTAATAATCATCTCTTCTTCACCTTTTATGGTAATGAGCCTGCCTTCATCAATTTACTTGATCCTTTGGTGTAGGGTGGATGGGACTACACCGGCTGCATGAATCCAGGGTCTTCCCAGGAGCATCGTATATGCCGCATCGATGTTCATGACCTGGAACTCGACAGTAAATAGATTTGGCTCAATCTTTCCAATTACTTCACTCTTTTTTCCATCAAATGCTCTCACTACCATGTCGTTATACTCAATACATGACTTCTTGACCGGTAATTGCCCTAAGGTGGATAATGGTAAGACATTCAGGGCTGACCCTCCATCAATAAGTACTTTAGCAATTACATACCCTTAGCATTTCAAAGTAATGTGGAGGGCTTTGGGCTTTCCGGCCAGTGCGGGGTATATCTCGTCCTCAAAAAAGGCGATCAAGGTAGAGTTTTTCACCGCATTTATCATGTTTACTACCTTTTCTGCAGTGATATTGGGACACACATAAACTTCATCCAACACACTTTATAATGCCTTTTGATGGGTTTCTGAGTTCATTATGAGTGTCAAAATAGAAATTCAAGTTGGTGTTTTCTGCAGTTGGTTGACCACGTCATACTCGCTTTGTTTCATCATCTTTAAGAACTTCATCGTCTCCTCTCATTCCCCTCTCTTAGGGGCCTCTCTTGGGTTCGAGCTTTCCCCTACTTCTAGATTTGGGTTTAGAGGTCTTTCTACCTCTTTGGAGTATATCCGACCACTACGAGTATTTCCCCTTACAATTTCTGACTGCCTTTTCTTCGTAATGAGCCCTTCCCCTGATGCCTCATTGTTATGAAAATTCTATCTTTAGACCGTAGTTCCATGGTACAGCGTGATTGATTTGATACGGGAAGGGAGATAGCACATGGATAAGGGTGATCGGATTTTTGGCAGGCACCGGTGTAGGTACAACGAGCAAGGATCCTTCTGTTTTCTTCGTGGGCCACGATTGCTCTGGACTGGGGTAACCTTTTTAACCTCGTAAATTGGCTTATTAACTATAATGAAAGAACCCTTGGACTTTGTTGGGTCAGACGACCCCTCAGTCTTAGAACCATCTTTCCCTGTGATGCACACCTCCCCCTCTAATAGTGCCTTGGTTCCTTCAAGGGTTAGAACTCCCAGTGTTATCATCTTTTGTGCCAATTTTTTAAACTACTCACAATCTTCGATGTCATGCCCCACATCTCCTTCATGAAATTTGCAGTAACTGTTTGGTAGCTTTTTGGGCAGATTCTGCTCCTCATCCTTAGCAGAGATATAATTAGTGTCTTTTAGGCTTTTATATAACTCCTCCCCGCATATCATGGACACTTGCTTCTCTTTGTCATGATTTGGCTAAGGATTAGTGACAATGTTAGGGTCATTACCTGTCTTTATGCCAATGTGATTGTTATCCAATAATGCCATAACATACCTCCTAAAGGCATCACATTTATCAATGTTATGCCCCACAGCTCCCATATGGTACTCATAAGTGGCATTAGAATCATACCACCTAGGGAATGGTGGCTGGAGTGGCTTAACCCTTTTCGCCACTAGGTCGTGGAAGAGTTTGGATCGGCTAACATTAAAATTGGGTAACGGCCTATCATCGCGAGGTTGTTGTGTTGGCCTAGGCCCTCTGTTTTGGGTCATCATTTGTTGCAGTCCAAGATGGGATTGCGATGGTGTCGGGTAGTTTGTATGGCTATTCATGGCTGGACCTCGCGGCTGGTAGGACAAGGCTGGGTTTTGGCCATGAAATGGCACTTCCTTGTTGCGATTGCTCAAGCATAGGGAGAGGGTGCTGGTATGCAGCATGGACGTGACTGACATCCCCATCCTTCTTGCGATTGCTCATGGGTCTCTTGGTTTCTGGGGACATACCCTCAAATAATCCATTGCATACATCAGCATCTATTATTTCCCTAATCTGGATAAGGTCAGCAAATTCATTCACATGGGTTCCTAGAATGATTTTACGATACAGGTCCCCAGGGTACAAATAAAATAGGAACACAATTCGGAGTCTAGAAGTGGCGGTCGAACCTCAGCTGCTGTGGCTCTCCACCTTTGGGCGTATTCTTTAAAGGTCTCCATTCCTTTCTTCTTCAACCCCTTTAAGTGCTCTCATGTGGGAGCTGTATCTAGGTTGAACATGTATTGCCTCATGAACACATCAGTAAGATCTCTCGACTTCTTTAGTTTAGAGTGATCTAGTTTCATGAACCAATGCAATGATGTGCCGGTCAGACTCTCGTGAAAGAAGTTTATAAGGAACCTTTCATCCCTAGACCATACTGACATTTTGGTGTAGTATGACTTCAGATGATAGTGTGGATCTCCACTACCATCATACTTTGTGAACTTAGGCCCCTTAAACCTTTTAGGAATTGGTACCTCCGGGGCTAAACACAACTCCTCCAATTCGACAGACTTCTAGTTAGTCGGCCCTTGTAAATTTCATAGTCTGTCCTTAACTCAGCTATATCTTCTTCCCAGTCTTTCTTCTCATTGTTCTCTTTCACCTTGAGGCCAGTATTGGTGACGGGCTAAGTAGGACCGGTAAACACAACAGCCGGTTCCCCTCTTGGGAGATTATAGGTGAAAACACCCCCTTGGTTCCACTCCTGATACTCCTGTCTTTCCATCCTTGGAGTAGGGGAATTTGGTGGTTGACTATCTGCTGCAGGCCTTTGTGTCGGTTCTGGTACTCCCATGGTAGAGGGACTACCCGAGGTTACTCTCGGTATCTCAGTACTTGTATTAGGAACCCCATGGTCCGCATTCACGGTGTTTGGGGAAGTGTTATTTGCGACCACATTTGAGTTCATATTCTGCAATAGCTTCATCATTTCTAATATTTGAGATTGCATTGTCCCCATTTGATCTTTCAAGGCTCCCACTTCGGCTTCTAACCATTGCTCAGACTCTGATCAACTGGTTTTGGCAGATATAGCTCTGACACGTGCCCGGGTCAGATAAGTCTGTCTTGACGACTGAGCTTGGTTAGTTGGATTCTTTCCCCCTTAGGCAATGTTGGCTTCTTACCTTATTTTTTAAAAAAATAAGATAAAATAAAACAGATCTTAGTAATAAAACAATCACTTAGGTTTTTGACTTGTCAGTACATCGACTTAGCATAAGGAACATAAGAACCTCGAACCCTTGAATCTTTGAAGGTATGTATTGTACCACTCAATGAATCAAGGTTAACTACAAATGCAAGGGAAGCTTAATGCCCACATGCGCAGGTATGTTTTGCACCACAACCTATTCATTCTTCGCCTGATTTCTGATAATCCACACATGCAGTAGTGGGCGTATTTGATAGCCAGAAGCAAAAACCGTGCATTTTACTAAGAACACCATGTTTGATTACACCACTTGATTTGAACTTATACATTAAGCAGGAGACAATATACTTTGATATTATTCATTATTCTTTCATTTAAACAATCATGCCAGTTCAATTGAAAAAGCAAATATCTTCTTAGGAAGCAATTAAGTTCTCCTTCGATGTTGTTCTTGTATTTCTTTTTTTTTACACCCTTTGTCATGTCCGATCCTGCATAATCTTCTTCAACATCCTTTTCTTTCTTTGAGAGATATGCTTCAAGATTTACTCGATCTGCATATTCGGTTTTTTCTTGATTTCGAGTTTCTAACTCTAATTCAAGAGATTCTTTTTTTTTCGATGGTCTAAAAATATCTATTTTTTTCTTTTCACTAACATTTTTCTTTACATTAAAATTGAAAAAAAGTAATTTGATTGGTATGATCCATGGGTTACTTGTATATGCATTATAAAATATAAAAAATTTAGAGAAGAAAAAAGATTCCCGATTCGCTATGCAACGATTTAGTATTTCTACATTCATTCCCATCCAATCAAAAAAAGTTTTTTTTTGATTGGATGGGTTGATTTCTTGATGAAGCGTAAAATAATAAGCGGTATCGATCCAAGCCCCAAAATCCACTTTATTTCTAAGACAAAAATTCAGAATTCTCCAATCAAAATACTTTCTATCCAGATTTTTTTCCATATCTAGAATAGAATCTTCTACTAGATAATTCTTGATAGGAATATCATCCGTCATATCAAATAATTTTTTTTTATGCGTGTTGTAATTATAAGAAGTCGCTTGGTTATTATTTGCTTGAAATGGCGATCTATATCCATAAATAGATGAGTCCTTCTTATCTGCATAATTAATAGATTTATATGAAAAAAGTTCATACCCATATTGTTTTTTTCATTTTTTTGTTTTGATTTGTTAATGAGTCTACTTCTTGTTTTTTGTAAAGAATTAATCCGTTTTTTTCATATGAATGACATTTGGTTAAATCTTTATTTTGAGCCAGATGACATTCATTCATTCTATTTCGCCATTTTTGTGAGACTAATCTAGACCATCCACTCTGAGATAAATCATATTGATAATGACCTTTTAACCAATTTGTCCATTGATTCATTACAGAATTGGGAGGGTTCTTATGTTTTAATTTGGAATGAGATATTCCTTGTACTCCAAAAAAAGAATCCTTTATTTCATTCTTAAGAAAAAGGGGTGTTCCATGATATTCCAAAATGGATCTTAATTTATACTTATATAAGTTAATAACTTGGGTTTGTGATAATTTGTAAAATACATATGCTTGTGACAAAGAGGATACGTCACAAAAATTCTGTGAATTCATATTACTAATATTACAAGTTGATTTTTTTATAGTAGAAATAAAGTGAATTAGACTTTGATTTTTTTCTATCACTTCTTTCTTTATTTGCTTCATTAGTGTTAATGTATTTATTAAGAATTTTTTTTGTTGATTTAAGAAGAAGTTGTACATTGATCCTAGGAATATTAATGATACATACAAAGATATCTATGTATACTCTTTCCATGAAAAATTTTAAAAAATAATGTAATTTACGGACTAATCGAACATTTCTTCTTTGTAATATTTGCCAAATATTTTTTTGTAATTCTAATCTTTTATCATCATAAGTTGTTTTCTTAGAACAAATATTTTTCTCTGAAATTCGAAACTCCTTTTTCTTGTCTTTTGTAAATTTTTCTATTTGTTTTATGATTGTCTTTGTTCTATCATTCAGATCTTTTATTTTTTTCTCTGTCAACGAACAATTTGTCCAATTAATAGATTGAATTGGAATGGGGGATTCGTAAATCATTGGATTACTCTTACTGATTGTTGAATCTTTTTGAATTTCATTCAATTCATATATTTGTCTCAATCCAAATATAAATAAAAGATTGGATAGTGATCGTTTTTTTATTTTTTCTTTTAGAAATAGAATCTTTTTTATGATCCATTGTGTTGTTTCTTTTGAGACATTTAGAAAAAATTTTGTTCTTTCATTTAAAACTTTTAGAACTAGAAAAAAATTCTTTTTCCAATTTTTTATTTTTTTTAAGTTCTTTAAAAATGGGATTAAAAAAAGAAAGTGGCTTTCAGGGAGAAGAAGAAAAGGGCAATTCTAGTTCGATTCCAAAAATTGTTAAAAAGCAAAAATCCATTTTTTTTGCTTTTTTTTTTTTCATTGGATCTTTTTCCTTTTGAGGGGATCATAGCTTAGATCTGTATCTGTGCCAAGGTTTCAGACGAAAAGGAAAAAGGATCTTTATTTGAATACCCTCGGTTAGCCAGTTTTTCGGAAATTCTCTTTCGGATAATTGAACGCCATTATAGGTGCATTTAATATACATTTCTCTATTCCAATCTTTTAAATCCTCTGACCATTCGGGCAATTGAAATAATAGTATACGAACGATATTTTTAGTTATTATCAATGAAGGTAATAGAATATATTTTCTAATAATCGATTGGGTTACTAATAAAAAACCTCTTATTACTTGAGCATATAGAATGCTATCCCAGGCTTCTGCTATTTCTATACATTTTTCTTCCTCTCTTTTCTTACTTTCTTTTGTCTTTTCCTCTGTATAATCCGAAATTTTCAATTCTGTATTCTTATTTTTCCACATCCAATTTTGAAAAAGAAAAAAGATTTTCATTGGTTCGAAAATATCAAAAGAAAAGAAAAAGGGTTTGTCAATTTTGTCCAAAAAAAGAGGGGAATGTGCGCTTGCTTGAAAGAGTTTCCAAATAACAGTTTTACGTCTTTGAGCATGTCTAGATCCTTTGATTATGTCTCGTCGAAAATCCGGTTGTTGTGAATAACGTATTAACACAAATTCATCTTTTTCATGAAAATTTTCAGTATCCTTGGTATCCATATAAGTATCGTCATTCTTTGAGTAATCAGTAAAAATCACTATACGTTTGACTTTTCTTGAACGAATCTTATAATCCACTATTTCAGCAGCTCTTTCCAGGTGTTCTATCTCGTCAATTAATTTGTATGAGTTCACCTCACAAAATATTGCAATTGTCTCCATCTCTTACTCATCTAAAATTTCATCAACATCTTCAGATCCTCCATAAGTTATGACACAAAGTGAGAAATTCAGTTATAGCGGCAGGAGTCTTCGTGGGAATGGTGTGCCCTTCAGCTTGTTGATAGGCATAGGTGAATTCAGGAATGGCATCATTGACAAATAGAATCATCCTTTTGAAGCGTTCTTGCCACATTTCTTTTTCAACCACTTGCTCTTCATGGCAAGCCTCCCACAATCGAGCTTTCTCAGCTTGATGGTTGAGTTCTTGAGTTCTTCCACCTGCCTCATCATGGCGTCCTTTTCCTTAATAGCTTTTAACAATCAAATTTGATAATTGAGGGCCTTCTTGTTGCTTTCTTCAACCCATTTTTGAATTCTCCTTATGGTGTTTTTCAACTTGTCATTTTCCTCCTTCAATCTTTTCAACTCGATGTTCGTCTTTGGCTCTTTTCTCCTTTTTACTTTGTCGTCTTCTTGTAACTTAGCTAAGCTTTCCAAGTGCCTTTTGTTTAATTCCTCAGATTTTGTAGCTCAACTTTTTTACCTAAACCTCTTGTAGGTCATTACTCAATAAGGGGTTATGAGGTCCCAAGGGTGGATGGATCCCACCGGTCCTTTCCTTGAGCCAAGCGTTATATCCTTTCGTGGTTGTTATGGCGTGCTTCCCTAACCCGAACCTCCCTTTAAATACTACATGGCTCCATGCATCCCTTATCTAATGGATCATTTCCACCTTCAAAGGATCACTGTAGTAAAAGCTGACTCTTCGCACAGACTCTTCAGACGAGATGTCCTGTTCATATGCAAATTGGCAATACGCAATAGCAAGGTAATTAATACATCCTCAGGCACCCATAAGGGGAACATTAGGGAAATTTCTACAGCAGTAAATGATATCCTCACTATCCCACCAAGAGAGTTTCCACCAAATGGTAGTATCTTCAAGTTCTTCTATCTTTTGGATCCACTTATCGCGATTCATTTTCGTGGTTCACACAGTGATTTTCTACCATCCATAGGACACTTATTGCTGCCAAATCAACTACTTCCACTACCGATGGGAATAATACTAACCCATACACTGCCAAGGCAAGCACTCTTATGAAAATAACCAAATTCCCTTTTTCAGCTAATACTTCCAACTTTTTCTCTAAATATTTCCTGGATAAACCTTCTGTTGCCCCAGAGTGGCATAAATGGACTTGTGCAGATTCCTCCCCCAGAATTTGGGCTACAACGCACTTGGAAAGGAGATGCCCAGTGTACAAGTAGATGGGAGTATCTTTGGTAACATGCATTTTCATCAATCCCCCATCTAACGTGGCCACAAGCTTTGGTTGGAAATGTGAAGCATCTTAATGAGTCATCCCAATGTTGTGCTAAGGTCACAAGCGCATCATTGGGCTGGATAGGGACCAATAATAAATCTAATATATCCCCATAATCCCTTTGAAAGTGGCAGAGCTGTTTCCCTCTGAGTTTTGTACTCATAATGATTAAGCTCTCAACTGATTTAGCTTCTACCTTCACTTTAACTCTTTTCTCAATCAAGGCCATTCCTGTTGGGCTTGTGTCTTGAGGTTGTGTAGTGTCCGATGAGTCCATCATATCTTTATGCCAATCAATGCAAATTACAATTTGTGCTATGACAAGTCCATTGGTTAGGAACAAAATGAAATGAGCATATATTTAACCAATAGATTACTTGACACTTCAGTCACTATTAATAGATATAGCTCTTCACCCAAGGAGAAGTAAGTTCTCATGTGGGCAAGACTTAAATAAGTGAGTCAGATAACCCATTGATAGTTTTTGCAAAAATGACTGATTTTCAAAGGTTTCCAACTCCATCGATACACCATTAGGCTAACCTCCCCGCACTGATGAAGTTTTCAATTTTAGCTCATTTCATTTGGCTAATAATGTATCAAATGGAAATGTTATGATAATTCAAAACCACAAAAAAAATTTAAAAAAACGTGTAATCGTGCCATAAATGATGTGTCAACATGCAAAATGAGAGTGCAATATGCTCCGTTGGTATCCTAACTCGGGATAACTTTAAGTGTGGGAATGGCACCCTAAAGATAGCGGGCCCTAGAAGGTTGTCTATTAAGTACGGTCTATTTATGTGCATAATTCTGAGGGTAGGTCTAACATCTTAGAGAATTAATGGTTCCTAAATTGCCCCCACTTAAAAGAATGAGGATCTCGTGACATGAATTAAACTAAAAGAGGATTCCAGAATCCCACTCGAGTCAAATCCATATAACGAGTTACAACCTGAATGAGGTCTTCACAGGAAAACCAATATAAACCTCTACTAACCTAAGGCAAGTAAGGACCCGGGTGTAGAGCCCAAAAAGTGTGTGAGGTAGAATGTCAATGTGCTTAGTGTGAGAGGAGAGCATACAAGCCTTTAAAACTATCGTCTATCCAACCCTCATCTGTCAAATAAATAATCTACAAGAGAAGCCAAGAACTTACAATACAGACAAGGGTCGTTTACCCTAAGGTTTTATTCCGCATGTTATCTATCTCGGCATATGTATTATAAATAAACGAATGAAATTATATGGCAAATAAGGAACTTTAAGCATGTTATATGACTGAAAAGGAAGATATACCTATACAACTAGCAAAAATAATTAGCAAATACATAAGAATATACATACAGGCATATCATGCAACCACAAGAGATAAATAAACCGGAAAACACCAAAGAAGAATGAACAATTAAACCAAACAAAACACAACAAGGGTACTCAAGATAACAGAAAGCCATATTATTTCAACTGACTAATTAAACAGCCTTAACTCTCGAATTATCCCCAGTGGAGTCGTCAAACTGTCGTAACCGACCTTTCGGCAAAGAAAGATAAAAAGAGTTTAAATTGATTCCCAAAAACGAACCTTGAAAATCAATTTATTTAGAGTTGCCGCCAAAATTTTTAATGAAAAACTTTGGAAAACCAATTTAAAGCAAAAAGAAAAGGCAAAACGGTCCGCAAAACCAGAGATTGGTTTGAGAGTCTATTTGAGTGTGAGAAAGGTGTTAGGTACCCCACAACACCCATCCATATGGATAGTTACCTTAAACTAGTCAATTGAAATAGAATATAACTTTAAATTTACCTCAATTACCCTTTTATTAACATACATGCTCGTTATAATAGAGAAGACAAAAACAACAAAACTGGAAGCAAACAGATAAATATTTACAAATGACAGACTTGACCTAGAAGAAAGCTTAAGGCTTATGTACCTCGTGATAGGGATCAAAATCCACGTAGTTTGACAAAAATGGCATGCATAATGGTTGATGATTTGTAAATTTTGTGATGAGAACAGGAGGATTTCAATTAAAGAAATTTTCGTAAACAAAACGGAATTGGGATTTGGTTTATGTGTTTTAATTTACGACAACCTGACTAATCTAGCTCTCTTGACCTCTTCAGGTTTCTCTCTTTTGTTTATTTTTGGAATCTTAATCTTTATTTTGAAATTTGGGAAAATTTGGTCCCTCACAATGCAATGTGACAAATTAGTCCCCCAAAAATCTTTTTTCATGGAAAATTTGTCTCTTATTGCTACAATTGGAAGGATTAGTTTTGTACACATTTAAATTTCAGAAGAACTAATCTACCACAATTAAATTGTGGGGGAGTCACAAATTGCAAAAGTAAAGATTCAATTGCATACTTTTGTCTATGTAAGAATAATATATATAGTAATAATGTATATAATAATGATACATACTAATAAATTAATAATTTATTATATTAAATTATTAAAATATATATTTACGAAATTACTTATGAAATACAATGTCTATAATATTTAAGTTAATATAATAATTAATTACACATTGTAAATTAACATAATTAAATTAGTATTATAAATTAGTGAACAAATTTACCATTAAATTACTGAAATATTAAAAAAAAATAATCAATATTCCATAATAATAATTAGATAATATTAGAGTATTTTATTTCTTTTGGATATTGAATTTCTATTTTTAAATTCATATATTTGTAATTAAGTAAATATATTAAATAAATATACGTTAGTAATTAAATAACAAATAAACATATCCACTAAATTAGTCAGCAAATAATTGAAAATATAAATTAAATATATTAATTGTATATATATTATACATAAATTTAAGATATATGAAATATATGATGTAATGTAATAAAGATATAATATAAATAAATTTATATAAAAATATAACAACAAATATACATTAAATATTTATATATTTAATAACATATTTATTATATAATAATATCAGTCAATTTATATTTTATTTTATTATGCATATTTTATTTATAAAATTACTCACTAATTTCAATGTCTATAATATTTAAATCAATATAATAAATAATTACATATTGTAAATTAACATAAATAAATTATATTTTAAATTAATGCTAAAAATTAATAAAAAAATTAACCATTAAATTACTTATATATTAAATAACAATAATTAATATTCTACAATAATAATTAGATAATATTAGAGTACTTTATTTCTTTTGGATATTGAATTTATATTTTTAAATTCTTATATTTGTAATTAAGTAAATAAATAACTAAATTAATGTTAATAATTAAATAATAAATAAACATATTCACTAAAAAAGTAACTAAATAATTAAAAATATAAATTAAATACATTAATTGGGTATATATTATATAATAATTTATCATATAATAAATGTATAATTTTATGTAATAAATATATATAATATAAATAAATATATGTAAAAATATAACAATAAATATATATTAAATATTTAAATATTTAATATCATATTTATTATATAATAATATCAATTGATACGTATTCTATCAGTAAATTATATATGTTAATCAATAACAATGATTAATATCTACATTAATAATTAGAGAACATTACAGTATTTTATATCTTTTGGATGTTGAATTTTAATTTTTAAATTCATATATTTGTAATTAAGTACATGTATTAATCAAATATACGTTAGTCATTGAATAATCAATAAAAATATTCATTAAATTAGTAACTAAGTAATTAAAAGTATAGATGAAATATTCTAATTGGTTATATTTTTACATAAATTTATCACGTAAGATATAATAATATAACATAATAAATATATAATATAAATAAATATAACAATAAATATATATTAAAAATTTATATACTTAATATCTTATTTATTATACGATAATATCGGTTCATACTTATTTTATTCATTTGTTTTAGTATATTGATATATTTTAACTAATATTTAATATATACATATATTATAAATTAATATACGATATCTAAATATATTCTTATACACTATATTCTTTCACTTTTGGGTAGTCTCTGTTGACTATCGTGAAGACAAATTATACATATATTTCTTGTATATTAGTAAATTATATATATTAAATAATTATACAATATAATGTGAATCATTATAATATATATTTAAAAAATTATTAATCAGCAATATTTATGAGATTTAATATTTCTGAAAATTATAAATTAAAAAAATTTAAAATTAATAAAATAATAATGATACATATAATAAGTGGAAAGTACCAAATTGGTCATCCACCTTTACACTTTGTGACAATTGGTCCTTCACAATGCACTATAACAAATTAGTTCCTGAAAAATCTTTTTTCATGAAAAATTTGTCTCTCATTCTTACAATTAAAGGGACTAATTTTGTACGTATTTAAAGTTGAGACGGACAAATTTGTCACAATTAAATTGTAGGGTCGTCACAAAGTGCAAAAGCGAGAGTTCAATTGCGCACTTTCGTCTATGCAATAATAATATATATAGTAATAATGTGTATAATAATGATACATATTTAATAAATTAATCATTTATTATATCAAATTATTAAAACATATGTTTATTAAATTACATACTACATGCAATGTCTATAATATTTAAATTAATATAATAATTAATTTCATAGTGTAAATTAACATAATTAAATTAGTATTACAAATTAATGCTTAAAATTGGTAAAAAATTAATCATTAAATTACTGATATATTCAGTAACGATAATTAATATTCTACAATAATAATTAGAGAATTTTTTATTGTTTTATTTCTTCTAGACATTGAATTTCTATTTTTAAATTCATATATTTGTAATTCAGTAAATATATTAATTAAATATACTTTAGCAATTAAATAATAAATAAACATATTAACTAAATTAGTAACTAAATAATTAAAAGCATAGATGAAATATTCTAATTGGTTATATATTTTATATAAATTTATCAATAAGAAATATATAATATAATGTAATAAATAAATAATATAAATAAATATAACAATATATATATATATATATAGATATATTAAACATTTATACACTTAATATCTTATTTATTATACGATATATCGGTCAAATCGATATATATTATATATGAATTTATCATATAGGAAATATATAATATAATGTAATAAATATATAATATAAATAAATATATATTAAATATTTATGCATTAAATATCTTAGATATTATTTAATAATACCAGCCAATACATATTTTATTTATTTGTTTTAGTATATTTATATATTTTAACTAATATTTAATATATTTTTTATATATTAATATACAAGATCTAAATGTATCCTTATATATTATATTCCTTAACTTCAGGACAGTCCATGTTGATTGTCGTGAAAACAAATTATACATATATTTCATGAATATTAGTAAATTATATATATATATATATATTAAATAATTATATAATATGTTGTGAATTATTATAATATATTTAACAAATTATTAATCAACAATATTTATGAGATTTAGTATTTTTGAAAATTATAAATTAAAAACAATTTATAACTAACTTGATAATAATACATATAATAAGAGAAAAGTACTAAATTGGTCCTGTACCTTGATATAGTTTGTTAGGATTTGGCCCCTCATCATGTATTGTGACAAATTAGTCTTTCAAAAATCATTTTTTAAGAAAAATTTGTCTCTCATTACTGTAATTGGAGGGACTGATTTTTTACACATTAAAATTTGAGAGGGACTAATTCGTTACAATCAAATTCTGGGGGAGACATAAAGTGCAAAAGTGAGGTTCAATTGTGTACTTTCGTCAATGCACTAATAATTTATATAATAATAATGAGTATAATAATGATACATATTTAATAAACTAATTATTTATTACATTAAATTTTAAAAATAAATACATATATGAAATTACTTATTAAATTCAATGTCTCATATATTTAAATTAAAATAAAAATTAATTACAAATTGTAAATAAACATAATTAAATTAGCATTATAAATTAACGCTAAAAACTAATAATAAATTAATCAGTAAATTACTAATATATTCAATAACAATAATTAATACTCCATATTAATAATTAAAGAATATTAGAGGTTTTATTTCTTTTTGATATTAAATTTATATTTTTAAATTCATAAATTTGTAAATAAGTTAATATATTAATTAAATATACGTTAGTAATTAAATAATAAATAAAAATATTCCTTAAATTAGTGACTAAATAATTAAAAATATAAATTAAATATATTAATTGGATATATATTATATATAAATTTATCATATAAGAAACATATAATATAATGCAATAAACACATAATATAAATAAATTCATATAAAAATATAACAATAAATATATATTTAAAATGTATATATTTGTTAAAATATTTATTATGTAATAATATCAATCAATACATATTTTATTTTACTACACATATTTATGTGTATTAAATTATTTATTAAATTTAATAATTAATTACATACTATAAGTGATCATAATTAAATCAGTATTACAAATTAATGCTAGAAATTAATAATAAATTAATCAATAAATTACTGATATACTTAATAACAATAATTAATATTCCACAATAATAAATAATGACTATTAGAATATGTTACTTCTTCTAGACATTATATTTCTATTTTTATATACGAGTATTTCTAATTATGAAAATATATTAATTAATTAGTCATTAGTAATTAAATAATAAATAAACATAATCATTAAATTAGTTACTAATTAATTAAAGGTGTAAATGAAATATTCTAATTTTATATATATTATAGATAAATTTATGACATAAGAAATATATAATAAACATATAATATAAATAAATTTACATAAAAATATAACAATAAATATATATTAAATATTTATATTTTTAATAACATATTTATTATATATTAATATCGGTCAAAACATATTTTATTTTATTACACATATTTATAATGTCTATGACATTTAAATTAATATAATAATTAATTACATATTGTAAATGATCATAATAAAATCAATATTACAAATTAATGCTAGAAATTAATAATAAATAAATCATTAAATTATTGATATACTTAATAACAATAATTAATATTCCACAATAATAATTAGTGAATATTAGAGTATTTTATTTTTTCTGGACATTGAATTTCTTTTTTTATATTCGTGTATTTGTAATTAAATAAATATATTAATTAAATAGCCATTAGTAAATAAATAATAGATAAACATATTCATTAAATTAGTAACTAAATAGTTAAAAGTATGAATGTAATATTCTAATTATATATATTATATATAAATTTATCACATAAGAAATATATAATTTAATGTAATAAACATGTAATATAAATAAATTTAAATTAAAATATAACAATAAATATAAATTAAATATTTATATATTTAATAACATATATACTATATAATAATATCAGTCAATACATATTTTATTTATTTATTTTAGTATATTGATATCTTTTAACTATTATTTAATATATATTTTATATATTAATATATGATATCTAAATATATTCTTATACATTATATTCTTTGACTTTAGCCTATTGATTGTCATGAAGACAAATTATACATATATTTCATATATCTTAGTTAATTATAAATATTAAATAAATATATAATGTAATGTGAATTGTTATAATATATATTTAACAAATTATTAATCAGTAATATTTATGAGACTTAATAATTTTCAAAATTATAAATTAAAAACAATTTAAAATTAACATAATAATAATACATATAATAAGAATGAAGTATTAAATTGGTCCTCCAGTTTGATACTTTAGGACAATTTAGTCCCTCACAATGCACTGTGACAATTTGAGGGACTAATTTTGTACATATTTAAAGTTGAGAGAGACAAATTTGTCACAATTAAATTGTGGGGAAGTCACATAGTACAAAAGTTAGGGTTCAATTGTGTACTTTTGTCCATAAAATAATAATATATTTAGTAATAATTTGTACAATAATGATACATATTCAATTAACTAATCATTCATTATATTAAATTATTAAAATATATATTTATTAAATTACTTATTAAATTCAATGTCAATAATAATTAATTACATATTGTAAATTGACATAATTAAATTAGTATTATAAAATAATGTTAAAATTTAATCATTAAATTACAGATATAATGAATAACAATAATTACTATTCCACAATAATAATTAGAAAATATTATAGTATTTTATTTCTTTTTGATATTAAATTTCTATTTTTAAATTCACGTTTTTGTAATTAAGTAAATATATTAATTAAATATACATTTGTAAAATAGGTGTCAAAAGGAAAAAAAATAAATCTAAATAGGAAAATAAATAAAGAACAAAACATGAAAAATGAAGTCAAAAATCAAAAATAAGGAAAAATATAATAATAATAATAATAATAATAATAATAATAATAATAATCATGGTTGTTAACTCAACGAGTTAACTGAGTTAACTCGCCGAATTAACATTTTTATATATAGAAAACGAGTTGACTCGACGTCCAACTCGGTACCTGCACTGACTCGGTCTAACTCATTTGACTCGGTGAGTCACCACCGAGTTAGATGAGTTGAGGAAAGCTACAAAACTCAAAAATATGCCCCCTAAGGTGTCGAACCCGCATGCGATAGGGTGCTACATTGCTAATCGCATGATGCATGTTCAATATATATATGACAAACATTATATATATACAAGTCGTTATTTTAATTTGGCAAAATAAGTAAAATCTTTTTTAGGTCCATCACTTGTAGGGTATTTTTTTAAGTTAATCCTTTATAAAATTTATTTTTCATTTTAATCCCTCACAAGTAAGATATTATTTTAATTTAGTCCTTCATATAATTTCTTTTCAATTTAGTCCCTCATATGAATATTTTTTAATTTCTTCCTTCACAAATAACATCATTATTAATAATACCCTTTCATATTTTTTTTATAGTTTGAATCTTATTTTGGCCAAATGAATAAAATCTCTTTTGGTCTCTCACTAATAGGTTATTTATTAATTTGATTCCTTATAAAATTATTTCACATTTTGGTCTCTCAAATAAAATACTTCTCAATTGAGTCACTCATAGAATTTTTTTATCAATTTAGTCCCTTACATATAAATTTTTCTCAATTTTATTAATAGAGGTAAACTCTTACAATTCTACGTTACGAGTCTACACCCCCCCTCACGAGTCTACTTAGAATAGCGAGTTTGACAACCTTGATAATAATACTAATATAATATTATAAGAAAAGGCAAAAAATACATGATCTGAACAAAGCAAATGTTAAAGCATGCAAAGGACGGTGCAACTCTATGCATAGCCTTTCCAGTTCTGCAGATTACACCATTTAGGAAAGCACTCTGCTGCATTAGGTTAGAGGGATAGAGACACAAGTTGAGAAGAAGGGGGGTGTCCGTTGGCTCTATTTTGGTGTATTCACGCTTCCTTTGGTTCTCAATCTCCCTCCAAATTTTTCTTCTTACTCTGTTCTTGCGTTGCAGATAAAGAGGGCACAACGTTCTCGGCTTGGGGGATACAAGTAGAGAGCTCAACTGTATGATAAAAGAGGAAGCGAGCATAACCACCCTAGAATACTAGCACAGTTAGCAAATGCATGATTTTTTAGGCTCGACTTGGTGCTATGCGTAGTGGCAAGTGGAGAAAGTAGGGATATGGTTAGCACAAATATCTTTGGTTGGATGGTTCATCTAGTTAGAAAGCCAGGATGAGGAGGACTAGTGTGAAGAAAATGAAGACTGTTGTAAAATGAGTAGTTTCAAATGGTAAGATATATGTCGTCTATGGTAAGCATGTTATAAACAATGTAAAAGGAGAAGAAGAGGAAAAAGCCCAAGGATAAGAGCTGTGGCCAAAGCCACTAACCTAGCACAGTAACCCCATGAAAGTCAACTTCTTTCGCATCGTGATCATTGAACAATCTGTCAGCCTCGACAGTGGCGCGTGGCTTGGCGGGCAGCTCTTCTCTGCCATGGTAGTCAGTAAACCGACCCACCGATTCCTCAACTAGCTCGGCATCGAGCACGACAAGCAAAAGGACTGCATCGCGATAAAGCACCTGACTCAGTTCACATCCATGATTAGGAGCAAGCTTATCGCGAGGTCAGACATGGAGCTGTTCGACGCAGTGGTGTCTTAACAGGTACTGGCTCTGTGCGGCCATAGAACAGAGCATCAAGATCTGGGATCTCGAGAGTAAGAGCATCGTTGAGGATTTGAAAGTTAACTTAAAGACTGAAGCTAAAAAGGTTGATGGTGCTACCGGTGGCAATAGTACCAAGAAGAAAGTTATCTACTGTACTAGTTTGAACTGGAGCGCGGATGGAGTACATTGTTTAGTGGCTACACTGACGGTGAGATCAGAGTTTGGGGGTTGAGCATTTCAATGCAGAAGAATACTTGAAAAAGATGCCATGAGGGAGAGAAAGGGAGAGAGAGAGAGAGTATGCTCCTTTCTTCCTGAAGCTTTCTTTCTCTTCTTAACATGCTTATATATTACATATGTGTTCATTATATATACATATATATATACATATATGCATGGATGTGCTTCTTTTGCTTCCTGATGCTTTCATTCTTCTCATACCATGCTTATATATATATATATATATATATATATTACATATGTGTTTATATATATATATATATATATATATGCGTGGATGTGCTCATTTGCTTCCTGATGCTTTCATTCTTCTCATATCATGCTTATACTTTATTTTTAATTATTATTATTATTATTATTTTTATGTCAATATGGGATAATTTTTGGCTTTACAAACAAAGTTCTAAGAAAATCATCAAGTGAGAATATTGTTTTCCTCGGGTGTTTGGGATTGTGTGAGATTTTAATATCCTTAGATCCCAAAAATTAATACATACTTGTTTTAAATAATAATAATACAAAAAAAATAAATACTTTAATTAAATATTTTCCATTATTTACGAAATCATTGTGTGAGAATATTCTTCTCCTTGAGTGCTTGGGGTCGTGTGAGATTTTAATCTTTATAGACCCCGAAAATTAGTACACACTTGTTTAAAAAAAACAAACAAATAAATAAATAATAATAATGCAAAATGGATATTTTAATTAAAAATTTTCTATTATTTATGAAATCATCGTGTGAGAATATTGTTCTCCTCAAGTGCTTGGGATCATGTGAGATTTTAATCTCTTTAGATCCTAAAAATTAGGACATACTTATTTTAAAATAATAATGATGATAAATAAATAAATAATAATAATGCAAAGATGAATATTTTAATTAAATTATTTACAAAATAAATAAGTTAGCATTTTATAAAATTTAATTAATTAAAAAATGCCATATGGGACTTGTGTCTCCGTAGGCTTTGGGGAATTGATCCTATTAAAAATAAGACTAAAAGAATTCTGATTTCAAAATAAAAAAAAAATACATAAATTCAAAAATCTGAAAAACGATTTTATTTTCGTCCTAATTTCAACGATAAATACCAATTTTGAAAATAAAAAAAAGTAATAATAAATAAATTCAAAAATTCAAAAATATTTCTTTCATTATAATAACACATTAATTCCAAAAATATAAACTCCCAAAAATCCCAAAAATCCTAAAAATCTTATCCCATAAACATTTCATTTAAATTTCAAAATAAAGATTAAAATTCCAAAAATAAACAAAAAAAATTAAAAAGAGAGAAAATGAAGAGATTAAGAAAGTGAGATTAATCATGTTGTCATAAATTAAAATATACAAGCCAAATCTCAATCTGTTTTGTTTATGAAAATCTATTTAATTTAAACCTTCCTGTTCTCATCACAAAATTTACAAATCATCAACCAATAAACATGCCTTTTTGGTCGAACTATGTGAACTTTGATCCCTATCGTAGGGTATGTAGGCCCTAGGCATTCATCCTAGGTCAAGTCTGCCCTTTGTAAATATCTATTTGTTTGCTTCCATTATTGTCATTTTTGTTTTCTCTGTTAAACGGACATGCATGTCAATAAAGGATAATTGAGATAAATTTAAGGTCATATTTTATTTCAGTTGACTAGTTTAAGGTAACCGTCCTCATGGACGGGTGTTGTGGAGTGCCTAATACCTTCCCTACACTCAAACATACTCCTGAATCTATCTATGTTTTCGCAGACCATTTTGCCTTTTTCTTTTTTATTTTAAATTGGTTTTCCAAAGTTTTCCATTAAAAATTTTGGTGGTGACTCCAAATAAATTGATTTTCAAATTTCATTTTGGGAATCAATTTAAACTACTTTTTATTCCACCAAAAGGTCAGTTACGACAGGTATATTATAAATTAAAATATATAAAATTAACATAATAATAATATGTATAATAAGAGAGAAGTTTCAAATTTGTCCTCCATCTCTACACTTTGTGGCAAATTGGTCCCTCATAATACATTGTGATAAATTAGTCCCTCAAAACTCTTTTTTCATGGAAAATTTGTCCTTCATTACTACAATAGGAAGGATTGATTTTATATAGATTTAAATTTGTGAGGGACTAATTTGTCACAACTAAATTTTAGAAGTATCACAAAGTGCAAAAGTGAGGGTTTATTTACATACTTTGGTATTTAAAATAAAAATATATATTGTAATAATGACACATATTTAAAAAATTATATATTTTTTATATTAAATTATTTTAAATATATTAATTAGATTACATATTAAATTTAATGTCAATAATATTTAATTAAATACTATAAATGAACATAAACAAATTAGTATTATAAATTAATGCTAAAAATTAATAATAAATTAATCATTAAATTACTTATATATTCAATAACGGTAATTAATATTCCACAATAATACTTAGAGAAAATTACTATACTTTTTTTTTTATATTGAATTTCTATTTTTAAATTCATATATTTGTAATTAAGTAAATATATTAATTAAATACACTTAAGTAATTAAATAATAAATAAATATATTCACTAATATAGTAACTAAATAAATAAAAATATAAATTAAAGACATTAATTGGATATATATTATATATAAATTTATCATATAGGAAATATATAATATAATGTAATAAACATATAATATAAATAAATTTATGTAGAAATATAACAATAAATACGTATTAAATATTTATATATTTATTATATAATAAAATATTCAGTCAAAACATATTTTATTTTATTACACATATTTTATACATTAAATTATTTATTAAATTCAATGTTTATGTTATTTAAATTAACATAATAATTAATTAAATATTGTAAATAAACATAAACAAATTAGTATTATGAATTAATGCTAAAAATTAACAATAAATTAATCATTAAATTTTTGATATATTCAATAACAATAATTAATATTCCACAATAATAATTAGACTATATTAGACTATTTTATTTCTTATGGACATTGAATTTCTATTTTTATATTCATATATTTGTAATTAAATAAATATATCAATTAAATATACATTAGTAATTAAATAATAAATAAACACATTCACAAAATTAGTAACTAAGTAATTAAAAGTATAGATGAAATATTCTAATTGGATATATATTATATATAACTTTGTCACATAAGAAATATATAATATAATGTAATAAACATATAACATAAATAAATATATATAAATATAGCAATAAATATATATTAAATATTTATCTATTTAATATCATATTTATTATATAATAATATCTATCAATACATATTTTATTTATTTTTTTTAAGTATATTTATATATTTTAACTAATGTATATATATATATATATTATACTAATAAACTATATCTAAATATATTTTTAAACACTATATTTCTAGACTTAAGGACAGTCCCTGTTGATTGTCGTGATGAAAAATTATATATATATATATATATATATATTTTATGTATATTAGTAAATTATATTATATGTGTATTGATATTTTATATATTTAAAAAAAATTATTAATCAGCAATATTTATGAGATTTAATATTTTGGAAAAGTATAAATTAATAACAACTTAAAATAAACATAATAATAATGATACATATAATTAGTGGGATGTACCTAATTGGACCTCTACTTTTACACTTTGTGATTATTTGGTCTCTCATAATGTACAGTGACAAATTAATCCTTCAAAAATCTTTTTATATAAGAAATTTGACCCTTAATGCTATAATTGGAGGGAGAGATTTTGTACACGTTTAAATTTAAGAGGAACTAATTTCTTACAGATAAATTGTGGGAGAGTCACAAAATGTAAAAGTGAGAGTTTAATTGTATATTTTCGTCTATGGAATAACAATATATATAGTAATAATGTGTATAATAATGATACATAACTAATAAATTAATCATTCATTACTTTAAATGATTAAAATATATATTTATGAAATTACTTATTAAATTCAATGTCTGTGATATTTAAATTAATATAATAATTAATTACACATTGAAAATGAATATAAATGAATTAGTACTATTAATTAATGCTAAAAATTAATCATTAAATTACTAATATATTCAATAACAATAATTAATATTCCAAAATAATAATTAAATAATATTAGAGTATTTTATTTCTTTTGGACACTGAATTTCTATTTTTAAATTCATATATTTGTTATTAAGTAAATATATTAATTAAATATATGTTAGTAATTAAATAATAAATAAAAAATTCACAAAATTAGTAACTAAATAATTAAAAATATAAATCAAATATATTAATTGGATATATATTATATATAAATTTATGATATATGACATATATAATATAACATAATTAACAAACAATATAAACAAATTTATGTAAAAATATAAAAATATATATCTACATTAAATATTTTTATATTTAATAATATATTTATTATGTAATAATATCGGTTAAAACATATGTTATTTTATTACACATATTTATATTTATAGTAATAATGTGTATAATAACGATACATAATTAATAAATTAATCATTTACTACTTTAAATGGTTAAAATATATATTTATGAATTTACTTATTAGATTCAACATCTATGATATTTAAATTAATATAATATTTAATTACATATTGTAAATGAATATATTTGAATTAGTATTATAATTTAATGCTAACAATTAATAAAAAATTAATCATTAATTTACTGATACTTTCAATAACAATAATTAATATTCCAAAATAATAATTAGAGAATATTAGAATATTTCATTTCTTTTGGACAATGAATTTCTATTTTTAAATTCATATATTTGTTATTAAGTCAATATATTAACTAAATATATGTTACATATTAAATATTAAGTAAACATATTCATTAAATTAGTAACCAAATAAATAAATTTATGTAAAAATATAACAATAAATATATATTTAATATCATATTTATGATATAATAATATCAGTCAATACATATTTTATTTATTTTTTTAGTATATTTTTATATTTTAACTTTTATTTAATATATATTTTATATATTAATATATAATATCTAAATATTTTTTTAGATTATATTCTTTGACTTCAAGATAGTCCTTGTTGACCGTTATTGTTGTAACCAACCTTTCAGTGAGAATAATTAAAAAAGTGGTTTAAATTGATTCTTAAAATGTATCTTAAAAATTAATTTATTGGAGTCGTCACCAAAATTTTTAATGTAAAACTTTGGAAAAATAATTTAAAATAAAAAGAAAAAAAGGCAAAATAGTTTGCGAACACAAAGATAGGTTCAGGAGTTTATCTGAGTGTGGAAAAGGTGTTAGGCACCATACAACACCTGTCCATAAAGATGATTACCTTAAACTAGTCAACTGAAATAGAATATGACCTTAAATTTATTTCAATTATCCTTTTATTGACATGCATGCTCATTAAATAGAGCAGGCAAAAAAATAACAATAATGAAAGCAAACAAGCAGATATTTACAAAGGGCAGAGTTGACCTAGGATGAAAAAGTTGGAAAAAGAAAAAGTACTGCTAGGCAGAGCTACTAAGGCAGCGTTCAGAAGGGGTTCAGATCCCCTCTCGTCATTCTCTCCAATCATTTTCTCCCGTAACATTTCTCAGCCATAGGATGCATGTTGTGGCTCAGATTAAGCCACTAAATCACATATGCTAAAACCTTTCCATTTACCAAATGTTTCGCCAGCTGGGATTACTATAGTACCTCTACTGTACAACTCTTCAAGTGGATTCTTCAGTGTGGTGAAATTGAAGGCACCGGTGCTTTATGTGGTATAAACCAATAACATCTTGCCACCTCAACAATGACAAGGACAATGTCATTTGTGCAGTGAAATGTTAAAATTTAAAAATGACCCACTAATTAAAAAATTATATTTATTTAGCCCCTGATTTTCTTAATTTTTTTTATTGTCCTAGTTTCTTCCATTTATAAAAATTACAACATGTTTCTATTCTTTATTTTTTTTTATTATTAATCCAAATTATTCGTCTCACCACTTTATGATATTTCTTTGTTTTCATTTTTGGTTATCAACTTCATCTTAACTATTATAAAAAGATTTTTTTTTTGTAATGATAGAACGAGGAATAAAAAAAATTGAAAAAATAAAAATGAATATTAATGGCAAAAAAAAAAAAAAGAACAGAAAAAGAATTTATAGGAGTTTCAAGCTATTTCCAAAATATCTTGACCAAATGTTGGTAAAAAAAAAAGACTTAAATGTATTTAATATTTTTATTGACTCAAAATATTATTCAATAATTTTAACATTTGATATATATATGTATATATATATATATACATATTGTAAATTTTTAATTTAATATAAAACTCCTTAAAAATATTAAATTATTTTATGAAAAACTTGGGCTTCATAATAAAATATATAAATGTATGATTAAATTGTAAATTATATCAATAGTGGATTACAGTTGTAAATAGATGAATAGAATTTAGATTAAAAAATTTAGAATATGTGTATATATATCAAACGTTAAAATTATTGAATAATATTTTGAATCAATAAAAATATTAAATACATTTAAGTCTTTTTTTTTTACCAACATTTGGTCAAAATATTTTGGAAATAGCTTGAAACTCCTATAAATTCTTTTTCTGTTTTTTTTTTTGCCATTAATATTCATTTTTATTTTTTCAATTCATTTTATTCCTCATTCTATCATTACAAAAAAATTCTTTTTATAATAGTTAAACTATACTTAATAGTTAAGATGAAGTTGATAACCAAAAATGAAAACAAAGAAATAATAAAGTGGTGAGACGAATAATTTGGATTAATAATAAAATAAAAAAAGAATAGAAACAAGGTGTAATTTTTATAAATGAAAGAAACTAGGACAATAAAAAAATTAAGAAAATCAGGGGCTAAATAAATATAATTTTTTAATTAGTGGATTATTTTTAAATTTTAACATTTCACTGCACAAATGACATTGTCCTTGTCATTGTTGAGGTGGCAAGATGTTATTAGTCTATACCACATAAAAGCACCGATGCCTTCAATTTCACCACAATGAGGAATTCACTTGAAGAGTTGTGTAATAGAGGTACTATAGTAATCCCAATGGCAAAACATTTGGTAAATGAAAAGGTTTTGACATATGTGATTTGGTGGTTTAATCTTATCCACAACATGCATCCTATGGCTAACAAATGTTACTGAAGAAAATGACTGGAGAGAATGACCGGGAGGCGATTTAAACCCGTTCAGGGGAAAGAAAAAAGAAGAGAGATGTAAGAGCAGCAGGGAAGGAGAGGGTTTCTGGTTTTCGAGTTATAGAGAGGAAATAATAGAACAGAAAATTACAGAAGATAGCTCGAGGAGAAGAGTGAGTCGGGAGAGAAGCGATAGGAGAGGGATGCCGTGCTCGTAGAGAGAGAAAAAGTGAGGATAGAGATTAGTGAAAGAGTGAGACCGAGAGATGACGGAGAAGCAAAAGCAGTGAGGAAGAAAAACGAACAAAGAGAAAGAAGAAGGCTACTCTGTACGTGGCTGAATAGAAAGGAAAAGAGAAGAGAAGGAGAAGGTGGTGCTCTTTGGGGAAGAAAGGGCTGCACCGTACAGGACTATTTGCAGCATTGAAAACAGGGGTAAACAGAGTTTAACCAGGAGGCCACGGGGATTAACTACACCAACATGTTCAATGCTCAGATGGACTCGATGTTCTCAGCGATGAGGAAGGTGGGATACAATGACGTAGAGATCGTGGTGGCTGAAACGAATTGGCCATCGGCGGGTGACCCGAACCAACCGGCTGCCACCGTGTACAACGCGGTGTCGTATAATGGGAATCTGATAAAGCAGGTGAACTCAAGGAAAATAAGAACAGCTCAGAGGAGAGTGTTAACGGTGATTAAGAAGACGAGGATGATGATGTTGGCGGTGGTTCAGTGAGAATGCTTCCGCTGAATCCATCATCGTTGTCGTCGTCTTCTATATCGAACCATCGGAAGAGCTTTCCTCTGGAAAAAGATTTAAGAGCAGCGCCAACGTGGAAGGCCGCTGACGAGATGATTGGGTTGTCGGTTCCGAGGAAGGCACGGTCAGCGTCCACGAAGAGGTTGCATGAATGTTGGGCTTCAAATGGTGGAATAATGGGAGAGCAGTTTCACCGGCAAGCTTCGACTTCTCCTGTGAGAACAAGCGCAGTACCAATGGGAATGGGGCCTTCGCCGAAGTGCTGTACGGTATGATGAGACAGCCTCAAGGGATTCCCATGCAAGAAGCGTTGGCGAATGACTTATTGAAGTTCGATTCCAGATATGGCAAGTCCTGCGCATCTTCACCGGTCTCGAACTTGCAATGGGCACCGCCACTGTCATCATCACTTCCACCCCAAAGTTCCAGCACTACCTTATCTGCTGTTGCCGCACCCAAGAGGAAAGACGGCGTCATGTCAAGTATGAGAACTCAAACCAGCCTCCCTCTGGATCATCTTTTCCTCTAGCACAACCGCACCCATTCCATAAAAATCCCATTTCAGAAAGTTCCATAGTTGACGCTAATTTCTGACTCCCATTAAACTGGGCAGTGTCGTTTGTTTTGCCCTACCACTGGCTAATGCACCCTGCCTTGAGTTTTCTCCTAAAATCCATTTTCTTACACTTGTCTGGTTCTCTCCACCTAGTCTTGTTAGTAGTGTTTTTCGTCTCAGGGGTGTGCTCGCAGTGGGTGCTAGAGATGGTTCCGAAGAGAAATTCAGGAGCACACTGTATAGGAGGACTCTAATTTGTTCTTTGGGTGCTTCTGCTTTTAATCTTGTCATGTGTCTAGTGTATTACTTTTATTGGTACGGAAATGGTTGGTCAGATGAAAAGTTCGTGACCCTTGTGGATTTAGCACTTAAGACAGTTGCTTGGGATGTCATTTGTGCGTACTTGCGGACAGGATTCTTCAATTCAGGTGACAGGAGATTTCCATTCTTCTTCACAGCTTGGTGTGCCTTCTACCTCCTTATCTCGTGTTATGGCTTTATGCTGGACAGTATTCCCAATGAAAAACACTTTTCGTTACCTATACAATGCTTGATTTCTGATGGTGTCTCCTTTTTTGTGGGTTTATAAAGTGTTACGCGGGGCTTGTTTCCATATTTCGATGCTTTTTTATTTATTTATTTTACTTTATTTTATTTCTTATTTCTTTTATTATTTACTTTATTTTCATTTTATTTTATTATGAATTTCATCATATTTTTTATATATACATGCACCAAAGAGACATTGCCATATATGAAGGGTAATTGTATAGATTTCTTGAGGGATGTGCATGGCAAGATGTGAGGGAGTGTTTCTTATTTTCATCCTTTTTGATGATTTTATTTTTATTTAGTTTATTCATTTATTTATTTAGTTGTGTATTTCTTTATTTATTCTATTTTATTTTATATTATTGTTTAGTGTGTTCTTTCCACCACTAGCATCATTATTATTATCCTTATAATGATCCTGTTCCAATTTTCAACAGTACCACGTGAGAATATTAGTCTTCTTAGGCACTTAGACAAATGACACGTGAGACTTTAAATCTCTTCAGGCTCTTGTTAATAAATTAATAAAGGCCGCGTGGAATCTTTAGTCTCTTCAGATTTTAAAATTTAATGCTCATTGTAAAAAAATGTAAAAATAAAATAAATTCCAAATATATATATATATATATATATATATTTTTTTTTTTTTTAAAAAGGGTTTTTTAAAATAAATTCCTAAGAAGTTCTTTCTTCATTATGATCTCATTTTCAAAATTAAAAAAAAAAATCTAAAAATCCAAGAAAACATATAAATTCAAAAATCCAAAAAATGGTTTTATTTTCGTTCTAATTTCAAGATAAATTCCAATTTTGAAAATCTAAAAAAATAAATAAATTCAAAAATTCAAAAAAATTCGTTTCATTATAATTACATTTCAATTCCAAAAAATATAAACTCCTAAAAATGCTAAAAATCTTATCCCATAATCATTTCATTTAAATTTCAAAATAAAGATAAAAATTCTAAAAAAAAAAAATTAAAAGAGAGAAAAATAAAGAAATCAAGAGAGCTAGATTAATCAGATTGTTGTAAATTAAAACATACATACTAAATTCCAATCTTATTTTGTTAACGAAAATTTGTTTAATTTGAACTCTCTTGTTCTCACCACAAAATTTACAAATCACTAACTAACAAATACGCTATTTTGGACAAACTACGTGGATTTTAATCCCTATCACGGGATACGTAGGCCCTAGACTTTCATCTTAGGTTAAATCCACCCTTTGCATTTACCTATTAGTTTACTTGCAGTCTTGTTGTCTTTGTCCTCTCTGTTTAGCATGCATCCATGTTAATAAAAGGGTAATTGAGATAAATTTAAGGCTATATTTTATCTTCTCTAACTAGTTTAAGGTAATCGTTTTTATCGACAGGTGTTGTGGGATGTCTAACACTTTCGCCACACTCAAATAGATTTCTAAACTCATCTCTGTTTTCGCAGACCATTTTGCCTTGTTCTTTTTATTTTAAATGGGTTTTCCAGAGTTTTTCGTTAAAAATTTTAGTGGCGACTCCAATAAATTGATTTTCAAGATTCATTTTAGAAACCAATTTAAACACTTTTTATTATTTTGTCAAAAGGTTGGTTACGACAACTTTGGCAGAAAATGTAAATTGTCTAGACATGATGCAGGGCTTTTGATAAAAATGTAAATTGCCTGGATACGTTGCAGGACTTTGGCAGAAATGTAAATTGCCCTCAACACGATGCAGGACTTTGACAGAAATGTAAATTGCCTAGACACAATGCAGGACTTTGGACAGAAATGTAAATTGCCTGGACACGATGCAGGACTTTGGATAGAAATATAAATTGCCTAGACACGATACAGGACTTTAAATGGGGTTTCTACTGCCTGAGAATGTGATTCTATGTGGCTTTTGCTTTACTGACTATGCAATGTGATGCATGTCCTCTAATAAGAAGCATGATTATCGTAATCGACCTTTTGGCGAGAAGGATAAAAGTGTTTAAATTGATTCCCATAAACGAATCTTTAAAATCAATTTATTTGGAGTCATCACCAAAAATTTTTAACGAAAAACTAATTTAAAACAAAAAGAAAAAGACAAAACAGTTTGCGAAATCAAATATAAGTTCGGGAGTCTATTTGAGTGTGGGGAAGGTGTTAGACACCTCACAATACTCATCCATAAGGAAAATTACCTTAATCTAGTTAGCTGAAGTAGAATATGGCCTTAAATTTATCTCAATTACCCTTTATTAACATGTATACCCATTAAATAGAGAAGACAAAAACAACAATAATTGAAGCAAACGACTAGATATTTATAAAGGGCAGACTTGACCTAAACTAAAAATCTAGGGCCCACATACCCTGTGATGGGGATCAAAGTCCACGTAGTTCAACCAAAATGGCATATCTCTTGGTGATTTTTAATTCTTGTGATGAGAACAAGAAAGTTTAAATTAAATAGATTTTTGTAAACAAAATAGGATTGGAATTTGGCTTGTGTGTTTTAATTTACGACAACCTGATTAATCTAGCTCTCTTGATCTCTTCATTTTCTCTCTTTTTAATTAATCAATTTTTTTTTTGGTTTAGTTTTGTATTTTAAGTCTTTATTTTGAAATTTAAATGAAATGATTATGGGATGAGATTTTTAGGATTTTTGGAAGTTTATATTTTTTGGAACTAAAATGCAATTATAATGAAGGGAATATTTTTGAATTTTTGAATTTATTTATTTTTTGGATTTTCAAAATTGGAATTTATCATTGAAATTAGGACGAAAATAAAACCACTTTTCAAATTTTTGAATTTAAGTATTTTCGAATTTTCGAATTTATTTATTTTTGGATTTTTATTTTAATTTTGAAAATGGGATCATAATGAAAAAAAAGAATTTCTTAGGATTTTAATTATGAATAACAAGGAAAATAAACCTTTTTTTTAATATATATTTTGGAATTTGTTTTTATTTTTTCATTTTTGCCAATGGGCATCAAATTTTAAGGCCTAAGAAGACTAAAGATTCCACGCGGCCTCTAATTTATTCACACTAGTCTGAGGAGATTTAGGGTCTCACATGACCTTTGTCTAAATGCTTAAGGAGACTAGTGTTATCACGTGGCTTTTGTCTAAATGCCTAAGGAGATTAGTGTTTTCACATGGCACTATTGAGAATTGGAACAGGATAATGATAAGGATAATAATGATGATACTAGTGGTAGAGAGAATACACTAAACAATAATATAAGATAAAGTAGAATAAATAGATAAATAAATGAATAAACTAAATAAAAAACATCAAAAACATGAAAATAAGAAATACTCCATCCTATAATGCTCGTAGAGACCAACGTCAAACATCCTCCAGAAGTTTTTTTTTTCAGTCAGCTCAGACACATTTATTGTATAAGAAATATATAATACAATATAATAAACATTTAATATAATTAAACTTATACAAAAATGTAATAATAAATATATGTTAATTATTTATATATTTAATTTCATATTTATTATATAATAATATAGGTCAACACATATTTTATATATTTGTTTTAGTATATTTATATTTTTTTACTAATATTTAATATGTATTTTATATATTAATATACGATATCTAAATATATTTTTATATATTATATTCCTTTAATTCAAAACAGTCTTTATTGACCATCATGAAGACAAATTATATACATATTTTATGTATATTAATAATTCATATATATTAAATAATTATAAAATATAACATGTATTAATATTATATATATTTAACCAATTACTAATAAGCAATATTTAATATATTTAATATTTTTTATAATTATAAATTAAAAAAATTAAAAATAGCATAATAATAATACATATAATAAGAAGGAAGTATCAAAATGGTCCTATAATATTACACATTGTGAGAACAATATTCTTTTCTAGCAATTGAGGAGAACAAAATTCTCATACGATAATTTCATAAATAATGGAAAATATTCAATTAAAGGAAATATTTAACTATTATTATTTTTAAAACCATTGTGTTCTAATTTTAGGGATCTAAGGAGATTAAAATCTCACATGATCCCATGCAATCGAGGAAAATAATATTCTCACACGATAATTTCATAAATAATGGAAAATATTCAATTAAAGTAAATATTTAATTATTATTATTTTTAAAACCAATGTGTTCTAATTTTAGGGATCTAAGGAGACTAAAATCTCACATGATCCCATACAATCGAGGAAAACAATATTTTCACACAATAATTTCCTAAATAATGGAAAATATTTAATTAAAATATTTTTTTTGTATTATTAGTAGTATTTAAAATAAATAATTTTTGGGATCTATTGAAATTAAAATCTCACACGATCTCAAACACCCGAGAAGAACAATATTCTCACTCAATGATTTCCTTAGAACCTTGTTTATAAAGCCAAAATTAATCTCATATTAACATGAAATAATAATACTAATAGTGATCATTATTAATTAATTAATAGAATAAAATAAAAAAACAAAGAACATGAATGAAATACTCCCAGGCGAAATGCAGCGTGAAACATCAGTATGCATGCACGAGTTACCTGAGCTTTGTCTCGACTAGCTCTTCTTCTGGTGACTCTCCTTCTTCTCCTCTTCTCGACCTGTCCTCTTTCTTCCTTTCTCCTCGATCCATCCTTTTTCTCTCTCTCCTCCTTCTCTCCCTCTCGGCACGTCCACGGCCCTTGTTTTCCTCCTCTGTTCAACTCTGTTTCCAGAGTACCAAACAGAACACTCCCCTTCATCCTCTTCCCTTCGATGGTGTGCCTTCAGTCCAGCTCGTCTAGGTGTACCTTTAGTCCAACTCGTCTCGGTGCCACGGTCTCTCACTTCTCCTTCTCTTCTCAGTCCCTTCTCTTTTTTTCCTTTACAGCTCAGTCCCTTCCTCCCTAAGCTTATTGGTTTGTCCTCTCGGTTCCTCGCTCTTCTCTTCAAGCTGTATTCTCTCTCCACTTCGGCACTCTCTCTCCACCTCGGCACTCTCAGTCTTTGCTTCTCTCTTTTCTCAGTTTGGTTGCTCTTCACTCTTTCTCCCTCGGTTTCTCGTCACTCTTTTCAGAATGTTCTCTCCCTCTGTTTTTTTTCTTTTTCGACCATTCTCCTCTCTTTCTTCCTCTTCTATCTTTTTATAGAGGCCTCCGTCTGCCCCTATCACTTCCACCAGCATGTAAAGGGGCTGTGGGTTGCTTTCGGTTCCCCTTCACCATCCCTCCATCATTATTATATGTTGTGTTTTACCCTTGCCACTTCCACTATAGTGTAAAGCTCCTCCATCATCCTCGCAGGAAGGATGGTTCACACGTGCCTTTTCTTGCAGCTCTCACGATGCAATATGATGTTGTCTCCAATTCGTGTTTGCATCTGTATTACCTTATTATTATTATTATTATTATTATTATTATTATTATTATTATTACTTATTACTATTACCATAATCATTAATTAATTTTTTTTTAATTTTTAATTTTCTATTTCTATCATATATATTTCTATTTTTTTTTTGTAATTTTGCTTTGATTTTTATAATTATTTTAATTATCTAATTTTATTTATTTTTTCTTTTTTAGGTTTTTGAGTTTATTTAATTGTCTCCATTAATGTATTTTCAATTTCAAATTGTCCTCAATTAAAATGTCATTTGAAGTTTTGTCAATTTTAATTAATTTTTTTTAATTTTCTTAATTATTAATTATTTGGTGTCTCAATTAATTAAATAATTAGGGATGGGGTGTTCACACAGATTTTCGTAAACAAAACAGAATTGGAATTTAGTTTGTGTGTTTTAATTTACGACAACCTGATTAATTTAGCTCTCTTAATCTCCTCGTTTTTTCTCTTTTTAATTTTTTTTGTTTAGTTTTGAAATTTTAACCCTTATGTAAATGAAATAATAATGGGCAAAGATTTTACGATTTTGGGGGTTTAGATTATTTGGAATGAAACCAAAATATTTTTGGATTTTTGAATTTATTTGTTTTTGAATTTTTAAGATTTGAATTTATTGTTGAAATTGGAACGAAATTATAACGGAAAGCCATTTTTTGGAAATTTTGAATTTATATATTTTTTGGATTTTTTTTAATTTTGAAAATGAGTTTGTTTATTTTTGGAATTTTAATCTTTACTTTGAAATTTAAATGAAATGATTATGGGATGAGATTTTTTTAGGATTTTTGGGAATTTATATTTTTTTTCGAAATTGAAATGTAATTATAATGAAGGAATATTTTGAATTTTAAAATGTATTTATTTTTTTGGATTTTCAAATTTGAAATTTATCGTTGAAATTAGGATGAACACAAAACCATTTTTCAAATTGTTGAATTTATATATTATTTTGGGTTTTTTTATTTTTCTAATGTTGAAAGTGAGATTATGATTAACAGGACTTTTAACTAATTTATATATCTATATATATATATATATACCTTTTTTATTAGAATTTATTCCGTATTTCAAACTATAATGGAAAAATATTTCTATAATTTTTGAATTTGTGATTTTTGTATTTATTTTTATTTTTTGAAATTTGAATTTATTTTAATATTAAAGTAAAACTAAAACGGAAAAATAATCTTAGGATTTTTAGTTACATAATAAGTAGGACAAACCTTTCTATTTTTTATTTTTACTAATTCATCCCAATATTTTAAATATTAATTTTTGAAATCTGAGAAGACTTAAGGTCTCACATGATCTCTGCTAATTAACCACTAGGTACTTGAGGAGACGAGCAATTTCACGCGGGAATCCAAAATATGGAATAAAATACTTGAAAATTCTTGGTATTTTATTATCACATTTTTTTAAGGATTTTGAAATTAAAATTCTTTTAATCTTGTTTTAATAGGATTGATTCTCCAAAGTTTACAGAGACTTAAGTCCCACATGGTATTTCCTGATGAATTAATTTTTATAAAAGACAAAATGAATCATTTTGTAACAAATAAAAGGTTATTTAATTAGGATATTTATTTGTACAATTTTATAAATCATGTACTAACTTTCAAAGTTTAAGAGGATATTCAAGAATCCCACATAACTTCTACTAAGTGTCTAAGGAGATTAGTATTGGTATGCGACATTATTAGAAATTAGGATGGGATGGTAATAATGATAAAAGAAAACCAAACATGCCTATGCTTACATGTCTAAACCCTAAACCTTAAACCCTAAACTTGCTACCTAACATGCCACCCATGCACATATGCTTCCTGGACCGATTTTTGAGACTTACCAAGGACTTTTGCCTCACCTGAAGGCACTGCCTTGCATAGGCTTCGTCCTCCTCTTCCAACTTCTTCTTCACTTGATCAACCACAATCTGCTTCTCTGTAACAACTTCATCAGGAACGTTATTACCTTCTGCCCTATCTGGATCAAGCTCGTCTGATACTTTCCTTTGCATATACTTATGATACCAATCTTCGAAATGCCTGGTTTTGCGGGAAAGCTCCTTTCGTGTTTCCTCACATTTTTGCTTTAAATGCATCTCATCTGCTTGTTGGTGGAAAATAGTATCTATCACAGCAGCAAAGTTGGACATAGCCGTTCTAACAAGTTCATCAGAAAGTTTTTCCAGACAGTCCTGCCATGCACGGAGGAGTCCCTGTATGGGTGGATTCTTAACTCTTGGGGGGGATGAAACCTTCTCTTTCAGATTGCTTTCAATAGGGACAAGATTGAATTTTAACCAATTGCTAAGGGCCCTTATGTACCCCTTTTGAAAGTTCATTAGCTTCTCAAACTGTGAATGCCATTCTTGCACAACAACCAATAGCTGGTATGTTCGATTATGATGGTGCTCACTTGTCTTAGGAGATTGGGAATCGTCCAGGGATCCCAATGCCATTACAATATTTGACTGCTTCTGATAGTGGGCATGCACAATTTCCCACATGGTGGCCATCCCATCAACTAGCTGTACAAGTTTTGGGTGCAATTGTTCGTCACGTAAGCGGTTAATTTCAGAAACCATTGAATCCATAGATTGCATATCAACAATGTATCTTGTATGCAAATGACTGACGGCTGCTTTTGCTTTCTCCCATTCATCAGGATTTGTACCTCTTTTCTTTAGCTTATTAAGCGAGGCTACCTTTCTTTGGTATTCAAATTTCATGAGTTCACCTGCCTTAACTTCATCATAAAGTTTCTTCTCCTATGCAAGCATCTTGTCCAAAACAGTAGCATGAGTTTTATGCTTGTCTGAATCAAAATCATCGTTCCTATCATCCAGATTTGGAATTCCTCTAAAGGACCAATTCCATGTGATAACTCGCATCACCCTCACAGAGTGATCAATATGTCCTCTACTATCAGCGAAATTGGAGTGATAGTGTATCCGTGTAGCCTCAAGCATCTTTGAAACTTCTTGAGCACTTTCCAAAGCCTTCAAAAAATGGTCATTAAGGTCATTGAATATTTGCAGCAAATCCAAATTCTGTTTGACAATCTTCATCCCCTCAATAATTGAAACCTGTCCATGCTTCACCTTCTTCGAACCCTTCCCAGTCTGTGCCAACACCATAGCCTCTGGCGGTGCCGGTGGCGGCTTTGCCACATTCTCTAGAGGTGCCAACACCTCATCCTTCTCACTTCCCATAATATTGGGCTTCTCATTAAGTTCTTGCCTATCAATTTCCTCATTATTGATGCTAACTTCTTCTGCGCCACTCAAGCTTGTTCCTGGCATGTTCTCCATCGATGGAAAGAAGTAATCCCAAGCAAAACTCTGCGGCGACTGAGACATAGGATGATTTGACTCTAACTGAATCTCTGATTTCTATTTTGACGTAGGAGGTGGCATAGGAGGAGTGTGTCGTAGCAAAGGCGTTGCGAGTTGAGATGGCCTCTTTCATAAAGTGCTTGCGCTCTTTGCATGGGGCCACAGCTTCTTCGTTCTCGATCTTCGATTGGGTACTCCCCATTGTAATGGGATGATGAATCTCTACAAAGTCCTTCAGATGCGTTTCTTCCCCTGTTCTATGAAGCTATAACAGAGGCATTCCTCCACAGCTTCTCTTCCCTTCAGCGTCTTCAACATGAGTGTACCAGCACCAACAGTGATTATCCATGGTGCTACATTAGACAAACTATATGCATTTCCAGCTACTAGGAATGGGTTCGAGTCCAGTTTCATCATAGCTCTTGCTCTCAGGCCAAACACCAGTGTCCAAGACTCCAATATGATTCGCTGGGCACGTCAGCACGGTGAGGATTCCAGCTTGGGTCTCGAGAAATCGAGCTTCTTCCTCTGTTGATCAGATTGAATGATGCTCGAAAGTTTCTGACGTGGCTTTCTCTCTCGGTCCCCCCAACTCTCTATTCCTTGGTCTCTGTTCATGCAGTGCTTTTCTCTTTTTCCAACCTTTTTCTGCAGCTCTTCACATGAATTACAGCTTTATTATTTTATTTTATTTTAAATTTTTTATTATTATTACAATTATTATTAATTAATATTTTTTTTGAGTTTTTAATTTTCTATTTTTGTTTTGTTATATATTTATTATTATTATTATTTACAATTTTGCTTTGATTTATTATATTTATTTTAATTAGCTAATTTTATTTTTAGGTTTTGAGTTTATTTGATTGTCTCCCATGATTTATTTTTAATTTTAAATTATTTCCAATTGAGAATGTCATTTGAAGTTTTGTCATTTTGAATTTTTCTTATTTATTTAATTATTAATTAATTAGTGTGTCAATTAATTAAATAATTAAGTAATTTGAGATGGGGTGTTCACAATTACACATATTTTATTTATAGTAATAATGTCGATAATAACGATATATATTTAATAAATTAATCGTTTATTATTTTAAATGATTAAAAATGTATTTACGTAATTACTTACTACATTCATTGTCTATGATATTTAAATTAAAATAATGATTGATTACATATTGTAAATGACTATAACTATATTAGTATTATAAACTAAAGCTAAAAATTAATAATAAATAATTGTTAAATTACTGATATATTCAATAACAATAATTAATATTCCATAATAATAATTAGAGAATATTAGAGTATTTTATTTCTTCTGGACATTGAATTTTTATTTTTATATTTATGTATTTGTAATTAAATAAATATACATTAGATATTAAATATTAAGTAAACATATTCATTAAACTAGTGACCAAATAATTAAAGGTGTAAAACAAATATTCTAATTGTATATATATTACATATAAATGTATCACATAAGATATATATATATATATATATATATAACAAATATAATGTAATAAACGTATAATATAAATGAAAATATATAAAAATATAACAATAAAAATATATTAAATACTTAAACATATAATACCATATTTATTATATAATGATATTGGTCAATATGTATTTTATTTTTTTGTTTTAGTATACTTGTATTTTTTAACTAATATTTAATAGATATTTTATATATTAATATACAATATCTAAATATATTTTTATACAATATATTCTGTAACTTCAGGGTAATCCCTGTTAACTATTGTGAAGACAAATTATATATATATATATATATATTAAATAATTATATAATATAATGGGCATTATTATAATATAAATTTAACAAATTATTAATAAAAAATATTAGTGAGATTTAATATTTTGGAAAAAGTATAAGTTAAAAACAATTCAAAATAAACATAATAACAATACATATAATAAGAGGAAGTACCAAATTAGTCTTCCACCTTTACTCTTTGGGACAATTTGGTTCCTCACAATGCAATGTGACAAATTAGTCCCTTAAAAATTTTTTTTCAGGGAAAATTTGTGTCTCATTGCTATAATTGGAGGGACTGGTTTTGTACACATTTAAATTTTAGAGGGACTAATTTGTCATAATTAAATTGTGAGGGAGTCACAAAGTGCAAAAGTGAGGGTTTAATTGCGTACTTTTGTCTATGCAAGAATAATATATATAGTAATAATGTGTATAATAATGATACATATCTAATAAATTAATTATTTATTATATTAAATTATTAAAATATATATTTACAAAATTACTTATTAAATACAATGTCTATAATATTTAAGTTAATATAATAATTAATTACATATTGTAAATTAACATAATTAAATTAGTATTATAAATTAATGAACAAATTTACCATTAAATTACTGATATATTCAAAAAAATAATAATCAATATTCCATAATAATAATTAGATAATATTAGAGTATTTTATTTATTTTGGATATTGAATTTCTATTTTTAAATTCATATATTTGTAATTAAGTAAATATATTAAATAAATATACGTTAGTAATTAAATAACAAATAAACATATCCACTAAATTAGTCACCAAATAATTGAAAATATAAATTAAATATATTAATTATATATATATATATATATATTATACATAAATTTAAGATATACGAAATATATGATGTAATGTAATAAAGATATAATATAAATAAATTTATATAAAAATATAACAACAAATATACATTAAATATATATATATATATATATTTAATAACATATTTATTATATAATAATATCAGTCAATTTATATTTTATTTGTAAAATTACTCACTAATTTCAATGTCTATAATATTTAAATCAATATAATAAATAATTACATATTGTAAAATAACATAAATAAATTATATTTTAAATTAATGATAAAAATTAATAAAAAATTAACCATTAAATTACTTATATATTAAATAAAAATAATTAATATTCGACAATAATAATTAGATAATATTAGAGTATTTTATTTCTTTTGGATATTGAATTTCTATTTTTAAATTCATACATTTGTAATTAAGTAAATTTCTATATGAATAATGAGTATAATAATGACACATAATTAATAAAATAATTATTTATTACGTTAAATTTTAAATATAAATATATATATATATATATATATGAAATTACTTATTAAATTCAATGTCTCATATATTTAAATTAAAATAAAAATTATTACAAATTGTAAATGAACATAATTAAATTAACATTATAAATTAATACTAAAAATTAACAATAAATTAATCATTAAATTAATAATATATTCAATAACAATAATTAATATTCCATAGTAATAATTAAAGAATATTAGAGGTTTTATTTCTTTTTTATATTAAATTTATATTTTTAAATTCATAAATTTGTAATTAAGTTAATATATTAATTAAATATACGTTAGTAATTAAATAATAAATAAAAATATTCCTTAAATTAGTGACTAAATAATTAAAAATATAAATTAAATATATTAATTGGATATATATTATATATAAATTTATCATATAAGAAATATATAATATAATGCAATAAACACATAATATAAATAAATTCATATAAAAATATAACAATAAATATATGTTTAAAATTTATATATTTGATAAAATATTTATTATGAATAATATCGATCAATACATATTTTATTTTACTACACATATTTATGTGTATTAAATTATTTATTAAATTCAATGTCTATGATATTTAAACTAATATAATAATTAATTACATACTGTAAATGACCATAATTAAATCAGTATTATAAATTAATGCTAGAAATTAATAATAAATTAATCATTAAATTATTGATATACTCAATAACAATAATTAATATTCCACAATAATAAATAGTGAATAGTATTTCTAATTATGAAAATATATTAATTAATTAGTCATTAGTAATTAAATAATAAATAAACATAATCATTAAATTAGTTACTAATTAATTAAAGGTGTAAATGAAATATTCTAATTTTATATATATTATAGATAAATTTATGACATAAGAAATATATAATAAAATATAATAAACATATAATATAAATAAATTTACATAAAAATATAACAATAAATATATATTAAATATTTATATTTTTAATAAAATATTTATTATATATTAATATCGGTCAAAACATATTTTATTTTATTACACATATTTATATTTATTAAATTCAATGTCTATGACATTTAAATTAATATAATAATTAATTACATATTGTAAATGATCATAATAAAATCAATATTACAAATTAATGCTAGAAATTAATAATAAATTAATCATTAAATTACTGATATATTCAATAATAATAATTAATATTCCACAATAATAATTAGTGAATATTAGAGTATTTTATTTTTTTTGGACATTGAATTTCTTTTTTTATATTCGTATATTTGTAATTAAATAAATATATTAATTAAATAGCCATTAGTAAATAAATAATAGATAAACATATTCATTAAATTAGTAACTAAATAGTTAAAAGTATGAATGTAATATTCTAATTATATATATTATATATAAATTTATCACATAAGAAATATATAATTTAATGTAATAAACATGTAATATAAATAAATTTAAATTAAAATATAACAATAAATTTAAATTAAATATTTATATATTTAATAACATATATACTATATAATATTATCAGTTAATACATGTTTTATTTATTTGTTTTAGTATATTGATATCTTTTAACTATTATTTAATATATATTTTATATATTAATATATGATATCTAAATATATTCTTATACATTATATGCTTTGACTTCATGGCAGTTCTTGTTAATCGTCATGAAGACAAATTATACATATATTTCATATATCTTAGTTAATTACAAATATTAAATAAATATATAATGTAATGTGAATTGTTATAATATATATTTAACAAATTATTAATCAGTAATATTTAATTTTCAAAATTATAAATTAAAAATAATTTAAAATTAACATAATAATAATACATATAATATGAAGGAAGTACTAAATTGGTCTTCCAGTTTGACACTTTGGGACAATTTAGTAATTTTATTTTATTATTTATTCAAATTTGGTCAATTTTTGAATTGAATGAAATGGGAATCCGTTCTATATAACATAACATCTCTTCACAATGCATTGTGACAAAGTCTCTCATAAAATTTTTTTCATGGAAAATTCGTTTCTCATTACTGCAAATGGAGGGACTAATTTTGTATATATTTAAAGTTGAGAGGGACAAATTTGTCATAATTAAATTGTGGGGAAGTCACATAGTACAAAAGTGAGGGTTCAATTATGTACTTTTGTCTATAAAATAATAACATATATAGTAATAATTTGTACAATAATGATACATATTCAATTAACTAATCATTCATTATATTAAATTATTAAAATATATATTTATTAAATTACTTATTAAATTCAATGTCAATAATAATTAATTACATATTGTAAATTGACATAATTAAATTAGTATTATAAAATAATACTAAAAATTAATAATTAAATTACAGATATAATGAATAACAATAATTACTATTCCACAATAATAATTAGAAAATATTAGAGTATTTTATTTCTTTTTTATATTAAATTTCTATGTTTAAATTCACATGTTTGTAATTAAGTAAATATATTAGTTAAATATACATTTGTAATTAAATAATAAATAAACATATGATATAAATAAATATAGATAAAAATAAAACAATAAATATATATTAAATATTTATATATTTAATAACATATTTATTATATAATAATATTGGCCAAAACATATTTTATTTTATTACACATATTTATATTTGCTAAATTATTTATTACATTCAATGTCTATGTTATTTAAAGTAATATAATAATCAATTACATATTGTAAATGAACATAATTAAATTAGTGTTACAAATTAATGCTAAAAAATAATTATAAATTGATCATTAAATAACATTTATATTCAATAAAAATAATTAATATTCCACAATAATAATTAAAGAATATTAGAGTATTTAATTCTTTTAGATAATGAATTTCTAATTTTAAATTCATATATTTGTAATTAAGTAAATATATTAATTAAATATACATTAGTAATTAAATGTAATGTAATAAGCGTATAATAGAAATAAATTTATATAAAAATATAACAATAAATAAATAAATATATATATATTATATTTAAATATTTAATATCATATTTATTATATAATAATATCGATCAATAGATATTTTATATATTGGTTTTAGTATATTTATATTTTTACTAATATTTAATATATTAATGTAAGATATCTAAATATATTATTATATATTATATTCCTTTACTTCAGGATAATCCCTGCTGACCATCATGAAGACAAATTATATATATATATATATATATTGTAGTATTTTGGTAGATTATATATAATGAATGATTATATTTAATATAATAATATGCATTAATATGATATATATCAAACAAATTATTAATAAGCAATATATTACATAATATATTGGTCCTTTACCTTTACACTTTATGATATGAGGATTGAATTGCGTACTTTTGTTTATAAAATAATAATATATATAGTAATATTGTGTGTAATACATATATGAAAAAATATTTATTTATTGTATTAAATTATTAATAAATATATTCATGAAATTATTTATTACTTTCAATGTCAATATAAATTAAATTAATATAATAATTAATTACATATTATAAATTAACATAATTAAATTAGTATTATAAATTAATGTTAAAAATGAATAATAAATTAATCATTAAAAAATATTATATTCAATAACAATAATTAATATTCCATATTAATAATTGGAGAGTATTAGAGTGTTTAATTTGTTTTAGATATTGAATTTCAATTTTCATATTCATACATTTGTAATGAAATAAATATATTAATTAAATATGCATTCAAAATTAAATAACAAATAAACATATTCATGAAATTAGTAACTAAATAATTAAAAATATAAATTAAATATTATAATTGGATATATATTATATATAAATTTGTCACATAAGAAATATATAATATAATGTAATAAACATATAACATAAATATATATATATATATATATATCTAGCAATAAATATATATTAAATATTTATATATTTTAACTAATGTGTATATATATATATATATATATATCATACTAATAAACTATATCTAAATATATTTTTAAACACTATATTCCTAGACTTAAGGGCAGTCTTTGTTGATTGTCATGATGACAAATTATATATATATATATATATATATCATGTATATTAGTTAATTATATTATATAATGTGTATTGATATATTATATATTTAAAAAACTATTAATGAGCAATATTTATGAGATTTAATATTTTGGAAAAGTATAAATTAATAACAACTTTAAATAAACATAATAATAATGATACATATAATTAGTGGGATGTACCTAATCCTTTATACTTTGTGACTATTTGGTCCCTCACAATGCATAGTAACAAGTTAGTCCTTTAAAAATCTTTTTATATGGGAAATTTGACCCTCAATGCTATAATTGGAGGGAGAGATTTTGCACACATTTAAATTTGAGAGGAACTAATTTCTTACAAATAAATTGTGGGGGAGTCACAGTGTAAAAGTGAGGGTTCAATTGTATATGTAATAATAATGTGTATAATAATGATACATAACTAATAAATTAATCATTCATTACTTTAAATGATTAAAATATATATTTATAAAATTACTTATTAAATTCAATGTCTGTGATATTTAAATTAATATAATAATTAATTACACATTGAAAATGAATATAAATGAATTAGTACTATTAATTAATGCTAAAAATTAATCATTAAATTACTAATATATTCAATAACAATAATTAATATTCCAAAATAATAATTAAATAATATTAGAGTATTTTATTTCTTTTGGACACTGAATTTCTATTTTTAAATTCATATATTTGTTATTAAGTAAATATATTAATTAAATATATGTTAGTAATTAAATAATAAATAAAAAATTCACAAAATTAGTAACTAAATAATTAAAAATATAAATCAAATATATTAATTGGATATATATTATATATAAATTTATGATATATGACATATATAATATAACATAATTAACAAACAATATAAATAAATTTATGTAAAAATATAACAATAGATATATATTAAATATATATTTAATATCATATTTATGATATAATAATATCAGTCAATACATATTTTTTTTAGTATATTTTTATATTTTAACTTTTATTTAATATATATTTTATATATTAATATACAATATCTAAATATTTTTTTACATTATATTCTTTGTTGTAACCAACCTTTTAGTGAGAATAATAAAAAAAAGTAGTTTAAATTGATTCCCAAAATGTATCTTGAAAATCAATTTATTGGAGTTGCCACCAAAATTTTTAACGAAAAACTTTGGAAAACTAATTTAAATAAAAAGAAAAAAAAGGCAAAATGGTCTGCGAACACAAAGATAGGTTCGGGAGTTTATTTGAGTGTGGGGAAGGTGTTAGGTACCCCACAACACCCATCCATAAAGACAGTTACATTAAATTAGTCAACTGAAATAAAATATGACTTTAAATTTATTTCAATTACCCTTTTATTGACATGCATGCTCATTAAATAGAGTAGGCAAAAAACCAACAATAATGAAAGCAAACAAACAGATATTTATAAAGGGCAGAGTTTACCTAGGATGAAAGTCTAGGGCCTACGTACCTTGTGACAGGGATCAAAGTCCACATAATTTAACTAAAATGGCGGGTCTGTTGGTTGATGATTTGTAATTTTTGTGATGAGAATATGAGAGTTCAAATTAAATAGATTTTCATAAACAAAATGGGATTGGAATTTCATTTGTGTGTTTTAATTTATAACCTGATTAATCTAGCTCTCTTGATCTCTTCATTTTTCCTCTTTTTAATTTTTGTTTATCTTTTGGAATTTTAATATTTGTTTTTGAAATTTAAATGAAATGATAATGGACAAAGATTTTGGGATTTTTGAGGGTTTATATTGTTTGGAATTAAAGTGAAATTATAATGCAAGAAATATTTTTAAATTTATTTAAATAGTGGATTTTCAAAATTGGAATTTATTGTTGAAATTAGAATGAAATTATAATGAAAAGCAATTTTTTGGGATTTTTGAATTTATATATTTTTTGGATTTATGGATTTTTTCTAATTTTGAAAGTGAGATTATGATTAAAATGATTTTTAATTTTAATTTTTTTCTTATATATATATATATTAATTAGAATTTATTCTAAACTTTAAACTATAATGGAAAAATATTTCTATGGTTTCTGTATTTACGATTTTCGTGTATCTTTTTTTGTGAAATTAGGATTCACTCTAGACTTGAAGTAAAACTATCATAAAAAAAATATTTTGGAACTTTTGGATTTTATGATTTCTGTATTTATTGTTATTTTTTTTGAAATTTGAATTTATTTTAATACTTAAAGTAATACTAGAAAAAAAATATTCTGAGGATTCTTGATTATACACAATATGTAAGTTAAACCTCCTTACTTTAGAATTAGTTCATCCCAGTATTTTAAACATTAATTTTTGAAACCTGAGGAGACTTAGGGTCTTATGTGGCCTTTACTAGTTAGCTTTTAAGTGTCTGAGGAGATAAGCGATCTCACTCGGAAACCTGAAATATGGAAGAAAATATTTGGAAATTTTCAAGTTTTTATTTTTACATATTTTTAAGAGTTTTGAAATTAGAATTTTTTTAGTCTCATTTTTAATAAGATCGATTCCCCAAAAGTTTATAGAGACCCAAGTCCCATATGACATTTTTTTAATTAATTAAATTTTATAACACATTAACTTAATCATTTTGTAAATAATATAAAATACTTAATTAAGGTATTTATTTTTGCATTATTATTATTATTATTATTATTTTAAAACAAGCATGTACTAAATTTCAGGATTTATGGAGATTAAAATTTCACACGACTCTAAGCACTCAAGGAGAATAAAATTCCGACACGAGCATTTTCTTAGAACCTTACTTGTAAGGCCAAAATTAGTCTCACATTGACATAAAAAGAAGATATAATAATAATAATAATAATAATAATAATAATAATAATAATAATAATAATAATAATAATAATAATAATAATAATAATAATAATAATAATAAAAATTAGAATAGCTGAAAATGAAAAACTAGTTACATGCATGGATATAACTCACTTGGCTTCTTCCCTTAGTTTCTCAGTTTGCCTCTCCTTCTCCTCGGTTCTACTTTGTTGCTTGGTGGCCCTCCGTCAACTCTCTCTCTTCCTTTGGCTACTCCTTTCTTGGCTTGCCTCTCTTTCTTCCTCCCCGGCACTCAAACTCTTTGCTTTTCTTCTTCCCTTCTTCTCTTCCTCCTTGTCTTAGCCTTCTTAGAGCTTGCCACGACACTCTTCTCTCCTTTCTTTCTCCTCGGAACTCTCCTTCCCATCAACGTCTCTTTCCTCTTCCTCTGTTCAACTATGTTTTCAGAGCATCAAAACAGAGTATTCCTTTCTCCTCTTCTTCCTCTTCTCTTATCAACCTTCTCGTTTCTTCTCGGCACCCTGCCTCTATCAGTTTTTCTGCACTGCTCCTCTGTCTTCTTAGTCCTCTTCCTCCTTCTACTTTCTCACCTCGGTCAGTGCCTCTCTCTTAGTCTGCGGCTTTTCCCTTCTATTTTTGGTTCGATTTGTGTCTCCAGCTCCAGCTCCTTCTTCTTGGTTTGTGGTTTCAGCTTCTTGTCTTTTTGGTTCACATCTCCAGCCCTCTCTCCACTTCTTCTTTCCTTAGTTCACTCCTTTCGGCTTGCCTCTCCTTCCCTGTGGTCCTTTACTATTTTTTTTGGTAGCCTCCCTCTTCATAGAATGCTCTCTTTTTTTCTTCACTTAGCCTGCCCCTCTTTAACTCCAGCCACGGTTTCTCTCCCTTCCTCACCTTTTCAATAGCACATCCCTCTTTATATGTCGTGTCTTCCGTGCCTTTTATACAGTCTGCCTCCTTGTGTCCTTTTTGTCTCATGTGGGTGTGTGTAAGAGTGGTATGTGAGAGTGTGTGGATGTGTGTGTCTGTGAGTGTGTGTAAGAGAGTGAGTGAGAGAGAGCTTGCATTTTTATTTTAATTTTGATTTTAATTAGGTGACCTTTCTTTCCTTCTTGGATTTAGATTAATTCAAAATTTTTGACTATGTAATTTTCTTTTTGCAAGATAATTAACATGTCTTTACTTCAAACACTTATTTGGAATTTTCCTCTTTTATCCTTTTTTGTGTTAAAACTATTTTGACATTTTGATTTTGTATATGGTTTATCCCATTTCTTATTTTTTATTTTGCTTTTTGCATTTTTGTTTTAATTTTTTATTTTGTTTTTCTTATTATTATTATTATTATTATTATCATGTTTATGTTTTATTATTTTGTTTCCATATTTTATTTAATTTTATTTTGTGACTCCTATTTTGCATTTATTTAGTTATAAGAGTAACCAATTGATTTATTAGGTAGTTATTAATTTTTATCTTTGAAGTAGGGTGTTCACAGTTGTCCTTCTTTGCTTGTCTCTTAAGTTAGGGGAGTGGATATGGTGGAGAGATGACCTAAATTAAGAGCAAGCATAGATATGAACATACCATTCCTCACGTCGAGGGAAAATAGGTGTAAATCTGTGCCTAGATAGGACAGTGAATTGCCTAAACATGATGTAAGAATTTTACAAAAATGCAAATTGCCCTGTCATGATGTAAGACTTTTAACAGAAATGTAAATTGCGCTGGACACGATGCAAGACTTTTGACAGAAATGAAAATTGCCTGGACACGATGCAGTACTTTTAATGGAAATGTAAATTGCATTGGACATGATGCAGGACTTTGACAGAAATGTAAATTAGCCTGGACACGATGCAGGACTTTTGACATAAATGTAAATTGCCCTGGACACGACGCAAGACTTTGAACTAAAATATAAATTGTCCTGGACATGATGCAGGACTTTGATAGAAATGTAAACTATTTAGACATGATGCAAGACTTTTAACAGAAATGTAAATTGCCTAGACACGATGCAAGACTTTGGCAGAAAAATAAATTGCTTAGACATGATGTAGGACTTTTGACATAAATGTAAATTGCCTAGACACGATGCCGAACTTTAGACAGAAATGTAAATTGCCTGGACACGATGCAATACTTTGGTAGAAATATAAATTGTCTTGGACATGATGCAGGACTTTGACAAAAATGTAAATTACCTGGACACGATGCAAGATTTTGGGCAGAAATGTAAATTGCCTGGACAAGATGCAGGACTTTTGTGAACACTCCATCCCTAATTACTTAATTATTTAATTAATTGATACACTAATTAATTAATAATTAAGTAAATAGAAAAAATTAAAAATGACAAAACTTCAAGTGACATTCTAAATTGGAGACAATTTGAAATTGAAAATAAATAATAGGAGATAATTAAATAAACTCAAAACCTAAAAATAAAATTAGTTAATTAAAATAATTATAATAAAACAAAGCAAAATTATAAAATATATATATATAAGAAAACAAAAATTAAAAATTAAAAACTCAAAAAAAATAATAATAATAATAATAATAGTAATAAAAAAAATAAAGCTGCAATTTAACACGAAATGGAAATAAGGAAGACAACAACGTACGTTCATGTGAAAAGTTACAGGAAAAAGTTGAAAAAAGAAAAAGCACTGCTAGGCAGAGCTACTGAGGCAGCGTTCAGGGGAAAGAAAAAAGAAGAGAGATGTAATAGCAGAGTCAGGGAAGGAGAGGTTTTCTGGTTTTCAAGTTATAGAGAGGAAATGATAGAACAGAAAATTACAGAAAATAGCTCGAAGAGAAGAGTGAGTCCGGAGAGAAGCGATAAGAGAGGGATGCCGCGCTGGTAGAGAGAGAAAAAGTGAGATAGAGATTAGTGAAAGAGTGAGACCGAGAGATGATGGAGAAGCAGAAGCAGTGAGGAAGAAAAACGAGCAAAGAGAAAGAAGAAGGCGACTCTGTACGTGGCTGAATAGAAAGGAAAAGAGAAGAGAAGGAGAAGGTAGTGCTCTTTGGGGAAGAAATGGCTGCACCGTACAGGACGATTTGCAGCATTGAAAACAGGGGTAAACAGAGTTTAACCAGGAGGCCACGGGTATTAACTACACCAACATGTTCAATGCTCAGATGGACGCGGTGTTCTCAGCGATGAGGAAGGTGGGATTCAATGACGTAGAGATCGTGGTGGCTGAAACGGGTTGGCCATCGGCGGGTGACCCGAACCAACCGGCTGCCATCGTGGACAACGCGGTGTCGTATAATGGGAATCTGATAAAGCACGTGAACTCAAGGAAAAGAAGAAGATAGCTCAGAGGAGAGTGTTAACGGTGATGAAGAAGACGAGGATGATGATGTTGGCGGTGGTTCAGTGAGAATGCTTCCGCTGAATCCATCATCGTTGTCGTCGTCTTCTATATCGAACCATCGGAAGAGCTTTCCTCTGGAAAAAGATTTAAGAGCAGCGCCAACGTGGAAGGCCGCTGACGAGATGATTGGGCTGTCGGTTCCGAGGAAGGCACGGTCAGCGTCCACGAAGAGGTTGCATGAATGTTGGGCTTCAAATGGTGGAATAATGGGAGAGCAGTATCACCGGCAGGCTTCGACTTCTCCGGTGAGAACAAGCGTACCAATGGGAATGGGGCCTTCGCCGAAGTGTTGTACGGTATGATGAGACAGCCTCAAGGGATTCCCAAGCAAGAAGCGTTGGCGAATGACTTATTGAAGTTCGATTCCAGAGATGGCAAGTCCTGGGTATCTTCACCGGTCTCGAACTTGCAATGCGCACCGCCACTGTCATCATCACTTCCACCCCAAAGTTCCAGAACTACCTTATCTGCTGTTGCCGCACCCAAGAGGAAAGACGGCGTCATGTCAAGTATGAGAACTCAAACCAGCCTCCCTCTGGATCATCTTTTCCTCTAGCACAACCGCACCCATTCCATAAAAATCCCATTTCAGAAAGTTCCATAGTTGACGCTAATTTCTGACTCCCATTAAACTGGGCAATGTCGTTTGTTTTGCCCTACCACTGGCTAATGCACCCTGCCTTGAGTTTTCCCTTAAAATCCATTTTCTTACACTTGTCTGGTTCTCTCCACCTAGTTTTGTTAGTAGTGTTTTTCGTCTCAGGGGTGTGCTCGCAGTGGGTGCTAGAGATGGTTCCGAAGAGAAATTCAGGAGCACACTGTACAGGAGGACTCTAATTTGTTCTTTGGGTGCTTCTGCTTTTAATCTTGTCATGTGTCTAGTGTATTACTTTTATTGGTACGGAAATGGTTGGTCAGATGAAAAGTTCGTGACCCTTATGGATTTAGCACTTAAGACAGTTGCTTGGGATGTCATTTGTGCGTACTTGCGGACAGGATTCTTCAATTCAGGTGAAAGGAGATTTCCATTCTTCTTCAGAGCTTGGTGTGCCTTCTACCTCCTTATCTCGTGTTATGGCTTTATGCTGGACATTATTCCCAATGAAAAACGCGTTTCGTTACCTATACAATACTTGATTTCGGATGGTGTCTCCTTTTTTGTGGGTTTATTCTTTTGTTACGTGGGGCTTGTTTCCATATTTCGATGCTTTTTTATTTATTTATTTTACTTTATTTTATTTCTTGTTTCTTTTATTATTTACTTTATTTTCATTTTATTTTGTTATGAATTTCATCATATTTTTTATATATACATATGTATATATATACATGCAACATTGCCATATATGAAGGGTAATTGCATGGATTTCTTGAGGGATGTGCATGGCAAGACCGCGAGGGAGTGTTTCTTATTTTCATCTTTTTTGACGTTTTCATTTTTATTTAATTGTGTATTTCTTTATTTATTTTATTTTACCTTATATTATTGTTTAGTGTGTTCCTTATGATCCTGTTCCAATTTTTAACCGTACTAAGTGAGAACACTAGTCTTCTGACCTTAAATCTCTTTAGACTCTTATTAATAAATTAGTAGAGGCCGCGTGGAATTTTTAGTCTCCTTAGGCCTTAAAATTTAATGCTCATTGTCAAAAATATAAAAATAAAATAAATTCTAAAAATATATATTTTAAAATAAAAGGGTTTATTTTCCCTGCTATTCATAATTAAAATCCTAAGTTCTTTCTTCATTATGATCTCATTTTCAAAATTAAAAAAAATCTAAAAATCCAAGAAAACATATAAATTCAAAAATCCAAAAAATGGTTTTATTTTCGTCCTAATTTCAAGATAAATTCCAATTTTGAAAATCCAATAAAATAAATAAATTCAAAAATTCAAAAAATACTCCTTTCATTATAATTACATTTCAATTCCAAAAACTATAAACTCCCAAAAATCTTAAAAATCGCATATCATAATCATTTCATTTAAATTTCAAAATAAAGATAAAAATTCCAAAGAAAAATTAAAAGAGAGAAAAATGAAGAAATAAAGAGAACTAGATTAATCAAGTTTTGTAAATTAAAATATACAAACTAAATTCCAATCCTTTTTTGTTTACGAAAATTTGTTTAATTTGAACTCTCCTGTTCTCACCACAAAATTTACAAATCACCAACTAACAAATACGTTATTTTGGTTGAACTATGTGGATTTTGATCCCTATCACAGGGTACGTAGACCCTAGACTTTCATCCTAGGTTAAGTCTACCCTTTTCATTTACCTATTAGTTTGCTTGCAGTCTTGTTGTCTTTGTCCTCTCTGTTTAGCATGCATTCATGTCAATAAAAGGGTAATTGAGATAAATTTAAGGCTATATTTTATCTTTTCTAATTAGTTTAAGATAACTGTTCTTATTGACGGGTGTTGTGGGGTGCCTAACACCTTCCCCACACTTAAATAGACTCCTAAACTCATCTCTGTTTTGCAGACCATTTTGCCTTGTTCTTTTTATTTTAAATGGGTTTTCCAAAGTTTTTTGTTAAAAATTTTAGTGGCGACTCCAATAAATTGATTTTCAAGATTCATTTTGGAAACCAATTTAAACACTTTTTATTATTTTGCCGAAAGGTTGGTTACGACAACTTTGGTAGAAAATTTAAATTGCCTAGACATGATGCAGGACTTTTGACAGAAATGCAAATTGTCTGGACATGTTGTAGGACTTTAGCAGAAATGTAAATTACCTAGACACAATGCAAGACTTTGGACATAAATGTAAATTGCTTGGACACGATGCATGACTTTGGCAGAAAATGTAAATTGCCTGGACACGATGCAAGACTTTGGATAGAAATATAAATTGCCTAGACACGATACAGGGCTTTAAATGGGGTTTTTACTGCCTGAGAATGTGATTCTATGTGGCTTCTACTTTACTGACTATGCAAGTTGATGCATGTCCTCTCATAAGAAGCATGATGCAAATGCTTAATTTTTCTTGTTCGAAAATTTAGATGTCCTATGCATGGTGTATGTACACATGCAGGTTGTATGATATATATGCTCAATTTTTGAAAATTTTAGATGCATGAGGTATGAAACAATGGAATGCAATGTATGTACACATGCTGAATGCATGATATTGAACGCAATTTCTTTTTTATTGATACATGATTTTATTTGCAAAATGTAGTGTTCATGCCAAGTGGAAAATTGTTCCTTTTATGACAGAATAAAATCATTAAGGGGATGAAGAGAGTGTCTTACTCCTTTTTAGTTTGAAGCATATTTTGAGAATGTGGAAAAGCAATCCTTAATATTTGTAAATGGTTGGATTCCCTTGGTCACCTTCATATGGGAGAATTCCTTTTGTTTATCCCTTATTGGCCCAAATCCAGAGATTCCAGGTCTTGGGAGCTACAAAAGTTGTACTTTTTATCATAGAGGATGGATTTTGAACAAGTTTTAGCATGACAGGGTTTAAATGGAAATATCCTTAACTTGAAGCTTTAAATTTGACCAAAGTGTCATGTTTTGTTTGGATTGCCTTGGACATGATCCTAAAGTCATTCCGTATGAATACCTCCACTAGTATTGCTTGAAAAGTCAACACAAAAATGCGCCATGACTTGAGAAGTAGCTCGTGAAGGAATTGGGACCTTACACAACTATCATTGAAAAAACTTTAATAATCGAAATTATTTTGTGGGCCTACTAACTTATATGAAAAGGTCATATCACAAGTCCTTTCATCATTGGTTATTTTTTTGAAATTTGAATTTATTTTAATACTTAAAGTAATACTAGAAAAAAAAAATATTCTGAGGATTCTTGATTATAGACAACATGTATGTTAAACCTCCCTACTCTAGAATTAATTCATCCTGGTATTTTTAAACATTAAATTTTGAAACCTGAGGAGACTCAGGGTCTCACGTAGCCTCCATTAGTTAACTTTTGAGCGCCTGAGGAGACGAGCGATTTCACTTGGGAACTCAAAATATGGAAAAAAAATATTTGAGAATTTTCAAGTTTTTATTTTTATGTTTTTTTAAAGGTTTTGAAATTAGAATTCTTTTAGTTTCATTTTTAACAAGATCGATTCCTCAAAGCCTATGAATCCCTAAAGATATATTTTTATTGTTACATATATTACATATAAAATTATCACATGAGAAATATATAATAATATGTAATAAACATAGAATATAAATGAATATGTATAAAAATATATTAAATACTTATATATTTAATACCTTATTTATTATATAATAATATCAGTTAATATGCATTTTTTTTAAGTATGTTTATATATTTTAAATAATATTAAATATATTAATATACAATATTTAAATATATTCTTATACATTATATTCTTTGACTTCAGGGCAGTCCCTGTTGACCATCGTGAAAACAAATTATACATATTTCATTTATATTAGTAAATTATATATATTAAATAATTATATGATATAATGTGAATTATTATAATATATATTTAACAAATTATTAATCAGCAACATTTATGAGATTTAATATTTTGGAAAATTATAAATAAAAAAAATTTAAAATTGACATAATAATAATACAAATAATAAGAGGGAACTCCCAAGTTGGTCCTTCACTTTTATACTTTAGAACAATTTGGTCCTTCATAATACATTGTGACAATTAGTCCTTCAAAAATCTTTTTTCATGGAAAAGTTATTTTCATTACTACAATTGGAGGGACTAATTTTGTACACATTTAAATTTGTGAGGAACTAATGTATCACAATTAAATTGTAGGGGAGACACAAAGTCTAAAATTGAGTGTTCAATTGCGCACTTTCGTTTATATAGCAATGATATATATAGTAATAACATGTATAATAATGATACATATTTAATAAATTATTTATTTATTATGATAAATATTTAATATATATTATTTAAATTATTTGTCTTTAATATTTAAATTAATATAATAATTAAATACAGATTATAAATTAGCATAATTAAATTATTATTATAAATAAACCAAAAAATTAATAACAAAATAATAACTAAATAACAATTATATTCAATAAAAATAATTAATATTCCACAATAATAATTTGAGAATATTTGAGTATTTTATTTCTTTTGGATATTGAATATCTGTTTTTATATTCAGATATGTGTAATTAAATAAATATATAAATTAAATAATAAATAATGATATTCATTAAATAAGTAACTAAATAATTAAAAATATAAATCAAATACTCTAATTAGACATATATTATATAAACTTATCATACAAGAAATGTATAATATAATGTATTAAACATATAATACAAATACATTTGCGTAAAAATATAATAATAAATATATATTAAATATTTAAATATTTAATATCATATTTGTTATATAATAATAACAGTCCATGTTGACTGTCGTGAAGACAAATTATATATATATTTCATATATTATAATAAATTATATATATTGAATAATTATATTTAGTATAATATGCGTTAATATGATATATATGAAACAAATTATTAATCGGCTTAATAGATAATAAATTAGCCCCTAAAAAATTTTTTTCATGGAAAAATTGCCTTTCATTATTAAAATATATATTTATTAAATTACTTATTAAATTCAATGTCTATAATATTTAAATTAATATAATTATTAATTACATATTGTAATTAGCATAATTAAATTGGTATTATAACTTAATTTCAAAAATTAATCAAACAAATTAATCATTAAATAATTGATATTATCAAATAACAACAATTAATATTCCACATTAATAATTAGAGAATATTAGAGTATTTTATTTTTTTTTGGACGTTGAATTTATATTTTTATATTTGTACATTTGTAATTAAATAAATATATTAATTAAAATTTACATTAGTTATTAAATAATAAATAAACATATTCATTAAGTTGTAACTAAATAATTAAAATTCTAGATGAAATATTCTAATTGGATATATATTATATATATATTTATCACATAAGAAATATATAATATAATACAATAAACATATTATAGAAATATAAAAAATATATAAATTAAATATTTATATATTTAATACCATATTTATTATATAATAATATCGGTCAATACATATTTTATTTATTTGTTTTAGTTTATTTATATTTTTAAACTAATATTTAATATATTTTTTATGTGATAATAAACATTATCTAAATATATTTTCATACGTTATATTCCTTGACTTTAGGGTTGACCTTATTGATTGTCATGATAACAAATTATAAATGTATTTCATGTCTATTAAATTAATCATTTATTATATTAAATTATTAAAACATATATTTATTAAATTGCTTACTAAATTCAATGTCTATAATATTTAAATTAATATAATAATTAATTATGTATTGTAAATTAACATAATTGAATTAGTATTATGAATTAATGATACAAATTAATAAAAAATTAGTCATTAAATTACTGATATATTCACTAACAATAATTAAAATTTCACAATAATAATTAGTGAACATTAGAGTATTTTATTTCTTTTGGATATTAAATTTCTATTTTTAAATTCATATATTTGTAATTAAGTAAAAATATCAATTAAAAATACATTAGCAATTAAATAATAAATAAACATATTCACTAAATAATTGAAAATTTAAATTAAATATATTAATTGGATATATCTTATATATAAATTTATCATATAAGAAATATATAATATAATTTAATAAATGTACAATATAACTAAATATATGTAAAAATATAACCATAAATATATGTTAAATATTTATATATTTAATATCATATTTAGTATTTATTAATATCGGTCAAAACATATGTTATTTTATTACATATATTTATATTTATAGTAATAATGTATTTAATAATGATACATATTTAATAAAATAATCATTTATTATATTAAAATTTTCAAATATATTTATTAAATTCAATGTCTATAATAATTAAATACATAATGTAAATGAACATAATTAAATTGCTTTTATAAATTAATGATTAAATAAGTGATATATTCGATAAAAATATATTCCTCAATAATAATCAGAGAATATTAGAGTCTTTTATTTTTTCAGGATATTGAATTTCTATTTTATATTCATATATTTGTAATTATTAAATACTTTAATTAAATATACATTAGTAATAAAATATTAAATAAACATATTCATTAAATTAGTAACTAAATAATTAAAAATAAAAATTAATATTCTAATTGGATATATATTATGTATAAATTTATTGTATAAGAAATATATAATACAATATAATAAACATTTAATTTATATATAATAATAAATATATGTTAATTATATATTTAATTTCATAGTTATTATATAATAATATAGGTCAATACATATTTTATATATATTTTTTAGTATATTTATATTTTTTACTAATATTTAATATATATTTTATATATTAATATACGATATCTAAATATATTTTTATATATTATATTCCTTTAATTCAGAACAGTCCCTATTGACCATTGTGATGGCAAATTATATACATATTTTATGTATATTAGTAAGTCATATATATTAAATAATTATAAAATATAAAATGTATTATTATTATATATATTTAACGAATTACTAATAAGCAATATTTAATATATTTAATATTTTTTAAAATTATAAATTAAAAAATTTTAAAATAGCTTAATAATAATACATATAATAAGAAGGAAGTACCAAAATGGTCCTCCAATTTTACACATTATGACAATTTGGTCCCTCATAATGCACTATGACAAATTAGTCCCTCAAAAAATTTTTTGCATAGAAAATTTGTCCCTTAATACTACAATTGGAGGAATTGATTTTGTACATATTTAAATTTAAGAGGGACTAATTTGTCACAATTAAATTGTGGGGGAGTCACAAAGTGCAATAGTGAGGGTTCAATTATGTACTTTTGTTTATAAAGTAATAATATAGATAGTACTAATGTGTGTAATAATGATACATATTTAATAAATTAATCATTTCTTATATTAAATAACTAATATATATGTATATATATATATATACATATATATACGAAAGTACTTATTAAATTCAATGTCTATGATATTTAAATTAATATAATAATTAATTACACATTGCAAATGAACATAATTAAATTTGAATTATAAATTAATGGTAAAAATTAATTAAAGAAATAATCATTAAATTAATGATATATTCAATAACAATAATTAATATTCCAAAATAGTAATTAAAGAATATTAGTGTATTTTATTTCTTTTGGATATTGAATTTCAATCTCTAAATTCATATATTTGTAACTAAGCAAATGTATTAATTAAATATACATTAGTAATTAAATAACAAATAAACAAATCCACTAAATTAGTAGCTAAATAATTAAAAATATTAAATTATTATATTAATTGTATATGTATTATATATAAATTTATGATATAAAAAATATATAATATAATGTAATGAACATATAATATAAATAAATTTAAACAAAACTATAACAATAAATATATATATATATATATTAAATATTTATATATTTAATAAATTATTTATTATACAATAATAACGGTCAAAAAATATTTTATTTTATTAAGCAGATTAATATTTTTCAAATTATTTATTAAATTCAATATCTATGATATTTAAATTAATATAATAATTCATTCTGTATTGTAAATGAACATGATTAAATAAGTATTACAAATTAATGCAAGAAATTAATGATAAATTAATCATTAAATTACTAATATATTCAATAACATAAATTAATATTCCAAAATTATAATTAGAGAATATTAAAGTATTTTATTTCTTCAGGACATTGAATTTCTATTTTTATATTGGTATATTTGTAATTAAATAAATATATTAATCAAATATACATTAGTAATTAAATAATAAATAAACATATTCATTAAATTAGTAACTAAATAATTAAAAGTATAGGTGAAATATTCTAATTGGTAATGTATTTTATTTAAATTAATCTCATAAGAAATATATAATATAATGTAATAAACATATAATATAAATATATATATATATATATATATAACAATAAATATATATATATATATATTAAATATTTATATATTTAATATCATATTTGTTATATAATAATATCAGTCATTACATTATTTATTTATTTTTTAGTATATTTATATATTTTAACTAATATTTAATATATATTTTATATTTTAATATACAATATCTACATATATTTTTTTATTCATTGACTTTAGGGTAATCCCTATTCACCGTTTCAAAGACAAATTATATATATACATTTCATGTATATTAATAAATTATATATATGAAATATTTATATAATATAGTGTGAATTATTATAATATATATTTAACAAATTATTAATAAAAAATATTTATGAGATTTAATATTCTTGAATCATATATATAGTAATAAATAATGATACATATTTAATAAATTAATCATTTTTTATATTAAATTATTAAAATATATATTTATGAAATTACTTACTAAACAAAATGTCTATAATATTTAAATTAATATAATAATTAATCACATATTATAAATTAACATAATTAAATTAGTATTATAAATGATGAACCTCAAGTTGAACAAGAGGCTAACTTAGGCCAAGGAGCTCCATCTAGGCCGATTACACGTTCTATGGCTAAGAAGATTCAGGCCATGGTTGTCCAACAATTCAAAATGGAATCAGCCCATTTAGGATCCAAGCCCAATTTCTATATGGAGCCCAAGTTTGAGTGGGCCAATTTGATCATGTGTTATAATGAATAAATTATAAAAAGTCAATTATGCATGTGATGAATGCATGTGATAAGTATTGGTTAAAAAGTCTAAGTTAGGTGAGCTATATTTCTTTGAAAGTCTAAGTTAGATAAGTTAGGTGATCTACATTAGATGAAAAGTCTATGTTAGGTGAATTTCTATGCATGTTTTTCCAAATTAGGTGAGAATTAGATAAATCTTGGACTTATGCCATGAGGGTTGTTCTTGGCTATAAATATGGAAGTTATCAATGAGAAATGCAACCTTGAATGCTCTGAAAATTGGCTTAGCCTCTTATATGCGAATTTCTTATCTAAGTTTCATAAACTTAGTGGCGAAATTATCCCCGATTCTTATCACTCTCCCTCTTCTACTCTAGAGTGTGGCGAATCAAACCTAGTATTCTTGAGTGTGGCGTGCAAACTTATCATCCGAGATTGCTAGTTGTTCTATCTTTTCCTCTTTTATTTACTTGTTTTAGGGATTGTTCAATCTGAACTTCCTTGAAGCATATATCATTTGGTATCAGAGCTCCGGTTGAAAGTGGGAAGAGAGAGAAACACTTGAGAAGAGCGTTCATAGTGAGATATGGCTGAAAACAATGCTACCAATGTTCCAAGAGGGCTTTCGTTGGAATAAGCTTAGATTATGGGCATACAACAAAATCAACAAGAAATGAGGGAGCAACTGCTTCGTCTAGAGCAGGCAATCACAAGATTGACTGTTCAACAACCTCCACAGCAACGTAATCATCGAGCTTCCATTGATTCTGATTGTGATGAGGACACGGGAGATGAAGCTGATGCAAATAGACAAAGGAGGCAGCAGCGTGACTTGGGGAACAACATCAAATTGAAGATTCCACCATTCAAAGGTACTAGCTCACCAGAAGAGTACTTAGAGTGGGTGCAACGAGTGGAGAAGGTGTTCGAGTGTCACGACTATTCTGAAGTTAAGAAATGGTGGGAGAATTTAAAATTGCAACGAAGGAGAGACGGTGAAGAAGAGATCAGGAGTTAGTGGCTTATGAAAAGACTCATGCAAAAGCGCTTTGTTCCTGACTATTACAAGCAGGAGCTCTATATCCGATTACAAACTCTTAGACAAGGGGCGATGTGTGTTGAAGACTATGTTAAGGAGTTTGAAATGTTGATGATGCGATGTGAAATACAAGAGCCTCAGGAACAATCTATTGCAAGGTTCTTGGGAGGCTTGAATAAAGAAATTGCAGATGCAGTGGAATTACAACCTTATGTAACACTTGAGGATGTAATCAAGCTTGCTGTTAAGGTAGAAAGACAACGTAGAAGAGGAGCAACTAAACCAGGGAGCTCACGATCTATTAGTTTCAGGGGAACAAACTTAACCTCTTTGACTCCCAAAGATGTCTCAAAGTGGAATGAATGACGACAGGAAAAGACAAGCTCCAACAACATTGTTGATACATCTAGAGGAAAGGACAAGGTTCACGATGCAAAGAACTCAAAGAGGAGCAGAGAAATTAAGTGCTTCAAATGTCTTGATTTTGGACATATTGCTTCTGAATGTCCAAATCGAAGAGTGATGATTGTTCGAGGATCACAAGGGGAAATTGAAAGTGAAGATGAAACAGAAATTGAACAGGAAGATGACGAGCGCATTATCGAGTATCCAGATGAAGGGGAGTTACTTGTAGTTCGACGAATTTTGAACTCACAAGCTAAGGTAGAAGATGATCAACGTGAGAACATATTCCGTACTAGGTGTACAATTGGGGGAAAGGTTTGTGGTATCATTATTGATGGAGGTAGCTGTACTAATGTTGCTTCAACAACATTAGTGGAGAAATTAAACTTGAAGACCACAAAGCACCCTCGTCCATACAAGCTGCAATGGTTGAATGACCAAGGAGAAATTCAAGTCACTAAACAAGTTCAGATACCATTTTCGATTGGCAAGTCATACAAAGATGAAGTCGTATGTGATGTGGTACCAATGAATGCCGGTCATTTGCTTCTGGGAAGACCTTGGCAATATGATAGTAGAGCCATTCATGATGGGTTCAAAAACACCTATTCTGTTACCAAGGATGGGACGAAGATTGTCCTAGCACCTCTTAGTCCTCAACAAGTTCTACAAGATCAATTAGCAAAGAAAAAGAAAAAGGAGAACTTATATGCAACTAAAGGAGAAGTTAAGAGAGCTTTGCGTTCAACTAATCCAATATTGATGCTAATAGTGAAGGAAGCTATGCCAACAGAGGTAGGTTCTATACCTTCGCTGATTGAGAAGTTAATAAAGGAATTTGCCGACTTGTTTCCAGATGAGATGCCAAGAGGATTACCGCCAATTAGGGGGATTGAGCATCAAATTGATCTCATTCCAGGTGCTGCTTTGCCTAATAGACCGGCCTACCGGTGTAATCCAGATGAGGCCAAGGAGTTACAACGTCAAGTAAATGAGTTACTGGAAAAAGGCTTTGTGAGAGAGTCAATGAGCCCTTGTTCAGTACCAGCTTTGTTAATGCCAAAGAAAGATGGAACTATGAGGATGTGTGTAGACAATCGGGCCATAAACAAAATCACAGTGAAGTATCGATATCCTATCCCTAGACTTGATGACATGCTTGACGAACTACATGGCTCTACAATCTTTTCGAAGATTGATCTCAAGAGCGGGTATCATCAGATTCGAATGAAGGAAGGAGATGAGTGGAAGACAGCCTTCAAGACGAAGCATGGGTTGTATGAATGGATGGTCATGCCATTTGGTTTGTCAAATGCCCCAAGCACCTTCATGCGTTTAATGAATCATGTCTTACGAAATTTTATTGGAGATTTCGTTGTGGTTTATTTTGATGACATTTTGATTTATAGCAAGGATCAGGAAGAGCATGGAGAGCACCTGAGGAAGGTCTTTGAAGTCTTGCGAAAAGAACAATTAATTGGCAATCTCAAGAAGTGCCAATTCTGCCAAGACCGAGTTATTTTTCTTGGGTTTGTGATTAGTCGGCATGGAGTTGAAGTTGATCCGGAGAAAGTTAAAGCTATCAAGGAATGGCCTATTCCTACAAATATTTCTGAGGTGAGAAGTTTCCATGGATTAACATCCTTTTATAGAAGATTTGTACAGAATTTCAGTACTATTCTAGCACCCTTGACTAATTGCATCAGAGGGAGCGGTGACTTTAAGTGGAGTGCAGCGGCCCAACGAAGTTTTGAGATCATTAAAGAGAAGTTGTGTTCCACACCAATTCTTGCACTCCCTGATTTCTCTAAAACTTTTGAGATTGAGTGTGATGCATCAGGTATTGGAATTGGAGCAGTTCTTATGCAAGAGAAGCATCCCGTTGCTTATTTAAGTGAAAAGTTGAATGGGGCAACCCTGAACTATTCAACTTATGACAAAGAGTTCTATGCATTGGTCAGAGCTTTACAAAATTGGGAACATTACTTGTTACCCAAGGAGTTTGTTATTCATATTGACCATGAGTCATTGAAATATTTGAAGGGCCAAACCAAGTTAAACAAGCGACATGCTAAATGGGTGGAGCTTCTAGAGGCTTTTCCCTACGTCATCAAATATAAAAAGGGAGCAGCGAATATAGTTGCAGATGCCTTATCTCGAAGGTATGCTTTAATCTCATTAATGAATGTCAAGTTGATGGGATTCGAGTTAATGAAGGGCCAATATGAAGAAGATCCTGATTTTTCTACTATATATTTGGCATGTGAAAAAAGTGCTACTAACGGTTTCTATAAGCATGAGGGATTCTTGTTCAAGGGGTCCAAACTTTGTATTCCCAATTGCTCTGTCAGAGAATTATTGGTAAGAGAAGCTCATGCGGGAGGTTTGGCAGGACACTTTGGTGAAAAGAAGACATTAGAGATAATTAAGGAACACTTCTTTTGGCCAAGGATGATCAAAGATGTGCATCGAGTGGTGGGAAGATGTGCAATTTGCAAGAAAGCAAAAAGCAAGGAGGTTGCACAAGGTTTGTATATGCCATTACCAGTTCCTGATCAACCATGGGTTGATTTGAGTATGGATTTTGTGCTTGGGTTACCAAGAACTCCAAGGGGCAAAGATTCGGTTATGGTGGTGGTAGATCGATTTTCAAAGATGTCCCATTTTATTCCCTGTCACAAAACTAATGATGCTTCTCATATAGCAGATTTGTTCTTCTAGGAAATTGTGAGATTACATGGTATTCCAAAGAGCATTGTGTCAGACCGAGATGCCAAATTTCTGAGTTATTTCTGGAAAACATTGTGGAAAAAGCTTGGGACAAGATTACTTTTCAGCACAACTTTTCATCCTCAAACTGATGGGCAAACTGAGGTAGTAAATAGAACACTTTCTTCCTTACTTAGAGCTATTGTTGGTAAGCATATGAAAAGTTGGGATGAATGCTTGTCGTTTGTTGAGTTTGCCTATAATAGAAGTGTTCATGGTACTACTAAATATTCTCCTTTTGAAGTGGTTTATGGGTTTAATCCTATCACCCCACTTGATCTAGTACCGCTACCATTAAGTGACAGATTGTGCATTGATGGAAAGAAAAAGGCTGAAATGGTGAAAGCTCTACATGAAAATGTGAAGTGACAGATTGAAAAGAAGAATGCCGCTTATGAAAACGCAGCAAACAAGGGAAGGAAGCAAGTTCAGTTCATGCCAGGTGATCTTGTTTGGATTCATCTTCGGAAGGAGAGGTTTCCCAACAAACGGAAGTCAAAACTTATGCCCAGGGCAGAAGGTCCATTCAAGATTCTGGAGAAAATAAATGACAATGCTTACAAGGTTGATTTACCAGGAAACTACAATATTTCTGCCACATTCAATGTAAGAGATTTGACGGCATACTTAGATGATAATGAAGACTTGGATTTGAGGACAAATCCTTTTGAACCCGGAGAGAATGATGAGCCTCAAGTTGAACAAGAGGCTAACTTAGGCCAAGGAGCTCCATCTGGGCCGATTACACGTTCTATGGCTAAGAAGATTCAGGCCATGGTTGTCCAACAATTCAAAATGGAATCAGCCCATTTAGGATCCAAGCCCAATTTCTATATGGAGCCCAAGTTTGAGTGGGCCAATTTGATCATGTGTTATAATGAATAAATTATAAAAAGTCAATTATGCATGTGATGAATGCATGTGATAAGTATTGGTTAAAGTCTAAGTTAGGTGAGCTATATTTCTTTGAAAGTCTAAGTTAGATAAGTTAGGTGATCTACATTAGATGAAAAGTCTATGTTAGGTGAATTTCTATGCATGTTTTTCCAAATTAGGTGAGAATTAGATAAATCTTGGACTTATGCCATGAGGGTTGTTCTTGGCTATAAATATGGAAGTTATCAATGAGAAATGCAACCTTGAATGCTCTGAAAATTGGCTTAGCCTCTTATATGCGAATTTCTTATCTAAGTTTCATAAACTTAGTGGTGAAATTATCCCCGATTCTTATCACTCTTCCTCTTCTACTCTAGAGTGTGGCAAATCAAACTTAGTATTCTTGAGTGTGGCGTGCAAACTTATCATCTGAGATTGCTAGTTGTTCTATCTTTTCTTCTTTTATTTACTTGTTTTAGGGATTGTTTAATCTGAACTTCCTTGAAGCATATCAATAAATTAACGCAAAAAATCAATTAAAAAAATAATCATTAAATTCTGATATATTCAATAACAATAATAAGTAGAGAATATTAGAGTATTTTATTTCTTTTGGATATTGAATTTCTATTTCTAAATTCATATATTTGTAATTAAGTAGATATATTAATTAAGTATATGTTAATAATTAAATAATAAATAAACATATTCACTAAATTAGTAACATAATAATTAAAAGTATAAATTGGATATATATTATATATAAACTTATCTTATCATAAATATATAATATAATGTAATAAACTTTTAATGTAAATAAATTTATATAAAAATATAACAATAATATATATATATATATATATATTAAACACTTATATATATAATAACATATTTATTATCTAATAATATCGGTTGAAACATATTATATTTTATTACACATAACTTCTTTATAGTAATAATGTCGATAATAACGATACCTATTTAATAAATTAATCTTTTATTATTTTAAATGATTAAAATATATATTTATGAAATTACTTATTAAATTCAATGTCTATGATATTTAAATTAAAATAATGATTAATTACATATTGTAACTGAACATAATTAAATTAATGCTAAAAATTAATAATAAATTAATTATTAAATTACTGATATATTCAATAATAATAATAATTAATATTTCAAAATAATAATTAGAGAATATTAGGGTATTTTATTTTTTTTCGGATATTGAATTTCTATTTTTAAATTCAGATATTTGTAATTAAGTAAATATATTAAATAAATATACGTCAGTAATTAAATAATAAATAAACATATTCACTAAATTAAAAACTAAATAATTAAAAATATAAATTAGATATATATTATATATAAACTTATCATATAAGAAATATATAACATATTATAATAAAATTTTAATATAAATGAATTTATATAAAAAATATAACAATAAATATATATTAAATACTTGTATATTTAATAACATATTTATTATATAATAATATCAGTCAAAACATATTTTATCTTTTTACTGTCATAACCAACCTTTCGGCGAGAGAAAATAAAAAGTGTTTAACTTGATTCCTAAAATTAATCTTAAAAATCAATTTATTTGGAGTCGCTACCAAAATTTTTAACAAAAAATTTTAGAAAACTAATTTAAAACAAAAAGAACAAGGCAAAATGGTCTGCGAAAATAGAAATGGGTTCAGAAATCTATTTGAGTGTGGGAAAGGTGTTAGGCACCCTACAACACCTATCCATAAGGACGGTTACCTTAAGCTAGTAAGTTGAAATAAAATATGACCTTTAATTTTATCTCAATTACCCTTTATTGACATGTATACCTGTTAAACAGAGAAGACGAAAGCGACAATAATGGAAGCAGACGGATAGGTATTTACAAAGGATGGACTTGACCTAGAATGAAAGTGTAGGGCCTACATACCCCGTGATAGGGATCAATGTCCACGTAGTTCGACCAGAAATGTGTGTCTATTGATTGAATATTTGTAATTTTTGTGATGAGAACAAGAGGGTTTAAATTAAACAAATTATCGTAATTGACCTTTCGGCGGAGAAGGAATAAAAGGTGTTTAAATTGATTCCCAAAAACGAATCTTGAAAATCAATTTATTTAGAGTCGCTACCAAAATTTTTAATGGAAAACTTTGGAAAACCAATATAAAGCAAAAAGAAAGGCAAAACAGTCTTCAAAACTAGAGATGGGTTCGGAGTCTATTTGAGTGTGAGGAAGGTGTTAAGCACCCCACAACTCCTATCCATAAGGATAGTTATCTTAAACTAGTCAATTGAAATAGAATATGACCTTAAATTTACCTCAATTACCCTTTTATTGACATGCATAATCGTTATATAGAGAAGACAAACAGCAAAACTGGAAGCAAACAGATAGATATTTACAAAGGGTAGACTTGACCTATGATGAAAGCTTAGGGCCTACGTACCCCGTGATAGGGATCAAAGTCTACTAGTTCAACCAAAAAGGCATACTTATTGGTTGATGATTTGTAAATTTTGTGATGAGAATAGAAGGGTTTCAATTAAATAGATTTTCGTAAACAAAACAGAATTGAGATTTGGTTTGTGTGTTTTAATTTATGATAACCTGATTAATCTAACTCTCTTGACCTCTTTATGTTTATCTCTTTTGTTTATTTTTGGAATCTTAATCTTTATTTTGAAATTTAAATGAAATAATTATAAAAAATGAATTTAATCATTTTGCAGATAAAAAAATTAATTAAGATATTTATTTTTGCATTACTATCCTTATTGTTATTTTTATTTTAAAATGACTATGTACTAATTTTGGGGATCTAAGGAGATTAAAATCTCATATGTTCCCATGCAATTGAGAAGAACAATATTCTCACATGATAATTTCATAAATAATAGAAAATATTCAATTAAAGTAAATAATTAATTATAATTATTTTAAAAACCAATGTGTTCTAATATTAGGGATCTATGGAGACTAAAATCCCATATGATCCCATGTAATCAAGGTGAATAATATTTTCACACGATAATGTCCTAAATAATGGAAAATATTTAATTAAAATATTTATTATTATTTTTTTGTATTATTATTAGTATTTAAAATAGTAATTTTCAGGATCTAAGGAGATTAAAATCTCACACAATCCCGGACACCCGAAGGAAACAATATTCTCACTCGATGATTTCCTTAGAACCTTGTTTATAAAGCCAAAATTAATCTCATATTGACATGAAAATAATAATACTAATAGTAATAATTATTAATTAATTAATAGAATAAAATAAAAAAATGAAGAACATGAACAAAATACTCCCAGGTGAAATGCACCATGAAACATCAGTATGCATGCACGAGTTACCTAAGCTTCGTCTTGGCTAGCTCTTCTTCTGGTGACTCTCCTTCTCCTCTTCTCAGCCTGTCCTCTTCCTTCTCTCCTTGGCTCGTCCTCTTTCTCCTCCTCCTTCTCTCCCCCTTGGCACGTCACGCAACCCATGTTTTCCTCCTCTGTTCAACTCTATTTCCAGAGTACCAAACAAAACACTCCCTTCCTCCTCTTCCCTTCGGTTTGCTCTTTGTTCAGTTGCCTGCCATGTTCTTTCTCTTCTTCTCTCTCTCTCTCCTTTCTTCCTCTTTCTCTCTCCTTGGCTTGTTTTCTGCTCAGCTTCTGTTCATTCTCGGATTGCTTCCCTCTTGACCTCTTTTCTTCCTCGGCTGGGTTCACCTCAATCCCTTTCGATATGCTCGCTTCAATGTTCTCTCATTCTACTTGTCTCAGTGTGCCTCCAGTCCAGCTCGTCTCGGTGTACCTTCAGTCCAGCAAGTCTCGATGCCACGGTCTCTCACTTCTTCTTCCCTTCTCGGTCCCTTCTCTTTTTCTCCTTTACAGCTCAGTCCCTTCCTCCCTAAGCTTATCGGTTTGTCCTCTCGGTTCCTCGCTCTTCACTTCAAGCTGTATTCTCTCTCCACTTCAGCACTCTCTCTCCACCTAAGCACTCTCGGTCTTTGCTTCTCTCAGAATGTTCTCTCCCTCTATTTTTTACTATTTCAACCATTCTCCTCTCTTTCTTCCTCTTCCATCTTTTTAGAGGCCTCCGTCTGCCCCTGTCACTTCCACCAGCATGTAAAGGGGCTGTGGGTTGCTTTCGGTTCCCCTTCACCATCCCTCCATCATTATTATATGTTGTGTTTTGCCCTTGCCACTTCCATCAGTCTGTAAAGCTCCTCCATCATTCTCACAGGAAGTATGACTCACACGTGCCTTTTCCTGCAGCTCTCACGATGCAATATAATGCTGTCTCCAATTCGTGTTTGCAGCTGTACTGCCTTATTATTATTATTATTATTTTATTTTTTTACTCATTACTATTACCATAAATATGAATGTTTTTTTTGAATTTTGAATTTTCTATTTCCATCATTTATTTTTAATTTCAAATTGTCCCCAATTAAAATGTCATTTGAAGTTTTGTCATTTTTAATTAATTTTTTTAATTTTCTTGATTATTAATTAATTGGTGTATCGATTATAATAATTAGGGATGGGGTGTTCATAGTTGCCTCTCTTTGCTTGTCTCTTACGTTAGGAAAGCAAATATTGTGATGAGCTGACCCAACTTAAGAGTAAGTAAAGATGTGAACACATCATTCTTCATATTGAGGGAAAACAAGTGTAAATCAGCAATGAGTTGCCTATACATGATGCAGGACTTTTGACAAAAAAATGTAAATTGTCTAGACACGATATAGGACTTTGGCAGCAAATGTAAATTGCCTGGACACGATGCAGGACTTTTGCAAAAATATAGATTGCCTAGACAGGATGCAAAACTTTTGACAGAAATGTAGATTGCTTGGACACGATATGTAAATTGCCTGGACACGATGTAGGACTTTTGACAGAAATATAAATTGCCTGGACATGATGCAGGACTTTAGCAAAAATGTAAATTGCCTAGACACTATACAGGACTTTTGATAGAAATGTAGATTGCCTGGATATGATGAAGGACTTTAGTAAAAATGTAAATTGCCTGGACACGATGCATGACTTTAGTAAAAATATAAATTGTCTGGACATGATGCAAAGCAAAAATATAAATTGCCTGGATACGATACAGGATTTTTGTGTTGATTTGAAGAGAGATATTCGCATTGCATGGAATATGCTATCATGCAGTGCCATGCAAATGTGAGATGCATACCATCGTGCTCTGACCGTAGTGTGACTCGTCTGCTTGCTGAGGTTGTCGTCTTTATGAATATAACATTCATGGGAGGTGAATAGATCCAACATCTGTTAAGTTTTTATCCTCAACATTTGAATCATTATCTTGTGAACATTTAGAATGATCTTTTTTGAACAAATAAAATGCTTGTGCCAAGGAAAGATGTGACTCTTTTGAAAGCACCTCTTGGTCATCCGTGAGATGTGATTATAGCTCATGTTCATGCACTAAATACATGGTGCATATGTTTTTTTTTTTTTTGAATATCAACTCTGCACGTTTGGTGGATGCACGGGTGAGATATACGATGAATGTGGAGAATCACGTATGCATGAGATAAACATGTTTTTTTTTTTTTTTTCAAAGGATAATGCAAATTTCGTGCACTTTGATATATTCCAAAATGAGAAATAAGAGAACACTATGTGAGTGTAGACCTTCTTCCTTTTACTTTAGAAACTGGAGGGGCGACATATTAAGTTATAGTTTATGCTGGATGGGAAGAAAACCATATTGCTCAGAGCAAAAGAATCTAACTAAGCTTCTTTTGTCGTGACATTTAATTCGTCGTTTCAACAGCTATGGTCCGCATGACTTTATCTCTTCAGGCCAACACCTGAAAGGCTTAGTTTCCTTTCCTTACGGTAGCCCAGGGGACATTGGAAATGCTTCAATCTCTTTTTACGGAATAACCCAGTAACAATATCAGAAAAACCTAGAGGTGTATATGCTTCACACTTTAAGCTTCATCCCAGAAATTGTGTAGAAGCACTTATTTAAAAATCGTGGGTGTTCCCAAAATGTGTATCATCAAACAATATTTTGAATGACATTATTCAATTGAATATTTATTTTGCATATTGAATGAATGGAGCAATTATAGAGGCGATATGGTTATGTAGAAAGAAAAAAGGGTAATAAGAAGCAAGTTTCTTAAGTAAGTGACTTTATTTTGAAGATAGATCACATGGTCCTAAGGAAAGTAGGTGATAAAGTGGATACAAATGCAAAGGAGAGTAAAAATGGCAATTGGAATGCCTTTGATTTTCAACTGCAGCTGGCACTGTTTGCTTGTGCTTGGTGTTGTCACGGGTACCCATAGTTTGAAACTGGTTAATGAAAACAATCTCTAAGGATTTCTCCAGATAGGTGATTTAGACCTTGTGCAACCTCGCTTTGTTCATCATCTATTGCCCTAACTTTTGCTTAAGCCTCCTTTTCAGGATTTCGACTTAACGGGCCCCGACTGTAAAATCTTCTTTCTTCTTTTTTTTTTTTTTTTTTTACCGTCATTCCCATCTTAAGCAAAGTACTTCTTTACTGCATCTGAGTTCACTGGTCTTCCAAGCTCTCTTCCATCCATATCAGCAAGAACCACCTCTGGAGAATGCTCATATCACCACATATGGACCTTCACATGAAGGTCCCCATTTGCCTCTATATTCCTCATGGTTTGATTTTTTAGAACCAACTCCCCTGGCTTGAATTCCTTGGGACAAATCTTTTGATTGAAGGCCTTTGCCATCCTTTTATGGTATAGTTGTTTATGACACATAGCTACACTGCTTTTCTTCGACCACATTCAGCTGCTCGTAATGTATCCTTACCCACTCACTCTCCTCTAGGTTGGATTTTATCAACACTTGGAGAGAAGGAATCTCAACTTCAACTGGGGTGACTGCCTCTATGTCATATACTAAAGAGTAAGGAGTTGCCTCTGTGGATGTTCGTATTGTTGTGCGATACCCATGGAGAGCATATGGGAGCATCTCATGCCAGTGTTTGTAAGTGATAGTCATCTTGTTGATGATTTTTTTAATATTCTTATTATTTGCCTCAACTGCTCCATTCATCTGTGGTCGATAAGGTGCAGAATTGTGATGCTTAATCTTAAATCGTTCGCATAACTTCTTAATGTCAGCTCCATTCAGATTGGGAGCATTATCAGTGATGATCTTTTCCAGTATACCATATCGACATATGATGTTTGATTTCAGAAATCGGAGGACGACCCTTTGGGTAATATTGGAGAATGAACATGCCTCTATCCACTTCGTGAAGTAATCAATGGCTACTAAAATGAATCAGTATCCATTAGACTCCTTTGGATTAATGGGACCAACCACATCGATTCCCCACATCGAGAATGGCCAAGGTGCCACCAGATTGTGTAGGGGTTGCGGTGGAGTATTGATCCTATCGGCATACATCTGACACTTATGACATCTCTTCACGTAATCAATGCAATCCTTTCTCCATGGTTAACCCGAAGTATCCACACCTTTGAATCTGTCTAGTTATGGTATGCCATTAGCAGGGGTTCCGCACGTCCCTTTATGAATCTCTGCCATTATCCTTCGTACTTCTAATGCATCCACGCATCTGAGCAAAGTGTTATCCCATGACCTTTTATACAACACTTCTCTGCTAAGAAAGAAATTCATCGCCAACCTACAATGGTCTTTTGGTCATTCTCAGATGGCCCAACCGGATATTGCTGACTCTGAACATAGTTTTTTATGTCATGGAACTACGGTTGTCCATCGCTTTCTTCCTCTACATTCAGGTAGTAAGCTGGGGTGTCCCGAGTCTCAACTTGGATTGGCACCACGTTGACTCCACAATCTAGCTTGATCATTATGGCCAGGGTAGCCAATGCATCAGTAAATTGATTTTTATCACGGGTCATATGTGTGAAGTTTATCTCCTCAAATTTTGACATCAATTCCGTTAGGTACTTTTGGTATGGGATCAGTTTGGGATCTTTGGTTTGTCATTCTCCCTTTACCTGATAAATTACAAGGATCAAATCTCCAACCACGTCAAGATCTTTGACACTTAATTCTAAGGCAGCTTGCAAACCATTGACACCTTCCTCATATTCTGCCACATTATTTGTGCAGTCAAAACTGAGCTTGACTGCCACTAGATACTATTTACTTTCAGGCTATATTATCACTGACATTGACAGCCACATCAAAATACATTGTCCACTTGACCTCCTTTGGTTCATCTTCCTCTACTGTCAGAATATCCTCATTTGGGAATTGGTAGTTTAGCGGTTGGTATTCATCCAAGGGACTAGCCGCCTATTGTTCAGCTATAATACTCCCTTTAACTGATTTATTGGTCATATACTTCACGTTGTATTATGAGAGTATTACTTGCCATTTTGAGACTCTTCTTGATATATGAGAACTCTCAAAGATATATTTGATCGATCCATCCTGGAGATCAGTCATGTGACATGGTATAGCATGTACTGCCTCAGTCTCTTTGTGGTCTACATGAGGCCACAACAAGTTTTCTCAATTAACAGATACCGAGACTCAAATTCATTAAACTTTTTGCTTAAGTAATAAATTGCTTGCTCTTTTCTACCTGATTCATCATGTTGGCCTAACATAGAACCCATGGATCCAAGTCGAATTGTCAAATAAAGGATAAGGCCTACCCTGGCGTACGTGACACCAAGATAGGGGGATTCAAGAGGTACTCCTTGATCATGTCAAATGCTCGCTGGCAAGTCTCATTCCATTCTTCCGGTTGAATCTTTTGTAATAATTTAAATATTGGTTCACAAGTGACAGTTAGGTTTGCAATGAACCTAGCTATATAATTCAAACGCCACAAGAATCCTCGAACTTCTGTTTTCGTACTAGGTGGTGGCATGTCACGAATTGCCTTAATTTTATCAGAGTCCACTTCTATTCCTCGTTTACTAATGATAAATCCTAAAAGCTTCCCAAATGTGGCCCCGAATATGCACTTACTAGGATTCAAACGAAGTTTATACTTTCAGTCTTTTAAAAAGCTTTCTCAACACAGCCACAACTCTCCCCTTCAGTTGATTTAGCGACCATGTTGTCCACATATACCTCTATTTCTTTATGCATCAAGTCATGGAACAAGACTACCATCGCCCGTTGATAGGTGGCCCTGGTATTTTTAAGCCCTGGTATACCTTCTAGCACAAAGTTCCCTATTGGGTGATGAAAGCGACTGTTTCACTATCCTCGTGGTGCATAGGGATTTGATTATAGCCAGAGTATCCATCCATGAAGGAATACCTGAAGCTTTTTGCTGTATTATCAACTAAAACATCAATGTGAGATAAAGGAAAATCATCTTTCGGGCTGGCCCAGTTTAAGTCTCGATAATCGACACACATTCTTACTTGCCCATCTTTCTTTGGTACAGAGACTGTTTGCCACCCATTAGGTGTATTTAACAACTTCTAAGAAACTAACATCTCATTGCTTCATTACTTCTTCCTTGATTTTGAGGGATATCTCTGGGCTCATCCTTCTTAACTTCTGCTTCTTGGGTCCCACATTAGGGTACAAGGGTATCTTATGGGCAGCAATTTCACGATCTATCCCTGGCATATCTTGATAGAACCAAGCAAATACATCCATATATTCTCTAAACAGATTAATCATTTTTTCCTTTTCTGGATTATCAACTATTTTTAACTTCTTTTTATCATCCTCAATCCCCATATTAATCACTTTGGAGACTTCCTCCTGCGGAGTGATACCCTTTTTTTGAAAATTCTATTATTTTAGGTATGAGATAACTTATCATCATTATCAGTTTCTAAATCATTCATATTTGAGACAACATGTGGTTCATTCAAATAGTGCTCAAGTGCTTCTGCTTCAGACAAGAGTTCCGAGGATTCAAACTCCCTGGAAAGTGGGTAGAGAAGGTGAGAATAAATACAGAAAGGCATGATCTAAACAAAATTTTGACAAAAAGATTGAAATTACTGCATTCATTCTATATTTAAAATAAGGTTTAAATTATTAGCTATTACAAAAACTCTTGAAATGACATTCAAAATATTACTCTTAAAATGACATGACATCTGATAACACTTCAGATTCCCAATTGTTAAGTGCTTCTCTTAGCTCGTCCAGTTGGGATATATGGCTTTCATATGATCTACTTCCTCTCCACTTGTCATTACAACTAGGCTGCCTGGGTACATTATCTCGGTAAAAAGTAGGAAATGTTTCCTGGATATGAGGGTATTTCCGCTTTTCCTCTTGGTTTACCCTCCTTCCGGCGTGCCCCGTGAGTCTCTATAGACAGCTTGTATCCTAACCCTTGTTTCCCCAGATTTTCAACCAACTCAACTGGTTCTCCTATGCCTTGCAGCTTTGCACCCAATCTTTTTCCCTTTTGATATCCACTATTCCTCATTATTCTAGCCACCCCTTGGTTGACGTTCTTATTAGATTCCTCAATTCCCAATGTGTTCTGGTTGGCGCCTTTTGTAGACTTCTCATCTTCTAACACCTCTAGACTTTGGTAAGAACTATCTACGACCTGTTCGACATTCTCAATATATGGCACTGTACTCAACTTGCTAATGATCATCTCCTCTTCACCTTTTATGGTAATGAGCATGCCTTCATCAATGTACTTGATCCTTTGGTGTAGGGTGGATGGGACTACACTCGCTACATGAATCCAGGGTCTTCCCAGAAGCATCGTATATGCTACATCGATGTCCATGACTTAGAACTTGACAGTAAATAGATTCGGCCCAATCTCCAAGTGTAGCTTAATCCTTCCAATTACTTCCCTCTTTATCCCATCGAATGCTCTCACTACCATGTCATTATATTCAATAAATGACTTCTTGACCGGTAATTGCCCTAAGGTGGATAAGGGTAGGACATTCTGGGCTGACTCTCCATCAATAAGTACTTTAGCGATTACTTACCTATGAACTATCTACGATCTGTTCGGCATTCTCAATATATGGCACTGTACTCGGCTTGCTAATGATCATCTCCTCTTCACCTTTTATGGTAATAAGCATGCCTTCATCCATAGCATTTCAAAGTAATGTGGAGGGCTTTGGGCTTTCCGGCCAGTGCGGGGTGTATCTCATCCTCAGAAAAGGCGATCAAGGTAGAGTTTTTCACCGCATTTATCATGTTTACTACCTTTTCTGGGATGATATTGGGAGACACATAAACTTCATCCAACTTGATTTGTAACGCCTTTCGATGGGTTTTCGAGTTCATTATGATTGTCAAAATAGAAATTTGAGCCGGTGTTTTCTGCAGTTGGTCGACCACGTCATACTCACTTTGTTTCATGGTCTTCAAGATCTCCTCCGTCTCTTCTCGTTCCCCTCTCTTAGGGGCCTCTTTCAGGGTCGAGCTTTCCCCTACTTCTAGATTTGGGTTTGGAGGTCTTTCTACCTCTTTGGAGTATATCCGACCACTGTGAGTAATTCCCCCTACAATTTCTGATTGCCTTTTCTTCGTAATGAGCCCTTCCTCCAATGCCTCATTGTTATGAAAACATTCTATCTTTAGACCGTAGTTCCATGGTACAGCATGATTGCTCTAAGACGGGAAACCGTTGTTCTTCGTGGGCCATGATTGCTCTGGACTGGGTTAACATCTTTAACCTCGTAAATTAGCTTATTAACTATCATGAAAGAACCATTGGACTTTGTTGGGTCAGACAACCCCTCAGTCTTAGAACCATCTTTACCTGTGATGTACACATCCCCTCTAATAGTGCCTTGGTTCCTTTGATGGTTAGAACTCCCAGTATTATCATCTTTTGTGCCAATTTTTTAAACTGCTCACTATCTTCAATGTCATGCCCCACATCACCTTCATGAAATTTGCAGTAACTATTTGGTAGCTTTCTGGACAGATTCTGTTCCTCATCCTTAGCGAAGATATAATTAGTGTCCTTTAGGCTTTTATATAACTGTCGCATGGTGCACGATACATCTTTCAAGTTTTTCAAAGCGAACTCCTCCTCGCGTATCATGGACACTTGCTTCTCTTTGTCATGATTTGTCAAGGGATTAGTGACAATGTTAGGGTCATTACCTGTCTTTATGCCAATGTGATTGCTATCCAATAATGCCAGAACATGCCTCCTAAAGGCATCACATTTATCAATGTTATGCCCCACGACTCCCATATGGTACTCACAAGTGGCATTAGAATCATACCACCCAGGGAATGATAGCTGGAGTGGCTTAACTGCCTTAGGGCCCATAAACCTTTTTGCCACTAGGTCGTGGAAGAGTTCGGATCGGCTAACATTAAAATTGAGTAACGGCTTATCATCACGAGGTTGTTGTGTTGGCCTAGGCCCTCTGTTTGGGTCATCATTTGTTGCAGTCCAAGATGGGATTGCGGTGGTGTCAGGTAGTTCGTATGGCTATTCATGGCAGGACCTTGTGGCTGGTAGGACAAGGCTGGGTTTTGGTTGTGAAATGGCACTTGGGGATACTGGTTATGCATAGGGCGAGGGTGCTGGTATGCAGCGTGGACGTGACTGACATCCCTTTCCTTCTTGCGATTGCTCATGGGTCTCTTGGTTTTTGGGGATGTACCCTCAAATAGTCCATCTCGTACATCAGCATCTATTATTTCCCCAACCTGGATAAAGTCAGCAAATTCATTCACATGGGTTCCCAGCATGATTTTACAATACGGGTCCCCCTGGGTACGAATAAAATAGGAATACAATTCAGAGTCTAGAAGTGGCGGTTGAACCTCAGCTGTTGTGGCTCTCCACCCTTTAGCGTATTCTTTAATGGTCTCCATTCCTTTTTTCTTCAACCCCTTTAAGTGTTCTCGTGTGAGAGCTGTATCTTAGTTAAACTTGTATTGCCTCATGAATACATCAGTAAGATCTCTCCACTTCTTTAGTTTAGTGTGATCTAGTTTCATGAACCAATGCAATGTTGTGCCAATTAGGCTCTCATGGAAGAAGTTTATAAAGAACCTTTCATCCCTAGACCACACTGACATTTTGGTGCAGTATAACTTCAGATGATAGTGTGGATCTCCACTACCATCATACTTGGTGAACTTAGGCACCTTAAACTTTTTAGGAATTGGTACCTCTAGGGCTAAACATAACTCCTCCAATTACTTCCAGTTAGTTGGCCCTTGTAAAGCTCGTAGCCTGTCCTTAACCTCCGCTGTATCTTCTTCCTAGTCTTTCTTCTTATTGTCCTCTTTCACCTCGAGGCCAGTATTGGCGACAGGCTGGGTAGGACTGGTAAACACAACAGCTGATTCCTCTCTTGGGAGATTATAGATGAAAACGCTCCCTTGGTTACACTCCTGATACCCCTGTCTTTCCGTCCCTGGAGTCGGGGGATTTGGTGGTTGACTATCTGCTGCAGGCCTTTGTGTCGGTTCTGGTACTCCCGTAGTATAGGGACTACCCGAGGTTACTCCCGGTATTTCAGTACTTGTATTAGAGATCCCATGGTCCGCATTCATGGTGTTTGGTGAAGTGTTATTTGCAACAACATTTGAGTCCATATTCTGCAATAGCTTCATCATTTCTAACATTTGAGATTGCATTGTCCCATTTGATCTTTCAAGGCTCCCACTTCGGCTTCTAACCGTTGCTCAGACTCTGATCGACTGGTTTCGGCAGACATAGCTCTGACACATGCCTGGGTTAGATAAGTCTATCTTGATGACTGAGCTTAGTTAGACGGATTCTTTCCCCCTTGGCAATGTTAATAAGATAAAATAAAACAGACCTTAGTAATAAAACAATCACTTAGGTTTTTGACTTGTCAGTACATCGACTTAGCATAAGGAACATAAGAACCTCGGACCCTTTAATCTTTGAAAGTACGTATTGTACCACTCAATGAATCAAGGTTAACTGCTAACGCAAGGGACGCTTAATGCCCACATGCGCAAGTCTATTTTACACCACACAACCTATTCATTCTTCGCCTGATTTCTGATATGCAGTAGTGGGCATATTTGATAACCAGAAGCAGAAACCGTGCATTTTACTAAGAACACCATGTTTGATTACACAATTTGAGTTAAACTTATACATTGAAAGTGACTCAGACTATGAGTTCACCTTACAAAATATTGCAATTGTCTCCATTTCTTACTCATCTAAAATTTCATCAACATCTTCAGATCCTCCATAAGGTTATGAAACAAAGTGAGAAATTCAGTTATAGTGGCAGGAGTCTTTGTGGGGATGGCGTGCTGTTCAACTTGTTGATAGGTATAGGTGAATTTAGGAATGACATCATTGGCGAATAGAATCATCCTTCTGAAGCATTCTAGCCACCTTTCTTTTTCGACCGCTTGCTTTTCATGGCAAGCCTCCCACAATCAAGCTTTATTAGCTTGATGGTTGAGTTGTTCAATTAAGTTTTGTATCGCTATAGTGTTTTCACTCTTGACACTGGTCACTTCTCTCATCTTCTCTTCCAGCTGTTTGACAAGTACATCAATTTCTCGTTGAAGGTCATTAGGAGTCTTGAGTTCTTCCACCTGCCTCATCATCACGTCCTTTTCCTTAACAACTTTTAACAATCAAGTTTGATAATTGAGGGTCTTCTGGTTGCTTTCTTCAGCCCATTTTTAATCCTCCTTACGGTGTTTTTCAACTTGTCATTTTCCTCCTTCAATCTTTTCAACTCGATGTTCATCTTAGGCTCTTTGCTCCTTTTTACTCTCTCGTCTTCTTGGGACTTAGCTAAGCTTTCCAAAAGCCTTTTGCTTAATTCCTCTAAATTTTGTAGCTCAGCCTTTTTACCATCTAGTTGCTTGGCTAGACATTCGTGAACCTCTTGTAGGTCATTACTCAATAAGGGGTTATGAGGTCCCAGGGGTGGATGGATCCCACCGGTCCTTTCTTGGAGCCAAGCCTCATATCCTTTCGTGGTTGCTACGGCGCGCTTCCCTAACTCGAACCTTCCTTTAAACACTACATGGCTCCATGCATCCCTTATCTGATGATGGATCATTTCCACCTTCAGAGGATCACTGTAGTAGAAGATGACTCATCGCACAGACTCTTCAGATGGGATGTCTTATTCATATGCAAATTGGCAATGCGCAATAGCAGGATTATAATTAATACATCCTCGGGCACCCATAAGGGGAACATTATGGAAATTTCCACAACAGTAAATGATATCCTCACTTTCCCACCAAGAGAGTTTCCACCAAATGGTGGTATCTTTAAGTTCTTCTATCTTTTGGATCCACTTATCGTTGTTCATTTTTACTTGTAGTGGAATTAAGCCTTTGCAACGTGGATAATCTAGGATTGGGTGATGAATGGTGTCAAATCTCATACTGAGCTGATATTCCCTGCCAAAAACATGATTGACCCACCATATATATTTAACAGCGGTAAACAACACTTCAACCTTCCTTTTCTTCTCGATGGCAAAAACTTAATGTCAGAAACGTTTCTGCTAGAAGCACTGATACTGGATTGACCCGGTGATTTTCTACCATCCATAGGACACTTATTGCTGCCAGATCAACTGCTTCCACTACCGATGGGAATAATATTGACCCATACACTGTCAAGGCAAACACTCTTCTGAAAACAACCCAATTCCCTTTTTCAGCTAATACTTCCAACTTTTTCACTAAATATTTCCTGGATAAACCTTCTGTTGCCCCAGAGCGGCATAAATGGACTTGTGCAGATTCCTCCCCCAAAATTTGGGCTACAACGTGCTTGGAAGGGAGATGCCCAGGGTACAAGTAGACGGGAGTATCTTTGGTAACATGCATTTTCATCAATCCCCTATATTCTTCTAACGTGGGCACAAGCTTTGGTTGGAAATGTGAAGCATCTTAATGAATCATCCCAATGTTGTGCTAAGGTCGCAAGTGCATCAGGTTGGATAGGGACCAATAATAAATCTAATATATCCCCATAATCCCATTGAAAATGGCAGAGCTGTTCCCCTTTGAGTTTTGATATGCTTCAAGAAAGTTCAGATTGAACAATCCCTAAACACAATTAAATGAAAAGAAGAAAAGATAAAATAACTAGCAATCTCAAATGATAAGTTTGCACGCCACACTCAAGAATACTAAATTTGATTCGCCACACTTTATAATAGAAGAGGGAGAGTGATAAGAATTAGGGATAATTTTGCCACCAAGTTTAGAAAACTTAGATAAGAAATTCGCATATAAGAGGCTTAGCCAATTTTCAGAGCATTCAAGGTTGCATTTCTCATTGATAACTTTTATATTTATAGCCAAGAACAACCCTCATGGCATAAGTCTAAGATTTATCTAATTCTCACCTAATTTGGAAAAACATGCGTAGAAATTTACCTAACATAGACTTTTCATCTAATGTAGATCACCTAATTTGGAAAAACATGCATAAAAATCCACCTAACATAGACTTTTCATCTAATAGATCACCTAACTTATCTAACTTAGACTTTAACCAATACTTATTTCAACTTTCATCACATGCATTTATCACATGCATAATTGACTTTTTCACAATTTATTCCTTATAGCACATGATCAAATTAGCCCACTCGAACTTGGGCTCCATATAGAAATAGGGCTTGGATCCTAAATAGGTTGATTCTATTGTGAATTGTTGGACAACCATGGCCTGAATCTTCTTGGCCATAGAACGTGTAATCGGCCTAGATATAGCTCCTTGGCCTAACTTAGCCTCTTGTTCAACTTGAGGCTCATCAAGTTTCCTACTCATAATGATTAAGCTTGATATGCTTCAAGGAAGTTCAGATTGAACAATCCCTGAACATAAGTAAATTAAAAAAAAAAAAAAACAACTAGCAATCTCGGATGATAAGTTTGCACACCACACTCAAGAACACTAGATTTGATTCGCCAAACTCTAGAGTAGAAGAGGGAGAGTGATAAGAATCGGGGATAATTTCGCCACTAAGTTTATGAAACTTAGATAAGAAATTCGCATATAAGAGGCTAAGCCAATTTTCAGAGCATTCAAGGTTGCATTTCTCATTGATAACTTTCATATTTATAGCCAAAAACAACCCTCATGGCATAAGTCCAAGATTTACCTAATTCTCACCTAATTTGGAAAAACATGCATAGAAATTCACCTAACATAGACTTTTCATCTAATGTAGATCACCTAACTTATCTAACTTAGACTTTCAAAGAAATATAGCTCACCTAACTTAGACTTTAACCAATACTTATCACATGCATTCATCACATGCATAATTGACTTTTTATAATTTATTCATTATAACACATGATCAAATTGGCCCATTCAAACTTGGGCTCCATATAGAAATTGGGCTTAGATCCTGAATGGGCTGATTCCATTTTGAATTGTTGGACAACCATGGCCTGAATTTTCTTAGCCATAGAACGTGTAATCGGCCCAGATGGAGCTCCTTGGCCTAAGTTAGCCTCTTGTTCAACTTGAGGCTCATCATTCTCTCCGGGTTCAAAAGGATTTGTCCTCAAATCCAAGTCTTCATTATCATCTAAGTATGGCGTCAAATCTCTTACATTGAATGTGGCAGACATATTGTAGTTTCCTGGTAAATCAACCTTGTAAGCATTGTCATTTATTTTCTCCAGAATCTTGAATGGACCTTCTGCCCTGGGCATAAGTTTTGACTTCCGTTTGTTGGGAAACCTCTCCTTCCGAAGATGAATCCAAACAAGATCACCTGGCATGAACTGAACTTGCTTCCTTCCCTTGTTTGCTGTGTTTTCATAAGCGGCATTCTTCTTTTCAATCTGTCGCTTCACATTTTCATGTAGAGCTTTCACCATTTCAGCCTTTTTCTTTCCATCAATGCACAATCTGTCACTTAATGGTAGCGGTACTAGATCAAGTGGGGTGATAGGATTAAACCCATAAACCACTTCAAAAGGAGAATATTTAGTAGTACCATGAACACTTCTATTATAGGCAAACTCAACAAACGACAAGCATTCATCCCAACTTTTCATATGCTTACCAACAATAGCTCTAAGTAAGGAAGAAAGTGTTCTATTTACTACCTCAGTTTGCCCATCAGTTTGAGGATGACAAGTTGTGCTGAAAAGTAATCTTGTCCCAAGCTTTTTCCACAATGTTTTCCAGAAATAACTCAGAAATTTGGCATCTCGGTCTGACACAATGCTCTTTGGAATACCATATAATCTCACAATTTTCTGGAAGAACAAATCTGCTATATGAGAAGCATCATCAGTTTTGTGACAGGGAATAAAATGGGACATCTTTGAAAATCGATCTACCACCACCATAACCGAATCTTTGCCTCTTGGAGTTCTTGGTAACCCAAGCACAAAATCCATACTCAAATCAACCCATGGTTGATCAGGAACTGGTAATGGCATATACAAACCTTGTGCAACCTCCTTGCTTTTTGCTTTCTTGCAAATTGCACATCTTCCCACCACTTGATGCACATCTTTGATCATCCTTGGCCAAAAGAAGTGTTCCTTAATCATCTCTAATGTCTTCTTTTCACCAAAGTGTCCTGCCAAACCTCCCGCATGAGCTTCTCTTACCAATAATTCTTTGACAGAGCAATTGGGAATACAAAGTTTGGACCCCTTGAACAAGAATCCCTCATGCTTATAGAAACCGTTAGTAGCACTTTTTTCACATGCCAAATATATAGTAGAAAAATCAGGATCTTCTTCATATTGGCCCTTCATTAACTCGAATCCCATCAACTTGACATTCATTAATGAGATTAAAGCATACCTTCGAGATAAGGCATCTGCAACTACATTCGCTGCTCCCTTTTTATATTTGATGACGTAGGGAAAAGCCTCTAGAAGCTCCACCCATTTAGCATGTCGCTTGTTTAACTTGGTTTGGCCCTTCAAATATTTCAATGACTCATGGTCAGTATAAATAACAAACTCCTTGGGTAACAAGTAGTGTTCCCAATTTTGTAAAGCTCTGACCAATGCATAGAACTCTTTGTCATAAGTTGAATAGTTCAGGGTTGCCCCATTCAACTTTTCACTGAAATAAGTAACGGGATGCTTCTCTTACATAAGAACTGCTCCAATTCCAATACCTGATGCATCACACTCAATCTCAAAAGTTTTAGAGAAATCAGGGAGTGCAAGAATTGGTGTGGAACACAACTTCTCTTTAATGATCTCAAAACTTCGTTGGGCCGCTGCACTCCATTTAAAGTCACCGCTCCCTCTGATGCAATTAGTCAAGGGTGCTAGAATAGTACTGAAATTCTGTACAAATCTTCTATAAAAGGATGCTAATCCATGGAAACTTCTCACCTCAGAAATGTTTGTAGGAATAGGCCATTCCTTGATAGCTTTAACTTTCTCCGGATCAACTTCAACTCCATGCCGACTAATCACAAACCCAAGAAAAATAACTCGGTCTTGGCAGAATTGGCACTTCTTGAGATTGCCAATTAATTGTTCTTTTCGCAAGACTTCAAAGACCTTCCTCAGGTGCTCTCCATGCTCTTCCTGATCCTTGCTATAAATCAAAATGTCATCAAAATAAACCACAACGAAATCTCCAATAAAATTTCGTAAGACATGATTCATTCAACGCATGAAGGTGCTTGGGGCATTTGACAAACCAAATGGCATGACCATCCATTCATACAACCCATGCTTCGTCTTGAAGGTTGTCTTCCACTCATCTCCTTTCTTCATTCGAATCTGATGATACCCGCTCTTGAGATCAATCTTCGAAAAGATTGTAGAGCCATGTAGTTCATCAAGCATGTCATCAAGCCTAGGGATAGGATATCGATACTTCACTGTGATTTTGTTTATGGCCCGACTGTCTACACACATCCTCATAGTTCCATCTTTCTTTGGCACTAATAAAGCTGGTACTAAACAAGGGCTCATTGACTCTCTCACAAAGCCTTTTTCCAGTCACTCATTTACTTGACGTTGTAACTCCTTGGCCTCATCTGGATTACACCGGTAGGCCGGTCTATTAGGCAAAGCAGCACTTGGAATGAGATCAATTTGATGCTCAATCTCCCTAATTGGCGGTAATCCTCTTGGCATCTCATCTGGAAACAAGTCGGCAAATTCCTTTATTAACTTCTCAATCAGCGGAGGTATAGAACCTACCTCTGTTGGCATAGCTTCCTTCACTATTAGCATCAATATTGGATTGGTTGAACGCAAAGCTCTCTTAACTTCTCCTTTAGTTGCATATAAGTTCTCCTTTTTCTTTTTCTTTGCTAATTGATCTTGTAGAACTTGTTGAGGACTAAGAGGTGCTAGGACAATCTTCGTCCCATCCTTGGTAACAGAATAGGTGTTTTTGAACCCATCATAAATGGCTCTACTATCATATTGCTAAGGTCTTCCCAGAAGCAAATGACCGGCATTCATTGGTACCACATCACATACGACTTCATCTTTGTATGACTTGCCAATCGAAAATGGTATCTGAACTTGTTTAGTGACTTGAATTTCTTCTTGGTCATTCAACCATTGCAGCTTGTATGGACGAGGGTGCTTTGTGGTCTTCAAGTTTAATTTCTCCACTAATGTTGTTACAGCTACCTCCGTCAATAATGACACCACAAACCTTTCCCCCAATTGTACACCTAGTATGGAATATGTTCTCACGTTGATCATCTTCTACCTTAGCTTGTGAGTTCAAAATTCATCGAACTACAAGTAACTCCTCTTCATCTGGATACTCGATAATGCGCTCGTCATCTTCCTGTTCAATTTCTGTTTCATCTTCACTTTCAATTTCCCCTTGTGATCCTCGAACAATCATCACTCTTCGATTTGGACATTCAGAAGCAATATGTCCAAAACCAAGACATTTGAAGCACTTAATTTCTCTGCTCCTCTTTGAGTTCTTTGCATCGTGAACCTTGTCCTTTCCTCTAGATGTATCAACAATGTTGTTGGAGCTTGTCTTTTCCTGTCGTCGTTCATTCCACTTTGAGACATCTTTGGGAGTCAAAGAGGTTAAGTTTGTTCCCCTGAAACTAATAGATCGTGAGCTCCCTGGTTTAGTTGCTCCTCTTCTACGTTGTCTTTCTATCTTAACAGCAAGCTTGATTACATCCTCAAGTGTTACATAAGGTTGTAATTCCACCGCATCTGCAATTTCTTTATTCAAGCCTCCCAAGAACCTTGCAATAGATTGTTCCTGAGGCTCTTGTATTTCACATCGCATCATCAACATTTCAAACTCCTTAACATAGTCTTCAACACAAATCGCCCCTTGTCTAAGAGTTTGTAATCGGATATAGAGCTCCTACTTGTAATAGTCAGGAACAAAGCGCTTTTGCATGAGTCTTTTCATAAGCCGCCAACTCCTGATCTCTTCTTCACCGTCTCTCCTTCGTTGCGATTTTAAATTCTCCCACCATAGATTTGCATAATCAATAAATTCAAGGGCAGCTAGTTTGCATTTTTTAACTTCAGAATAGTCGTGACACTCGAACACCTTCTCCACTCGTTGCACCCACTCTAAGTACTCTTCTGGTGAGCTTGTACCTTTGAATGGTGGAATCTTCAATTTGATGTTGTTCCCCAAGTCACGCTGCTGCCTCCTTTGTCTATTTGCATCAGCTTCATCTCCCGTGTCCTCATCACGATCAGAATCAATGGAAGCTCGATGATTACGTCGCTGTAGAGGTTGTTGAACAGTCAATCTTGTGATTGCCTGCTCTAGACGAAGCAGTTGCTCCCTCATTTCTTGTTGATTTTGTTGTATGCCCATAATCTGAGCTTGTTCTAACGAAAGCCCTCTTGGAACATTGGTAGCATTGTTTTCAGCCATATCTCACTATAAACGCTCTTCTCAAGTGTTTCTCTCTCTTCCCACTCTCAACCGGAGCTCTGATACCAAATGATATGCTTCAAGGAAGTTCAGATTGAACAATCCCTGAACACAAGTAAATAAAAAGAAGAAAAGATAGAATAACTAATAATCTCGAATGATAAGTTTGCACGCCACACTCAAGAATACTAGCTTTGATTCGCCACACTCTAGAATAGAAGAGGGAGAGTGATAAGAATCGGGGATAATTTCGTCACTAAGTTTATGAAACTAAGATAAGAAATTCGCATATAATAGGCTAAGCCAATTTTCAGAGCATTCAAGGTTGCATTTCTCATTGATAACTTCCATATATATAGCCAAGAACAACCCTCATGGCATAAGTCCAAGATTTATCTAATTCTCACCTAATTTGGAAAAACATGCATAGAAATTCACCTAACATAGACTTTTCATCTAATGTAGATCACCTAACTTATCTAACTTAGACTTTCAAAGAAATATAGCTCACCTAACTTAGACTTTAACCAATACTTATCACATGCATTCATCACATGCATAATTGACTTTTTATAATTTATTCATTATAACACATGATCAAATTGGCCCACTCAAACTTGGGCTCCATATAGAAATTGGGCTTGGATCCTAAATGGGCTGATTCCATTGTGAATTGTTGGACAACCATGGCCTGAATTTTCTTAGCCATAGATCGTGTAATCGGCCCAGATGGAGCTCCTTGGCCTAAGTTAGCCTCTTGTTCAACTTGAGGCTCATCAAATGTGTCACAATTAAATTGTAGGGGAGACACAAAGTCTAAAATTGGGTGTTCAATTGCACACTTCCGTTTATATAGCAATGATATATATATAGTAATAACGTGTATAATAATGATATATATTTAATAAATTATTTATTTATTATGATAAATATTTAATACATATTAATTAAATTCTTTGTCTATAATATTTAAATTAATATAATAATTAAATACAGATTATAAATGAGCCTAATTAAATTATTATTATAAATAAACCAAAAAATTAATAATAAAATAATAATTAAATAACAGTTATATTCAATAAAAATAATTAATATTCCACAATAATAATTTGAGAATATTTGAGTATTTTATTTCTTTTGGATATTGAATATCTGTTTTTATATTCAAATATGTGTAATTAGATAAATATATGAATTAAATAATAAATACTGATATTCATTAAATAAGTAACTAAATAATTAAAAATATAAATCAAATACTCTAATTGGACTATATTATATAAAGTTATCATACAAGAAATGTATAATATAATGTATTAAACATATAATACAAGTAAATTTACATAAAAATATAATAATAAATATATATTAAATATTTAAATATTTAATATCATATTTGTTATATAATAAAAACAGTCCATGTTGACCGTTGTGAAGACAAATTATATATATGTTTCATGTATTTTAATAAATTATATATAACAAATATGTATATTTAGTATAATATGCATTAATATCATATATATGAAACAAATTATAAATCAGCATTATTTAATAGATACCAAATTAGCCCCTAAAAAAAATTTCATGGAAAAGTTGCCTCTCATTATTAAAATATATATTTATTAAATTACTTATTAAATTCAATGTCTATAATATTTAAATTAATATAATTATTAATTACATATTGTAATTAGCATAATTAAATTGGTATTATAACTTAATTTCAAAAATTAATCATTAAAATTGATATTATCAATAACAATAATTAATATTCCACATTAATAATTAGAGAATATTAGAGTATTTTATTTTTTTTGGACGTTGAATTTATATTTTTATATTTTTACATTTGTAATTAAATAAATGTATTAATCAAATATACATTAGTAATTAAATAATAAACAAACATATTCATTAAGTTAGTAACTAAATAATTAAAAGTCTAGATGAAATATTCTAATTGGATATATATTATATATAAATTTATCACATAAGAAATATATAATATAATACAATAAACATATTATAGAAATATATATATATATATTAAATATTTATATTTAATACCATATTTATTATATAATAATATCGGTCAATACATATTTTATTTATTTGCTTTAGTTTATTTATATTTTTAAACTAATATTTAATATATATTTTATATGATAATAAATATTATCTAAATATATTTTCATACATTATATTCCTTGACTTTAGGGCTAACCCTATTGATTGCCATGATGACAAATTATAGATGTATTTCATGTCTATTAGTAAATTATTTATATATATGTTAAACAATTATATAATACAATTTGAATTATTATGATATATAATTAACAAATTATTAATCAGCAATATTTATGAGATTTAATGTTTTTGAAAATTATAAATTAAAAATGTTTTAAAATTAACATAATAATAATTCATATAGGGAAGTACCAAATTGGTCCTCCACCTTTACATTTTGTGACAATTTGGTCCCTCACAATGCACTGTGACAAATTACTCCCTAAAAATATTTTTTCAATGAAAATTTGTCCCTCATTATTACAATTGGAGGGACTGATTTTGTACACATCTAAATATAAGAGGGACTAATTTGTCACTGTCGTAATCAACCTTTCAGTGAGAAGAATAAAATGTGTTTAAATTGATTTCCAAAATGGATCTTGAAAATTAATTTATTTGGAGCCACTGCCAAAATTTTTAACGGAAAACTTTGGAAAACTAATTTAAACCGAAAAGAAAAGGCAAAATAGTCTGTAAAATCAAATATGAGTTTGGAAGTCTATTTGAGTGTGAGGAAGGTGTTAGGCACTCCACAACACTTATCCATAAGAACAGTTACCTTAAACTAGTAAGTTGAAATAGAATATGACCTTAAATTTATCTCAATTACCCTTTATTGACATGCATGCCCGTTAAACAGAGAAGACAAAAACGACAATAATGGAAGCAAATAGATAGATATTTACAAATGGTGGATTTGACCTAGGATGAAAGCCTAGATCCTACGTACCTTGTAATAGGGATTAAAGTCCACATAGTTCGACTAAAATGGCGTGTCTGTTGGTTGCTGAGTTTTAATTTTTACGATGAGAACAGAAGAGTTTAAATTAAACAAATTTTTGTAAACAAAACGGGATTGGAATTTGATTTGTGTGTTTTAATTTATAACAACCTGATTAATCTAGCTCTCTTCATTTATCATTTTCTTTCCTTTTTTTTTGTTTAGTTTTGGAATTTTAATCTTTATTTTTTGAAATTTAAATGAAATGATAACAGAAAAGAATCTTGGGATTTTTTTGGTTTAAGATTTTTATATATATTTTTTGAAATTAGAATTCACTCTAGACTTAAGTATGACTGTCATAAAAAAGATATTTTTGGAATTTTTCAATTTTATGATCTTTATATTTATTGTTATTTTTCTGAAATTCAAATTTGTTTTGATACTTAAAGTGAAACTAGAATGGAAAAATATTCTTAGGATTTTTTATTATACACAGACAAACCTCCCTATTTAGAATTAGTTCATCTTGACATTTTAAACATTAACTTCAAAACTTGGGGAAATTCAAGATCACACGCGGCATCTACTAGTTAACTTTGAGTGCTCAAGGAGACAAGTGATCTCACGCAAGAACCCAAAATATAGAAGAAAATATTTGGGATTTCTCGGGATTTTTAATTTTATATATTTTAAGGGTTTTGAAATTAGAATTCTTTTAGTTTTATTTTGAAATTAGGATTTTAAAGTCTACCGGGACTCAGGTCCTACGTGACATTTTCTAATTAACTAAATTTTATAAAGCACAAACTTAACCATTTTGTAAATAATACCAAGTATTTAATTAAAATTTTTATTATTTTTGAATTTATGATTTTTGCTTTTATTTTTATTTTTTTGAAATTTGAATTTATTTTAATAGTTAAAGTAAAACTAAAACGAAAAAATATTCTTATGATTTGTAACTATACATAATAGGTAAGAAAAACCTCCTTATTTTTGAATTAATTCATCCTAATATTTTAAATGTTAATTTTTGAAATCTGAAGAGACTTAGGGTCTCACACGGTCTTTACTAATTAACTTTTGAGTGCCTGAGGAGACAAGTGATCTCATGCAGGAATCCATAAATATGAAATAAAATATTTAAAAATTCTCAGGAATTTATTTTCACATTTTTTAAGGATTTTGAAATTAGAATTCTTTAAGTTTTATTTTAATATAATCGATTCCCTAAAACCTACGAAGACCTAAGTCCCACATAGTATTTTTAATTAATTAAATTTTGTATAACACTGACTTAATCATTTCGTAAATGATAAGTAATACTTAATTAAGATATTTATTTCATGCAATATATGATAACTCACCTAGCTTCCTCCTCCGGTTTCTCGCCTCTCCCTCTCCAAAGTTTCTCTGGTGGTCTTCCTTTTCTTCTTCCTCCTTGCTTCTCTCTCTCTCTTTAGCCTGACATAGCTCCTTGTCTCTATCTCTCCTTGGTCAGTGCCTCTCTCTCTTGTTTTGGTTTCTTCTTTGCTTTCTCGGACTCTTCACTGATCCATTTGCAGCTTCTCCTTCTTCCGCTCAGTTTTCACAAAAGCATCTTCGCTCAACCTTGCTCTGCATCTCCCTCCGACAGCTCTCTTTTCCACCTTTCTCTCTCTACTTCTTTCTCTCCCTTTGGCCTGACGTAACTCCTCTGTTAGGCCCTGTTTTTGGGCTGCCAAAACAGAGCTCCCCTCCCTTGCTCCTTCTTCTTTCCCTTCTCTTCTTCTTCTCCTTCTCCTTCCTCAGCCTGTGGCCTCCTTGTCTCTTTCTCTCACTTTGGTTTCTTCTTCCCTGCACACCCACGGCCACCCTCTCTTTCCTCTTTCTCTTCTGTGACAGTTTCAGCTTCAACTTTGGGTGGCTCTTCAACAACAGCAGCCTCTTTAGGAGCCCCTACTTCAGTTTTTTCTTCAACCTTAGGCTCAGCTACAGCAAGTTTCTCTTCCTCATTCTTCTCTGCTACCTCCTCTTCTTTCTTCTCCTCTGTTACCTCTTCTTCCTTCTTCTCCTCTACCACCTCTTTCTTCTTTAGCCTTTTTCTTTTCCAGAATGCTCCCTCCTCTCTTTTTTGCCTTGGTTCACTGCTCTTTAACTCCAACCACCTTTCTCTCCCTCTAGGCATTGTCACACTCCTCCACCTTTTTAGTAGCACCTCCCTGCACCTTTGTGTGTCTCTCGTGCCTTTTGTACTGTCTGCCTCCTTATGTCCTTTTGTCTCCTATGGGTGTGTAAGAGTGGTATGTGAGAGTGTGTGAATGTGTGTGTCCGTGAGTGTGTGTAAGTGTGAGTGATAGTGTGTGAGTGTGAGTGAGAGAGAGCGTGCATTTTTATTTTGATCTTAATTAGGTAACTTTTTGAATTTAGATTAATTCAAAATTTTGACTCTATTTTCCTTTTGCAAGATGATTAAAATGTCTTTACTTTAGAATTTTTCTCTTTTTCTTTTTTAGTGTTATATTTTTGACATTTTGATTTTGTATTTGGTTTATCCCATTTTTTATTTTATATTTTTCCTTTTGCATTTTTGTTTTAATTTTTTATTTTGTTTTTCTTATCATTATTATGTTTTATTATTTTGTCTCCATATTTTATTTTATTTTATTTTGTGGCTCCCATTTTGCAGTTATCTAGTTATATGAGTAACTAGTTGATCCATTATGTAGTTATCAATTTTTTATTTTTGAGATGGGGTGTTCACAGTTGCCTCTCTTTGCTTGTCTCTTAAGTTAGGGGAGTGTATATGATGAAGAGATGACCTAACTTAAGAGTAAGCAAAGACGTGAACACACCATATTTGGACCGTTTTGGATGTGCTTAAGAAGGAAAAATTATATGCAAATCTTAAAAAATGTGTTTTTTATGTTAATAAAGTTACATTATTAGGTTTTGTTGTGAGTTCAAAAGGAGTTGAGGTTGATTCTGAAAACATAAAAGCTATCCACGAATGGCCAACACCTAAGTCTATTAGTGAGGTTAGGAGTTTCTATGGTTTGGCAAATTTCTATAGGTTTGGAAACTCAAGGTCTCATGCAGTCTCTACTAATTAACCTTTGGGATGTTTAAAGAGACGAGCGATCTCACGCGAAAACCCAAAATATGGAAATAATATTTGAGAATTCACAGGATTTTATTTCACATTTTTTAAGGATTTTGAAATTAGAATTCTTTTAGTCTTGTTTTAATAGGATCACTTCCTCAAAGCTTACAGAGACCCGAGTTCTACATGGCATTTTAATTAATTAAATTTTATAAAACCTCGACTTAATCATTTTGTAAATAATGGAAAATAGTTAATTAAGGTATTTATTTTTGCATTATTATTATTTTTAAAACAAGTGTGTACTAATTTATGAGGTCTAAAGAGATTAAAATCTCACACGACCCCAAGCACTTGATGAAAATAATATTCTCATATGATGATTTTGTAAATAATGGAAAATATTTAATTAAAGTATTTATTTTTGCATTATTATTATTATTATTAAAATGAGTATGTACTAATTTTTGGAGTCTAAGGAGATTAAAATCTCACATGACCCCAAGCACTCGAAGAGAATAATATTCTCACATGATAATTTTCTTAAAACCTTACTTGTAAGGCCATAATTACTCTCACATTGACAGAAGAAGATAAAATAATAATTAAAAAATAAAAGGAAAGAAGACATCAAAACTATGAGAAAGCAATAGACCCACCCACGACAATTTTGCTATGCATGTCCAGACCTCTCCCATGCTTTCATCATATCTATAGCCTTGGTATGCCTATATCATACCTACATATATATAAATAAATAAATATATATATATATATATATAATAAAATAAAATAATAACAAAATAAAAACTTCTTGTCATTTTTATGTGTATCCCTTTTAATGTATATACATGTGTATTTTTATGTGAAACACATCATAAAAACGAAAAAAGAAATAAATAAAAATAAATAAGTAAATAAATTAATTAATTAATAAAAAAAAACATCAAAATATGAAAACTAGAAACCCCTTCCCACATCCTGCCATGCATCCACCTATATACACCCATATACATATTTATATCTATACACAGATGTGAGTATACCCCTTCCCACATCCTGCCATGCATCCTGCCATGATAAAATGATGTGAGCACAGATGACAAGAGGCGCAGTGGCTTAAATAATGATCTAAATATTCCTCTGTGCCCAATTACAAGACTGAGAGCCAAGAAGTTCAAGGAGTCACTACAAATTTATGTGGGAAAGGTTTTAGAGAAATGCTGAAGAAAATCACTTAGATGACTTGGGCTTGGAGAAAGAACCCCAATTCATTCATCTAAGTCATGTCCAGCCCAAATGAAGGCCTAATTCGTTTGGGTTATATCTTTCAGAATTGTTGTTACTGAAATAAATATTTTGAACCTCATTGTAATTAAACTGGGCCTAAGATGTATATGGTTATGTATAGGGCTTCAATTTTCAATGTGGGACATATCATCCCCACGCCCTCAAGACCCCGGCCGCCTCAATTGGCGATCTGTCGAAACCGTTAAGGTCCACCAGAGTGTAAAGGCTGGCTCTGATTCTAAATGATAAGGACATGGGCCCTAACTTCACCCTAAAAGTGCTCTCGTAGAGGACAGTTTAAGTACCCCCTTCTAAACCAGTCCAGATGTTCCTTTGCAACCAATGTGGGACATATCAAAAAAATTACAAGGTTAAAACTTAAGCCTTTTAATAAGTTTCAAACTCCTTGTGAAACCCTAATTCGTAATACTTCTTGGACCCTCGATAAGTTAGGTCAAATAAGGCCAAAATAACTTCAATAGAAGCCCCAAACATAACCATATCCTAGGCCCAATTTAGTTATAATGAGGTCCAAAATATTTATTTCAATAACAACAATTCTAAAAGATATAACCCAAATGAATTGGGTCTTCATTTGGCCTAGACATGACTCAGATGAATGAATTAGGATTTCTTCTCCAAGCCCAAGTCGTCTAAGTGATTTTCTTTAGCATTCTCTAGAATCTTTCCCACATAAATTTGTACCGATTCCTTGAACTTCTTCTTAGCTCTTAGTCTTGTAATTGGACTCAGAGAAAAATTTAGATCGTCATTCAAACCGCTGGACCTCTTGTTATCTGTGCTTACATCATTCCTTCCTTCCTCAAAAAGATTTAACCTTGAATCTAAATCAAATCAAACAGAGGAAGATCAGAAACATTGAAAGTGGCACTCACATTGTACTCACCTAGCAAATCTATTTTGTAAACATTGTTATTAATCCTTTCCAGCACTTGAAATGGTCCATCACCCCTTGTATTAAGTTTTGATTTTCTTTGCTGTGGAAACCTCTCCCTTCGCAAGTGCACCGAAACCTAATCTCCTATATGAAAAATAACTTGCTTTCGACCTTTATTGGCTCTTTGAGCATACATGTGGTTCCTCTTTTCAATCAGCTCATGTGTTTTTTCATGCATTGCTTTAACCATTTCAGCCTTCTTTTTTCCATCTAGGTTGGTAATTTCACTTGAAGGCAAAGACATCAAATCCAATACAGTTAATGGGATAAAATCATATACAATTTCAAATGGTGAAAAACTTGTGGTAAGCAATCTTCCTAAGTTTTTAAATTCTTCCCCACAATAGCACGCAACATGGTTCTTAATGTCCTATTTACTACTTTAATTTGGCCATCAGTCTGTGGGTGGCAGGCAGTGGAGAATAAAAGCTTAGTACCTAGCTTCCCCTACACACTTTCCAGAAATGACTACGGTTCTTGGCACACCATGGAGTCTAATCACTTCCATGAAGAAAAGGTCAGCAATGTTTGTTGCATCATTTGTTTTATGGCAAACAATAAAATGAGTCATTTTATTAAATCTATAACTACAACAAATATGTTGTCTCTATCCCTTCTGGTCACTTCTGGCAAGTGCTATGGGGTAAGTGTGGTACCAAGTTGCTGTTCTCTACCACATGTCATCCACAAATGGATGGTCAGACCAAAGTTATCAACCGCACCTTAGGAACCAAGTTATGAGCAATTCTTAAAAAGAATTTGAAGTCTTGGGAAGAATGTTTACCATTTATTGAATTTGCATACAATTAACCCACTAACTCATTTGGAATTATTGCCTTTGCCTGTGAATGATATTTCAAGTTTGGATGGTAAGCATAAAGTAGAGTTGTTTAAAAAAATTCACGAAGAAGCACATAGAAATGTCATGGAGAAAAATGAAAAGATTGCAATTCGTGCAAATAAAGGGAGAAAATAAGTTTCTTTCAACCTGGTGATCAAGTCTGGATCCCATTTTAGGAAGGAAAGATTTTCCAAAGAGCAGCAATCAAAACTCAATGCACGACGGGACAAACTTTTCACAGTATTGGAGAAAATCACTGATAATGCTTACAACATTGATCTCCCTGACTCTTATCAAATTAATCCAACATTGAATGTTGGAGGACAAATCCTTTTGAGGGAGGAGGGAATGATGAGGAAGCATATGGACATGAGCTATCTAACGGAGAAGAGATACAAAGCAGGGATTTTTATTTGCCAACCGGTCCTATAATAAGAGCTTAGGCTAAGAAACTTCAGAAAGTTATCCAAGGCTTAATGGACCGTCTACATGTGGAGGAGATCCAATTGGAAGAGTTGAACATAGAAAAGGAAACCTAAGTCATCAATATTATTCAAGTCCAATCAAATGAAGGCCCAATGACTTTGGGTTAAGCTATCCTATTATTTGTTGTTGTAATAAGTGTCTTGGATCTTATTTAGATAGTTTTGGACCTGATATATATTTGGTTACATGTTAGGCTTTTGTTTTGGTTGTTTCAGTAGATTTTGGGCCTCTGAAACTCATTTTGCTGAAGGCCCAAGGGGAACATCCGAAATTAGGGTTTCTTAGGATGAGAATCCTTATATAAAGGGTTTTAGCTTCTGCTGGAAGGAATTTTTGCATCAGAATAGAATTGATGAGAAATATCTCCTTGGCTCTCTCTTGGGGCTCCGTGGTAATTACAAAGGTTCTTGCAATCTCCAACCCTCTATGAAATTGGTTTCTAGCTCCTTATAGCTACGGGGTTAATCTCTTTTCTTTTGTTTTGTTTCAATTCTTTGTTAGGGGACTCAAGTTAATTCCAAAGTATTGATATCAGGTCTCACGACATTTTTTGCTAGGGTTTGTGTCATCAACTTTCCTTGCCCCTTCCAAGTATTTTAGTGATTGGTGATCATTATGGATGACAAATTTTTTAGGCAGCAAGTAATGTTCCAAAACTCCAAGAGCCCTCACCAAAGCATAGAATTCTTCATCATAAATGGAGTAATTCAAAGTCGGTCCACTTAACTTTTTACTTAAATATGCAATGGGTTGTTTTCCTGCATCAAAACAGCCCCTATACCAATTTCAGAAGTATCACATTTAATCTCAAAGGTTTTACAAAAATCTGGCGGATGCAAAACTGGTGTAGAACATATAAATGTTCTTCACAGTGTTAAATGTATCTTCTTGTTCCTTCTTCCATTTAAATCCAACATTTTTTTTAACAATTTCATTTAGTGGGGCAGTGATAGTCAAAAAAATTACGAATAAATCACCTATAGAAACTTGCCAAACCATAGAAACTCCTGACCCCACCAACAGACTTCAGTGTTGGCCATTTGTGGATAACTTTCACCTTTTTAGAGTCAACCTCAACTCCTTTTGAACTCACTACAAAACCTAATAATATAACTTTATTCACACAAAAAGCGCAATTTTTTAAGATTTGCATATAATTTCTCCTTCCTAAGCACATAAATGGTCCTAACATGCAAGGTATGATCATCTAAGCACTTGCTGTAGACCAAAATGTCATCAAAGTAGACAACAAATTTTACAAGAAACACTCGCAAGACATGATTCATTAAGCGCATGAACGTACTGGGTGCATTAGATAACCCAAAAGGCACCACTAACTGCTCATACAATCCATATTTTGTCTTAAATGCAGTTTTTTATTCATCACCTTCTTTCATCCTAATCTGATGATAACCACTTTTCAAATCAATTTTAGAGAAAACATATACACCATGCAATTCATCCAGCATATCATTTAGTTTAGGAATAGGACGACGATACTTTTTCTAAATTCTATATATTAAATAATTATATAATATAATGTGAATTATTATAATATATATTTAACAAATTATTAATCAGCAATATTTATGAGATTTAATATTTTTAAAATTATAAATTAAAAACAATTTAAAATTAACATAATAATAATACATATAGAGGGAAGTACAAAATTGGTCCTCTACCTTTACACTTTATGACAATTTGGTCCCTCATAATACACTATAACAAATTAGTTCCTCAAAAATCTTTCTTCATAGAAAATTTGTCCCTCATAACTACAATTGGAGGGACTGATTTTGTGCATATTTAAATTTGTGAAGGACTAATTTGTTAGAATAAATTATAGGGGAGTCACAAAGCGCTAAAGTGTGGGTTCAATTGTGTACTTTCATCTATATAGTATAATAATGATACATATTTAATAAATTGTTTATTTATTATATTAAATATTTAATACATATTAATTAAATTCTTTGTCTATAATATTTAAATTAATATAATAATTAAATACACATTTTAAATTAACATAATTAAATTAGTATTATAATTTACGCAAAAAATTAATTTTATAGGATATCTACATATATTTTGATATATTATATTCTTAACTTTAGAACAGTCCCTGTTGATCGTCATGAAGGCAAATTATATTTATATTTCATGTATTTTAGTAAATTATACATAATGAATAATTATAAAATAAAATATGTATTAATGTAATATATATTTAACAAATGACTAATCAGCAATACTTAATATATTTAATATTTTGTAAAATTATAAATTAAAAAAAATTAAAAATAACATAATAAAAATATAATAAGTGGGAAGTAATAAAATAGTCCTCTACCTTTACATATTGTGACAAATATTAATTAAATACATATTATAAATTAATGCTAAGAATTAATAATAAATTACTCATTAAATTACTGAAATATTCAGTAACAATAATTAATATTGCATAATAATAATTAGAGAATATTAAAGTATTTTATTTCCTTTGGATATTGAATTTATATTTTTAAATTCATATATTTGTAATCAAGTAAATATATTAATTAAATATACGTTAATAATTAAATAACAAATAAATATATCCACTAAATTAGTAACTGAATAATTAAAAATAAAAATTAATTATATTCATTGTATAAATAAAATAAATAAATTTATGACATAAGAAATATATAATATAACGTAATAAACATATAATATATATATATATATATATATAACAATAAATATATATATTCAGTACATATATTTTAATAACATATTTATCATATAATAATATAGGTCAAAACATATTTTATTTTATTACACATATTTATATTTATTATATTATTTATTAAATTCAATATCTATGATATTTAAATTAATATAATAATCAATTACATATTGTTAATCAACATAATTAACTTAGTGTTACAAATTAATGCTAAAAATTAATTGTTAAATTACTGATATATTCAGTAACAGTAATTAATATCTCACAATAATAATTAGAGAATATTAAAGTATTTTATTTCTTATGGTCATTGAATTTCTATTTTTATATTCGTACATTCATAATTAAATAAATATATTAATCAATTATACACTAGTAATTAAATAATTAATAAACATATGCATTAAATTAGTAACTAAATAATTAAAAGTATAGATTAAATATTCTAATTGGATATGTATTATATATAAATTTATCACATAAGAAATATATAAGATAATGTTATAAATATATAATATAAATATATGTAAACATATAACAATAAATATATATATTAAATATTTATATATCTAATATCATATATATTATATAATAATATCGGTCAATACATATTTTATTTATTTGTTTTAGTATATTTATATATGTTAACTATTATTTAATATATATTTTATATATTAATATATGATATCCAAATATATTTTTATACATTATATTTTTTTTACTTTGGGGTAGTCTCTGTTGATTGTCGTGAAGACAAAATATACATATATTTCATGTATATTATTAATCACTTTTATTAAATAATTATATAATATGATAAGAATTATTATAATATATATTTAACAAATTATTAATCAGCAATATTTATGAGATTTAATATTTTTGAAAAGTATAAATTAAAAACAATTTAAAATTGACATAATAATAATACATAGAGAAGTACCAATTTGGTCCTCCACCGTTACACTTTGTGGTAATTTGGTTCCTCACAATACACTATGACAAAGTAGTCCCTCAAAATTATAATTAGAGGAACTAGTTTTATACACATTTAAATTTGAGAGGGACTAATTTGTTACAATTAAATTGTGGGGAAGTCACAAAGTGCAAAAGCGAGGATTCAATTGCGTACTTTTGTCTATACAATAATAGTAATATATATATATATATATATATATACACTAGTAATGAGTATTATGGTGATACATATTCAATAAATTAATCATTTATTATATTAAATTATTAAAATATATATTTATTGAATTACTTAATAAATTAAATGTCTATGATATTTGAGTTAATATAATAATTAATTACATATTGTAAATGAAGATAATTAAACTAGTATTATAAATTAATGCTAAGAATTAATAATAAATTAATCATTAAATTACTAAAATATTCAGTAACAATAATTAATATGCCACAATAATAAGTAGAGGATAGTAGAGTATTTTATTTCTTTTGACATTGAATTTCTAATTTTATTTTCATATATTTGTAATTAAATAAAAATATTAATTAAATATGCATTAGATATTAAATATTAAGTAAACATATTCATTAAATTAGTAACTAAATAATTAAAAGTATAAATGAAATATTCTATTTTTATATTTATTAAATATTCATGTATTTAATATCATATTTATTATATAATAATATCAGTCAATACATATTTTATATATTTGTTTCAGTATATTAATATTTTTAATAATATTTAATATATATTTCATATATTAATATACAATGTCTAAATATATTATTATATATTATATTCCTTTACTTCAGGACAGTCCTTATTGATCGTCATGAAAGCAAATTATATATATATTTCACATGTTTTAGTAAATTATATATAATGAATAATTATATTTAATATAATATACGTTAATATGATATATATCAAACAAATTATAAATATTTAATGGGTTAAATATTTTTGAAAATTATAAATTAAAAACAATTTAAAATTAACATAATAATATTACACATAGTATGAGAGAAGCGCCAAATTGGTTCTCCGCCTTTACACTTTGTGACAATTTGGTCCTTCATAAAGCATTAATGACAAATTTGTCCATCAAAAATCATATTTCATGGAAAATTAGTCTCTTATTACTACAAATGGAGGGGCATGAGACAAAGTACAAAAGTGGGGATACAATTGCGTACTTTTGTCTATATGATAATAATATATATAGTAATAATGTTTATATTAATGATACATATCTAATAAATTAATAATTTATTATATTAAATTATTAATAAATATATTCACTAAATTTCTTATTAAATTCAATGTCAATAATATTTATATTAATATAATAATTAATTACATATTGTAAATAAAAATAATTAAATTAGTATTATAAATTAATGCTAAAAATTAATCATTAAATTACTAATATATTCAATAAAAATAATTAATATTCCATAATAATTAGAGAATATTAGAGTATTTTATTTCTTTTGGATATTGAATTCCTATTTTTAAATTCATATATTTGTAATTAAATTAATATATTAATTAAAAATACATTAGATATTAAATATTAAATAAACATATTCATTAAATTAATTACTGAATAATTAAAAGTATAGTTGAAATATTCTAATTGGTTGTATATTTTATATAAATTTATCACATAAGAAATATATAATATAATGTAATAAACATATAATAAATAAATATATATAAAAATATAACAATAACGGAACATAATGCTAGAACATAATAGTAAATTAATCATTAAATTAATGATATATTCAATAACAATAATTAATATTCCACAATAATAATTATAAAATATTAAAATATTTTATTTCTTTTGGATATTGAAAATCTATTTATAAATTCACTTATTTGTAATTAATTAAATATAAATTTGTAATTAAATAACAAATAAACATATCCACTAAATTATTAACTAAATAATTAAAATTTTAAATTAAATATATTAATTGTAATAGTAATATATATAGTAACCAAAGAATTAAAGGTATAGATGAAATATTCTAATTGGATGTATAATATATATAAATTTATCATATGTGAAATATATAATATAATGTAATAAATATATGTAAAAATATAACAATAAATATATATATATATATATAATATTAATTGGATATATATATTATATATAAATTTATTGTATAAGAAATCAATAATAGAATGCAATAAATATACAATAAAAATAAATATATGTAACGATATAACATTAAATATATATTAAATATTTATACATTTAATATCATATTTCTTACAGTTATATATTGGTCAATGCGTATTTTTTTTTACTATATTTAAATTTTTTAACTAATATTTAATATGTATTTTATATATTAATATATGATATCGAAATATATTTTTATACATTATATTCCTTGACTTCAAGACAGTCCCTGTTGATTGTCGTGAAGTCAAATTATACAAATATTTCATATATATTAATAAATTTTATACATGAATATATATATATATATATATATATTAAATAATCATATAATATAATGTGAATTATTATAATATATATTTAACAAATTATTAGTCAGCAATATTTATGAGATTTAATATTTTTTAGAATTATAAATTAAAAAAAATTAAAATTAACATAATACTAATAATACATATAATTAGATAGAAGTACTAAATTGGTCCTCCACCTTTACACTTTGTGACAATTTGGTCCCTCACAATGCACTGTGACAAATTAGTCCCTCCAATATCTCTTTTTATGGAAAATTTATCTCTCAATACTACAATTTGAGGGACTAATTTTGTACACATTTAAATTTAAAAGGGACTAACTTGTCACAATTAAATTGGAAGGGAATCATAAAGTGCAAAAGTGAGGGTTCAATTGCGTATTTTCAACTATACAGTAATAATATATATATAGTAATAATTTGCATAATAATGATACATATTTAAAAAATAATCATTTATTACATTAAATTACTAAAATAAACATTTATTAAATTACTTACTAAATTCAATGTCAATAAGATTTAAACTAATACAATAATTAATTATATATTTTAAATTAACATAATTAATTAGTATTATAAATTAATGCTAAAAATTAATCATTAAATTACTGATACACTCAATAAAAATAATTAATATTCTTCAATAATAATTAGAAAATATTAGAGTATTTTATTTTTTTCTAGACAATGAATTTCTATTTTCATAATCGTGTAATTGTAATTAAATAAATATATTAATTACATAGTCATTAGTAATTAAATAATAAATAAAAATATTCATTAAATTAGTAACTACATAATTTAAAGTATAAATGAAGTATTCTAATTATATATATAATATATATAAATTTATCACATAAGAATTATATAATATAACGTAATAAACATATAATACAAATAAATTTATATAAAAATCTAACAATAAATATATATTAAATATTTATATATTTAATAACTTATATACTATATAAGTCAATACATATTCTATTTATTTGTTGTTGTATATTTATATTTTTTAACTAATATTTAATATATATTTTATATATTAATATACGATATCTAAATATATTCATAAATATTATATTCTTTGACTTTAGGACAGTCCCTATTAACCGTCATGAAAATAAATTATATATATTTTTTATATACATTAGCAAATTATATACATTAAATAATTATATAACATAATACAAATTATTATAATATATATTTAACAAATTATTAATCAGCAATATTTACAAGATTTAATATTTTTGAAAAGTATGAATTAAAAACAATTTAAAATTGACATAATAATAATATATATTTAATAAATTAGTCATTTATAATATTACATTATTAAAATATATATATTGATGAAATTACTTACTAAATTCAATGTCTATAATATTTAAGTTAATATAATAATTGATCACATATTGTAGATTAGCATAATTAAATTAGTATTAAAACTAATGCTAAAAAATTAATCATTAAATTACTGATATATTCAAGAATAATAATTAATATTCTACAAGAATAATTAGAGAATATTAGAGTATTTTATTTCTTCACAACATTGAATTTCGATTTTGATATTCGTATATTTGTAATTAAATAAATATATTAATCAAATATGCATTAGTCATTAAATAATAAATAAACATATTCACTAAATTTGTAACTAAATAATTAAAAATATAAATTAAATATATTAATTGGATATATATTATATATAATTTTATCATATATGAAATATATAATATAATCTAATAAATATATAATATAAATAGATATATGTAAAAATATAACAATAAATATATATCAAATATTTATATATTAAATACCATATTTATTATGTAATAATATCGGTCAAAACATATTTTATTTTATTACACATATTTATGTTTATTAAATTCAATGTCTATGACATTTAAATTAATATAATAATTAATTACAAATTTTAAATAAACGTAATTAAATTAGTATAACAAATTAATGCTTAAAATTAATAATAACTTAATCATTAAATTACTGATATATTCAAGAATAATAATTAATGTTCTACAATAATAAATAGAGAATCTTAAAGTATTTTATTTCTTTTGGACATTGAATTTTTATTTTTATATTCATATATTTGTAATTAAATAAATATATTAATTAAATATACATTAGTAATTAAATATTAAATAAAAATATTCATTAAATTAGTAACTAAATAATTAAAAATATTGACGAAATATTCTAATTGGTTATATATTTTATATAAATCTATCACCGAAGAAATATATAATATAATGTAATAAATATATAATATAAATATAAATATATATATATATATCAATAAATATATATTAAACATTTATATACTTAATATCTTATTTATGTCGATACTTACTTTATTTATTTGTTTTAGTTTTTTTTATATATTTTAACTAATATTTAATATATATATATATATATATTAATTATATATTGAATAATAAATTAATAATTAAATTATTGATTGTGAACACTCTATCTCTAATTACTTAAATTAATTGACATATCAATTAATTAATAATTAAGAAAATAAAAAAAAATTAAAAATGATGAAGCTTCAAATAACATTCTCAATTAGAGACAATTTGAAATTAAAAATAAATTATAGGAGATAATTAAATAAACTCAAAACCCAAAAATAAAATTAGCTAATTAAATAATTATAATAAATTAAAACAATATTATAAAAATATATATATAACAAAACAAAAATAGAAAATTAAAAACTCAAAAAAATATTAATTAATAATAATAGTAATAGTAATAAAAAATAAAATGAAATAAAATAATGAGGCTGTAATTCATGTGAAGAACTGCCAAAAAAACAAAAAAAGCTGGCAAAAAGGAAAGGCTCCACAGAAAACTGGTTGGAGGGAAGAACTGGACCTCTGAATCTCTGCCTTATCAGAGGCAGAACTTGCTGCTCCAACAGCAGCTGCAATAGCAGCACCACAGCACAAGAAAACGTAGCAGAAAAGGATGAGCTTTCTGTTCTTCAGGAGGGGGAACGGAGAATCGGGCAGAGAGGGATGCCGTGCTGGTAGAGAGAGAAAGAGTGAGGATAAAGATTAGTGAAAGACTAAGACCATGAGAGGAGGAAGAGAAGAAAAGAGAAGAGAAGAAGTAAGGAAGAGGGAGTCATCGAAGCAGGAAGATGGGTCGCGCAGTTCTTTCTCATATCATGGTTCTCTCGGGTTCTTATTCGTGCTTCGCCCCATCACTGTCGTGTACTGGACCGAGGTTCTTGCAGGCACTCGCCGGGAATATTCTTCGTTCTTGACGTCCAATTAGCCTCAATGGGGCATGCGTCCAGTGCTGTTCCAGTAGTGTATCAGTTTTAGAGATTTCTCCGACATCTGTGAAGAAACGGGTAGTGTCAAGAGTTCAACCAAGAGGCTCCGTTCACCTTGGGATTTCTCTTGGTGCCATAAAGAATTGGATTGGACTTCAGAATACATATGATACACTTTACTTCATCGACCTGCATGCGATCACATTACCGTATGACATACAACAATTATCTAGGGCAACACGAGAAATGGCAGCCATTTATCTGGCATGTGCATTGATACTTCAAAGGCGTCTGTTTTTGTGCAATCCCATGTTCGTGCACATGTAGAATTGATGTGGCTGCTAAGTTGTGCCATACCAATCGGTTGGCTGTACAGAATGATTCAGTTTAAAGAAAAATCCAGCAAGGTGGGAGATGAAAATGTTGGAATTGCTCTTTTCACTTATCCTATTCTAATGGCTTCTGATATTCTTCTATATCAGTCAGACTTTGTCCCTGTTGGGGAAGATCAAAAGCAGCATTTGGAGTTTACCCGTGAATTAGCTGAACGTGTTAATTATTTATATGGTGGAAGGAAGTGGAAGAAGTTAGGCGGCCGAGGTGGTGCCATATTTAAGGTTCCGGAGCCCCTTATACCTCCAACTGGAGCCTGAATTATGTTGCTAACTGATGGTCTTTCCAAGATGTCAAAGCTTGCACCTTCTAATCAATCAAGAATCAATCTTCTTGATCCAAAAGATGTAACAGCACCGTCAACGCGTCGGCAGAACTAAAGGATGGGGCGGTTGGTGGAGGACCGACTAATCTCTCTATGTTCACCGGGGGCCCTAAGTTTGAGGACTTCCTCGGTGGCAGTGGAGGTGGACCAGTGGCCCCGCCAGTAGCTGCAACGCCACTGTAGTTCTTTGTAGACAACACACTAAGCGCGGTGATGGAGAATGAGATATACAATTTAGAGTTGAAGACGATAGCGGCCAACTTCCTCCGGAGGTGAAAGAAAACTGCTATAGCTTTCTTCGTTCTGATGTTGCCAGGGAAGGCAGAGAGGTGAGGTCATGCACTAACCAGAACTGAAGTCGGTGGCCCCACGAAGTGCCGAATCGGCGGCAGAAATTGTCACCGGAAACACCTCGAAGATGGTCCATTTTCCTCACCCGCTCTGCCCGCTTTCTTTCCCTTTGCTGAATACTTCTCTCAATCGCTTGTTCCAGGTATTTGGAGATGTATAAAGCATGATGTTTACATGGAATGTGAAGACACGTAAACGGTTCTTTCATCTCTTGATTTATTTTATTTATTTATTTATTCATTATCATTATGTCTTATATCTTAATTGTTTTGTTTTGTTTTATCATTATTAGTATCATTATTTCCATCCCATCCTAATTTCTGATAGTGTCACATGAAAATACTAATATCCTCAGGCACTTAGTAGAGGTCATATGGGATTCTTGAGTATCTCCTTCGGCCTTGAAAATTAGTACATACTTGTTTTTAAAAAATAATAATAATGGAAAAAAAATACTTTAATTAAATATTTTTTATTATTTATAAAATCGTCATGTGAGAATATTGTTTACCTCGGGTGCTTTGGGTCGTGTGAGATTTTAATCTCCATAAACCCCGAAAATTAGTGCATACTTATTTTAAAATAATAATAACAATAATAATAATAATAATGCAAACATAAATATCTTAACTAAGTATTTTCTATTATTTACAAAATGATTAAGCTGTTGTTTTATAAAATTATATATAAATTTATCACATAAGAAATATATAATATAATGTAATAAAGATATAATATAAAAAATATATGTAAAAATATAACAATAAAGATATATTAAATACCATATTTATTATTTAATAATATCGGCCAATGCATGTTTTGTTTATTTGTTTTAGTATATTTATATATTTTAACTAATATTTAATATATATTTTATGTATTAATATACAACATATAAATATATTTTTATACATTATATTCCTTAACTTCAGGGCAGTTCCTGTTGACTGCCGTAAAGACAAATTATACATATATTTCATATATTGTGAACACCTGATCCTTAATTAAGATTATTTGATTAATTGAGTTCCCAATTATTTAATAATTAAGTAAATAGGGAAAATTAAAATGGACAAAGGCTCAAATGATACCCTCAAGTGGAGACATTTTGAAATTGAAAATAAATAATGGGGGAACTTTAAATAAAAAATTATATATATATTTGATGTCTTTTTATTAAATTCTATATATTAAATAATTATATAATATAATGTGAATTATTATAATATATATTTAAAAAATTATTAATCAGCAATATTTATGAGATTTAGTATTATTTAAAATTATAAATTAAAAAAATTTAAAATTAACATAATAATAATACATATAATAAGAGAGAAGTACCAAATTGATCCTCTGCCTTTACACTTCATGACAATTTGGTCCCTTACAATGCATTGTGATAAATTAGTCCCTTAAAAATCTTTTATCATGGAAAATTTGTCCCTCATGACTATAATTGGAGGGACTGATTTTGTGCACATTTAAATTTGAAAGGGATTAATTTGTCATAATTAAATTGTGGGGGAGTTACAAAGCACAAAAGTGTGGGTTCAATTGCATACTTTCATCTATATAGTAAAAATATATATAGTAATAATGTGTATAATAATAATGCATATTTAATAAATTATTTATTTGTTATATTAAATATTTAATACATATTAATTAAATTCTTTGTCTATAATATTTAAATTAATATAATAATTAAATACATATTTTAAATCAACATAATTAAATTAGTATTATAGATTTACGCAAAAAATTAATTTTATAGGATATCTAAATATATTTTGATATATTATATCCCTTAACTTCATAATAGTCCATGTTAACCGTCATAAAGACATTATATTTATATTTCATGTATTTTAGTAAATTATACATGCTGAATAAATATAAAATAAAATATGTATTAATGTAATATATATTTAACAAATGACTAATCAACAATACTTAATATATTTAATATTTTGGAAAATTATAAATATAAAAAAATTTAAAAATAAAATAATAAACATATAATAAGTGGGAAGTACCAAAATGGTCCTCTACCTTTACACATTGTGACAAATATGAACATAATTAAATACATATTACAAATTAATGCTAAGAATCAATAATAAATTACTCATTAAATTACTGAAATATTCAGTAACAATAATTAATATTGCACAATAATAATTAGAGAATATTAAAGTATTTTATTTCTTTTGGATATTGAATTTCTATTTTTAAATTCATATATTTGTAATCAAGTAAATATATTAATTAAATATACTTTAGTAATTAAATAACAAATAAACATATCCACTAAATTAGTAACTGAATAATTAAAAATAAAAATTAATTATATTAATTGTATACATATTATAAATAAATTTATGATATAAGAAATATATAATATAATGTAATAAACATATAATATAAATAAATATATGTTAAAATATAACAATAAATATATATTCAGTTCATATATGTTAATAACATATTTATCATATAATAATATAGGTCAAAACATATTTTATTTTATTACACATATTTATATTATTATATTATTTATTAAATTCAATATCTATGATATTTAAATTAATATAATAATCAATTACATATTGTTAATCAACATAATTAAATTAGTGTTACAAATTAATGCTAAAAATTACTAATAAATTAATTGTTAAATTACTAGTATATTCAGTAATAGTAATTAATATTTCACAATAATAATTAGAGGAATATTAAAGTATTTTATTTCTTATGGACATTGAATTTCTATTTTTATATTCGTACATTCATAATTAAATAAATATATTAATCAATTATACACTAGTAATTAAATAATTAATAAACATATGCATTAAATTAGTAACTAAATAATTAAAAGTATATATGAAATATTCTAATTGGATATATATTATATATAAATTTATCACATAAGATATATAATGTAATAAATATATAATATAAATATAGTTAAACATATAACAATAAATATATATTTTAAATATTTATATATTTAATATCATATATATATATATATTATATAATAATATTGATCAATACATATTTTATTTATTTGTTTTAGTATATTTATATATGTTAACTATTATTTAATATATATTTTATATATTAATATACGATATCCAAATATATTTTTATAAATTATATTTTTTGACTTTGGGGCAATCTCAGTTGATGTCGTGAAGACAAATTATACATATATTTCATGTATACTATTAATCACTTTTATTAAATAATTATATAATATGATGAGAATTATTATAATATATATTTAACAAATTATTAATCAGCAATATTTATGAGATTTAAATTATATAATAATTATTTACATATTGTAAATGAACATAATTAAATTAGTATTACAAATTAATGCTAAAAATTAATAATAAATTAATCATTAAAGTACTAAATTATTCCGTAACAATAATTAATATTCCACAATAATAAGTAGAGAATATTAGAGTATTTTATTTCTTCTAGATATTAAATTTTTATTTTTATATTCATATATTTGTAATTAAATAAATATATTAATTAAATGTACATTAGATAATGAATGAGTAAACATATTCATTAAATTAGTTACTAAATAAGTAAAAGAATAAATGAAATATTCTAATTTTATATATATTACATATAAATTTATCACATAAGAAATATATAATATAATGTAATAAACATATAATATAAGTGAACATATATATATATATATATATATGAAAATATAACAATAAAAATATATTAAATACTTATATAATTAACATCATATTAATTATATAATGATATCGGTCAATACATATTTTATTTTTTGGTTTTATTATATTTAAAAATTTTAACTAATATTTAATATATATTTTATATATTAATATACAATATCTAAATATATTTTTATATATTATATTCTTTCACTTCAGGACAGTCTATGTTGACCATCGTGAAGACATTCATATATATTAGTAAATTATATATATAAAATAATTACATAATATAATGTGAATTATTATAATATATATTTAAAAAATTATTAATCAACAATATTTATGAGATTTAATTTTTTGAAAATTATAAATAAAAAATTTAAAATTAAAATTTTAATAATAATACATATAATGATATGAAGGACTGATTTTGTACAAATTTAAGTTTAAGAGGGACTAATTTGTCACAATTAAATTATCGGAGAGTCATAAGGTGCAAAAGTGAGGATTCAATTGCATACTTTCATTTGTATAGTAATAATATATATAATAATATTGTGTATAATAATTACACATATTTAATAAATGAATCCTTTATTATATTAAATTATTAAAATATATATTTATTAAATTACTTGCTAAATTCAATGTCTATAATATTTAAACTAAGATAATAATTAATCACATATTGTAAATTAACATAGTTAAATTAGTATTATAAATTAATGCTAAGAATTAATAATAAATCATTAAATAACTGAAACATTCAGTAACAATAATTAATATTTCACAATAATAATTAGAGAATAATAGAGTATTATATTTCTTCTGGACATTGAATTTTTATTTTTATATTCGTATATTTGTAATTAAGTAAATATATTAATTAAATATAAGTTAGTAATTAAATAATAAATAAACATATTCACTAAATAAGTAACTAAATAATTAAAGATATAGATTAGATGTATTAATTGGATATATTTTATATATAAATTTATCATATAAGAAATATATAACACAATGTAATAAACTTATAATATAAATAAATTTATATAAATATATAACAATAAATATATATTAAATACTTATATATTTAATAACATTTTTAATTATATAATAATATCGGTCAATACATATTTTATGATATAATATGAATTATTATAATATATATTTAACAATTTGATAATCAATAATATTTATGAGATTTAATATTTTTAAAAAGTATAAATTAAAAAATATTTAAAATAGACATAATAATAATACAAATAATAAGAGAAAAGTACCAAATTGGTCCTCCACTTTTACACTTTGGAACAATTTAGTCCCTCACAATGCACAGTGACCATTAATCATTAAATTAATGATATATTCAATAACAATAATGAATATTCCACAATAATAATTAGAGAATATTAGAGTATTTTATTTCTTTTGGATATTGAAAATCTATTTTTAAATTCAGTAATTTGTAATTAATTAAATATACATTTGTAATTAAATAACAAATAAACATATCCACTGAATTATTAATTAAATAATTAAAAATATAAATTAAATATATTAATTGTAATAATAATATATATAGTACTAAAGAATTAAAGGTATAGATGAAATATTCCAATTGGATATATAATATATATAAATTTATCTTATGAGAAATATATAATGTAATGTAATAAATATATAATATTAATAAATATATGTAAAAATATAACAATATATATATATATATATATATTTAACATTAATTGGATATATATTATACATAAATTTATCATATAAAAAATGAATAATAAAATGCAATAAATATACAATAAAAATAAATATATGTAAAAATATAACAATAAATATATATTAAATATTTATATATTTAATATCATATTTCTTATAGTTATATATCGGTCAATACATATTTTGTTTACTATACTTATATTTTTAACTAATATTTAATATATATTTTCTATATTAATATACGATATCGAAATATATTCTTATATTTTATATTCATTGACTTCAGGACAGTCCCTATTGACCGTCATAAAGACAAATTATACAAATATTTCATGAATATTAGTAAATTATATATATATATATATATTAAATAATCATATAATATAATGTGAATTATTGTAATATATATTTAACAAATTATTAGTCAGCAATATTTATGAGATTTAATATTTTTAAGAATTATAAATAAAAAAAATTAAAATTAACATAATAATAATACATATAATTAGAGGAAAGTACCAAATTGGTCCTCCACCTTTACATTTTATGACAATTTGATTCCTCACAATGCACTGTGACAAATTATTCCCTCAAAAATTTCTTTTCATGGAAAATTTGTCTCTCAATACTACAATTTAATGGACTAATTTGTACACACTTAAATTTGAAAGAGACTAACTTGTCACAATTAAATTGGAAGGGAGTCATAAAGTGCAAAAGTGAGGGTTCAATAGCATACTTTCGTCTATACAGTAATAATATATATAGTAATAATTTGTATAATAATGATACATATTTAAAAAATAATCATTCATTATATTAAATTATTAAAATATATATTTATTAAATTACTTACTAAATTCAACAACTATAATATTTATTTTAATATAATAATTAATTACATAATGTAAATTAGCATGATTAAATTAGTATTACAAATTAATGCTAAAAATTAAAAAAAATCATTAAATTACTAATATACTCAATATCAATAATTAATGATTCAATAATAATTAGAGAATACTAGAGTATTTTATTTTTTTCTGGACAATGAATTTCTATTTTCATAATCATGTAATTGTAATTAAATAAATATATTAATTACATTGTCATTAGTAATTAAATAATAAATAAACATATTAATTAAATATACGTTAGTCCCTGAAAATCTTTTTTCATGAAAAATTTGTCCCTCATTCCTTCAACTAGAGAGACTAATTTCGTATATATTTAAATTTGAGATAAACTAATTTGTCACAATTAAATTGTGGGAGAGTCATAAAGTGCAAAAGTGAGGGTTCAATTGCGTACTTTCGTCTATGCAATAATAATATATATAGTAGTAATGTTTATAATAATGATACATATTAAATTCATATATTTGTAATATATATTAAATTCAAGTGACGGTTTAATTGGATTATATTATATATAAATTTATCATATAGGAAATATATAATATAACATATTAAACATATAATATAAATAAATTTAAACAAAAATATAACAACAAATATCTATTAAATATTTCAATATTAAAAAGGATATTTATTATCAAACAATATCGGTCAAAATATAGATTATTTTATTACACATACTTATATTTATTAAATTCAATGTCTATGATATTTAATTAATATAATAATTAATTACATATTGTAAATGAACCTAATTAAATTAGTATTACAAACTAATGCTAGAAATTAATAATAAATTAATATTAAATTTTTGATATATTCAATAACAATAATTAATGTTCCACAATAATAATTAGAGAATATTAGAGTATTTTATTTCTTTTGGACATTGAATTTCTATTTTCATATTCATACTTTGGTAATTAAATAAATATATTAATAAAATATACATTACTAATTAAATTAATAACTAAATAATTAAGAGTATAGATGGAATATTCAGATTGGATATATATTATATATAAATTTATCACATATGAAATATATAATATAATGTAATAAATATATGTAAAAATTTAACAATAAATATATATTAAATATTTATATATTTAATAACAAATTTATTATGTAATAATATTGGTCAAAACATATGTTATTTTATTATTCGTATTTATATTTATTAAATTCAATGTCTATGATACTTAAATTAATATAATAATTAATCATGTATTGTAAATGAACATAATTAAATTATTATTACAATATTAAATTAGTCATTAAAGTACAAGTATGTTCAATAACAATAATTAATATTCCATATTAATAATTAGAGAATATTAGAGTATTTTATTTCGTTCATATGTAATTAAATAAATATTTAATTAATATTCATACTTTGTTCTTTTTATTTTAAATGGGTTTTCCAAAATTTTTCGTTAAAAATTTTGGTTGCGACTCCAATAAATTGATTTTCAAGATTCATTTTGGGAATCAATTTAAACACTTTTTATTATTCTGTCAAAAGATCGGTTATGACAACTTTGGTAGAAAATGTCTGAGGAGATGAGCAATCTCACTCAGAAACCCGAAATATGGAAGAAAATATTTGAAAATTTTCAAGTTTTTATTTTTACGTTTTTTTAAGGGTTTTGAAATTAAAATTCTTTTAGTCTCATTTTTAACAAGATCGATTCTCCAAAACCTATGGATCCCTAAAGATATATTTCTATTGTTACATATATGACATATAAATTTATCACATGAGAAATATATAATAATATGTAATAAACATAGAATACAAATGAATATATATAAAAATATAACAATAAAAATATATTAAATACTTATATATTTAATACCTTATTTATTATATAATAATATCGGTCAATACGTATTTTATTTGTTTGTTTAAGTATGTTTATATATTTTAAATAATATTTAATATATTAATATACAATATTTAAATATATTTTTATACATTATATTCTTTGACTTCAGGAAAGTGCATGTTGACCATTATGAGAACAAATTATACATATATTTAATTTATATTAGCAAATTATATATATTTAAATATTATATAATATAATGTGAATTATTATAATATATATTTAACAAATTATTAATCAGCAATATTTATGAGATTTAATATTTTGGAAAATTATAAATAAAAACAATTTAAAATTGACATAATAATAATACAAATTATAAGAGGGAAGTACCAAGTTGGTCCTCCATCTTTACACTTTGGGACGATTTGGTCCCTCACAATGCACCGTGACAAATTAGTCCCTCAAAAAAAATTTTTCATGGAAAAGTTATTTCTCATTACTACAATTGGAGGAACAATTTTGTACACATTTAAATTTGTGAGGAACTAATGTGTCATAATTAAATTGTAGGGGAGACACCAAGTCTAAAATTGAGTGTTCAATTGCGCACTTCCGTTTATATAGCAATGATATATATAGTAATAACATGTATATTAATGATACATATTTAATGAATTATTTATTTATTATGATAAATATTTAGTACATATTAATTAAATTTTTTGTCTATAATATTTAAATTAATATAATAATTAAATAACAGTTATATTCAATAAAAATAATTAATATTCTACAATAATAATTTGAGAATATTCAAGTATACTATTTCTTTTTGTATATTGAATATCTGTTTTTATATTCAGATATGTGTAATTAAATAAATATGTAAATTAAATAATAAATAATGATATTCATTAAATAAGTAACTAAATAATTAAAAATATAAATCAAATACTCTAATTGGACATATATTATATAAACTTATCATACAAGAAATGTATAATATAATATATTAAACATATAATACAAATAAATTTCCGTAAAAATATAATAATAAATATATATTAAATATTTAAATATTTAATATCATATTTGTTATATAATAGTAACAGTCCATGTTGACCATCGTGAAGACAAATTATATATATATTTCATGTATTAGTAAATTATATATATTGAATAATTATATTTAGTGTAATATGTGTTAATATAATATATATGAAACAAATTATTAATCAGCATTATTTAATTGATAACAAATTAGTCCTTCAAAAATATTTTTTTCATGGAAAAGTTGCCTCCCATTGTTAAAATATACATTTATTAAATTACTTGTTAAATTCAATGTCTATAATATTTAAATTAATATAATTATTAATTACATATTGTAATTAGCATAATTAAATTAGCATTATAACCTAATTCCAAAAATTAATAAAACAAATTAATCATTAAATAATTAATATTATCAATAACAATAATTAATATTCCACATTAATTATTAGAGAATATTAGAGTTTTTTTTTTGGACGTTGAATTTATATTTTATATTTGTACATTTGTAATTAAATAAATATATTAATCAAACATACATTAGTAATTAAATAATAAATAAACATATTCATTAAGTTAGTAACTAAATAATTAAAAGTCTAGATGAAATATTCTAATTGGATATATATTATATATAAATTTATCACATAAGAATTATATAATATAATACAATAAACATATTATAGAAATATATATATATATATAGATAAATTAAATATTTATATATGTAATACCATATTTATTATATAATAATATCGGTCAATACATATTTTATTTATTTGTTTTAGTTTATTTATAATTTTAAACTAATATTTAATATATTTTATATGACAATAAACATTATCTGAATATATTTTCATATGTTATATTCTTTGACTTTAGGGCTGACCCTATTGATTGTCATAATGACAAATTATACACATATTTCATGTCTATTAGTAAATTATTTATATATATGTTAAACAATTATATAATATAATTTGAATTATTATAATATATAATTAACAAATTATTAATCAGCAATATTTATGAGATTTAATGTTTTTGAAATTATAAATTAAAAATTTTTTAAAATTAACATAATAATAATTCATATAATAAGAGGGAAGTACCAAATTGATCCTCCACTTTTACATTTTGTGACAAGTTAGTTCCTCACAATGCACTGTGACAAATTACTCCCTAAAAACTATTTTTTTATCGAAAATTTGTCCTTCATTACTATAGTTGAAGGGACTGATTTTGTACATATTTAAATATAAGAGGGACTAATTTGTCATTATCGTAACCAATCTTTCAGCAAGAAGAATAAAATGTGTTTAAATTGATTCCCAAAATGAATATTGAAAATCAATTTATTTGGAGTCCACCAAAATTTTTAATGGAAAACTTTGAAAAACCAATTTAAAATAAAAAGAAAAGGCAAAATAGTTAGCAAAATCAAAGATGGGTTCGGGAGTTTATTTGAGTATGGGAAGGTATTAGGCACCCCACAACACCCATTCAGAAGGACGGTTACCTTAAACTAGTAAGATGAAATAAAATATAGCCTTAAATTTATACCAATTACCCTTTGTTGACATGCATGCCCATTAAACAAAGAAGACAAAATGACAATAATGGAAGCAAATGGATAGATATTTACCAAGGGTGAACTTGACCTAGGATGAAAGTTTAGAGCCTATGTACCCCGTAATATGGATCAAAGTCCACGTAGTTCAACTAAAATGGCGGGTTTGTTAGTTGGTGAGTTTTAATTTTTGCGATGAGAACATGAGGGTTCAAATTAAACAGATTTTTGTAAACAAAACGGGATTGAAATTTGATTTGTGTGTTTTAATTTACAACAACCTAATTAATCTAGCTCTCTTGATCTTTTCATTTTCTCTCTTTTTAATTTTCTTGTTTAGTTTTGGAATCTTAATCTTTATTTTTTGACATTTAAATGAAATGATAACGGAAAAGAATCTTGGGATTTTTTTTTAACATATATATATATATATATATTTTAAATTAGAATTCACTCTAGACTTAAGTAAGATTGTCATAAAAAAGATATTTTTGGAATTTTTGAATTTATGATCTTTGTATTTATTGTTATTTTTTTGACATTGGAATATGTTTTAATACTTAAAGTGAAACTAGAATGAAAAAATATTCTTAGGATTTTTTATTATATACAGACAAACCTCCCTATTTTAGAATTAGTTCATCTTGACATTTTAAACATTAACTTTCGAAACCTGAAGAGACTCGGGATCTCACGCGACGTCTATTAGTTAACTTTGAGTGGCTGAGGAAACGAGTAATCTCACGCAGGAACCCAAAATATGTAAGAAAATATTTGAGATTTCTTGGGATTTTTACTTTTATATATTCTTAAGGGTTTTGAAATTAGAATTTTTTTAGTTTTATTTATAATAAAATTGATTTCTCAAAGTCTATGGAGACTCAGGTCCTACATGACATTTCCTAATTAACTAAATTTTAACCATTTTGTAAATAATAGCAAGTATTTAATTAAAATTTTTATTTTTGAATTTATGATTTTTGTATTTATTTTTAATTTTTGGAAATTTGAATTTATTTTAATACTTAAAATAAAACTAAAACGGAAAAATATTCTTAGGATTTGTAACTATAAATAATAGGTAGGACAAACCTCCTTATTTTTTAATTAATTCATCCTAATATTTTAAATGTTAATTTTTGAAACCTGAGAAGACTCAGAGTTTCATATGGTCTATACTAATTAACCTTTGAGTGCCTAAGGAGATAATCGATCTCACGCGGGAATCCAAAATATGGAATAAAATATTTGGAAATTCTTGGAACTTTTTTTTTTTTTTAAGATTTTGAAATTAAAATTCTTTTAGTCTTGTTTTAATAGGATCGATTCCTCAAAGCCTATGAAGACCCAAGTCCCATATAGCATTTTTAATTAATTAAATTTTGTAAAACATTGACTAAATCATTTTGTAAATGATAGACAATACTTAATTAATATATTTATTTCATGCAATATATGATAACTCACCCTAGATTCCTCCTCCGGTTTCTCGCTTCTCCCTCTCCGAAGTTTCTCTAGTGGTCTTCCTCTTCTTCTTCCTCGGTGCTTCTCTCTCTCTCTTCAGCCTGATGTAGCTCCTCATCTCTCTCTCTCCTCGGTCAGTGCCTCTCTCTCTTGTTTCAATTTTTTCTTCTCTGCTTTCTCGAACTCTTCATGGATCCATCTGCAGCTTCTCCTTCTTCCTATCAATTTTCACAAAAGCATCTCAGCTCAGCCTTGATCTGCATCTCCCTCCGGTAGCTCTCTTTTCCACCTTTCTCTCTCTACTTCTCTCTCTCCCTTTGGCCCGACGTAACTTTTCTGTTAAGCCCAGTTATTGGGATGCTAAAACAGAGCTCCGCTCCCATGCTCCTTCTTCTTTCCCTTCTCTTCTTCTTCTCCTTCTCCTTCCTCAGTCCATGGTCTCCTTGTCTCTTTCTCTCACTTCGGTTTCTTCTTCCCAGCACACCTGCAGCCACCCTTTCTTCCTCCTTTCTCTTCTGTGACAGTTTCAGCTTCAACTTTGGGTGGCTCTTCAACAACAGCAGCCCCTTTAGGAGCCCCTACTTCGGTTCTTCAACATTAGGCTCTTCAGCTACAGAAAGTTTCTCTTCCTCCTTCTTCTCTGCTACCTCCTCCTCTTTCTTCTCCTCTGCTACATTTTCTTCCTTCTTCTTCTCTGCCACCTCTTTCTTCTTCAACCTTTTTCTTTTCCAGAATGCTCCCCCCTCTCTTTTTCGCCTTGGCTCACTGCTCTTTAACTCCAGCCACCTTCTCTCCCTCTTGGCACCATCACACTCCTCCACCTTTTTAGTAGCACCTCCCTGCACCCTTGCCATGTCTCTTGTGCCTTTTGTACCGTCTGCCTCCTTGTGTCCCTTTTGTCTCCTGTGGGTGTGTGTAAGAATGGTATGTGAGAGTGTGTGAATGTGTGTGTCTGTGAGTGTGTGTAAGGGTGAGTGTGTGAGTGTAAGTGAGAGAGAGCGTGCATTTTTATTTTGATCTTAATTAGGAAACTTTTTGGATTTAGATTAATTCAAAATTTTGACTCTGTTTTCCTTTTGTAAGATGATTAAAATGTCTTTACTTTAGAATTTTTCTCTTTTATCTTTTGTAGTGTTATATTTTTGACATTTTGATTTTGTATTTGGTTTATCCCATTTTTTATTTTGTATTTTTTCTTTTTGCATTTTTTTTGTTATTATTATTATCATTATTTTGTTTTATTATTGTCTCCATATTTTATTTAATTTTATTTTGCGGCTCCCATTTTGCATTTATCTAGTTATAGGAGTAACTAGTTGATCCATTATGTAGTTATTAGTTTTTTATTTTTGAGATGGGGTGTTCACAATTGCCTCTCTTTGCTTGTCTCTTAAGTTAGGGGAGTGGATATGATGAAGAGATGACCTAACTTAAGAGTAAGTAAAGACGTAAACACACCATTTGTCACGTCGAGAAAAAACAGGTGTAAATTCGTGCCTTTATTGGATAGAGAATTGCCTTGGACACGATGTAGGACTTTGACAAAAAAGTAAATTGCCTTAGACACGATGCAAGACTTTTAACAGAAATGTAAATTGTCCTAAACACGATGCAGGACTTTTGACATAAATGTAAATTGCCATTGTAAACACCCCACCTAAACTAACAATAATAATAATTATAATAAAAACAATTAATAATAATAATTATAGTAATGACAATAAATAAAATTAAAAATTTTAAAAAAATTAATTAATTAAAAACAAAATTGCAAAAAGCAAAAGATAGAAGTAACATGGGAAAAACCAAATATAAAACCAAAAATATTAAAAGGAAAAATTCAAAATATATATTTGAAGTAAAGACATGATAATCATCTTGCAAAATAAAATAAAATGAATAGGGTTAACAAATTTGTGAATTAATCCAAATACAAAGAGGAGTGAAAGGCCAACTAATTAAAATAAAAATGCAAACTTGCTCACACTCACACACTCCCACTTGCTCACACTCATACACTCCCACTCCCTCATGCACTCACTCACGGATACATACACTATTAAGAAACAAAAGGACACAAGGAAGGCTGAAAAAGAAAAAAGGAGCAGGAGACACGGGAAGAAAAGGAGGGTTTGTTGCTGAAAAGTGGGAGGGAGCAGAAGCAACGGTGGTGGCTGAAAACGAAGGCAGTGTGCATCAGAAAAAGTGAGGAAGAGAGCAGAAAAAGAGAAGAAGGCTTGAGGCTTAAAAGGCAACGCACAACTGGACCGTGGCAGGGAGAAAAAGAGGAGAGAAAGAAGAGAAAAAAAAGGGAGGACACATGCTGAAAACCAAGGCACGATTGGACCGAGAAGGGAGGGGGAGTTTGAGAGTTGTTGTGAGGGAAAGAAATCGAGAATTAAAGCAAGGAGCTGCTGTGAGGGAGAGAAACCGAGAATTGAAGAAAAAGCTGTTGGGAGAAAAAGAAAAGAGATGGGTGGAGGCAGCTGGAACTGAGACCGAGAGAGTTGGGAAAGAACTGAAAAAACCGAGAGAAGTGAGAGAGTTTAGGGAAACGAGCTACAGCTGTGATGAGCAAAGAGATGGATGCAGTAAACGAGCAGAAACGAGAAGACAACGACGAGTTGAACCAAGCTGGAACTACGAAACAGACCAAGCTGAAGCTGTGAACGTTTTCCTCTATTCCAAACAGCTTGAACAGAGACGAATAGAGGTGAGTCTGGCCAAGAGAAACTTAGGGTGCCGTGATGCATTTTTCTGCTTCCTGATGCTTTTTTTTTTTTTTTGGCCGAGAGATGTATATATATATAGGCATGTGTGTATCTGAGTTTCCTTGCTTCCTGATGCATTTTTCTGGCTGAGAAATATATATATATATATATATACACACACATATAAGCGTGTGTGTGTGTAGGAGTTTCCTTGCTTCCTAATGCATTTTCTTCATCCTTCCATCGTTATATATATATATATATATAGCTGTGTGTATATGGATGTATATATATATATACATTTGGTTGTGTATACGTGGATGTATATATTTGGATGCATATATTCATATGAGTGCATGCATGTGGTGTGGGGTGGGCTCTTTGTCTTTCCTGATGCGTTTTTCTCTTCTTCCATTGTTATATATATATGTGTGTGTGGTTGCATATATATATATATATATATATACATGAATATATGCATGTGGCGTGTAAGTTTTTCTTACTGATGTTTTTCTTTTCTTCCATTGTCATGTCTATATATATCTACATATATGTATATATATAGATGTATGAAGATATATACATGTGTGTGTGTGTGTGCATATATAGATATATATATATATATATATATGAATATATGCATGTGGTGTGTAGGTTTTTCCTCTTACCGATGTTTTTCTTCTCTTCCATTGTCATGTTTATATATATCTACATATGTGTATATATATAGATGTATGAAGATATATATATATATATATATATGTGTGTGTGTGTGTGTGTGTGTGTATGCATATATGCATGTGGTGTGTAGGCTTTTTCCTCTTACTGATGTTTTTCTTTTCTTCCATTGTCATGTTTATACATATCTACATATGGGTATATATAGATGTATATGGATAGATATGTTTATATATTTGTGTGTGTGTAAACATAGAGGTATATATATGTATATATGCATGAAAGTACTTCATTTGCCTCTTGGTGCTTGTCTCCTGTCAATGGGAGATTAATTTTGGCTTTATAAACAAGATTCCAAGAAAATTATCGAGTGAGAATATTGTCCTCCTCGGGTGATTGGGATCATGTGAGATTTTAATCTCCTTAGATCCCTAAAATTAGTGCACATTTTTTAAAATAGGTAATAATAATTAAGTATTTACTTTAATTAAGTATTTTCCATTATTTATGAAATTATCGTGTGAGGATTCAATTTTCTCGATTGCATGAGATCATGTGAGATTTTAATCTCCTTAGATCTTTTTTAAAATTAGTACACATTTTTTAAAATAGGTAATAATAATTAAGTATTTACTTTAATTAAGCATTTTCCATTATTTATGAAATTAGCGTGTGAGAATTTTATCCTCCTCGATTGCATGAGATCATGTGAGATTTTAATCTCCTTAGATCTTTTAAAAATTAGCACATTTGTTTTAAAAACAATAATAATTAAATATTGACTTTAATTAAGTATTTTCCATTATTTATGAAATTATCGTGTGAGGATTCGGTTCTCCTTGATTACATAAGATCATGTGAGATTTTAATCTCCTTAGATCTTTTTTAAAATTAGTACATTTGTTTTAAAATAATAATAATGAAATATTGACTTTAATTAAGCATTTTCCATTATTTATGAAATTAGCGTGTGAGGATTTTATCCTCCGAGATTGCATGAGATCATTTGAGATTTTAATCTCCTTAGATCTTTTAAAAATTAGCACATTTGTTTTAAAAATAATAATCATTAAATATTGACTTTAATTAAATATTCTCCATAATTATCGTGTGAGGATTCGGTTCTCCTCGATTGCATGAGCTCATGTGAGATTTTAATCTCCTTGGATCCCCAAAATCAGCACATGCTTTTTTTAAAAAATAATAATAACAATAATAAAAATACAAAAATAATAAATTAAAAAGAGAGAAAAATGAAGAGGTCAAGAGGGTTAGATTAATCAGGTTGTCGTAAATTAAAACACACGAACTAAATGCCAATTACGTTTTGTTTACAAAAATTCGTTTAATTGAAACCCTCTTGTACTCATCACAAAATTCACAAATCATCAACCAATAAACATGTCATTTAGTCGAACTACGTGGACTTTGATCCCAATCACAGGGTACATAGACCCTAGGTTTTTATTCTAGGTCAAGTTCGCCCTTTGTAAATATCTGTCTGTTTGTTTTCATTCTTGTTGTTTTGTCTCCTCTATTTAATGGGCATGTATGTCGATAAAAGGGTAATCGTGATAAATTTAAAAGCCATATTCTATTTCAGCTAATACCTTATGAACGGGTATTGTGGGGTGCCTAATACCTTCCCCACACTCAAATAGACTCCGAACCCATCTCTGACTTCGCAGACCATATTGTCTTTTCTTTTTGTTATAAATTGGTTTCCCAAAATTTTCCATTAAAAATTTTGGTAGCGACTCCAAATAAATTGATTTTCAAGATTCATTTTTGGGAATCAAATGAAACACTTTTATTTTATTTTGCCAAAATGTCAGTTACGACAGCCCTGGACATGATGCCAGACTTTAATAGAAATGTAAATTGTCTTAGACATGATGCAGGACTTGCTTGGACACAATGCACGACTTTTGACATAAATGTAAATTGCCCTGGACACGATGCAGGACTTTGTCAAAAATGTAAGTTGCCCTGGACATGATGCAGGACTTTTGAAAAAAATGTAAATTGCCCTAGACACGCTATAGGACTTTGGCAAAAAATGTAAATTGCCTGGACACGATGTAGGACTCTGGTAGAAAATGTAAATTGCTTGGACACGATACAGAACTTTTGACAGAAATGTAAATTGCTTGGACACGGACATTTGACAAAAATGTAAATTACTTAGACATGATGCAGGACTTTTACGTTGATTTGAAGAGAGGTATTCACCTTGCATAGAATACGCTATCACGCACCGCAATACAAGCACCTATCTGAGATGCATACCATCATGCTCAGAATCATGATTCGTCTACTTGCTAAGCTTGTGATTTGAGCACAGATGACAAGCGAGGTAGCTTGAATGACGATCTAAATTTTCCTCCAGGCCCAATTACAAGATTAAGAGCCAAAAAATTCAAGGAATCTCTACAAATTTATGTGGGAAAGGTTTTAGAGAAGGCTGAAGAAAATTACTTAAAGAGCTTGGGTTTTGAGAAGAAACTCCAATTCATTCATCTGACTTATGTCTAGTCCAAATAAAGGGCCAATTCATTTGGGTTATATCTTTTAGAATTTGATGTGCTTTAAGGAAGTTCAGATTGAACAATCCCAACACAAATAAATAAAAAGGAAAAGATAGAACAATTAGCAATCTCGAATGATAAGTTTGCAGCTACACTAAAAAATACTCGGTTTGATTCGCCATACTCTATAATAGAAGAGGGAGAGTGATAAGAATCAGGGATAATATTACCACTAAGTTTAGAAAACTTAAATAAGAAATTCGCATATATGAGATTAAGCCAATTTTCAGAGCATTCACAATTCCATTTCTCATTGACAACTTCTATATAACCCTTATGGCATAAGTCTAAGATTCATCTAATTCTCACATAGTTTGGAAAAACATGCATAGAAATACACCTAACATGGACTTTTCATTCAATTTAGATCACCTAACTTATCTAACTTAGACTTTCAAAGAAATATAGCTGACCTAAGTTGGAATTTAACCAATACTTATTTCAACTTACATCACATGCATAATTGACTTTTTTCACAATTTATTCATTAGTATAGCACATGATCAAATTGGCCCATTTGAGCTTGGGCTCCATATAGAAGTTGGGATTGGATCCTGAATGATCTAAATCTTTTTAGCCATAAAACGTGAAATCAGCCCAGATGGAGCTCCTTGACCTAAGTTAGTTTCTTGTTTAACTTGAGGCTCATAGAATTGTTGTTACTGAAATAAATATTTTGGACCTCATTGTAACTAAATTGGGCCTAGGATGTATATGGTTATGTATGGGGCTTCCATTTTCAATGTCTGAAGTTATTTTGACCTCATTTGACCTAACTTATTGAGGGTCCAAGAAGCATTACGAATTAGGGTTTCACAAAGGGTCTGAAACTTATAAAAAGACTTAAGTCTCAAACTTGTAAGACATCAAGTTTCGTTCTATCAAAGAAACATTTTAGTTTCCTTCTTGGCTTGGCCAGAATCCTCTAGGAGAGGATAGCTTGTCTTCCTCTATTGCAACAAGAATTAATTCTTAGCAAGATGATCTTTTGAGGGGAATTTATTCTTGTTTCTAATCAACCTATTATGTGTTTCCATTTGCATATGTCATCTGAAGGTTCAATAGGTTGGGGGTTTATTCCATTTCATGTTCTTGCCATAGTGTGTGTTCTAGGAGTTTCAAGTTCTTTACCTTGGGGTTCCGCATCATTTGGTATCAGAGCTTAGACTGTGGTAAATTCTTATTTATCCTTCTTGTTTGTTGTTCTTAACCTTCTTGTTCAGAATTCCAAAAAAAAAAAAAAATTATTATCAATCTTTGTTCATTTTGTGTTAAGTATGTCTTGCCCAGATTAATCCTTCAGCTATTAAAATTATGTTCATCTACTATCACTCTTTGTTCATAAGAGAATTTGCCTATGATCTTGTCCAGTATTCTTATCTTCTTTGGAAAAAACGAAAATTCAAAAAAAAAAAAAGAAAAAGGTCTGAAAGTATTAAGTGTATTGTACAGAAGTCAACAAAGTGGAAGCATCTTTTGAGGACTTCTAATGAGTGAATGTTGGAGTTGGTAGCCTACCACAAGAATCACAAAATTTTGAAGGCAACCTGGAAGAGCTGTCTGACGTAGGAATCCAAGAGAAAATAGGGTTAGTGTTTCATTTTTTTTTTTAAAAAAAATCCGAAGTTGAATAAAAAAAGTTTGGGGAGAGAGGATGCATTATTGAGAAGAAAAAAAAATGGTCAAGAGTATGTGCATTTTCAGGCTTTGTAAGTTGCCATTAGTCAATCTTTATTTTCCTTTCACATACCTTCTACAACTTGAATTGTTTGTTATTCTTATATAATTCCACTATCAGCTAGTCGTTAAATTTCCTTCCCTTCATTTAATTTGCAAAAGTGGTCTATCTTGTGTGGAAATATATTCTGAAGTGCAATTGAGGACAACAAGTTTGAGTAGTTAAAAGACTTGAGTTTTGGTGAGTTTAAGAGTGTTAAAAAGCCAAAATCAGTGCGAAACACGGGTGAATTAAACACCCCAGAGTGTAAACACGTGAGGAAGTGAACTGTTTACCAATTATTCTATTTCGTTTTCTTTAGTTTATCAGATTGAGAATCATGAGTAGTTCTGGCGAAAAATAATGAAGTTGATTTGAAGCTATATATATGAAGGCTATACAAAATCAGTTCAATGCTTTAAACATGAGGTTGGATAATTTAGAATCATCATGTATGTCAAGACCTACCTGAAGGCCTCCAATTGTTGAAGGAGAATCGGATTGTGATGATGCAAACTCTGAGAATTAGAAGAAGGGAGGTACGAATTGAAAGAAATGATAACTATCTTAGTGCTATCAAGATGAGCATTCCTCCATTTAAAGGTAAGAATGGTGCTGAAACTTATTTTGAATGGGAGAGGAAGGTTGAGATGTTATTTGCATGCCCTAATTATTCAAAGGAGAAGAAGGTGAGATTAGTTGCAGTTGAATTTTCAGATTATGCTTTAATTTGGTGGGGTGAACTTGTGAAGTCTTGAAGGAGAAATAGTGAGGATCTGATTGAGACTTGGGCTGAGATGAAGAGAATGATGAGAAAGTGTTTTGTTCCTTCTTATTACTATAGAGAAACACATCAGAAGCTACAAAGGCTTATTCAAGGATCAAAGTCGGTTGAAGATTACCACAAGGAGATGGAGGTGCTGATGATAAAAGCTAATATTGAGGAGGATGAAGAAGTAACAATGTCTAGATTTCTAGCTGGTTTGAATAAAGACATTGCTGATGTGATAGATTTGCACCCTTATGTAGAGATGGAAGATCTACTCAGCCTAGTTATGAAAGTGGAAAGGCAACAAAAACAGATGACAACAAAAGGAAAGGACCAAGTCTGGTATCAAAAGTGAAAGCCAATGACATAGACAAGGGCAAGGTGAACAGTAATTCAAATAAAAATGGTACTTCTAATCAACCTTCTAAACATAGAGATATTAAGTATTTTAAGTGCCAAGGGTGTGGTCATTACACATCTGATTGCCCTAATCGAAAGACTATGCCTATTAGAGGAAATGAAATTGTTACTAAATCTGAGCATGATAGTGATCCTGATGATAACTTGAGTATGCAATCATTAGCAGATTGTTCAGATGATGATGAGGATATTGAATGTGTTGTGCAAGGAGAATCCTTAGTGACTAGGCATGCATTAAATTTGTCTGTTCAAGAAGAAAGCTTAGAACAAAGGGAAAATATATTTCATACCAAGTGTTTGGTAAGTGGGAAAGTATGTAGCATGATCATAGATGGTAACAGTTGTACTAATGTGGCTAGTACATACTTGATTGAGAAGTTGGGGCTAGAGTGAGAAAAGCACCCCCAAACTGTATAAGCTCGAATGATAGTGGAGAGTGCAAAGTAATTAAGCAAGTTATGCATTTTTCCATTGGCAAATATATTGATGAAGTGAGGTGTGATGTAATGCTATGCAAGCTGGGCATATTTTATTAGGCAGGCCTTGGCAATTTGATAGAAGGACAATTTATAATGGATTTACAAATAGGTATACATTTGACATGAAAGGCCGTAAGATTACATTTGCTCTAATGACACCATTTGAAATTTATCAAGATTAGTTCAAAACATGGTCTTTGATAAATGAAGGAAAGGATTGTGAGGGTTCCAAAAGAAAAGAGAGAAAAGAGACCAAACACTTAAAGAATAAAAAAAATTGGCCCAATGGTGAGTGACTACAAGAGCGAGGAAAAGAAAGTGAGATGTGCAGGGGAGAAGAAACCAGTGATTGGAAAACAAGAAAAGAATGAAAAAAGTGAGGAAAAAGAGACTGAGAATGGTGAAAAAGGTTGTTATTATGCAAAAGAAAGAATTAAAAAGTGCATATATAAGCAAAAGAGCTTTAATCCTTATATGGTTCAAAGAAACTTTGTTCACTACCACTGACCTTAATGCAAATTTATCTGATGTGTTTGTGAGTATGTTACTGAAGTATGATTATGTGTTTTCTAAAAGGGAATCTCATGGGTTACTGCCACTCAGAAGAATATGAGTTGTTGGCAAAAGGGTACGTGAGGAAAAATATGAGCCTATGTGCTGTTCCTGTCCTCTTGGTGCCTAAGAAAGATGGAACTTGAAGGATGTGCGCAGATTTTAGAGTGGTAAACAAAATACTATAAAGTATCGTCATCATATTCCTAGACTAGATGATATGTTGGATGAACTACAAGGTGCATGTGTTTTTTCTAAAATTGATTTGAAAAGTGGTTATCATCAAATTAGGATGAAAGAAAGTGATGAATGAAAAACTGCATTTAAGACAAAATATGGATTGTATGAGTGGTTAGTGATGCCTTTTGGGTTATCTAATGTACCCAGTATGTTCATGAACTTAATGAATCATGTCTTACGAGAGTTTCTTGGAAAATTTGTTGTTGTCTACTTTGATGACATTTTGATCTATAGCAAGTTAGATCAATTATATGCAAATCTTAAAAAATGTGTTTTTTATGTTAATAAAGTTACATTATTAGGTTTTGTTGTAAGTTTAAAAGGAGTTAAGGTTGATTCTGAAAAGGTGAAAGCTATCTACGAATGGCCAACACCAAGTCTGTTAGTGAGGTTGGAGTTTCCATGGTTTGGCAAATTTCTATAGGTGAGGAGACTCAAGGTTTCATGCGATTTCTACTAATTAACCTTTAGATGCTTGATTCTTGAGCAATCTTACGTAGAAAACTAAAATATGGAAATAATATTTGGGAATTCTCGGGATTTTATTTTTGCATTTTTTAAGGATTTTGAAATTAGAATTCTTAGTCATGTTTTAATAGGATCGATTCCTCAAAACCTATGGAGACCCAAGTCCGACATGGCATTTTCAATTAATTAAATTTTTATAAAACTTCGACTTAATCATTTTATAAATAATGAAAAATATTTAATTAAGGTACTTATTTTTGCATTATTATTATTATTATTAAAACAAGTATGTACTAATTTTTGAGGTCTAAGGAGATTAAAATCTCACACGACCCCAAGCACTCGATGAGAATAATATTCTCACATAATGATTTTGTGAATAATGGAAAATATTTAATTAAATTATTTATTTTTGCATTATTATTATTATTTTTAAAAGAGTATATACTAATTGTTGCGGTATAAGGAGATTAAAATCTCACACGACCCTAAGCACTCGAGAAGAATAATATTCTAACACAATGATTTTCTTCAAATCTTACTTGTATGGCCAAAATTAGTCTCACATTGACATAAGAAGATAAAATAATAAAAATAAATAAATGGAAAGAAGACAACGAAAATATGAGAAAGCAATAGACCCACCCATGACAATTTTGCCATGCATGTCTAGACTTCTCCATGCATTCATCATATCTATAGCCTTGATATGCCTATATCATACCTATAATATATATATATATATATATATATAATAATAATAATAAATAAATAAAAACTTGTTGTCATGTTTTTTGTGTATCCCTTTTAATGTATACACACATATGTGTATATATATATATACATACATATATATATATATATATATATCTATACACACAAAATATGGTGAAACACATAATGATAAAACGAAATAAATAATAACAGAAATAAGAAATAAAATAACGTAAAATAAATAAAAATAAATGATTAAATAAATAAATTTAAAAAAAAATCAAAATATTCAAGCTAGAAACCCCTCCCCACATCCTGCCGTGCATCCACCCATATACATATCTATATCTATACCTAAACATGATAAAATGATATGAGAATAGATGTCAAGAGACGTGGTGGTTTGAATAACAATCTAAATTTTTCTCCAAGCCCAATTACAAGACTGAGAACCAAGAAGTTCAGGGAATCACTACAAATTTATGTGGGAAAGGTTTTAGAGAAATGCTGAAAAAAATCACTTTGACAGCTTGGGATTGGAGAAAGAACCCCAATTCATTCATTTGAATCATGTCCAGCTCAAATGAAGGCCCAATTCATTTGGGTTATATCTTTCAGAATTGTTGTTACTGAAATAAATATTTTGGACCTCATTGTAACTAAATTGGGCCTAGGATGTATATGGTTATGTAAGAAGCTTCTATTTTCAATGTCTGAAGTTATTTTGGCCTCATTTAACCTAACTTATTGAGGGCCCAAAAAACATTACGAATTAGGGTTTCACATGGGGTTTAAAGCTTTTAAAAAGGCTTAAGTCTATGATAGAATGAAACTTGATGTCTTACAAGGTTGAGACTAAGGAAGAAATTCATAGCCAATCAACAAATGGTCATTTGATCATTCTCTGATGCCCTATCTCGATATTGCTGACTCTGGACATAGTTTTTTTATGTCATGGAATCACGGTTGCCCTTCGCTTTCCTCCTCCACATTTAGGCAGTAAGCTGGGGTGTCCCAGATATCAACTTGTATTGGAGCTTGATCATTAAGGCAAGGGTACCCAATGCATCAGCAAACTAAATTTTATCACGGATCAAATGTGTGATGTTTATCTCCTCAAACTTTGACACCAATTCCATTAGGTACTTTTGGTGTGGGATCAGTTTGGGATCTTTGGTTTTCCATTCTCCCTTTACCTGATAAATTACAAGGTTGAATCTCCAAACACGTCAAGATCTTTGACACCTAACTCTAAAACAGCTTGCAAGCCATTGACACAAGCCTTATATTCTGTCACATTATTTGTGCAGTCGAAACTGAGCTTGACTATCACTGGATATTGTTTATCTTCAGGTGATGTTATCACAGCCCCTAGTCCGCTGCCTTGTACATTGGCTGCCCCATCAAAATACATTGTCCACTTAACCTCCTTTGGTTCATCTTCTTCCACTGTCAGAATATCCTCATCCAGGAATTGGAAGTCTAGCAGTTGGGATTCATCCAAGGCATTAGCTGCCAAATGCTCAGCTATAATGCTCCTTTTGATTGATTTGCTGGTCACATACTTCACGTCGTATTCTAAAAAAGTATCACCTATCATTTTGAGACTCTTCTTGATACATGAGGACTCTCAAAAATGTATTTGATTTGATTCATCCTGGAGATCAACCATGTGACATGGTATGACATGTACTGCCTTAGTCTCTTTGTGGTCCACACGAGGCCGCAACAAGTCTTCATAATTAATGGATACCACGACTCATATTCATTAAACTTTTTGCTTAGGTAATAAATTGCTTGCTCATTTCTCCCTGATTCATCATGTTGTCTTAACATAGCACCCATGGACCCCGGTCAGATCGTCTGATAAAGGATAAGGGGCTCCCCTGGCATAGGTGGCACCAAGATAGAGGGATTCAAGAGGTATTCCTCTATGTTGTCAAACACCAGTTGGCAAGTCTTATTCCATTCTCTTGATTGGTTCTTGCATAATAATTTAAATATTAGTTCACAAGTGGCAGTTAGGTTTGCAATGAACCTATGTAATTCAAACGCCCCAAGAACCCTTGAACTTCTGTTTCTGTACTAGGTGGTGGCATGTCACGAATTGCCTTAATTTTATCGGGGTTCACTACTATTCCCCGCTTACTAATGATGAATCCCAAAAGCTTCCTTGATGTGGCCCCGAATACGCACTTACTAGGATTCAACTGGAGTTTGTACTTTCACAGTCTTTCAAAGAGCTTTCGCAACACAGCCACGTGATTCTCTCCTTCAGCTGATTTAGTGACCATGTCATCCACATATACCTCTATTTCTTTATATACATCAAGTCATAGAGTAGGACTACCCTCGCATGTTGGTAGTTGGCGCTAGTGTTTTTAAGCCCAAAGGGCATTACCTTATAGCAGAAGGTTCCACATTGAGTGATGAAGGAGGTTTTTTCTATATCCTTGGGGTGCATGGGGATTTGATTATAACCATAATACCCATCCATGAAAGAAATCCTAAAGCTTTTTGCTGTATTATTGACTAAGACTTCAATGTGAGGTAAAGGAAAGTCATCTTTCGGGCTGGCCTGGTTTAAGTCCCGATAATCGACACACATTCTCACGCGCCCATCTTTCTTTGGCATAGGGACTATGTTCGCAACCCATTGGAGGTATTTAGCAACTTCTAGGAAACTAGCATCCCATTGCTTCATTACTTCTTCCTTGATTTTGAGAGACATCTCTGGGCTCATCCTTCTTAACTTCTGTTTCTTGGGTCCCACATTAGGGTACAAAGGTATCTTATGGGTGGCAATTTCAGGATCTATCCCTAGCATATCTTGATAGGACCAAGTAAACACATCCATATATTCTCTAAACAGATTAATCATTTTTCTATTTCTGCATTATCAACTATTTTTAACTCTCTTTTACCATCGTTGGTCCCCTATTAATCACTTCGGTGATTTCTTCATGCAGAATGATACCCTTTTCCAAAAATTCTATTATTTTAGCAAAGGTTTGAGATATATCATCACTATCATCAATTTCCAAATCATTCATATCCATGACAACATGAGGTTCATTCAAATAGTGTCCAGGTGCTTCTGCTTTAGACAAGAGTTATGAGGATTCAAATTCCCTGGAAAGTGAGTAGAGAAGACAAGAATAAATGCAAAAAGGCATGATTTAAACAAGATTTTGGAAAAAAAGACTTAAATTGCTACATTCATTCGATATTCAAAATAAAGTTCAAATTGTTAGTTATTACAGAACTCTTAAAATGATATTCAAAATATACTCTAATGACATAACATCTGATAACATTTCGTATTTCCAATTGTTAAGTGCTTTTCCTTGCTCATCCAGCTAAATCCATATGGCCTTGGCATATTCTCCTTCTTCTGCACCCACCATTATGACTAGGTCACTCGGGTGTATTATCTCAGCAAAAGCAGGAAATGGGGTATTTTTGCTTTTCCTCTTGACTTACCCTCCTTCCATTACGCGCCGTGGACCTCCATAGACAGCTCGTATGCCTTGTAGCTTTGCATCCAATCCTTTCCCTTTTTGATATCCACTATTCATCATGATCTTGGCCACTAGGTTGACTGCCTTGGTAGATTCCCCCACTCCGAATGGGTTTTGGTTGGTGTCTTTCATAGAGTTCCTAGCTTCTAACACTTCAGACTCTAGTAGGTGATGTCTACAACCTGTTCGGCATTTTCAATGTAAGGCACTGTGCATGACTTGCTAATGATCATCTCTTCATCACCTTTTATAGTGATGAGTCTCCCTTCATCAATGTACTTGATCCTTTGATACACAGTTGATGGGAATGCACCAGCCATATGAATCCAAGGTCTTTCCAAAAGCATCTATATACAGCGTCGATGTCCATGACCTAGAACTCAATGGTAAATAGATTTAGATCAATTTTCAAAGGAAGTTCAATCTTTCGAATTACTTCCCTCTTTTTCCCATCAAAGGCTCTAACTACCATGTCATTATACTCAATACATGATTTCTCGACCGGTAATTGTCCTAAAGTGTATAAGGGTAAGACATTCAGGGCTGACCCTCTATCAATGAGTACTTTAGCAATCACATACCCATAGCATTTCAAAGTAATGTGGAGAGTAAAGGCTTTCTGGTCGGTGCGGGGTGTATTTCATCCTCAGAAAAGGTGATCAAGGTAGAGCTTTTTATCACATTTATCATGTTCACCGCCTTTTCTAGGTTGATATTAGGATGTACATAGGTTTCATCCAACACACTTTGTAACGCCTTTCGGTGAGCTTCTGAATTCATTATTAGGGTCCTGATAGAAATTTGGGCTAGTGTTTTTTGCAATTAATCAACCACATCATACTTGCTCTGCTTCATATAATCTTTAAAAATTCCTCCGTTCATCTCGTTCTCCCTTCCTAAGGGCCTCTCTTAGGTTTGAGCTTTCTCTTACTTCTAGGTTCGGGTTTGGAGTTCGCTCTTCATTCCAACCACTACAAGTAATTCCTCCTACAATTTTTGAATGTCCTTTTTCTGTGACGGGCCTTTCTTCTAATGCCTCATTGTCACAAGAGTTTTCTATTTTTAGACCGTAATTCCACGGTACAGCATGATTGCTTTGATACGAAAATGGAGATGGCACATGGATAATGGTGGTTCATTTTTTATGGGCATCGGCATAGGTACAACGAGCAAGGATCCTTTCCTTGTACCTCGGGGTTCATGATTGCTTTGTGCTGGAGTGACCTCCTTAACTTCATAGCTTGGCTTATTAACTACTAGGAAGGAGCTCCTAGGCTTCGTGGGGTCAGATGATCCCTTAGTCCTAGCACCATCTTTCTCTCTATGACACCCACACTCCCCTCAATGGGTTCTTGAGTCCTTTCAATGGTTAGAACTCTTGTGTCATCATTCTCTATACTCATTCCTTAAACTACTTACAGTCTTCAATGTTGTGCCCTACTTCTTTTTCATGAAACTCACAGTAACTGTTCTATAACCTTTTAGGCATGTTTTGCTCCTCATTTTGAGTGAAGATATAGTCAGCGTCTTTCAAGCTTTCATAAAACTGTCACATGGTGCACGACACATTTGTCAAGTTTTTCAAGTTGAGCTCTTCCCTGTCCTTTATCATGACTTGACAAGGGGCTGGTGACAATGTTGGGGTCATTACCTGCCTTTATGCCAATATGATTATAAGCCTCCTGGTTTCTGTGGAGGTACTTTCACACAACCCATCGCATACATCAGCATCTATTCTCTCCCTGTGAACACCCCATCCCTAATCATTTAATTATTTAATTAATGGATACACCAATTAATTAACAATTAAGAAAATAGGAAAATTAAAAATGTCAAAACTTTAAATGATATTTTCAATTGGGGGACAATTTAGAAATAAAAATAAAGAATGGGAGATAAACTCAAAATTCAAAAAATTAGCTAATTAAAATAATTATAATAAATCAAAGAAAGATAATAAAGAAATATAAAAATATAAAATATATTACAAAGCAAAAATCAAAAAATAAAAATTAATTAACAATAATAGTAATAATAAAATAAAAAAAAGTGAGAAAAGTATTATAAGGCTGCCACCACATGAAAACCGAAAAAAGAAGCTGAAAAAGAAAGGCAAAAAGCAAAAGGAGGCTGGTGGTGCAGAGGGAGCAAAAACAAAAGGCAAAAAGCAAAAGGTGGCTGGTGGTGTAGAGGGAGCAAAAAAGAAAAAAGAGAAGCAGCACCACATCTGGAGGGAGGGGTAGCTCGTTGGAGAGAGAACAGAAAAGAAAGAAAAGAGAGGAGAGGGAGGAGGACGAGAAGGAAACTGGAAAGAAGAGAGAGAGAGAAGAAGCTGTGGGGAAGGAAAGAGATGCGTATGAAGTAGTAGAGAAGAAAGGAGATTGAGTGAGGAGAAAGAGACGGAAAGATGATGGGAGTTTTTCTTCTGCAGTGAGAAAGGTGAGTTCGAAGGGATAAGATAGAAACTGGAAAGAAGAGCAGAGACGAAATGACCCTGTTCTGAAGGACTAAAAACAGAGAGGGGGGCATGGAGTTGATGGGTTTCAGTGTGGCCAAAATCTAGTGAGAGTGAGGGGGCACCGATGAGGTCCTGAAAGTGGTGTAGGTGGCGGGGGGTAGAAGAAAACAAAGAAGAACGAACAGATGACAGGAGAAGATAAGAATGGAAGCATTTCTGCGCTGGTTGCTGCTGTGTTTTTGTGCTGGTTTCTGCTGTATTTCTGCATTGATTTGAGCTATATGTTGGCACCGATTCAAACAGTATTTCTGCAATGGGTCGAGCCACATTTCTGCACTGGTTTGGGTCATGTTTCTGTACTGATTTAAGTCATATTTCTGCACTGATCACAATGATTTGTATTCTGTTTCTGCTCAAATTAGTGGTGTTGCTACTGCATAATATTTCAATGTGTTATGCTACTGCATTTCTGCTCTTCTTTTTGCTGCATTTTTGCACTGGCTTCTACTGCATTTCTACTCTGCTTGCTGCTGTATTTTTGCACTAGTTTCTATTGCATTTTTGCTCTACTTTTTGTTGTATTTCTGCGCTGGTTTCCATGGTATTTCTGAACTGCTTTGAGCTGCATTTCTGCTTGGGTTTGAGCCATATTTTCGCACCACCACCAACCACTGCCGGCGACAGCTCCACAACCCCCACCTCCGATGATAATGCAAGCTGAAAATGACACAGCAAAGGTGAGCTGAAACCAAGGAGAGGGGAGCAGCTGGTGGTGCAAAGAAAAAAGGAGAAAAGAGGGGGACGCTCACGCTGGGAGTTCGTTGCGGCAGGAGCAAAGGGGAGGTTTCAACATGAAGTTCAACATTGCAAATCCCACCACAGGATTCCAGAAGAAGCTGGAGATCAATGACGATCAGAAGCTACGAGCTTTTTGGGACAAAAGGATCTCACAGGAGGTCAGTGGTGACGCTCTGGGTGAGGAATTCAAAGGCTACATCTTCAAAATCACAGAGGAACTCCTTGCTTCCGAGGATATAGAAGGCGCAATGGAGAACGCAGGAGGAAGTCTGTTCGTGGGTGCATTGTGAGCCCAGACCTTTCTGTTCTGAACTTGGTAATTGTGAAGAAGGGTGAAAATGATTTACCTGGCCTGACTGACGTTGAGAAGCCAAGGATGAGAGGACCAAAGAGAGCATCCAAAATCCGCAAGCTGTCAACACAACACTTCAAATGAGAAGCTAAAGCAATGCCATGGAACAGTGTCATGGGTGAGCTACATGCACACACTGTTCTTTCTCCCCACGTCCAAATTGCATTTACTGTTCATGCATAGCGCCTTGTGTTTCTTTTTTATTTTGGTTGGTTTGGTCTTTAGTTATTATTTATTGTTTGCTTCATTTATTCATTTTCTTATATCTTGGTACCATAAGTAAGGTTTTAAGAAAATCTTTGTGTGGGAATATTGTTCTCCTCGAGTACTTAGGGTCACGTGAGATTTTAATCTCCTTAGATCTTTTATAAATTAGCACATTTGTTTTAAAAATAATAATTAAATATTGATTTAATTAAATATTTTCCATTATTTATGAAATTAGCGTGTGAGGATTTTATCCTCCTCGATTGCATAAGATCATTTGAGATTTTAATCTCCTTACATCTTTTTAAAATTAGCACATTTGTTTTAAAAATAATAATTAAATATTGATTTTAATTAAGCATTTTCCATCATTTATGAAATTAGCGTGTGAGGATTTTATTCTCTTCGATTGCATGGGAATATGTGAGATTTTAATTTTCTTAGTTCCCTAAAATTAATACATCTCTATCTAATAATAATAATAATATAATAATAATTAAAAAAAATCATAATTAAATATTTATTCTAATTAAATATTTCCCATTATTTACGAAATTATCGTGTGAGAATATAGTTCTCCTCAAATACTTGGGATCGTGTGAGATTTTAATCTCTTCAAACCTCGAAATTTAGTACATGCTTGTTTAAAAGATAAATAATAATAATAATAATGATAAATAGATAAAATAATAATAATGTAAAAACGAATATTTTAATTGAATTATTTACAAAATAAATAAAGTCAGGGTTTTATAAAATTTAATTAATTAAAATGCCACGTTCAAAAATTTCAAAAATGGCTTTCTGTTATAATTTTGTTCTAATTTCAACAATCAATCCTGATTTTAAAAAGAGGAAATAAAAATAAAAATAAGTGAAACAAAAAAAATCCAAAAATCTAAAAAATATATAAATTAAAAAATTCCAAAAAATGGCTTTCCTTTATAATTTTGTTCTAATTTCACAATAAATCTTGACTTTTTCTTAAAAAAATCTAAAGATAAATAAAAAAAATCCAATAAATACATAAATACAAAAAAAAAAATCAGAAAAATGATTTGATTTTCGTCCTAATTTCAAAGGTGAATTCCAATTTTGAAAATCCAAAAAAACAAATAAATCTAAAAATTCAAAAATATTTCTTTATTATAATTTCACTTCAATTCCAAACAATATAAACTCCCAAAATTCCTAAAAATCTTATCCCATAATAATTTCATTTAAATTTCAAAATTAAAATTAAAATTAAAATTCCAAAAATAAACCAAAAAAAATTAAAAGAGAAAAATGAAGAGATCAAGAGAGTTAGATTACTTAGGTTGCTGTATATTAAAACACACAAATCCAAATTTCAATCCTGTTTTGTTTATAAAAATCTATTTAATTTGAACTCTCCTATTCTCATCACAAAAATTATAAACCACCAACCAACAGACACGTCATTTGGTCGAACTACGTGGACTTTGATCCCAATCACCGGGTACGTAGGCCCTAGGTTTTCATCCTAGGTCAAGTCCGCCCTTTGTAAATATCCATCTGTTTGCTTTCATTCTTGTCGTTTTGTCACCTCTGTTTAACAGGCTTGCATGTCGATAAAAAGGGTAACTGAGGTAAATTTAAAAGCCATATTCTATTTTAGTTGATTGGTTTAAGGTAACCGTCCTTATGGACGGGTATTGTGGGGTGCTAACACCTTCCCCACACTCAAATAGATTCCCGAACTCATCTCTGATTTCGCAGACCATATTGCCTTTTTCTTTTTTATTTAAATTGGTTTTCCAAAGTTTTCCATTAAAAATTTTGGTGGCAACTCCAAATAAATTGATTTTCAAGACTCATTTTTGGGAATTAATTTAAACACTTTTTTATTTTATTTCGCCGAAAGGTCGGTTACGACACTCCCTAACCTAGATAAAGTCAGCAAATTCATTCACATTGGTCCCCAGCATTATCTTACGATACGAGTCCCCCAGGGTACGAATAAAATATGAACATAATTCTGAGTGCAGAAGTATGGCTAAACCTCAACAGCTGTGGCTCTCCACCTTTGAACTTGTATTGCCACATGAATATGTCAGTAAGATCTCTCCACCTCTTTAGTTTAGAGTAATCTAGTTTCATAAACCAATACAATGGTGTGCCGGCCAAGCTCTGGTGGAAGAAATTTATAAGGAACCTTTCATCCTGAGACCATACTGACATTTTGGTCCAATATGACTTTAGATGATAGTGTAGATCTTCACTACCATCAAGGTAAACTCAGGCACTTTAAATTTTTTAGAGATTGGTACCTCCGGGCCTAAACATAACTCCTCCAATTCGATAGACTTCCAGTTAGTCGGCCCTTGTAAAGCTCACAGCCTATCCTTAACCTTGAACTATATCTTCTTCCCAGTCTTTCTTCTCATTGTCCCTTTCACCTTGAGAGATAATACGCAAAAAAGCCCCCTGGTTCCAGTCTTGATACTCTTGTCCTTCTGCCTCTAAAGTCGAGGGATTTGGTGGTCGACCTACTGTCACAGGCCTCTGTGTCAGTTCTGGTACTCCAATGGCAGAGGGAATACCCAAAGTTACTCCCAGTATTTCAGCACTAGTATTAGGGACCCCATGGTCGGCATTTACGGTGTTAGTGACGTTTGGCAAAACATTATTTGCTGGCACACTTGAACTCATATTCTGCAATAACTTTATCATTTCTAACATTGGAGACTGCATTGTTCCCATTTGATTCTTCAAGGCTCCCACTTCGGCTTCTAACCATTGCTCAGACTTTGATCGGCTGTTTTCGGCAAACATAGCTCGACACATGCTCGGGTCAGATATGCTTGGTTGGCTTGTTACTAGATTTAGAAAAAAGAAATAACATAACTTAATAATAAAACAGTTACCTAGATTTTTTATTTGTCTATATGCATAAGTGAATTTAGGAATGACATCATTGGCGAATAGAATCATCCTTTTGAAGCGAGAGAGTCACATTTCTTTCTTGATCACATGCTCTTCATGGCAAGTCTCCCACAATCAAGCCTTTTCAGCTTGACGGTTGAGTTGTTAAGTTTTGTACTGCTATCACATTATCACTCTTAACACTGGTCACCTCCCTCATCTTTTCTTCCAGCCGTTTGACGAGCATATCGATTTCTTGTTGGAGTTCATTAGGAGACTTGAGTTCATCCACCTGCCTCATCATGGCATCCTTTTCTTTAACAGCCTTTAGCAATCAAGTTTGATAATTGAGAGCCTTCTTGCTGCTTTCTTTAGCCCGTTTTTGAATCAGCCTAACAGTGTCTTTCAATTTGTTGTTTTCCTCCATAAATCTTTTCAGCTCAATATTCATCTGAATCTTTTCTCCTTTTTGTTCTCTCTTCTTCTTGTGACTTGGCTAAACTTTCCAAGTGCCTATTGCTTAATTCCTCTAGATTTTGTAGCTCAGCCTTTTTAGCTTTTAATTGCTTAGCTAGACATTCATTAACCTCCTGTACGTCATTACTCAATAATGGGTTATGAGGTCCTAGTAGTGGATGGGTCCCATTGGTCTTTTCTTTGAGCCAAGCCTCATATCCTTTCGTAGTTGCCATGGTGCACTTCCCTAACTTGAATCTCCCTTTACACACTATTTGGCTCCATGCATCCTTTATCTTATGGATCATTTCCACCTTTAGCGGATCATTGCAATAGAAACTGACTCTTTGCACAGCCTCTTCAGATGGGATGTCCTTTTTGTATGCAAATTGGTAATGCGTGACTGCAGGGCTATAATTAATGCATCTTTGGGCACCCATAAAGGGAACATTAGGGAAATTTCCGTAGCAGTAAATGATATCCTTGCTTTTCCACTAAGAGAGCTTCCACCAAATGGTGGTATCTTCATGTTCTTCTGTCTTTTTTGATCCACTTATCGCAGTTCATTTTTGCTTGTAGTGGAATTGATCATTCATGATTAGGGCAATCAGATGTGTAATGACCACACCTTTGGCACTTAAAACACTTAATATCTCTATGTTTAGAAGGTAGATTAGAAGTAACTTTTTTATTTGAAGTACTATTCACCTTGCCCTTGTCTGTGTCATTGGCCTTCACTTTTGAATTCAGACTTGGTCCTTTCCTTTTGTTATCATCTTTACTCCATTTTGAGTTCCATTTACTACTAGAATTTGGAAATGATCTTGTTGAATTCTTCTGTTTTTGTTGCCTTTCCACTTTCATGGCTAGGCTGACTAGATCCTCCATCTCTACATAAGGGTGCAAATCTACGACATGAGCAATGACTTTATTCAAACCAGCAAGAAATCTAAACATTGTCACTTCTTCATTGTCCTCAATATTAGCTTTTATCATCAGCATCTTCATCTCCTTGTGGTAATCTTCAACTGACTTTGATCTTTGAATAAGCCTTTGTAGCTTCTGGTGTGTTTCTATAGTAATAAGAAGGAACAAAACACTTTCTCATCACTCTCTTCATCTCAGCCCAAGTCTCAATCAGATTGTCGCTATTTCTCCTTTTGGACTTCACAAGTTCATCCCACCAAACTAAAGCATAATCTGAAAATTCAATTGGAGCCAATCTCACCTTCTTGTCCTCTGAATAACTGTGGCATGCAAATAACATCTCAACCTTCCTCTCTCATTCAAGATAAGTTTTAGCATCATTCTTACCTTTAAATGGAGGAATGCTCATCTTGATAGCATTGAGATTGTTATCATTTCTTTCAATTCATACCTCCCTTCTAATTCTCACAGAGTTTGCATCATCACGATCAGATTCTCCTTCAACAATTGGAGGCCTTCATATAGGTCTTGACATACTTGATTATTCTAAATTATCCAACCTCATGTTTAAAACCTTGAACTGGTCTTGTATAGCATTCATAAATAACTTTATATCAACTTCATTATTTTCGCCAGAACTACTCATGATTCTCAATCTCAAAAAGAACTAAGGAAAATGAAATAGAATAATCAATAAGCTCACTTCCTCACACACTCTAGGGTGTTTAATTCACCCATATTTCACACTGATTTTGGCTTTTACCACTCTTAAGCTTACCAACATTTGTGCCTTTTTAACTACTCAAGTTTGTTGTCCTCAATTACACTTCAGAATATATTTCCACACAAGATAGACCACTTTTGCAAATTAAATAAATGAAAGGAAATTTAAGGACTAGCATGTGGTGGAATGATATAAGAATAACAAAAATTCAAGCTGTAGAAGGTATGTGAAAGGAAAATGAAGATTGACTAATGACAACTTACAAAGCCTGAAAATGCACAGTACCCTTGACCATTTTTTTTCAACTTTGGATTTTTTTTTTTAAAAAAAACGAAACAGTAACCCTAATTTCTCTTGGATTCCTATGTCAGACAGTTCTTCCAAGTTGCATTCAAAATTTTGGGATTCCTGTGATAGGCTACCAACTCCAACATTCACTCATTAGAAGTCCTCAAAAGATGCTTTCACTTTTGACTTCTGTACAATACACTCAATACTTTCAGACTTTTTTTTTACTTTTCGAATTTTTGTTTTTCCCGAAGAAGAATACTGGACAAGATCATAGGCAAATTCCCTTATGAACAAAGAGTGATAATATATGAACAAAATTTAATAGCTGAAGGATTAATCTGGGTAAGACATACTTAAAACAAAATGAACAGATACTGATTCTTTTTCTTTTCTTTTTTCCACAAACTCTATAAGATGGGGAACAAGGAAATAAGATTATAGAAGCAAAATCAGATGGCAATACACTAATGGGCAGAAATTAGTAACAGATGAAACAATCTGGGCAAGATTAACAAAGACCAAAATAGAATGAACAAATATTGACAATTTTTTTATTTTTTTGAATTCTGAACAAGAAGGTTAAGAACAACAAACAAGAAGGATAAATAAGAATTTACCCAGTCCAAGCTTAAATGATCAGGACATGGCCCCTAACTTCAACCCAAAAGAGCACTCGTAGGGGAAGATTTGAGCACCCCCTTATAAACCAGTCCAGATGTTCCTCTGCAGCCCATGTGGGACATATCTGATAAGAATCAAAGTCCACGTAGTTGGACCAAAATGGCGGGTCTATTGGTTGATGAATTTTTATTTTTACAATGAGAATATGAGGGTTCGAATTAAACAGATTTTCGTAAACAAAAACGGGATTAGAATTTGATATGTGTGTTTTAATTTATGACAACCTGATTAATCTACCTCTCTTAATCTCTTCATTTTTTCTCTTTTTAGTTTTTGTTTAGTTTTTGAATTTTAATCTTTATTTTTGAAATTTAAATGAAATGATTATGGGATAAGATTTTTAGGATTTTTTGGAGTGTATATTTTTTGGAATTGAAATGTAATTATAATGAAAGGAATATTTTTGAATTTTTGCATTTATTTATTTTTGGATTTTTAAATTTAGAATTTATTGTTGAAATTGGGATGATTTTTAGGATTTTTATATTGTATACATTTTTTTATGATTTTTATGTATGTATTTTTTCATGTGAAATTAGAATTTATTCTAAACTTAGTGTAAAACTATAATGGACAATATTTTATGACTTCTGAATTTATGATTTTTGCATTTTATTTTTAAAATTAGAATTTACTCTAGACTTGAAGTAAGACTAAAAAAAAGGATATTTTTGGAATTTTTGAATTTTATGATTTTTGTATTTATTATTGTTTTTTTGAAATTGGAATTTATTTTAATACTTAAGGTAAAACTAGAATGGCAAAATATTCTTAGGATTTTTAGTTATATAATAGGTGGGACAAACCTCCCTAATTTTATTAATTCATTTCAATATTTTAAATGTTAATTTTTGAAATCTGAGGAGACTCAAAATGTCACGCGATCTCTATTAATTAACCTTTGGGTGCCTAAGGAGACAAGTGATTTCACATGGGAACCCAAAATATGGAATAAAATATTTAAGAATTCTCATAATTTTATTTTCACATTTTTTAAAGGAGTTTGAAATCAAAATTCTTTTAGTCTTGTTTTAATAGGATCGATTCCCCAAAGTCTACGGAAACCCAAATCCCACATGGCATTTTTAACATTTTATAAAACACTGACTTAATCATTTTGTCAAAATAGAAAAGATTTAATTAAAATATTTATTTATTATTATTATTATTATTATTATTATTTTAAACAAGTATGTACTAATTTTCAGGGTCCAAGGAGATTAAAATCTCACACAACCCCAAGCATCGAGGAGAATAATATCCTCACATGATGCCTTCCTAAAAACTTTACTTGCAATACCAAAACAACAAAAAATTGATAATAATAATAATAATAATAATAGCAAAAAGAAACCAAAAAACAAAAACAAAAAAAAAACAAACAAACAAAGAAACAAAAGATGAAATAATACGCATCTTTACATGTCTTAGGCGCCCAACGTAGGAAACAATACAATCATGCATGCATTACACCATTCCTCACCTGAAATAGCTTCTCCCCATCGACGAGCTCTCCTCCTCGCCTTCTTCTCTTCTTCCCTTCATTTTCCCTCCTTCTCTCTCTCTCCTCGGTCCGCAATGAGTCTCCAGCGTTTGTCTCTCCTCCTTCTCCTCCTTCCTTCTTTCCCTCCTTTCCTCCTCATCTGTTCACCTCTGCCCGTGGTGTTCAGAACAGGGGAGACCATTTCTTCTCCTCCTCTTCTTCTTCTTCTTCTTCTCCTTCTCCTTCTTTCAATTTCCACTTGCTCTGTAATGAGTTCTCAGTCTCCGGCCACCTTCCCTCTCTTCTTCTTCTTCTCTTTCTCCCTCATTTGGCTTCTTCTTCCCACCAATGGTTTCTCTCAAACTTGGTTTCGGTTTTACAGCAGCCTTCAGCTCAGCAACAGTTTTTCGGCTTCGAGGCAGAGGCTTTGGGTTTCTAGGTAACCTTCGACTTAACAGCCACTTTACGAGCTTCTTTGACTGGGTTAATATAAGCTTCTTCAACTGGGTTAATACAAGCTTCCTGAATTCAGTCGGAAGTTGCTTGTGTTTCTCCTTGATGATCTCAGTGATCGCATAATGGTTCAAACCAGTCCTCTCCTTTGCCTTTCTCATTTTCCTTCCTTCTTTTCCTTCAGCTCGTCACCCTCCTCCTCTTTAGCTCGGTCTGTCCTCCTTTTATTTCTCCTCAGTTTGTTCTCCTTTCTCAACTTGTGACTTCGTTGTTCCTTAAATCTATGTTCTTATCATGAAAGAAGAATCATGCATGCATGCAGTTTTAGTCCTTCTCATGCTCAGCACCCATTTGCTCCTCTGTTTCCTCGAGCCTCAGGATATGCAACCTAGCTGAGACATAGAGTTCATTTTGGTGCAAGTGCTCTGAAAGTATACACAATAACTCCCTAGGTGCAAGGATAGGTTTCAAGTTGGTGCAGCAAGTTATGTAATGCTTCAGGGCTACTTGGACGATTTTTGCTTCTATCATCATAATGGTTCTTGTTGTTTTGTTACTATCATTATTATATATATATATATATTATAAACTATTATTATTATTATTATTATATATCTATATATTTTATTTTTTGATTTGTTGTTTTACTTAATTGATTCATCTAATACATTTAAGAGGTATTCTAAATTCCTACTTTTTATTTTTGTTAAATTCTTCATATTCGATAGTGAATTTATATTTGTTGTTTTCAATTTCATTTTGTTTTTGATTGGTCAATTATTTAATTAATAAATTAATTAATTTTCATTTTGATTATCCTTATTTATTCATTTTTGAGATGGGGTGTTCACATCCCTGTTGACCATCATGAGAATAAATTATATATATTAAAATAATTATATAATATAATGTGAATTATTATAATATATATTTAACAAATTATTAATCAACAATATGTATGAGATTTAATATTTTTAAAAATTATAAATTAAAAATGATTTAAAATTAACATAATAATAATACATATAATAAAAGGGAAGTACCAAATTGGTCCTCTGCCTTTACACTTTGTGACAATTTTGTCCCTCACAATGCACTGTGATAAATTAGTCCTTCAAAAATCTTTTCTCATGAAAAATTTGTCTCTCATTGCTACAATTGGATGAACTATATTTGTACATATTTAAATTTGTGAGGGACTAATTTGTCACAGTTAAATTGTGGAGGAGTCACAAAACACAAAAGTGTGGGTTCAATTACATATTTTTGTCTATACAGTGAGAATATATATAGTAATAACATGTGTAATAATGATACATATTTAATAAATTATTTATTTATTATATTAAATATTTAATATATATTAATTAAATTCTTTGTCTATAATAATTAAAGTAATATAATAATTAAATACATATTATAAATCAGCATAATTATAAATATATTCAATAACAATAATTAATATTCCACAATAATAATTAGAGAATATTAGAGTATTTTATTTCTTTTAAATATTGAATTTTTATTTTTAAATTCATATATTTTTAATTAAGTAAATATATTAATTAAATATACATTAGTAATTAATTTGATATATATTATATATAAATTTATCATATATGAAATATATAATATAATGTATTAAACATATAATATAAATAAATTTAAATAAAAATAAATATATATTAAATATTTATATATTTTATAACATATTTATTATGTAATAATATTGGTCAAAACTTATTTTATTTTATTACACATATTTATATTTATTAAATTCAATGTCTATGATATTTAAATGAATATAATAATTAATTACATATTGTAAATGGACATAATTAAATTAGTATTACAAATGAATGCTAAAATTAATAAAAAAAAAAAATTAACCATTAAATTGCTTATATATTCAATAGTAATAATTAATATTCCAAAATAAAATTCAGATAATATTAGATATTTTATTTCTTCTGGACATTGAATTTCTATTATTATATTCATACATTTGTAATTAAATAAATATATTAATGAAATATATATTATTTATTAAATAATAAATAAACATATTCATTAAATTAGTAACTAAATAATTAAAAGTATAGATGAAATATTCTAATTGGATATATATTATATATAAATTTATCAAATAACAAATATATGGCATAATGTAATAAAGATATAATATAAATAAATATATGCAAAAATAGAACAATAAATATATATTAAATATTTATATATTAAATACCATATTATTATTTAATAATATCAGCCAATACATATTTTATTTATTTGTTTTAGTATATTTATATATCTTAACTAATATTTAATATATATTTTATATATTGATATGCAATATCTATATATATTCTTATACATTATACTCATTGTCTTCAGGGCAGTCGTCGTTGACTGTCGTGATAATAAATTATACATATATTTCATATATATTAATAAATTATATATATTAGATAATTATATAGTATAATGCATTTTATTATAATATATATTTCACAAATTATTAATCAAAATATTTATGCGATTTAATTTTTTTTAAAATTATAAATTAGAAACAATTTTAAATTAACATAAAAATAATACAAATAATAAAAGGAAAGTACCAAATTGGTCATCCACCTTTATTACACTTTGGGACAATTTGGTCCTTTACAATGCACTAAAACAAATTAGTCCCTCAAAAATCTTTTGTCATGAAAAATTAGTCCCTTATTTCTACAATTAGAGACACTGATTTTGTACACATTTAAATTTGAGAGGGACTAATTTGCCACAATTAAATTGTGGGGACTCCACAAAGTGCAAAAGTGAGGGTTCAATAGCATATTTTTGTCTATGCAATAGTAATATGTATTATAATGTAAATAATAATATATATTTAACAAATGACTAATCATCAATATTTAATATATTTAATAATTTCTAAAATTATAAATTAAAAATTTTTTAAAATGACATAATAATAATACATATAATAAGAGGGAAGTACCAAAATTATCCTCCAACTTTACACATTGTGACAAATTGGTCTCTCACAATGCACTGTAACAAATATGTCCCTCACAAATATTATTTCATGGATAATCAGTCCCTTATTACTACAATTGGAGGCACTGATTTTGTTTCAAAATAAATTTGTGAGAAACTAATTTGTCACAATTAAATTGTGGGGGTGTCACAAAGTACAAAAGTAAGGATTCAATTACGTTCTTTCGTTTATATAACAATGATATGCATAGTAATATTGTATATAATAAAGATACATATATAATAAATTAATTATTTTTTTCAATATATATTTATTATATTATTTATTAAATTCAATTTCTATAATATTTAAATTAATATAATAATTAAATACATAATGTAAATTAACATAATTAAATTAGTTTTATAAATTAATGCCAAAAATTAAAAATCAATTAATCATTAAATAACTAATATAATCAATAAAAATAATTAATATTCTACAGTAATAATTAGAGAATATTAGAGCATTTTATTTCTTCTAGATATTGAATTTTTGTTTTTATATTCATATATTTGTAATTAATGAATTCCTTAATTAAATATGCATTAGTAATTAAATAATAAATATAAATATTCAATAAATTAGTAACTAAATAAGTAAAAATACAAATTAAATATTCTAATTGGATATAATATATATATATATATATATAAATATTTCATAAAAGAAATATATAATATAATAAAATATGAATTAATATAATATATATTTAACAAATTAATAATCAGAATTTTTAATAAATTTAATATTTTGGAAATTTATAAATTAAAAAAATTTTCAAATTAACATAATAATAATACTTATAATAAGAAGAGGGAAGTAACAAAGTGGTTCTCCACCTCTACACAGTGTGACAATTTAATTCCTTGCAATACACTGTGACAAATTAGTTCCTTGAAACTTTTTTTCCCATGGAAAATTTGTCTCACATTAATACAATTAGAGTTAACTTTGTACCCATTTAAATTTTAGTGAATTTCTATTTCATTTCTTCTCGATATTGAATTTCTATTTTTATATTCGTTCATTTGTAATTAAACAAATATATTAAGCAATTCACTAGTAATTAAATAATAAATAAATATATACATTAAATTAGTAACTAAATAATTAAAAGTATAGATGAAATATTCTAATCGGATATATATCATATATAAATTTATCATATAAGAAATATATAATATAATGTAATAAATATATAATATAAATAAATATATGTAAACATATAACAATAAATATATATATTAAATATTTATATATTTAATATCATATATATTATATAATAATAGCGGTCAATACATATTTTATTTATTTGTTTTAGTATATTTATATATGTTAACTATTATTTAATATATATTTTATATATTAACATATGATATCCAAATATATTTTTATACATTATATTTTTTGACTTTGGGGCAATCCCTGTTGACTGTTATAAAGAAAAATTATACATATATTTCATGTATATTATTAATCACTTTTATTAAATAATTATATAATGTGATGAGAATTATTATAATATATATTTAGCAAATTATTAATCAGCAATATTTATGAGATTTAATATTTTTGAAAAGTATAAATTAAAAATATTTTAAAATTGACATAATAATGATACATATAATAAGAGGAAAGTAACAATTTTGTGCTTTAATCCCTTACAATGCACTGTAACAAATTATTCTCTCAGACAAAAAATTTCATGGAAAATTTGTCCCTCAATACTACAATTAGAGGAACTGGTTTTGTAACATTTAAATTGTGGAAAAGTTACAAAGTGTAGAAGTGTGGATTCAATTGCATATTTTTGTCTATACAATAATATATATATATATATTAGTAATGTGTATTATAATGATACATATTCAATAAATTAATCATTTATTATATTAATTTATCAAAATTTATATTTATAAATTTACTTACTAAATTCAATGTCTAGAAAATTTTAATTAATATAATAATTAATAACATATTGTAAATTGACATAATTAAATTAGTATTATAACTTAATGCTAGAAATTAATAATAAATTAATCATTAAAGTACTGAAATATTCAGTAACAATAATTAATATCTCACAATAATAAGTAGAGAATCTTAAAGTATTTTATTTCTTTTGGATATTGAACTTCTATTTTTAAATTCATATATTTGTAATTAAATAAATATATTAATTAAATATAAATTAGATATTAAATATTAAGTAAACATATTCATTAAATAAGTAACTAAATAATTAAAAGTATAAATGAAATATTCTAATTTTGTATATATTACATATAAATTTATCACATAAGAAATATATAATAAAATGTTGTAAACATATAATATAAATGAATATATGTAAAAATATAACAATAAAAATATATTAAATACTTATATATTGAGTACCATATTTATTATATAATCAGCCAATATGTATTTTGTTTTTTAGTTTTAGTATATTTATATTTTTTGACTAATATTTAATATATATATTTTATATATTAATATACAAATTATATATATATATATATATTTCACGTCGCAAGGACAAATTATATATATATATATATATATATTTCACGTCTTTTATTAAATTCAATATATTAAATAATTATATAATATAATGTGAATTATTATAATATATATTTAACAAATTATTAATTAGCAATATTTATGAGATTTAATATTTTTAAAATTATAAATTAAAAACAATTTAAAATTAACATGATAATAATACATATAATAAGAGGGAAGTATCAAACTGGTCATTTACCTTTACACTTTGTGACTATTTGGTCCCTCATAATGCACTATGACAAATTAGTCCATCAAAAATCTTTTTTGTGGAAAATTTGTCCCTCATGACTACAATTGGAGGGATTAATTTTGTGCACATTTAAATTTGAGATGGACTAATTTGTCAGAATTAAATTGTGGGGAGTCATAAAGCGCAAAGGTGTGGGTTCAATTGCATACTTTAATCTATATTGTAAAAATATATATAGTAATAACGTGTATAATAATGATACATATTTAATAAATTATCTATTTATTATATTAAATATTTAATACATATTAATTAAATTCTTTGTCTATAATATTTAAATACATATGATTATTAAATACATATTTTAAATCAACATAATTAAATTAGTATTATAAATTTATGCAAAAAATTAATTTTATAGGATATCTAAATATATTTTGATATATTATATTCCTTAACTTCAAAATAGTCCTTGTTGACTATCAGGAAAACAAATTATATTTATATTTCATATATTTTAGTAAATTATACATATTGAATTATTATAAAATAAAATATTTAATAATGTAATATATATTTAACAAATGACTAATAAGCAAGACTTAATATATTTAATATTTTGGAAAATAATAAATTAAAAAATTAAAAATAACATAATAAACATATCATAAGTGGGAAGTACCAAAATGGTCCTTTACCTTTATACATTGTGACAAATATGAACATAATTAAATACATATTATAAATTAATGCTAAGAATTAATAATAAATTACTCATTAAATTACTGAAATATTCAGTAAAAATAATTAATATTCCACAATAATAATTAGAGAATATTAAAGTATTTTATTTCTTTTGGATATTGAATTTCTATTTTTAAATTCATATATTTGTAATCACGTAAATATATTAATTAAATATACGTTAGTAATTAAATAAAAAATAAACTTATCCACTAAATTAGTAACTGAATAATTAAAAATAAAAATTAACTATATTAATTGTATACATCTTATAAATAAATTTATGACATAAGAAATATATAATATAATGTAATAAACATATAATATAAATAAATAAATATATATATATATATAACAATAAATATATATTCAATACATATATTTTAATACCATATTTATCATATAATAATATAGGTCAAAACATATTTTATTTTATTACACATATTTATATTTATTATATTCTTTATTCAATTCAATATCTATGATATTTAAATTAATATAATAATCAATTACATATTGTTAATTTACAAAATTAAATTAGTGTTACAAATTAATGCTAAAAAATTAATAATAAATTAATTGTTAAATTACTGATATATTCAGTAACTGTCGTAATCGACCTTTCAACGGAATAAAATAAAAAGGTGTTTAAATTGATTCTCAAAATGAATTTTGAAAATCAATTTATTTGGAGTCGCTACTAAATTTTTTAATGGAAAACTTTAGAAAACTAATTTAAAACAAAAATAAAATGGCAATATGGTCTGCGAAATCAGAGATGAGTTTGGGAGTCTATTTGAGTGTGGGGAAGAAGTTAGGCACCCCACAACACTCGTCCATACAGACAATTACCTTAAACCAGTTAGTTGAAATAGAATATGGCTTTTAAATTCATCTCAATTACCCTTTTATTGACATGCATGACCATTAAATAAAGGAGACAAAACAGCAAGAATGAAAGCAAATAGATAGATACTTACAAAGGGCGGACTTGATCTAGAATGAAAGCCTAAGGCCTACATACCTACAATAAGGATCAAAGTCTACGTAGTTCGACAAAAAATAGTGTGTCCGTTGGTTAATAGTTAGTAATTTTTGTGATAAAAACAGGAGGGTTTAAATTAAATAGATTTTTGTAAACAAAACAAGATTGGAATGTGGTCAGTGTGTTTTAATTTATGATAACCTGATTACTCCCACTCTCCTGATCTTTTCATTTTCTCTCCTCTTTTTATTTATTTTGGAATTTTAATCTTTATTTTGTGATTTAACTGAAGTGATCATGAAGGAAGAACTAATCTTTTTGTAAAAAAAAATTAATTAACATATTTATTTTGCGTTATTATCATTATTGTTATTATTATTCTAAAACAATTACGTATTAATTCTCAGGGTTTATGGAGATTGAAATCTCACACGACCCCAAGTATTCGAGGAGAACTATATTCTCACACGATGATTTCATGAATAATAGAGAATATTTAATTAAAGTAAATATTTAATTATTATTATTATTATTTTTTAGACAAACATGTACTAATTTTAGGGATCTAAGGAGATTAAGATCTCACATAATCCTATGCAATCAAGGAGAACAATATTCTTACATGATAATTTCGTAAATGATTGAGAATATTTAATTAAAGTAAATATTTAATTATTATTATTTTTAAAACAAATGTTTACTAATTTTAGGGATCTAAGGAGATTAAAATCTCACGCAATCCCATGCAATCGAGGAAAACAATATTCTCACACGATGATTTCATAGATGATAGAAAATATTTAATGAAAGTGTTTATCTTTGCATTATTATTGTTATTTTTTAAAACATGTATGTACTAACTTTCAAGGTTTATGGAGATTAAAATCTCACACAATCCCAAGCATTCGAGGAGAAAAATGTTCTCACACAACAAAACCACCGTATTTGTTGAGAGTCAACACAAAACGTGTTTCAAGCATCAAGCTCCATCATTCTATCTTCTAAAAACATCCTTCTTACAAAGGAGATAAGGAATAATAGTGTCACAAATAATGTCCTCCTATATTTCGAAACTCAGGATGTTATCACTAATAAAACTCAGGTCCCATCATCAGAACACATGAAATGAGACGAACTTTGAATCAAGTTTTTCCAATGGTGAATAAAAAAAAGAAAGGACAGAAACACATGAGGGCAAAATCACAATATCGGTCAAATTTTAACAGCAAAAGAGGCATAAAATACAGCATAATACTAGCGTGTTTTACAGTGAAAATGAAGCATAATAAGGAGAACCATACCAGGATTGTTAGGTAGCTGAAGTCTTACTCGACGTCTCCTGACTTGTGGGTTTTCATCATCGTAAACTGACTGCAAACTTCGCAGGGTTACAGACTTGTTACTAGGGATAGAGATGTCCAATTCAACATCCTCTTGCTCGAACACTATTAAGCTTGAAGTTGTTTCTATGGTTTTAGCACTTATAACTGCCATCCTCCCATCAAGTGAAGAACTTTCAGAACTTGAAAACTATGGTTGAATAGCTTCCATTTGGATAAACTTTGCTATACTCTGTATGAGATGGTTTTCAAAGTCTCCATCATCCCTTTGAATGTCCTTATAACCATATCTAACAATGCATCTATACATGCGATACAGCTTGGGGCAAACACGCCCAATAAGGAAACGTTCTTCTGGTGAAACATATGGAACAGGGACTGATTTTACACAAACAAATACCAACACACTGTGAAATGCAAGGAGATTTGTAACAAAGTGTGAAAATATTGTAGGTACTCCTGTTGCCATTTCTGAGTAGATAAGACCAATTCCTGGTACATAGACAATGCCTAGGCTAGGGCTCAACCCGAGTTACCATTTCAACGAAACTTTGTTGTGCTGATCATAGTTGTATTTCCTTCGAGTACCATAATGCCATACATACATAACAACCATGAAGATGAATGACGAGTCAAAAGGAACCCACCCTCCCTGTGGAACTTTTATGAATGCTGCAGATAAATATGCATCCTCTATCACCCAAAAGAATAGAAGAAATATTGTAGCAAGCAAGACTCTTTTCTGCCAGATGAAGTTTACAACAAGTGCCACAAAAAATGTAGTCACAAATATAACCGTGATACAACTAAGTCCAAAAGCATTTCCAATCAATGTGGTGTCCCGAAATCTAACGGTTATAACAAGAGTCAGGATCATAAGTATCCAGTTTATTTCTGGGATATAGATCTGTCCATATATATAGTTTGAGGTGTGTACAACTTTCACATGTGGAAAGTAGCTAAGTACATGACACTGCTTGATAATGGAGAAAGTGGCAGTTATAACAACTTGACTCCCAACAATGGCAGCAAGTATGGCGATAACAAAGACAAGCCAATATACAGGTCCAGGTATTGAGTCATGAAAAAAAAAATTTTTTTACGAACAGAACTGAGACTTTTAGATAGAAATGCAGCTTGGCCCATGTACTGTACTACCAAACTGGGGTATATAATAAAAGCAAATGCAAGTCTTATTGAAAAAGCAATGAAATGACAAAGATCAACAAACATAGCTTCGGTTCCAGTGATACAAAGAAGAATCCCTCCAAGAGAAATCCAACCTTTGGCCTCCATCTCTCTCTCTTTCTCTATATCTCCAACATGTCTACTGCTATGTTACCTTCCTTCCTTCCCTACTTCCTCTTACCTTATGTCAGCAAAACGCTAGCTTGTCTCTATAACGTCCTAACAGTGAAATAGAAGGAGAAATGACAGCCAAATTTCTGCAGCTTTAATGCCCTTAGACACCAAACCGAGACACTGCCCCACTTTCTCCCAAACACAACCTGATAGTAGAAAATAGTAGGCGGCAGCCGAGTTTCTTCAACAATGGTTTTGCCTTTGTCTCTGTTTCAGTGTTTGTGAACAGAGGAATTAGTTCCAATAGTGTCACCTTTCTCATAGCATGGGAAAAGAGTTGAAGAGGAGGAGAAAGTGACATTCACAGCGATGAAGACCAGCCAGAGGGGAAAGTGATGAAAAGAGGAAGTAAAATGGAGGGGAAGACCGAAAACATGAAAATGAGAAAAGCATAACATTGCCATGCATGCACGTAAATCAACTAACTTGAGGCACCAACAAAAAGAAGGCTAAGCAATGGTATATCTCTTCGGCTGGTATTTTATGGCCTTTAGCTTGGCTTCCTTCTTTCTCGGCTTGCTCAGTCATGGTCTATCAGGGCAAGTCTCGGTTAGCTTCTTCTCGGTTCACGCCCAGCTCTCTTTTCTCAACTCCTTCCTTCAGTAAGGTGTTCTTGAGCCTCAAGGTTCTTGCCTCCAGTGCCACCAGGGACAACTGTCTCTCCCTGACTAGCCCTGTCGTCAAGCTCTTCTCGATTTTACTGAGTCAATCTGAGATGAGTTTATTTGTATATGTTCGAGATCTCAGGCTAAGCTTCTGGTCTTGTACTTGGACTCGTCAATGTGTATGCCTTCCTTTTGAGCTCGCTCTTCCCCTTGTAAAACAACAATCGTTCCATTCCCAATAATAGCAGCATCTTGTTTCTTGTGCTCTTGAGATATCATAACCTTCCCGCTTAAAATGTTGTAGATTTCTTTCACAACTATTTGGAAAGCAGAAGCTACATTCGATGAATCAAGGGCTGATGTCTCCATGAAGAACAAACCCTTAGCCTCACTAAGGCCTTGCCTTCAGCAGTAGATACCTCCCTAGCATCCTTGAGATCTCACTTGTTCCCAACAAGTATTGTGACAACCTTCATGTCAGAATGAGTGTCAAGTTCATTAAGCCATCTGCCAATACTATCAAATGTTTGGCGCCTGCTAATGTCCTTTCCCAGAAGTGCACCAACCGCACCCCTATAATATGCAGATGTAACAGCTCTGAACCTTTCCATCTTTTCACTGTTGCTATCACAGTCCCCTCTTCCCACTTCATGCAAGTTGCAATTTTATATTTTTTATATTATCTTTTTTTCTTTTATTATTACCATTATTATTAGTTAAATTTTATTTATTTTATTTTAATTTTTTTCTTATATAATATTTTTATCCTTTATAATTTTTCCTTGATTTATTATAATTAGCTAATTTTATTTTTAAATTTTGAGTTTATTTAATTGTCTCCTATTATTTATCTTTAATTTTAACTTGTCCCCAAAGAATGTCATTCGAAGCTTTATTGTTTTAAAATTTTTATTTGCTTAATTATTAATTAATTAGTGTATCAATTAATTAAATAATTAAATAATTAAGGATGAGGTGTTCACAGTAACAGTAATTAATATTTCACAATAATAATTAGAGAATATTAAAGTATTTTATTTCTTATAGACATTGAATTTCTATTTTTATATTCGTACATTCATAATTACATATATATATTAATCAATTATACACTGGTAATTAAATAATAAATAAATATATACATTAAATTAGTAACTAAATAATTAAAAGTATAGATGAAATATTCTAATCGGATATATATTATATATAAATTTATCACATAAGAAATATATAAGATAATGTAATAAATATATGTAAACATATAACAATAAATATATATATATATATATATTAAATATTTATATATTTAATATCATATATATTATATAATAATAGCGGTCAATACATATTTTATTTATTTGTTTTAGTATATTTATATATGTTAACTATTATTTAATATATATTTTATATATTAACATACGATATCTAAATAAATTTTTATACATTATATTTTTTGACTTTGGGGCAGTCCCTTTTGACTGTCATAAAGACAAATTATACATATATTTCATGTATATTATTAATCACTTTTATTAAATAATTATATAATATGATGAGAATTATTATAATATATATTTAACAAATTATTATTGTGCAATATTTATGAGATTTAATATTTTTGAAAAGTATAAATTAAAAAAATTTAAAATTGACATAATAATAATACATATAATGAGAGGGAAGTACCAATTTAGTCCTCCACTGTTACACTTTGTATGTATATATATATATATATATATATATTAGTAATGAGTATTATAGTGATACATATTCAATAAGTTAATCATTTATTATATTAAATTATTAAAATATATATTTATTAAATTACTTATTACATTCAATGTCTATGATATTTAAATTATATAATAATTATTTACATATTGTAAATGAACATAATTAAATTAGTATTACAAATTAATGCTAAAAATTAATAATAAATTAATTATTAAAGTATTGAAATATTCAGTAACAATAATTAATATTCCACAATAATAAGTAGAGAATATTATAGTATTTTATTTCTTCTAGACATTAAATTTCTTTTTTTAATATTCATATATTTGTAATTAAATAAATACATTAATTAAATGTACATTAGATAATAAATGAGTAAACATATTCATTAAATTAGTTACTAAATAAGTAAAAGAATAAATGAAATATTCTGATTTTATATATATTACATTTAAATTTATCACATAAGAAATATATAATATAATGTAATAAACATATAATATAAGTGAATATATATATATATATATATGAAAATATAACAATAAAAATATATTAAATACTTATATAATTAATATAATATTTATTATATAATAATATCGGTCAATACATATTTTATTTTTCTGTTTTATTATATTTAAAATTTTTAGCTAATATTTAATATATATTTTATATATTAATATACGATATCAAAATATATTTTTATACATTATATTCTTTAACTTAAGGACAGTCCTTGTTGACCGTTGTAAAGACAAATTATACACATATTTCATATATATTAGTAAGTTATATATATATATATATATATTAAATAATTACATAATATAATGTGAATTATTATAATATATATTTAAAAAATCATTAATCAGCAATATTTCTGAGATTTACTATTTTTGAAAATTATAAATTAAAAATAATTTAAAATTATAATAATAATAATACTATAATGATATGAAGGACTGATTTTGTACAGATTTAGGTTTGAGATGGACTAATTTATTACAATTAAATTGTGGGAGAGTCATAAGGTGTAAAAGTAAGGGTTCAATTGCATACTTTAATCTGTACAGTAATAATATATATAATAATATGTATCATATTTAATAAATGAATCATTTATTATATTAAATTATTAAAATATATATTTATTAAATTACTTACTAAATTCAATTTCTATAATATTTAAACTAATATAATAATTAATCACTTATTGTAAATTAACATAGTTAAATTAGTATTATAAATTAATGCTAAGAATTAATAATAAATTAATCATTAAATAACTGAAACATTCAGTAACAATAATCGTGTAATTGTAATTAAATAAATATATTAATTACATAGTCATTAGTAATTAAATAATAAATAAAAATATTCATTAAATTAGTAGCTAAATAATTAAAAGTATAAATGAAGTATTCTAATTTTATATATATTATATATAAATTTATCACATAAGAATTATATTATATAATGTAATAAACATATAATACAAATAAATTTATATAAAAATCTAACAATAAATATATATTAAATATTTATATATTTAATAACTTATGTACTATATAATAATATCAGCCAATACATATTCTATCTATTTGTTGTTGTATATTTATATTTTTTAACTAATATTTAATATATATTTTATATATGAATATACAATATCTAAATATATTCTTATACATTATATTTCTTGACTTCAAGACAATCCCTATTGATCGTTGTGAAGACAAATTATATATATTTTTTATGTACATTCGTAAATTATATATATATATATATATATATATTAGATAATTATATAATATAATACAAATTATTATAATATATATTTAACAAATTATTAATCAGCAATATCTATGAGATTTAATATTTTTGAAAAGTATGAATTAAAAACAATTTAAAATTGACATAATAATAATACATATTTAATAAATTAGTCATTAATATTAAATTATTAAAATATATATGGATGAAGTTACTTACTAAATTCAATGTCTATAATATTTAAGTTAATAAAATAATTGATCACATATTGTAAATTAGCATAATTAAATTAGTATTAAAACTAATGCTAAAAATTAATATAAAATTAATTATTAAATTATTGATATATTCAAGAACAATAATTAATATTCTACAAGAATAATTAGAGAATATTAGAATATTTTATTTCTTCAGGACATTGAATTTCTATTTTGATATTCTTATATTTGTAATTAAATAAATATATTAATCAAATATACGTTAGTCATTAAATAATAAATAAATATATTTGCTAAATTAGTAAATAATTAATTAAAATTATAAATTAAATATATTAATTGGATATATATTATATATAATATTATCATATATGCAATATATAATATAATCTAATAAATATATAATATAAATAGATATATGTAAAAATATAACAATAAATATATATATATATCAAATATTTATATATTAAATACCATATTTATTATATAATAATATTGGTCAAAACATATTTTATTTTATTATACATATTTATATTTATTAAATTCAGTGTCTATGATATTTAAATTAATATAATAATTAATTACATATTGTAAATGAACATAATTAATTAGTATTACAAATTAATGCTTGAAATTAATAATAACTTAATCATTAAATTACCGATATAATCAAGAACAATAATTAATGTTCTACAATAATAAATAGAAAATCTTAGAGTATTTTATTTATTCTGGACATTGAATTTTTATTTTTATATTCGAATATTTGAAATTAAATAAATATATTAATCAAATATACATTAGTAATTAAATATTAAATAAAAATATTCATTAAATTAGTAACTAAATAATTAAAAATATTGACAAAATATTCTAATTGGTTATATATTTTATATAAATCTATCACCTAAGAAATATATAATATAATGTAATATATATATATATATATAGATAAATATATCAATAAATATATATTAAGCATTTATATACTTAATATCATATTTATTATACGATGATATCAGGCAATACTTATTTTATTTATTTGTTTTAGTTTTTTTATATATTTTAACAAATATATATATATATATATATATTATAATAATCAATTATATATTGAATAATAAATTAATCATTAAATTACTGATTATGAACACCCCATCCCTAATTACTTACTTATTTAATTAATTGATACACCAATTAATTAATAATTAAGCAAATAGAAAAAATTAAAAATGACGAAGCTTCAAATGACATTTTTAATTGGAGACAATTTGAAATTAAAAATAAATCATGGGAGATAATTAAATAAACTCAAAAGCCAAAAATAAAATTAGCTAATTAAAATAATTATAATAAATGAAAGAAATATTATAAAAATAATAAAAAATATATAACAAAACAAAAATAGAAAATTAAAAATTTTAAAAAATATTAATTAATAATAATGGTAATAGTAATAAAATTTAAAATAAAATAAAATAATAAGACTAATTCACGTGAAGAGTTGAAAAAAAAAAAAACTGACAAAAAGGAAAAGCTGCATAGGAAACTGGTTGGAGCGAAGCACTGGACCTCTAAATCTTTGGCTATTAGAGGTAAAACCTGCTGCTCCGACATGAGAAAATGCAGCAGAAAAGTAGAAGCTTTCTGTTCTTCGGGAGGGGTAGCAGAGAATCGGGCAGAGAGGGATGCCGTGCTGGTAGAGAGAGAAAGAGCGAGGATAGAGACTAGTGAAAGAGTGAAACCGTGAGAGGAGGAAGAGAATAAAAGAGAAGAGGAAGGAGAAGAGAAGAAGAAAGGAAGAGTGAGACCGTCGAGGCAGGAAGATGGGTGGTTCTTTCTCATATCATGGTTCTGTCGGGTTCTTATCCGCGCTTTGCCCCGTCACTGTCATGTACTGGACCAAGGTTCTTGTAGGCACCTGCCGGGAATATTCTTCATTCTCGCCGTGCAATTAGCCTCAATGGAGCATGCGTCTGGTGCTGTTCTAGTAGTGTATCTGTTTTAGAGACGTCTCCGACATCTGTGAAGAAACGGGTAGTGTCAGGAGTTTAACCTACAGGCTCCATTCACCTTGGGAATTATCTTGGTGCCATAAAGAATTTGATTGGACTTCAGAATACATATGATACACTTTACTTCATCATGGACCTGCATAAGATTACATTACCATATGACATACAACAATTATCTAGGGCAACACGAGAAACGGCAGCCATTTATCTGGCATGTACATTGATACTTCAAAGGCGTCAGTTTTTATGCAATCCCATGTTCGTGCACATCTAGAATTGATGTGGCTGCTAAGTTGTGCCATACCAATCGGTTGGCTGTACAGAATGATTCAGTTTAAAGAAAAATCCAGCAAGGCGGGAGATGAAAATGTTGGAGTTGCTCTTTTGACTTATCCTGTTCTAATGGCTTCTGATATTCTTCTATATCAGTAAGACTTTGTCCGTGTCGAGGAAGATCAAAAGCAGCATTTGGAGTTGACCCGTGAATTAGCTGAACGTGTTAATTATTTATATGGTGGAATGAAGTGGAAGAAGTTAGGCGGCCGCGGTGGTGCATATTTAAGGTTCTGGAGCCCGAATTATGTCGCTAATTGATGTTCTTTCCAAGATGTCAAAGTATGCACCTTCTGATCAATCAAGAATCAATCTTCTTGATCTAAAAGATGTAACAGCACCGTCAACGTGTCGGCAGAATCGAAGGATGGGGCGGTCGGTGGAGGACCGACTAATCTCTCTATGTTCACCAGGGGCCTTAAGTTTGAGGACTTCCTTGGTGGCGGTGGAGGTGGACCAGCGGCCTCGCCAGCAGCTGCAGCGCCACCATAGTTCTCTGTAGACAACACACTGAGCGCAGTGATGGAGAACGAGATATACGATTCGAAGCCAAAGATGATAGCGGCCAGCTTCCTTTGGAGGCAAAAGAAAAATGCCATAACTTTCTTCGTTCTGGCGTTGCCAGGTAAGGCAGAGAGATGAGAGGTCATGCGCTAATCAGAACTGAAGTTGGTGGCCCCACGAAGTGCCGAATCGGCGGCAGAAATTGTAACTGGAAACACGTCGAAGATGGTCCATTTTCGTCATCCGCTCTGCCCGCGTTCTTTCCCTTTGCTGAATACTTCGAATGTGAAGACACGTGAACGGTTCTTTCATTTCTTAGATTTATTTTGTTTATTTATTTATTTATTCATTATCATTATGACTTATGTATTGATTTTTTTTGTTTTGTTTTATCATCATTGGCATCATTATTTCCATCCCATCCTAATTTCTGATAATGTTACGTGAGAATACTAATCTCCTTAGGCACTTAGTAGAGATCATGTGAGATTCTTAAGTATCTTTTTTGGCCTTGAAAGTTAGTATATACTTGTTTTATAAAAATAATAATAATGGAAAAAATACTTTAATTAAATACTTTCTATTATTTACAAAATTGTCGTGTGAAAATATTGTTCTACTCAGGTACTTGAGGTCGTGTGAGATTTTAATCTCCATAAACTTCGAAAATTAGTGCATACTTATTTTAAAATAATAATAATAACAATAATAATAATGCAAACATAAATATCTTAACTAAGTATTTTCTATTATTTACAAAATGATTGAGTCGGTGTTTTATAAAATTTAATTAATTAAAAAATGTCATGTGGGACTTGGGTCTCCATAGGCTTTGGAGAATTGATCTTATTAAAAATAAAACTAAAAGAATTCTAATTTCAAAATCCATAAAAACAAAATCCTAAAAAATTTTCAAATATTTTATTCCATATTTTTGGGTTCTCGCATGAAATCACTGTCGTAACTGACCTTTTGGCGAGAAGAAGTAAAAAGTGGTTTAAATTGATTCTCAGAAGGTATCTTGAAAATCAATTTATTTGGAGTTACTACCAAAAGTTTTAACAGAAAACTTTAAGAAACTAATTTAAAATAAAAAGAAAAAGACAAATGGTCTGCCAAAACAAAGATGGGTTCGGGAGTCTATTTGAGTGTGAGGAAGGTGTTAAGCACCCTACAACACCCATCCATAAGGACGATTACCTTAAACTAGTCAGTTGAAATAGAATATGACCTTAAATTTATCTCAATTACTTTTTATTGACATGCATGCCCGTTAAACGGAGAAGACAAAACTGACAATATTGGAAGCAAACGGATAGATATTTACAAAAGGGTGGACTTGACCTAGGATAAAAGCCCTGGGCTTACGTACCCCATGATAGGGATCAAAATTCACGTAATTCAACAAAAAAAGCATGTCTAGTGGTTGATTATATTTTTTGGAATTGAAATGTAATTATAATGAAAGGAATATTTTTGAATTTTGGAATTTATTTATTTTTTGGATTTTTTTTCTTTATTTAATTTTGGATTTTTTAAAAATTAGAATTTATTGTTGAAATTAGAACGAAATTATAATGGAAAGCCATTTTTTGGAATGTTTGAATTTATATACTTTTGGGTTTTTGGATTTTTCTAATTTTGAAAGTGAGATTATGATTAATAGGACTTTTAATTAATTTTCATATATATATATATATATATATATTAGAATTTATTCTGAATTTTTATTAGAAGTTATTATGAATTTTCATATATATTTTTAAAATTAGAATTAATTTGAAACTTAAAGTAAAACTAAAATGAAAAATATTCTTAGGATTTTTTAGTTACATAATAGGTAGGATAAGTCTCCCTATTTGTTTTATTAATTCATCCTAATATTTTAAATATTAATTTTTGAAACTTGAGGAGACTCAATATCTAATACGATCTTTACTAATTAACATTTGGATGCTTGAGGAGACAAGCGATCTCACATGGGAACCCAAAAATATGGAATAAAATATTTGAAAATTTTTGAAATTTCATTGTCACATTTTTTAAGGATTTTGAAATTAGAATTCTTTCAGTCTTGTTTTAATAGGGTTTATTTCTTAAAGCCTACGGAGACCTTCAGTCCCACATGACATTTTTTATCAGATAAATTTTATAAAATCTCGATTTAATCATTTTGTAAATAATAAAAAATATTTAATTAAAAAATTTGTTTGTTTGCATTATTTATTTATGTATTTATTATTATTATTATTTTCTTTTCTTCTTAAATAAGTACGTACTAATTTTAGGGATCTAAGGAGATCAAAATCTCACGCAACCTCAAGCCCTCGAAAAAAATAATATTCTCACACGGTGGTGACAAGATTTTATTTTTGTGTACTTTTAGGAATTTTGGAATTGGAATTATTTTAGTCTTGTTTTAACAAGATTGATTCCCCTAAGCCTATGGAGACCCAATTCCCACATGACGCTTTTAATTGCTTAAATTTCATAAGACACCGGCTTAATCCTTTTGTAAATGATAGAAAATATTAAATTAAAATATTTATTTTCACGTTGTTACTATTATTATTATTATTATTATTTATTATTATCATTATCATATATATTTTTTGCAGATATGTGCTAGTCTAAGGAGATTAAAATCTCACACGACCCCAAGCATAATATTCCCACATGATATCTTTTACTTGTAATACCAAAGCAACAAATAAAAATTTGATAATCATAATAATAATAGCAAAAAAACAACGTAAAATGCAAACATGAAAATAACAAAAAGGAAGCAGGGAGCCACATGCACCATACGTGAGCTTGGCATCTAGGAAGCCATGTGCATACCTCTCCTGAAGCTGCTTAACGAGCCCTCCTCCTCAACTTCTTCTCCTTTTCTCTCTCTGGCCATCGTCTCTCTCTCCCCTCGATCTGTGATGAGTATGTGGCGTTTCTATCTCCTCCCTCTCTCTCTCCTCCCTTGTCTTTCTCTCTGCTTGCTCTCCTCTGTTCGCCCCTGTCCACGATGCTCAGAACAGGGGAGGATATTCCTTCTTCTCGGCTTGCTCTGGGTCCCATTTATTTCTCTACTTCAGCTTGGTTTGTCTCAATGCTTCAGTTTTGCTCATCATGGTCCCTTCGTTTCTGCTCGTCTCTGCGTTCTTGGTCCCGCTCCCTTTTCTCACCACGGTCCCTCACTCCCTCTTCTCCTCTCGGTTTCTTGCGCTCTCCTCTCTATCCTGTCACTTTGGGCATTGTCGTCCAAGTTCTTATCTAACCAACAAATGCTGCCTTTATCACATGCCACTTGTGCAATCTGCTTGTGTACATATCTTGCCCATGTTTAGTTTTGTATTTGAACTCTTCCCTGACGTCTTTCTTAGTTATAATTGTAGAAGAAAAGCCAAGCACAATGACATGGATACAGTCTTAAGTAAGCTTAACTACCTTCCCTTCTAAAAGCATATTTGGCTTTGGAGAAAAAAAAAGTAAGACCTTTGCCTTTAGTCTAACACCAAAATGAGGATGAACTTCAGAAAGAATTTCTGCACATTTATCAAGAAAGTTGACATCATAGGCTAACATAACACCATCAAAGGTTTCATTGAACGTGAAAAGCAAAGAGCTGAGCTCATTGAGAATCGCTTGGGAAACATTGTTACCTTTCGAAGGATGAACATATACAACTAGATTAGCATCTAAAACCTTCAACCCCTCCATTACTACTACTCTAGTTCAGTGGAGCAGAAGTGAAGCTACCTTATGCCCAACAATATCCTTTCAAGACTTCTGAAAACTCTATGGAAGAGGTTCGTGCGCATAGAGATAGTGCTACCATTGCTGCCTGCTGGTCTGTTCACCACAAACGTTGAGACGACAAAGTGGAGGCTAGAAAGTGGGGTGTGGTGGCTCCGCTTGGGGCTCAAAGTGACACAGTGAAGAGGGTCTAAGTTGATTCATTGTGAGAATAATGAGTGACATTCGTCTTTGTTTAAGTGAAGAGGGGACAAGGATGTGGAGCTTACATTCTTGCTAACGCAACGAAGATGCACGAAGAAGCCGCCGTGAATGATCCTCCCAAAGCTCAGGTGAGGCAGTCGACGAACAAGATGGCTTTATGCTTTACGATGCAGCGTGAATGAGAAAAGTTACATTTTTTCTATCTTTGTTTTGCTCAGCTTCATCACACATAGCCACTCCTCTTCTTTTTCCATTCGTTCTTTACTTTTCTCTCTCTTTTCTGAGTTGTTGCACATGGAGACTTCACGCCCCCTCCTTCAGCTCACTTCTTTGATTTTTCTTTCAAGCTCCCTCCTCTCCAGACCTCTGGCCTCACTTTTTTTTTGTCTTTGAAAACTCCACTGCTCTGTCCCTCTACCTGACAATAGTGCAGCCTTCCCTCTAGCTCTTTCTGCAGCTTTTATCATGAAAAAATAGGTTCCAATGCCCTCCCCATTTCGTGTTAAGTTGCTCTCATTATATATATATATATATATATATATATATATATTATATTAATTTTCACTACTATTACCATTATTATTAATTAATATTTTTTGAGTTTTTAATTTTCTATTTTTCTTTCTTATATCTATATTTATATTTTTTATAATTTTACTTTGGTTTATTATAATTATTTTAATTAACTAATTTTATTTTTGGGTTTTGAGTTTATTTTGTTGTCTCCCATTATTTATGTTTAATTTCAAATTGTCCCTAATTGAAAATGTCATTTGAAGCTTTGTCATTTTTAATTTTTCCTATTTGCTTAATTATTAATTAATTGGTGCATTAATTAATTAGATAATTAAGTAATTAGGGATGAGGTATTTACAGTTACCCCTCTTTGCTTGTCTCTTAAGTTAGGGAAGCAAATATTATGAAGAGATGACCGAACTTAAGAGCAAGCAAAGACATGAACACACCATTCTTCATGCTAAAGGAAAACTAGTAAAAGGGGACCCTATGTAAATCCGAGCTCGAATGGGGCAATAAGTTGCCTGGACATAATACAGGACTTTTTGAAAGAAAATTGCTTGGACACAATGCATGACTTTTGACAAAAAATCGAATTCCCTTGACATGATGCAGGACTTTTGTAAAAGATGTAAATTGCCCTGGACATAATGTAGGACTTTTGATAGAAATGTAAATATATATTTATTGAATTGCTTATTAAATTCAATGTCTATGATATTTGAATTAATATAATAATTAATTACATATTTTAAATGAAGATAATTAAATTAGTATTATAAATTAATGCTAGGAATTAATAATAAGTTAATCATTAAATTACTGAAATATTCAGTAATAATAATTAGTATGCCACAATAATAAGTACAGGATATTAGAGTATTTTATTTCTTTTGAACATTGAATTTCTAATTTTATTTTCTTATATTTGTAATTAAATAAAAATATTAATTAAATATACATTAGATATTAAATATTAAGTAAGCATATTCATTAAATTAGTAACTAAATAATTAAAAGCATAAATGAAATATTCTATTTTTATATACATTAAATATACATTTAACACATAAGAAATATATAATATAATGTAATAAACTTATAACATAAATAAATATATATAAAAATATAACAATAAATATATATTAAATATTCATGTATTTAATATCAAATTTATTATATAATAATATCGGTCAATACATATTTTATATATTTTTTCAGTATATTTATATTTTTAATAATATTTAATATATATATATATATATATATTTCATATATTCATATACGATATCTAAATATATTATTAGATATTATATTCTTTAACTTTAGGACAGTTCCTATTGATCGTCATAAAGGCAAATTATATATATATTTCACATTTTTCAGTAAATTATATATAATGAATAATTATATTTAATATAATATGCATTAATATGATATATATCAAACAAATTATTAATCAGCAACATTTAATGGGTTAAATAAATTTGAAATTTATAAATTGAAAACAATTTAAAATTAAAATAATAATATTACATATAGTATGAGAGAAGCACCAAATTGGTCATTCGTCTTTACACTTTGTGACAATTTGTTTCCTTACAAAGTAATGTGACAAATTTGTCCATAAAAAATCATATTTCATGGAAAATTAGTCCCTTATTACTATAAATGGAGGGGCATGAGACAAAGTGCAAAAGTGGGGATATAAATGCGTACTTTCGTCTATATAATAATAATATATATAGTTATAATGTGTATATCAATGATACATATCTAATAAATTAATAATTTATTATATTACATTATTAATAAATATATTCACTAAATTACTTATTAAATTCAATGTCAATAATATTTAAATTAACATAATAATTAATTACATATTGTAAATAAACATAATTAAATTAGTATTATAAATTGATGCTAAAAATTAACCATGAAATTACTAATATATTCAATAACAATAATTAATACTCTACAATAATAATTAGAGAATATTAGAGTACTTTATTTCTTTTGGATATTGAATTCCTATTTTTAAATTCATATATTTGTAATTAAATAATATATTAATTAAAAATACATTAGATATTAAATATTAAATAAACATATTCATTAAATTAGTTACTAAATAATTAAAAGTATAGTTGAAATATTCTAATTGGTTGTATATTTTATATAAATTTATCACATAAGAAATATATAATATAATATAATAAACATATAATATATATATATATATATATATAACAATAATGGAACATAATGCTAGAACATAATAGTAAATTAATCATTAAAATACTGATATATTCAATAACAATAATAATTAGAGAATATTAGAGTATTTTATTTCTTTTGGATATTGAAAATCTATTTTTAAATTCACTTATTTGTAATTAAGTAAATATGTTAATTAAATATACATTTGTAATTAAATAACAAATAAACATATCCACTAAATTATTAACTAAATAATTAAATATATTAATTGTAATAATAATATATATAGTAACTAAAGAATTAAAGGTGTAGATGAAATATTCCAATTGGATATATAATACATATAAATTTATCATATGTGAAATATATAATATAATGTAATAAATATATAATATTAATAAATATATGTATAAATATAACAATATATATATTTATTTAATATTAATTGGATATATATTATATGTAAATTTATCATATAAGAAATGAATAATAAAATGCAATAAATATACAATGAAAATAAAAATATTTAAAAATATAACAATAAATATATATTAAATATTTATATATTTAATATCATATTTCTTATAGTTATATAGTGGTCAACACGTATTTTATTTTTGTTTACTATATTTATATTCTTTGACTTCAGGACAATCCCTGTTAACCATCGTGAAGACAAATTATACAAATATTTCATGTATATTAGTAAATTATATATATATATATATATATATACATATATATATATATATATATATGTATGTATGTATGTTAAATAATCATATAATACAATGTGAATTAGTATAATATATATTTAACAAATTATTAGTCAGCGATATTTATGAAATTTAATAATTCTGAGAATTATAAATAAAGAAAATTTAAAATTAACATAATAATAATACATATAATTAGAGAGAAATACTAAATTGGTCCTCTATCTTTACACTTTGTGATAGTTTGGTTCTTCACAATGCACTGTGGCAAATTAGTCTATCAAAAATCTCTTTTCATGAAAAATTTGTCCCTCAATACTACAATTTGAGGGACTAATTTGGTACACATTTAAATTTGAGAGGGACTAACTTGTCCCAATTAAATTGGAAGAGAGTCATAAAGTGCAAAAGCGAGGGTTCAATTGCATACTTTTATCTATATAGTAATAATATATATAGTAATAATTTGTATAACAATGATACATATTTAAAAAATAATCATTTATTATATTAAATTATTAATATATATATTTATTAAATTACTTACTAAATTCAATGACTATAATATTTAAATTAATATAATAATTAATTACATAATGTAAATTAACATAATTAAATTAGTATTACAAATTAATGCTAAAATTTAATAAAAAAATTACTGATATATTCAATAACAATAATTAGATAATATTAGAGTATTTTATTTCTTGTGGATATTGAATTTCTATTTCCAAATTCATATATTTGTAATTAAATAAATATATTAATTAAATATACATTAGTAATTAAATAATAAATAAACATATTAATTAAATATACTTAGTCCCTGTAAAATCTTTTTTTATGGAAAATTTGACCCTCATTCCTTCATTTGGAGGGACTAATTTCGTATACATTTAAATTTGAAAGGGACTAATTTGTCACAATTAAATTGTGGGAGAGTCATAAAGTGCAAAAGTGAAGTTCAATTACGTACTTTCATCTATGCAATAATAATATATATAGTAGTAATGTTTATAATAATGATACATATTAAATTCATATACTTGTAATATATATTAAATTCAAGTGAGGGTTTAATTGGATATATATTATATATGAATTTATCATATAGGAAATATATAATATAATGTATTAAACATATAATATAAATAAATTTAAACAAAAATATAACAACAAATATCTATTAAATATTTCAATATTAAAAAGCATATTTATTATCAGACAATATCGGTCAAAACATAGGTTATTTTATTACACATACTTATATTTATTAAATACAATGTCTATGATATTTAAATTAATATAATAATTAATTACATAGTGTAAATGAACCTAATTAAATTAGTATTACAAACTAATGCTAGAAATTAATAATAAATTAATCATTAAATTTTTGATATATTCAATAACAATAATTAATGTTTCACAATAATAATTAGAGAATATTAGAGTATTTTATTTCTTTTGGACATTCAATTTCTATTTTCATTTTGATACTTTGGTAATTAAATAAATATATTAATAAAATATACATTACGAATTAAATAATGAATTAATATATTCATTAAATTAATAACTAAATAATTAAAAGTACAGATGGAATATTCAGATTGGATATATATTATATATAAATTTAGCACATATGAAATATATAATATAATGTAATAAATATATAATATAAATAAATATATGTAAAAATTTAACGATAAATATATATATATATATATATATATTAAATATTTATATATTTAATAACAAATTTATTATGTAATAATATTGGTCAAAACATATGTTATTTTATTATTCATATTTATATTTATTAAATTCAATGTCTATGATACTTAAATCAATATAATAATTAATTATGTATTGTAATTGAACATAATTAAATTATTATTACAAATTAATGCTAGAAATTGATAGTAAATTAGTCATTAAAGTACAGGTATATTCAATAACAATAATTAATATTTCACATTAATAATTAGAGAATATTAGAGTATTTTATTTCGTTCATTTGTAATTAAATAAATATATTAATCAAGTATACATTAGTAATTAAATAATAAACAAACATATTTGTTAAATTAGTAACTAAATAATTAAAAGTATAGATGAAATATTCTAATTGGATATATAGTATATATAAATTTATCACTTATGAAATGAATAATATAATGTAATAAACATATAATATAAATAAATATATGAAAAATATAGCAATAAATATATATATATATATAAAATATTTATATATTTAATATCAAATTTATTTTATAATAATATTGGTCATTACATATTTTATCTTGTTACACATATTTATATTTATTAAATTCAATGTCTATGATATTTAAATTAATATAATTTTTAGTTACATATTGTGAATGAACATAATTAAATTAGTATTACAAATTAACAATAAAAATTAATAATAAATTAATTATTAAATTTATGATATATTCAGTAACAATAATTAATATTTCACAATAATAGTTAGAGAATATGAGAGTATTTTATTTCTTCTAGATGTTGAATTTCTATTTTTACATTCATATTTTCTAATTAAATAAATATATTAATCAAATATACATTAGTACTTAATTAGTAAATAATCATATTCATTAAGTTATAACTAAATAATTAAAAGTATATACTAAATATATTAATTTGATATATATTATATATATTTACCGTATAACAAATATATAATATAATATAATAAACATGTAATATAAATAAATTTATATAAAACTATAACAATAAATATACATTAAATATTTATATTTTTAATAACATATTTATTATATAATAATATCGATCAAAACATATTTTAATTTATTACACATATTTATATTTATTAAAATATTGATTAAATCCAATGTCTATGATATTTAAATTAATATAATTATTAATTACATATTGTAAATGAACATAATTAAATTAATATCACAAATTAATGCTAAAAATTAAAAATAAATTAATCATTAAATAATTGATATATTCACTAAAAATAATTAATATTTCACAATAATAGTTAGAGAGTGTTAGAGTATTTTTTATCTTGTGGATATTGTATTTCTATTTTTATATTCATATATTTGTAATTATTAAATACTTTAATTAAATATACATTAGTAATTAAATAATAAATATAAATATTCAATAAAATAGTAACTAAATAATTAAAAATATAAATTAAATATTCTAATTGGATATATAATGTATAAAAGTTTATCATATAAGAAATATATAATATAATATAGTATGTATTAATATAACATATATTTAACAAATTACTAATGATCAATATTTAATCGATTTAATATTTTAATCTATATTATAAATTAAAAATATAAAATTAACATAATAATAATACGTATAATAATAAAGAAGTTCCAAATTTGTCTTTCACCTTTACACTATGTGACAATTTAGTCTCCCACATGCACTATGACAATACGAGGGATTGATTATGTTCAGATTTTAAGTTTTAAAGGACTCATTTGTCACAATTAAATTTTTGATGTGTCACAAAGTACAAAAGTAAGGGTTTATTTGCATACTTTCATCTTTAAAATAATAACATATATAGTAATAATGTGTGTAATAATGATACATATTTAAAAAATTATTTATTTTTATATTAAATTATTAATAAATATATTCATTAAATTACTTAATAAATTCAATGTCAATAATATTTAAATTGATATAATAATTATTTAAATATTTTAAATAATCATAATTAAATTAGTATTATAAATTAATGCTAAAAATGAATAATAAATTAATCATTAAATTAAATTACTGATATATTCAATAAAAATAATTAATATTCAACAATAACACTTAGATAATATTAGAGTACTTTATTTCTTTTGGATATCAAATTTCTACTTTTGAATTCATATATTTGTAATTAAGTTAATATATTAATTAAACACACACTACTAATTAAATAATAAATAAACATATTCACTAAATTAGTAACAAAATAAATAAAATATAAATTAAATATATTAATTGGATATATATTATATATAAATTTATCATATAACAAATATATAATATAATGTGATAAACATATAATATAAATAAATTTATATAAAATATAACAATAAATATGTATTAAACATTTATATATTTAATAAAATATTTACTATATAATAAAATAGGTCAAAACATATTTCATTTTATTACACATATTTATATTTATTAAATTACTTACTAAATTCAATGCCTATAATATTTAAATTAATATCATAGTTAATCACATATCGCAAATTAACATAATTAAATTAGTATTATAAATTAATGCTAAAAATTAATAAAAATATTAATTACAGATATATTCAATAGCCATAATTAATATTCCACAATAATAATTAGAGAATATTAGAGTATTTTATTTTTTCTGGTTATTGAATTTCTATTTTTATATTTGTGTATTTGTAATTAAGTAAATAAATTAATTAAATATACATTTGTAATTAAATAATAAATAAACATATTTACTAAATTAGTAAATAAATTATTAAAAATATAAATTAAATATATTAATTGGATATATATTATATATAAATTTACCATATAAGAAATATATAATAAAATGTACTAAATATATAATATATATAAATAAATCTAAAATATAACAATAAATATATATTAAATATTTATATATTTCATAACATATTTATTATGTAATAATATCGGTTAGAACAAATGTTATTTTATTAAACTTAATTATATTTATTAAATTCAATGTCTATGGAACTTAAATTAATATAATAATTAATTATATACTGTAAATGAACATAATTAAGTTAGTATTACAAACTAATGCTAGAAATTAATAATAAAGTAATCATTAAATTACTAATATATTCAATAACAATAATTAATATTTCACAATAATAATTAGAGAATATTATAATATTTTATTTCTTTTGAATATTGATACATATTTAAAAAATAAATCATTTATTATATTTAATTGTTAAAATATATATTTATTAAATTACTTATTACATTCAATGTCTATAACATTTAAATTAATATAATAATTAATTAAATATTGTAAATTAACATAATTAAATTAGTATTATAATTTAATGCTAAAAATTAATAATAATTCAATGACAGTAATTAATATTCCAAAATAATAATTAGAGAATATTAGAGTATTTTATTTCTTTTGGATATTGAATTTCTATTTTTAAATTCATATATTTGAAATTAAGTAAATATATTAATTAAATATACTTTAGTAATTAAATAATAAATAAACATATTCATTAAATTAGTAACTAAGTAATTAAAAGTATAAAAGAAATATTCTAATTATATATATATATATATATTATATAAATTTATCACATAGGAAATATATAATATTATGTAACAAACATATAATATAAGTAAATATATATTAAATATTTGTATATTTAATATCATATTTATTATATAATAATATCGGTCAATACATATTTTATTTATTTGTTTTAGAAGATTTATATATTTTAATTAATTTAATATTATATATATACATATATATATATATTAATAAACGTTATCTAATTGTACTTTTATACATTTTATTCTTTGACTTCAAAGCAGTCCTTATGGACTATCATATAAACAAATTACACATATATTTCATGTCTATTAGTAAATTATATATTTTAAATAATAATATAATATAATGTTAATTATTATAATATATATTTAACAAGTTATTAATCAGTAATATTTATGAGATTTAAATATACCTAAAAATGATAAAAACAAATAAATAGGGACATAAGTCATCATACAACCCCATGAAAGAAACAACTAAAAAAATAAAGAAAAATAAACAATTAAAACAAGCAAAACATAATAATGGTAATCAAGATAACAGAAGACGATATTATCTCATCTAATTAGTTAAATAGGCTTGACTCTCGAAATATTCTTAGTAGAGTCGCCAAACTGTCGTAACCGACCTTTTGGCAAGAGAAAATGAAAAGGTGTTTTAATTTGATTGTCGCTACCAAAATTTTTAACGAAAATATTTGAAAAACTAATTTAAAATAAAAAGAAAAAGGCAAAATGATTTGCGAGAACAAAGATGGATTCGGGAGTCTATTTGAGTGTAGAGAAGGTGTTCGGTATCCTACAACACTCGTCCATAAGGACTATTACCTTAAACTAGTCAACTAAAATAGAATATAATTTTAAATTTATCTCAACTACCATTTTATTGACATATTTATTCATTGGAGACAAAAACAACAATAATGAAAGCAAACAAGCAAGGTACGTAGGCCCTAGACTCTAATATTAGATAAAGTTCGCCTTTGTAAATGTTTTATTTTTTTCATTTATTTTATTTTTCTAATTTCTTCATTATTTTCCTTTTCTTGCGTGTAATTGATAAGAGTAGTTGTAATTTAAATTAAGGTCATACGTGTTTTATTTAATTAACTTTGGGTAATCGTTCTTAAAAATGAGTGCTATAGGGTGTCTTATACCTTCCTTGTGTACAACTGACTTCTAGACTTAATTTCTGGTTTGTATACCACCTTATCAATTTAATCGGTTTTCTTTTAAAAATTTTGGTTGTGACTTCTAAATTTTGGTTTTCATTTTTTTAAGCAAAAATTAAGATCATTCTTATTTCATATTGAGCGATCACATTTTAGGTGTGACAATTATTAATTTTTATTTTTAAAATAATAACTTGTCCTTATAAATATTAATTTATTCATTCTATAAATATACTATTTTTCCCTTTTGCGAATATTCTTTTTATACTTTTTTAATTTCTCCAAGAATTTGTTTTCATATTTTTGTTAATACTTAATTTTTATTGTAAATTTATTTTTATATGTTATATTTTCTGTTTGCTAATTGCATTTTATTTCATATTGAAAATTTCATGTCAATTATTAATTTCTATTATTGTAAATGTTTTCACGTTTATGTGGATATTAATTTCTTCACTATGTTCTATTTTTATTATTGTTATTATTTCCTGCTTGATTTCATAAATATTTTATTTTTCACCCTTCTGTAAATATTTATTTTGTACTTATTTTTAAATTTATGCTTGTATATGTGTTTCTTATTTTTGAAAATATTTTATTTTTATTGTAATTTTTAGTTTTATTTTATTTATTACATTGTTTTGCTTTGTGGTAATTTCAATATTTCCCGTCTAAGCAATTAATCTTTTTATTACTATTTATGACTTGATATTTTCAATACTTTTATAAATATTTTATTTTTTCTTCTACTTATTACATTACATTTCTTTTTATTTTTAACATTACATTTCTTTGTAAACATTCCTTCTCATTCATTTATTTCCATTTCTGTAAATATTATATTCTTTCTTCTCGATTAATTATTATTATTATTTGATTTCATAAGTATTTTATTTTTTAGCCATTTGTAAATATTCTTTTTATATGTTACTTTCTCCCTTTTTATTCTTGTATATGGAAATTCATACAATGAAAAAAAATGATTTCAAAATCAATTTTCAAATGAAAAATAAATTTGAAACAGGGAAAATAAGGAGCGGAGAGATTAGCATGGTTTTATAAGTCAAGCCTAGGTCAAGCTTGCAATTTTTGGTGAATATTCCTTCTGAATCATTTATTTGAATTTTGTTAAATATTTCCTTCCTCTTGTCCATATTAATTTCTTTCCTCAATATGAATCTTTTTATTATTGTTGTTGTTGCTATTATTATTATTCGTTTGATTTTTTTTATTAATTTCTATTTTTATAAATATTTATGTGTCCTTGCAAATATTAATTTCTTCACTATATACTATTGTTTTAATTGTTAATATTTCCTTCTTGAATTCGTAAGTATTTTATCTTTTTTTTTTACCCTTTTGTAAATATTTTTTCTATAATTATTTTTAATTTATCCTTAAATATGTGCATTCATATTTTTGTAAATATTTTATTTTAATTCTAATTATTAGTTTCATTTTATTTATTACATTGTTTATCTTTGTGATTATTTCAATCTTTCCCCTCTTAGCTATTAATACTTTTATTACTATCTTTCAGTTGATTTTTGACTTTTATAATATTTTATTTTTTCTTCCACTAATTAACTCCATTTCCTTTTATTCATTATACCATTTTTTTCGGAATATTCTTTCTCATTCATTTATTTATATTTTAAAAAACATGTCGTTATTCTTGTAAATATTAATTTCTTTCCTCTCAATCAATTATTATTATTATTATTATTTTGTTTGCCTTAGTAAATATTTTGATTTTTACTTACCCCTTTTGTAAATATCCTTTTTATGTGTTACTTTTTGGTATTCATATGATGAAAAATAAGAGTTTCCAAAACAATTTTCAAACAAAAAATGAATCGGAAATAGACAAAATTAGGAGCAGAGTTTAACATGATTTTACACATTAAAATGGGTGAACCAATAGACTTTTTACTACATTGCCTTTAAGGTATGTTGGTCCTAAGTAATCTAACTCTGTAAATATTTTATATTTCATTTTATTTATTACATTGTTTTGCTTTGAGATTAATCTATCTCAATGATTTATATTTTAGTAGATAATTCATTTTTCTTGCAAATATTGATTTCTTTTCCCTCTAAACTAATCTATTTTATTATTCTGTATTGCTTGATTTCTTCAATATTTTATTCAATGTTATATTTTTATTTTTACTAATTACAATCTATTTCATTATAAATATTCCATGTCAGTTATTATTTTCTATTTTTGTGAATATTTATGTGTCCTTGTAAATCTTAATTTCTTCACTTTGCACTATTTTTCTATTGTATTATTTTCTTCTTGATTTTGTATATATACTTGTAGTTTTTGTAAATATTATTTTTATACTTTTTTTTTAATAATTATCCTTGTATATGTGTATTCATATTTTTGTAAATATTTTAATTTTATTGTAATTATTAGTTTCATTTTATTTATTACATTATTATGTTTTTTCGTTATTTCAATCTTTCCCATCAAAGCTATTAACTTTTTATTACTAATTATTACTTGAATTTCCAATAATTTTATAAATATATATTTTTTTCAATAGTACATTCCATTTTTTATTTATTACACTATATATCTTTGTGAATATTCCTTCTCATTCATTTATTTCCATTTTTGAAAATATTTACCTTTTATTGTAAATATTAATTTCTTTCTTCTCTGGTAATAATAATTATTTTTATTTTATTTTGTAAGTATTTTATTTTTTATCCATTTGTAAGTTTTTTTTTTAGGTGTTACTTTCTTTTTTATTCCTACATATGGGTATTCATATAAAGAGAAGGTAATAATTTCAAAAGCAATTTTTGAAAGAAAGAGTAAACTGGAAATAGAGAAAATTAGGAGCAGACAGATTAGCAGGGTTTTATAAATTAAAACATGTCAATCAATTAATTTTTTTGTGAAATTACTTTTATGGTACGTAAATCCTAGGTCAAGCTTAGTCTTGTAAATGTTTTATGTTTCCTTTTTTTCATTATTGTTTTTCTTTGTGGTTATTCCAACTCAATGATTTATTTATATTTCTATTAATAATTCTTTTTGTATATATGTTTCTAGGGATTTATCATTCATTTTGGACAAACTCTTTGAAGATTATGACCAATTGATATTAGTTTTACATGTTTTACATAATATATCATTTGGTTATCTCCCTGTGATGAGCCCTAGTGACTTCCATTGTTTTGGTGGTGGTTTCAAGAGAATTTGTTTAGATTGAAGGAATGTGAAAACTTGAAGTGAGTAATAAAAGATTTAAGATAACATTAAAATAAGGATTCCCAAATGACAAAAAATGGCTAAGACAGAGCAAATGGAAACCTAAAAGCTGGAAGAAACCATTAAAGAATTTAAGGAAAGGAAAAAACTCGGCTCTGGGTGCCTAGGAGCCAAGATGGGTTTCTATATTTTATGGCTTTGGGTGCCTAGGAGCCCGAGCCATTTCTTGGAATTTTTTAAGGTATAAAAGGAATTTTTGTCATTTTGAGAAGGGAGAGCAGAGGAACAAGATGATCTTCCAATTTTTTGGGCTTCCAAGGTGTTCTCTTGGATGGCGAGCCCAGGAGTTAGTTTTCTTAGACCTTCCTTGCCCAAACCTTCATGGATTCTTTCATAGAGGTCTCCTTCCACTCTTTCTCTTCTCTAGTTTTTTCTTTTTCTCTTTTCTTTCCTTGATGTATGATAGATTTAAACTTGTTAGTTGTTGTGATAGAATTTTTTATGGATATTGAGCAGAGATTTGTTAGTTTTGTATCCACATATATTAAGAGAGATTATTTATTTTCTCTTGTAATTATTTGTTGATTAATGAATGTACACCGCTTCTTATTTATGACACTTAAATGTAAAGTTAATTAATATGATTGCTAGTAGATTGAGTGAGTTGTATTGATGAATTTGTTATGAATCTCTTGTCATGTAATTTAATGCCCATAAGGTATTTAATAAAATGACTCATCGATAATTGAGTGTTTTACTTTAAATGTTTGGAGACAAACTCTAAGGCAGTTTCGTAATCGCATTCTCAATGATTTCCAAGGGTTTAATGCATCTCAAGATTAGTATGCCTAAATGTTTGGAAACAACCTTTAAAGTAGGCTAATGGATGAGGTAGTGCAGTTTTATCTAAATGTTTAGAAACAACTTTTAGGTTAGTTGAGTTTGATGATTTAACTCTTAAACTTAATGCATTTTAGGGAAGATTGCTCTTAAATGTTTGGAGACAACCACTAAATGCAATTGGAACTAGAATTAGGATAACATACGAAAACAAACTTATATTTTTAGTGTGCTAAATTATTCGGAAGTAGAATTAAACTATGTGGAACAAGTTAATAATGAACTTAATAACTCAATTTACTTTCATTCCAACTCCCAGCTAACTTAATATAGTGTAGTGTTTTGAGTCTTTTAATTTAGTTGGGACCTTGAGAATAGTAATTTAGCGTAGTTATTTTGTCTATTTCACTTGAATTGTCTCCTAGTGACTAGTTTCTAGGCCACTAGTGTAAATATGTAAATAACCACACTAACTTATTCTTTTGTACATATTATATATTTGATAAGTAAAAGTTTAATCTTAAAAACAATAAAGATAACACATTATCCCTATAGGAATGATGCTAGATCTTTTAGATCTTTTTACTCAAGTACTTGCGAATCATCAAGATTTTTGGTGCTGTTGTAGGAGATAACAATGTATCTTTGAACTTGGATGAAATTTTTGCTTTGTTTTCATGCTTTTTTGTTCTATTTGATTTGAAATTGTGCGGTTTGAGTACTAGTGGAATTTCTCAAGGGTGCATGTTTGTTTTTAGCTTTGATCCTAAGATTGAATTTATGATAATTATTGTAAATTTTCTAGTACTTCATGTGACATTATTTTGTCTTGAATTTTGGTGTCAAGGTTTCCTCATATGTGTAGATTCTTGGTGAATTTTCCATTGTATTTTGGAGCTAAGTTTGGTTGACAAAAGTGGTGAACATTTGTGTTTATTCTAAACATGTTCTGTTTCAGTGAATTTTATTATAGGTCAAATTGTTGAATTTTTTGGGAAGTTTATATGTATTGTTTTAAGCTAAATTTTGGTATATGTTTTCTGTTGTGTCATTGTAGTTGAGTAATTTTTCTGGAATTTATGGAGATCATTTGGCATGTGATTTACACAACTTTGCGCATACAATTCTGTGACCAGACAACTTTGGTATAATTAACTATGTGAATTTTCTGATATTGATCTAGAAGGTATTTTTAGCTGAATCATGTGAACCCTCTATATGTCTAATTTATGGGATAAATTGCTTCTGTTGTTTGAATTTTGGGAAATTTGATTTTTCTACTGGTTATTATGCATAACTCTGTGAACTGTGAAAAACATGGAATGGTGTTTAGTTAATGGGAATTTGTTAAAGATCATGTTGAATTGAGTTGGAATGAGTAATTGCTGGTTGGCATAGCTAATTTGTGCATGATGTACTGTATGATCCAAGTGGGTTCAGGTTAATTGGTATCTTTTATATTGGAATAACAAGGAATGTATAAGATTGAACCAAACAATGCATAATCTAGAAGACAATCAATGAAGGAATGCAGCAAGAGAGGAGCCTGCAGCTCAACAATCAATCAAGGAGTTTATCATTCTTACCCTCCTTGATGGAACTGAATCTAGTATCTGTGCACCACCAATTGGAGGCAATATTTTGAAACAAAACCTGCAATGATCATAATGATACAAAATTCAGTTCAGTTTGGTAAAAAGCGAAAACGATGTTGTAATGTATGGAATTATGACCAAAAAATATTGAAGCTTTTGCACACTAACATTGAGTCAATAACTGAAATCCCAAAAGAGCTTGAAGGAATGGACACAGACGATGCAAGGGTTTGGGAAACTACCCATGGAAAGCTTCCCAATGCATCATGAGTATCTTCACTTGGAATTGTCATGGTCTAGGGAAAACTACAACAGTTTAGAGACTTAAAAGTTTAGTTTGTAAATTTAGATTTGATTTCTTTATTTTTAATCTGAAAATAAGCTTCATGTATAAAAAGTAATGAATAAAAAATTGCCTCATTTGACTATTTAAATTTTTTTGGCTTTGATCCCTATGGAAAAAGTGGGGAAATTTTTTTGGCTTGGATTAATGCTTTGTTTGTTATGTTGTTGATTGTAGTCCTCCTATGATGTACATTTGTGCCTCTAACATGAAGGGGAATAGTTTTTTTATTACCTTTGTTTATGGGTATCCAAAACTTCCAAACATGTAGAATTTATGGGATAAGATTACAAGTACTATGTCATATATTTCTATATCATGGCTACTTATGGGAGACCTCAATCAAGTTCACTCATCTAGTAATAACTTCAGCAACCTTAATTCCATGCTAGTAGCTAATGAATTTGCAAATTTTCCAAGCATTGAGCTATTAATGATTTATTACCCAAAGGACAATGGTGCTCTTGGACCAACGACAGACAAGGCTATGACACAGTTCAGGAAAGATTAATAATGATTTTGTAATACCAATTGTTACAAATTTCCAAAATATTGTTTTTAATCTTGCCCCTTGCAACCAAGATTGTCAAACTCATAAATTTAGGCAAATTCATAAAGAAAAGGTATATATATATATATATATATAGTTGAAATACTATATACACAAAAAAATATTCAAATGTAATTACAATTATACAAAGTCAAACGTAAGTTAGTACTTCATAACCAGTAGTACTCAACAGAAACATTTTAACATAGTTATACATAAATAATCATCCAATATAACCAACTAAATAATATTTATTTTATTTTTATTTTAATAAGTACATAGTTAATGTAATTTTATTATTTTAATGTATATTTAAACTAATAATAAAGTAGATTATAATGGCTTCATTTAATAGAAGCTTGTTTATATCTTCTTTGGTTCTAGGTTTGAATCCTTTTGTTCCTGACTACAAGCTAATTGATATGGTTTTTAGTAAGCAAACTTGTAAATTCGGTTGGCTCGGTAAGTTAACTTGTAAGTCTACTTGAGCTTGTACAAAGTCTAAGTCTATATTGAGTTAACTCGTTTTTCTTAGGTATAATAAAAAAGCTCATAAACTTGGATAATAAGTTTGCAAGTCTGATAACCATGTGATGAGCCTCAAGTTAAACAAGAGGCTAACTTAGGTCAAGGAGCTTCATCTGGGCCGATTACACGTTCTATGGCCAAGAAGATTTAGGCCATGGTTGTCCAGCAATTTAAAATGGAATCAGCCCATTTAGGATCCAAGCCCAATTTCTATATGGAGCCCAAGTTTGAGTGGGCCAATTTGATCATGTGCTATATAATGAATAAATTGTGAAAAGTCAATTATGCATGTGATGAAAATTGAAAGTCTAAGTTAGGTGAGCTATATTTCTTTGAAAGTCTAAGTTAGATAAGTTAGGTGATTTACATTAGATGAAAAGTCTATGTTAGGTGAATTTCTATGCATGTTTTTCCAAATTAGGTGAGAATTAGATAAATCTTAGACTTATGCCATAAGAGTTGTTCTTGGCTATAAATATATAAGTTATCAATGAGAAATGCAACCTTGACTGCTCCGAAAATTAGCTTAGCCTCTTACATGCAAATTTCTTATCTAAATTTTCTAAACTTAGTGGCGAAATTATCCCCAATTCTTATCACTCTCCCTCTTCTATTTTAGAGTGTGGCGAATCAAACCTAGTATTCTTGAGTGTGGCGTGCAAACTTATCATTCGAGATTACTAGTTATTCTTCTTTTCTTCCTTTCATTTATATGTGTTCAGGGATTGTTCAATTTGAACTTCCTTGAAGCATATCACCATGCTTGTAGTTTCTTGATAGGAAATTCTGATTGAACAATCCCTGAACATAAGTAAATGAAAAGAAGAAAAGATAGAACAAGTAGCATTTTCGAATGATAAGTTTGCACGCCACACTTAAAAATACTAGGTTTAATTCGCCACACTCTAGAATAGAAGAGGGAGAGTGATAAGAATCGGGGATAATTTTGCCACTAAGTTTAGAAAACTTAGATAAGAAATTCGTATATAAGAGACTAAGCCAATTTTAAGAGCATTCAAGGTTGCATTTCTCATTGATAACTTCTATATTTATTGCCAATAATAACCCTCATGGCATAAGTGTAAGATTTATCTAATTCTCACATAATTTGGAAAAACATGCATAAAAATCCACCTAACATAGACTTTTGACCTAATGTAGATCACTTAACTTATCTAACTTAGACTTTAACCAATACTTATTTCAACTTTCTTTACATGCATAATTGATTTTTCATAATTTATTCATTATAGCACATTATCAAATTGGCCCACTTAAACTTGGGCTCCATATAGAAATTGGGCTTGGATCCTAAATGAGCTGATTCCATTTTGAATTGCTGGACAATCATGGCTTGAATCTTCTTGGCTATAAAACGTGTAATCGGCCCAGATGGAGTTCCTTGGCCTAAATTAGCCTCTTGTTCAACTTGAGGCTCATCATTTCTGGTCTACGTAATTGTCTCTCTTACATTGGAATTCGATGTTAGTTTGCTGAATTTTACGTAAGATTAAATATGTTGAACTTGAACTATAGGAAGCTCAAAGAAAAGTTCTAAATCCAAATGCTATCTTTCAAGAAAAGATCAACAAGAATCAATTGGAATTCTACTATGATTGCAAAGAAATTATTTGAGCACAAAGAACGGATTCATGGAGATCACAATATGAAATATTTCAATATTGTTGGTTCCAATTGCATTCTTGCACTAAGAAATAATTAGAATATCTTTATTGGTGTACAATTATCTTGTTTTGTTTACTCTATTCAGGATCATTCAAGTTTCAATACTATTAAATATCTACTTCTTGGTATTCCTATCCTGACATAAAGTTATCATGACCACACCACCAACAGAGCAATACGAATCTAATATTCCTACTTATGACAAAAGGAGCAACTAGATTACACAAAAATATTCCATATTCTCTAATGGAAACAAAAGGAAAAGAATACTAGTCTTTACCCATGTGAACAATGCAAAGCTCACTAATTAGTCTCACAAGCGGCTCTAAACTGTGGGGTTGTAGCTGGGATCTACACTATTCTTTAAAAAGAAAAAAAATAAAGATAGAAGGGATGAGTAACAACACATCAGTGAGTAAATTTCACTAACCATACCTAGAGGGGAACAGGCAAGCTGCTAGAGCTTTTCACAACCATATAGCTTTTCATAGTTCAAAACACGTTAAACCCAATATGCCACAATCATTAAAATTAAAAGGGTTGTAAACATATTCCATAAGGCTTTAGCAAATACATAAATGTTTTGAAAATCATATTGTACTAATAAGAAGTTAAATTTCATCAATTATTTTTGACAAGGTAATATCGAAGTGGAATATCTCACCAAACTTATCAGAATCCATAACAATTACTAGCACTACACTAGGAATCACAGTGCACGTAGTAACACCCCTACTAGCTGGGGTTTCGAATAGACCATGTTGCGCCAGGGCCAATGTGTACCTAACTATAGGGTTCTGTATTGGATGTATTTCCATGAAAACTATATTTTTATATAATAGTATACATAATAAAAAACATATCCAAATAGCAAAATTTCAATTTCCATAACTTCTTATGGTTACAGAATCATTCAAAAAGTTCCCAGAATACCATACAGCATGTACATCGTTCAAACGTTCATTTAGATATGAAGGAGTATTAAAGGTAAATTTCTCAAATTTTAGTGAGTGCAAATAAATGCCAAAATTAACACTAATTTTAAGATGCCTGTTTCCGGGGTACCAAGTATGATTAGCAATATTTACTCACTTAGGAGAGAGCACACAAAATAATCTTCCTATTGTCTCTTTCAAAACCAGAGCTTGTGGTCCTATAATAAAATAATAACAGATAACACACATTCAATCTCTTATATAAGAAATTATCCTGAATTCAAATAATCCCCAATGTCTAATTTAATACATGTCTAATTACTATATATTAAACCTTAACTTGTTTTTCCAACATATTCGCTTGTTATGCTAACAATAGAGCTTTAATGTCAGCTACTGTATAGGGATCCAATTAAGAAGACACCAAAGTGTGATATCAAGGCATTGTATTTGCTCGGTAAACCTTCAAAGATCGCATCAATATTAGGCATCCATTAGAAATTAGTGTATCAATAGCAGGCTTCTCACAATTAAGATATTCACTAATTGATTATGATCCTTTCTTCATTTATCTTAATTAAGTCATAAATTGTTTAATCTTTGTTCTGATTTGTGTAGTATCAAGATCTGATTCCAAATCTGAAATGATGTCTCACTGCTAACTAATCGAGTAAGAAAAGATTTAGAAATGGATGGTAAGATCCATGAGTAGCTGGTCCTGCTTATGCCATGCAGTGAACTCATGGTTAACCTTACCACTTGCTTCATCATCATTATTTGCATGCTTCAGATGAAATTCAGGTGCAATATCAATAAACATCTGTAAGCATATCCTATATAGGGCTGCATTTAGCTGTTGCTTCCATAAGAGGAAATTCTTGTCTTCCAGCTTACCCTGAATGACATGGCTAAAGGTCAGCAATTCATTCATCTTCGACATATAGCTAGAGGACTAGTAACAGAGGTAGAGGATTCAGCTGCTATTCCATGTTACAATTCAAAGTATGCTGTGATCTTTGTGGATATATTTTATTTTATTTTATTTTTTAAAAGAAAGAAAAAAAAAAAAGAAAATACTGGCGCAACAACAACAACCAAAAAAATCCAAATAGGAAAGCATTCTATCCTTGGCTAGGTGGCATCCTCTTTTAATGAGGATACTCTATTTGTTGTAGATCAAGTAAAATGCCTTCCAAATGAACAAGGCATGACAAATGCTCTTCTTACAATAAAAGGAAATTTGCCTCCATCACTGAACAATGATTCAATGGTAGATTGATTAGAGGAAACTTGTGCCTGAAAGGTATTTTAGCTAATCACCTTATGAGCTGAATAAGAGCCATAATTCAATCCCATCGGTGGGAGACCTTATGTGCTCAACCAGGACTAGGTTTCCAACCACTTGTTAAGGAATCTTATGCAAATGGACCAGAACCAGTGGATGGTAAGTGCTTGTTATGACAAAAATTGGTTCGATTTGATCCTAGTACCATTAATGCTTATTATAACTTGGAAGTCATACACCCTAATGACTTCAATGAACTTAAAGAAGATGATCCTCTAGACACTGCAGCCATTGACCAATGTCTCTCCCACTCTAGTAATTTAGAAGGGCACTTTACAAATGGAGCCCTAATTTCTTTTAAATCTTCTGGTCTATCATTTGATGCTAAGGTTTGACAATAATTTATAACAGCCAAATTATGTCCCCTATGGACATTATAGTGAGGTCACATATGAGAGAGCCTTGATTTTATATTGTATTTGCTGAAGCAAATCTATTGACATTGGCCAACTCATATATAACAACATTTTAAAGAATGCATGGGAACCTAGGGGGGGCCTTTGGTTTCCATCCCTAATTACTGGCCTCTGTGTTCAAGCAGGAGTGGAATGGGAGGATAATGAAGAAGAATGTCTAACTAAGCCTCCCATTGATTTTCACACCATGTCTACTTTAATGAGAGACATTGATGAGTCACAAGTTGAACAAGAGGCTAACTTAAGCTAAGGAGCTCCATCTAGTCCGATTACACGTTCTATAGTTAAGAAGATTCAGGCCATGATTGTTCTAGCAATTCAAAATGGAATAAGCCCATTTAGGATCCAAGCCCAATTTCTATATGGAGCCCAAGTTCGAGTGGGCTAATTTGATCATGTGCTATACTGAATAAATTATGAAAAGTTAATTATGCATGTGATAAATGCATGTGATGAAAGTTGAAATAAGTATTGGTTAAAGTCTAAGTCAGATACGTTAGGTGATTTACATTAAGTGAAAAGTCAGGTGGATTTCTATGTATTTCCAAATTAGGTGAGAATTAGATAAATCTTAGACTTATACCATGAGGGTTGTTCTTGGCTATAAATATAGAAGTTATCAATGATAAATGCAACCTTGAATGCTCTGAAAATTGGCTTAGCCTCTTATGTGCAAATTTCTTATCAAAGTTTTCTAAACTTAGTGGTGAAATTATCCCTGATTCTTATCACTCTCCCTCTTCTATTCTAGAGTGTGGCAAATCAAACTTAGTATTCTTGAGTGTAGCGTGCAAACTTATCATTCAAGATTGCTAGTTGTTCTATCGTTTCTTCTTTTCATTTACTTGTGTTCACGGATTATTCAATTTGAACTTCTTTGAAGCATATCATTTTGGTATCAGAGCTCCGGTTGAGAGTGGGTAGAGAGAGAAACACTTGAGAAGAATGTTTAAAGTGAGATATGGCTGAAAACAATGCTATTAATGTTCCAAGAGGGCTTTCATTGGAACAAGCCCAGATTATGGGCATACAACAAAATCAACAAGAAATGAGGGTGCAACTAATTTGTTTAGAGTAGGCAATCACAAGATTGACTATTCAACAACCTCCGCAGCGACATAATCATTGAGCTTCCATTGATTTGATCATGATGAGGACACAGATGATGAAGCTGATGCGAATAGACAAAGGAGGCAGCAACGTGACTTAAGGAACAACATCAAATTGAAGATTCCAGCATTCAAAGGTACTAGCTCACCAGAAGAGTACTTCGAGTGGGTGCAACGAGTGGAGAAGGTGTTCGAGTGTCACAACTATTCTGAAGTTAAGAAATGCAAACTAGCCGCCCTTGAATTTATTGATTATGCAAATCTATGGTGGGAGAATTTGAAATCGCAACGAAGGAGAGACGGTGAAGAAGAGATCAGGAGTTGGCGGCTTATGAAAAGACTCATGCAAAAGCGCTTTGTTCCTAACTATTACAAGCAGGAGCTCTATATCCGGTTACAAACTCTTAGACAAGGGGCGATGTGTGTTGAAGACTATGTTAAGGAGTTTGAAATGTTGATGATGCGATGTGAAATACAAGAGCCTCAGGAACAATCTATTGCAAGGTTCTTGGGAGGCTTGAATAAAGAAATTGCAGATGCAGTGGAATTACAACCTTATGTAACACTTGAGGATGTAATCAAGCTTGCTGTTAAGGTAGAAAGACAACGTAGAAGAGGAGCAACTAAACCAGGGAGCTCACGATCTATTAGTTTCAGGGGAACAAACTTAACCTCTTTGACTCCCAAAGATGTCTCAAAGTGGAATGAACGACGACAGGAAAAGACAAGCTCCAACAACATTGTTGATACATCTAGAGGAAAGGACAAGGTTAATGATGCAAAGAACTCAAAGAGGAGCAGAGAAATTAAGTGCTTCAAATGTCTTGGTTTTGGACATATTGCTTCTGAATATCCAAATCGAAGAGTGATGATTGTTCGAGGAGCACAAGGGGAAATTGAAAGTGAAGATGAAACAGAAATTGAACAGGAAGATGACGAGCGCATTATCGAGTATCCAGATGAAGGGGAGTTACTTGTAGTTTGACGAATTTTGAACTCACAAGCTAAGGTAGAAGATGATCAACGTGAGAACATATTCCATACTAGGTGTACAATTGGGGGAAAGGTTTGTGGTGTCATTATTGATGGAGGTAGCTGTACTAATGTTGCTTCAACAACATTAGTGGAGAAATTAGACTAGAAAACCACAAAGCACCCTCGTCCATACAAACTGCAATGGTTGAGTGACCAAGGAGAAATTCAAGTCACTAAACAAGTTTAGGTACCATTTTCTATTGGTAAGTCATACAAAGATGAAGTCGTATGCGATGAGATACCAATGAATGCCGGCCATTTGCTTCTGGGAAGACCTTGGCAATATGATAGTAAAGCCATTCATTATGGGTTCAAAAACACTTATTCTGTTACCAAAGATGGGACGAAGATTGTTCTAGCACCTCTTAGTCCTCAACAAGTTCTACAAGATCAATTAGCAAAGAAAAAGAAAAAGGAGAACTTATTTGCAACAAAAGGAGAAGTTCAGAGAGCCTTGCGTTCAACTAATCCTATATTGATGCTAATAGTGAAGGAAGCTATGCCAACAGAGGTAGGTTCTATACCTCTGCTGATTGAGAAATTAGTAAAAGAATTCGCCGACTTGTTTCCAGATGAGATGCCGAAAGGATTACCGCCAATTAGGGGAATTGAGCATCAAATTGATCTCATTCCAGGTGCTGCTTTGCCTAACAGACCGGCCTACCGGTGTAATCCAGATGAGGCCAAGGAGTTACAACGACAAGTAAATGAGTTACTGGAGAAAGGTTTTGTGAGAGAGTCAATGAGCCCTTGTTCGGTACCAGCTTTGTTAGTGCCAAAGAAGGATGGAACTATGAGGATGTGCGTAGACAGCCGGGCCATAAACAAAATCACGGTGAAGTATTGGTATCCTATCCCTAGGCTTGATGATATGCTTGACGAACTACATGGCTCTACAATCTTTTCGAAAATTCATCTTAGGAGCGGGTATCATCAGATTCGAATGAAGGAAGGAGATGAGTGGAAGACAGCTTTCAAGACGAAGCATGGGTTGTATGAATGGATGGTCATGCCATTTGGTTTGTCAAATGCCCCAAGCACCTTCATGCGTTTAATGAATCATGTCTTACGGAATTTCATTGGAGACTTTGTTGTGGTTTATTTTGATGACATTTTGATTTATAGCAAAGATCAGAAAGAGCATGAAGAGCACCTGAGGAAGGTCTTTGAAGTCTTGCGAAAAGAACAATTAATTGGCAATCTCAAGAAGTGCCAATTCTGCCAAGACCGAGTTATTTTTCTTGGGTTTGTGATTAGTCAGCATGGAGTTGAAGTTGATCCGGAGAAAGTTAAAGCTATCAAGGAATGGCCTATTCCTACAAACATTTCTGAGGTGAGAAGTTTCCATGGATTAGCATCATTTTATAGAAGATTTGTGCAGAATTTCAGTACTATTCTAGCACCCTTGACTAATTGCATCAGAGGGAGCAGTGACTTTAAATGGAGTGCAGCGGCCCAACCAAGTTTTGAGATCACTAAAGAGAAGTTGTGTTCAACACCAATTCTCGCACTCCCTGATTTCTCTAAAACTTTTGAGATTGAGTGTGATGCATCAGGTATTGGAATTGGAGCAGTTCTTATGCAAGAGAAGCATCCCGTTGCTTATTTCAGTGAAAAGTTGAATGGGGCATCCCTGAACTATTCAACTTATGACAAAGAGTTCTATGCATTGGTCAGAACTTTACAAAATTGGGAACACTACTTGTTACCCAAGGAGTTTGTTATTCATACTGACCATGAGTCATTGAAATATTTGAAGGGCCAAACCAAGTTAAACAAGCGACATGCTAAATGGGTGGAGATTCTAGAGGCTTTTCCCTACGTCATCAAATATAAAAAGGGAGCAGCGAATGTAGTTGCAGATGCCTTATCTCGAAGGTTTGCTTTAATTTCATTAATGAATGTCAAGTTGATGGGATTCGAGTTAATGAAGGGCCAATATGAAGAAGATCCTGATTTTTCTACTATATATTTGGCATGTGAAAGAAGTGCTACTAACGGTTTCTATAAGCATGAGGGATTCTTGTTCAAGGGTTCCAAACTTTGTATTCCCAATTGCTCTGTCAGAGAATTATTGGTAAGAGAAGCTCATGCGGGAGGTTTGGCAGGACACTTTGGTGAAAAGAAGACATTAGAGATGATTAAGGAACACTTCTTTTGGCCAAGGATGATCAAAGATGTGCATCGAGTGGTGGGAAGATGTGCAATTTGCAAGAAAGCAAAAAGCAAGGAGGTGGCGCAAGGTTTGTATATGCCATTACCAGTTCCTGATCAACCATGGGTTGATTTGAGTATGGATTTTGTGCTTGGGTTACCAAGAACTCCAAGGGGCAAGGATTCTGTTATGGTGGTGGTAGATCGATTTTCAAAGATGTCCCATTTTATTCCCTGTCACAAAACTGATGATGCTTCTCATATAGCAGATTTGTTCTTCCAGGAAATTGTGAGATTACATGGTATTCCAAAGAGCATTGTGTCAGACCGAGATGCCAAATTTCTGAGTTATTTCTGGAAAACATTGTGGAAAAAGCTTGGGACAAGATTACTTTTTAGCACAACTTGTCATCCTCAAACTGATGGGCAAACTGAGGTAGTCAATAGAACATTTTCTTCCTTACTTAGAGCTATTGTTGGTAAGCTAATGAAAAATTGGGATGAATGCTTGCCGTTTGTTGAGTTTGCCTACAATAGAAGTGTTCATGGTACCACTAAATATTCTCCTTTTGAAGTGGTTTATGGGTTTAATCCTATCACCCCACTTGATCTGGTACCGCTACCATTAAGTGACAGATTGTGCATTGATGGAAAGAAAAAGGCTGAAATGGTGAAAGCTCTGCATGAAAATGTGAAGCGACAAATTGAAAAGAAGAATGCCGCTTATGAAAACGCAGCAAACAAGGGAAGGAAGCAAGTTCAGTTCATGCCAGGTGATCTTGTTTGGATTCATCTTTGGAAGGAGAGGTTTCCCAACAAACGAAAGTCAAAACTTATGCCCAGGGCAGAAGGTCCATTCAAGATTCTGGAGAAAATAAATGACAATGCTTACAAGGTTGATTTACCAGGAAACTACAATATTTCTGACACATTCAATGTAAGAGATTTGACGCCATACTTAGATGATAATGAAGACTTGGATTTGAGGACAAATCCTTTTGAACCCGGAGAGAATGATGAGCCTCAAGTTGAACAAGAGGCTAACGTAGGCCAAGGAGCTCCATCTGGGCCAATTACACGTTCTATGGCTAAGAAGATTCAGGCCATGGTTGTCCAATAATTCAAAATGGAATCAGCCCATTTAGGATCCAAGCCCAATTTGTACATGGAGCCCAAGTTCAAGTGGGCCAATTTGATTATGTGCCATAATGAATAAATTATGAAAAGTCAATTATGCATGTGATAAATGCATGAAAGTTGAAATAAGTATTGGTTAAAGTCTAAGTTAGGTGAGCTATATTTCTTTGAAAGTCTAAGTTAGATAAGTTAGGTGATCTACATTAGATGAAAAGTCTATGTTAGGTGAATTTCTATGCATGTTTTTCCAAATTAGGTGAGAATTAGGTAAATCTTGGACTTATGCCATGAGGGTTGTTCTTGGCTATAAATATAGAAGTGATCAATGAGAAATGCAACCTTGAATGCTCTGAAAATTGGCTTAGCCTCTTATATGCGAATTTCTTATCTAAGTTTCATAAACTTAGTGGCGAAATTATCCCCGATTCTTATCACTCTCCCTCTTCTATTCTAGAGTGTGGTGAATCAAAGCTAGTATTCTTGAGTGTGGCGTGCAAACTTATCATTTGAGATTGTTAGTTGTTCTATCTTTTCTTCTTTTTATTTACTTGTGTTCAGGGATTGTTCAATCTGAACTTCCTTGAATTTATTGGCAAGTCGTACAAAGATGAAGTCATATGTGATGTGGTACCAATGAATACCGGTCATTTGCTTCTGGGAAGACCTTGGCAATATAATAGTAGAGCGATTCATGATGGGTTCAAAAACACCTATTATGTTACCAAGGATGGGACGAAGATTGTCTTAGCACCTCTTATTCCTCAACAAGTTCTACAAGATTAACTAGCAAAGGAAAAGAAAAAGGAGAACTTATTTGCAACTAAAGGAGAAGTTGAGAGAGCTTGGCATTCAACTAATCCAATATTGATACTAATAGTGAAGGAAACTATGCCAACAGAGGTAGGTTCTATACCTCCCCTGATTGAGAAGTTAGTAAAAGAATTTGCTAACTTGTTTCCAAATGAGATGCTGAAAGAATTACCGCCAATTAGGGGGATTGAGCATCAAATTGATTTCATTCCAGGGGCTGCTTTGCCTAATAGACCGGTCTACCGGTGTAATCCAAATGAGGCCAATGAGTTACAACGTCAAGTAAATGAGTTACTGGAAAAAGACTTTGTGGGAGAGTCAATGAGCCCTTGTTCAGTACCAGTTTTGTTAGTGTCAAAAAAGGATGGAACTATGAGAATGTGCATAGACATCGGGCCATAAACAAAATCACAGTAAAGTATCAGTATTCTATCCCTAGGCTTGATGACATGCTTGACGAACTACATGGTTCTACAATCTTTTCGAAGATTGATCTCAAGAGTGGGTATCATCAGATTCGAATGAAGGAAGGAGATGAGTAGAAGACAGCCTTCAAGACGAAGCATGTGTTGTATGAATGGATGGTCATGCCATTTGGTTTGTCAAATGCCCCAAGCACCTTCATGTGTTTAATGAATCATGTCTTACGGAATTTTATTGTGGTTTATTTTAAGGACATTTTGATTTATAGCAAAGATCAGGAAGAGCATGGAGAGAACCTGAGGAGGGCCTTTGAAATATTGCATAAAGAACAATTGATTGGCAATCTCAAAAAGTGTCAATTCTGCCAAGACCGAGTTATTTTTCTTGGGTTTGTGATTAGTTGGCATGGAGTTGAAGTTGATCTGGAGAAAGTTTGAGCAATCAAGGAATGACCTATTCCTACAAACATTTCTGAGGTGAGAAGTTTCCATAGATTAGCATACTTTTATAGAAGATTTGTGCAGAATTTCAGTACTATTCTTGCACCCTTGATTGATTGCATAAAAGGAAGTGGTGACTTTAAGTGAAGTGCAGCGGCCCAACAAAGTTTTGAGATCATTAAAAAGTTGTGTTCAACACCAATTCTTGCACTCCTTGATTTCTCTAAAACTTTTGAGATTGAGTGTGATGTATCAGGTATTGGAATTGGAGCAGTTCTTATGCAAGAAAAGCATCCCGTTGCTTATTTCAGTGAGAAGTTGAATGGAGTAACTCTGAACTATTCAACTTACGAGAAGCTCATGTGGGAGGTTTGGCAGGATACTTTGGTGAAAAGAAGACATTAGAGATGATTAAGGAACACCTTTTGGCTAAGGATGATCAAAAATGTGCATCGAGTGGTGGGAAGATGTGCAACTTGCAAGAAAGCAAAAAGCAAGGAGGCTGCACATGGTTTGTATATGCCATTACAAGTTCCTGATGAACCATGGGTTGAGTTGAGTATGGATTTTGTTCTTGGGTTACCAAGAACTCCAAGGGGCAAAGATTCTGTTATGGTGGTGGTAGATCGATTTTCAAAGATGTCCCATTTATTCCCTGTCACAAAACTGATGATGCTTCTTCTTATATAGCAGATTTGTTCTTCCAAGAAATTGTGAGATTACATGGTATTCCAAAGAGCATTGTATCAGACCGATATGCCAAATTTCTGAGTTATTTTTGGAAAACATTGTGGAAAAAGCTTGGGACAAGATTACTTTTCAGCATAACTTGTCATCCTCAAACTGATGGGCAAACTAAGGTAATCAATAGAACACTTTTTTTCCTTACGTAGAGCTATTGTTGGTAAGCAGATGAAAAATTGGAATGAATGCTTACCGTTTGTTGAGTTTGCCTACAATAGAAGTGTTCATGGTACTACTAAATATTCTCTTTTTGAAGTGGTTTATGGGTTTAATCCTATCACACCACTTGGTCTAGTACCGCTACCATCAAGTGACAGATTGTGCATCGGTGGAAAGAAAAAGGCTGAAATGGTGAAAGCTCTACATAAAAATGTGAAGCATCAGATTGAAATGAAGAATGCCACTTATGAAAAAGCAGCAAACAAGGGAAGGAAGCAAGTTCAGTTCATGCCAGATCTTGTTTGGATTCATCTTCGAAAGGAGAGGTTTCCCAACAAACAGAAGTCAAAACTTATGCTCAGGGCAAAAGGTCCATTCAAGATTCTGGAGAAAATAAATATCAATGCTTACAAGGTTGATTTACTAGGAATTTACAATATTTCTGACACATTCAATGTAAGAGATTTGATGCCATACTTAGATGATAATGAAGACTTGGATTTGAGGACAAATCCTTTTGAACCCGGAGAGAATGATGAGCCTCAAGTTGAACAAGAGGCTAACTTCGGCCAAGGAGTTCCATCTGGGCCAATTACACGTTCTATAACCAAGAAGATTCAGGCCATGATTGTCCAGCAATTCAAAATGGAATCAGCCCATTTAGGATTTAAGCCCAATTTCTATACGGAACCCAAGTTTGAGTAGGCCAATTTGATCATGTGCTACAATGAATAAATTATGAAAAGTCAACTATGCATGTGATAAATGCATGTGATGAACGTTGAAATAAGTATTGGGCCTCTATTGTTAAATTAAAGAATGGACAGGGCAAAGGCTACTATGAATATGTTGTATGAAGCTGAGTCATTTCCTTGTAATTCGCTTGTCAACAATGATGTGGAGGAGACCAAGGCTGAAGAAGAAGAAGTAGAAGAAGAATATTACAATTGTGTTTTTGCTTGTTATATACACTTTCGTGTCTGTATGAGCTTTAACAACTTCCTATAACCACTTACTTTTTGTTCAGTAATTGTTTTTGTTATAATTATGCCAGGGATCATCCAGCACTTTTTCTTAGTTGAACCATGTACATATCTAATTCACAGAGAGTTATTTTTTCCCCTTCTTATGTGTCTACTTTATTTGAACATTGGGAATAATGTTCATTTTAAGTTTGGAGGTGGGGAATCCAAAGTGATATTTGAATAATGTGGTTTGATTACAAAAAAGTTTATCCAATTTCCCCAAAATTTTAAAATGTTTGAGTTGAAATCATTGCCTATTTGAGTGATCTAAGTTCATGTAATTTTATTTTATTGTTTATTCAAATTTGGTCAATTGTTGAATTGAATGAAAGGGGAATCCGTTCTATATAACATAACATTTTTTTTTTAATCACACGTCGTAAACGAAGATACCATATGAATTCTTATTCAAATTGTGGCTCCTATATTAAATATATATTCATTAAATATATATAAATATATATATATCTAAAAATATTAAATATATATATTCTCTATAACAATAACTAATAATCTAATAAAATATAAAATATAAATAAATATAATATATAAATAGAATAATATAAGTAAATAGAATAATGTAATATATATAGAATACATATATAATATATTAAAATATAAATATAAATATAGAAGGCCGATGACTACATTAAGGGGAAGCTGTCGTAGAAGCTTTGCCCCTTGCTTTACAGAGATTGTTATGGACTGACTAAATGACTAGATTCTCCCAGAACGCTAGCTAAGCTAATAAATAGTAAGAGTTCCCTTAGCACACAGGCACTAAGCAAGCGCTACGCCCCTTCAATCAAATCAATAAGCTTTTTGATTGATTCAGGTTTTTATCCCTCCATCTTAGAACACATTGAGGTGGGTTCGGCCCGGTAAGGGGAGAGTGGCTGAGTGGTCAAAAGTGACTGACTGTAAATCTGTTGAAGTTTTTCTACGTAGGTTCGAATCCTGCCTCTCCCACATGTTTGTTGTAGACTTCAGAGAAGAGGAAGGAGGCATTTGTCAGCATAGGAAGGCCCACTGAGCGAAGCTCTTTCTTTTTTTTTTTTTGGCCATGCTGTGAAGTGAAATTGTATCGTATGTTAGTTAGAGATGTTGGCGAACTACTATGATCTATAGATTCTCCATCTATATCCAATCCCAACGAGAATAGAAAGCGAGTCGCTTCTGGCGTGGTTTGTAGTCATCGTAGTCTTTTAGCTTATGTAGTGGTCGGCCTTCCTACATGCATGCACCCGCCAGAATGCCGTGCCTCCTTGGTTCTGGACAATGCCAAGCCAATACATACAGTAGGCGAAGGAAAGACCCCCCATTTCATAGAGCCTGGGGAATGCAAGTTTGATCGAGGATTGGAGAGGAGAGGTTTAGGAGTCTTTGTGCGAGCTGTATGCGGTGAGAGTCGCACGTACGGTAACGAGGGTGTTTCGTGTCTATACATGTAGTGTGGTGGTTGGGCCTACCCACCCTATTTGTTCCATGATCTATGGGTCTACTGGAGCTATCCACTTCAATCAATTAGCCAAGATTTTGACCGGATATGAAATCACTGGTGCTTGATCTAGTGGTATTTTTATGGGGATTCTATCTATCGCTGTAGGGTTCCTATTCAAGATCACTGCAGTTCCTTTTCAGGGGTGGTAGGGTAGGGTGGCTGGTACCACTCAGATTGCAGCCAATCTTCCTAACCACATGTGGGCTGGGCTTAGAGCGCGTGAAACTCTTCACGTTGAGACCGTAGCATGTTAAATGAAAGTGCTGCTTTCTCTGTAGTGTTGTCACACAACTGCCCGCCTAGAAGAGCCACTTGCTCTGTAGTGTTGTCACACAAGATAAGCACGCCGCCGGCCAGATGGCTGGACGAATCGAAGTTCTCTTCCGGTCAACTGTCCATACACAGTCAAGTGCAAATGACACAGTAGAATCATGCAACGCATGCTGCTGGTGTGCTTTCTGCCCGCGAGGAAAGAAAGAGGTGTGACAAGGTTTAGTTCAGATTTGACTGTTTGCAGCATGGGAGCAGATTACCCAAAAAATCCCTGGGAACAATGAAAAATAAAAAGATATCTCGGTAATGAATAGGGGGCTGTATTGGCGAGATCCAACGGTGGACAGCTGCCCAAAAGAAAAACAGCCTGGAAGTCCGAGGACCTTTAGTACCGTACCCTACCCCTGAACCAGCAGCCTTCGTGCCAAGCAAGACTGCCCTTGTCCTTTTCCTTTCTTCATTCCACCTCCTTCTTTGCTTTGTTCCAATAGAGTCTAAGGCAAAGCAAAAGTGGGTTCATGTGCCTACTTTACCTACTTGGCGAAAGGGAACGAACTTTGTTTCGTTTCCAGGTTTATGGCAGCCAGCATCACGACATAATCAAAAGGAAGGAGTCAGCTTTGGTTACTGGCAAACGCTTCCAAAGGCGACCCTCTCGAGTTTCTGGCTGTTTCCTAGACTGAAGTAGCCTTTCTTTCGCCACCCTACTGAAGTACCAAAGGTTCGCTCTGCCCAGTGGCTAAGAAAGAAAGGAGTTTGTGCTTTTTTTGAAGTGATGAGGTCACAAAGAGGGAAGTAGGGCTCCTATTGACTAAAGGTTGGTTCTTCGGAAAGAGAATTCTTGTTTCAGTTCTCTACCTCAATGACAAAAAAAAGGATTGACCAAATTCTATTGAGTCTGACTCATAGTCATCATTTATCAAAGAATGACTCTGGTTATCAAATGATTGAACAACTGGGAGCAATTTACTTACAATACTTAGTTGACATTCATAAAAGGTATCTAATGAATTATAAGTTCAATACATCCTGTTTAGTAGAAATACAGATATTCGTTGTGATATGCTTCAAGGAGGTTCAGATTGAACAATCCCTGAACACAAGTAAATAAAAAGAAGAAAAGATAAAACAACTAGCAATCTCGAATGATAAGTTTGCACGCCACACTCAAGAATACTAGCTTTGATTCGCCACACTCTAGAATAGAAGATGGAGAGTGATAAGAATCGGGGATAATTTCGCCACTAAGTTTATGAAACTTAGATAAGAAATTCGCATATAAGAGGCTAAGCCAATTTTCAGAGCATTCAAGGTTGCATTTCTCATTGATAACTTTCATATTTATAGCCAAGAACAACCCTCATGGCATAAGTCCAAGATTTATCTAATTCTCACCTAATTTGGAAAAATATGCATAGAAATTCACCTAACATAGACTTTTCATCTAATGTAGATCACCTAACTTATCTAACTTAGACTTTCAAAGAAATATAGCTCACCTAACTTAGACTTTAACCAATACTTATTTCAACTTTCATGCATTTATCACATGCATAATTGACTTTTCATAATTTATTTATTATGGCACATAATCAAATTGGCCCACTTGAACTTGGGCTCCATATAGAAATTGGGCTTGGATTCTAAATGGGCTGATTCCATTTTGAATTGTTGGACAACCATGGCCTGAATCTTCTTAGCCATAGAACGTGTAATTGGCCCAGATGGAGCTCCTTGGCCTAAGTTAGCCTCTTGTTCAACTTGAGGCTCATCATTCTCTCCGGGTTCAAAAGGATTTGTCCTCAAATCCAAGTCTTCATTATCATCTAAGTATGGCGTCAAATCTCTTACATTGAATGTGGCAGAAATATTGTAGTTTCCTGGTAAATCAACCTTGTAAGCATTGTCATTTATTTTCTCCAGAATCTTGAATGGACCTTCTGCCCTGGGCATAAGTTTTGACTTTCGTTTGTTGGGAAACCTCTCCTTCCGAAGATGAATCCAAACAAGATCACCTGGCATGAACTGAACTTGCTTCCTTCCCTTGTTTGCTGCGTTTTCATAAGCGGCATTCTTCTTTTCAATTTGTCGCTTCACATTTTCATGCAGAGCATTCACCATTTCAGCCTTTTTCTTTCCATCAATGCACAATCTGTCACTTAATGGTAGCGGTACCAGATCAAGTGGGGTGATAGGATTAAACCCATAAACCACTTGAAAAGGAGAATATTTAGTAGTACCATGAACACTTCTATTGTAGGCAAACTCAACAAACGGCAAGCATTCATCCCAATTTTTCATATGCTTACCAACAATAGCTCTAAGTAAGGAAGAAAGTGTTCTATTGACTACCTCAATTTGCCCATCAGTTTGAGGATGACAAGTTGTGCTAAAAAGTAATCTTGTCCCAAGCCTTTTCCACAATGTTTTCCAGAAATAACTCAGAAATTTGGCATCTCGGTCTGACACAATGCTCTTTGGAATACCATGTAATCTCACAATTTCCTGGAAGAACAAATCTGCTATATGAGAAGCATCATCAGTTTTGTGACAGGGAATAAAATGGGACATCTTTGAAAATCGATCTACCACCACCATAACAGAATCCTTGCCCCTTGGAGTTCTTGGTAACCCAAGCACAAAATCCATACTCAAATCAACCCATGGTTGATCAGGAACTGGTAATGGCATATACAAACCTTGTGCAACCTCCTTGCTTTTTGCTTTCTTGCAAATTGCACATCTTCCCACCACTCGATGCACATCTTTGATCATCCTTGGCCAAAAGAAGTGTTCCTTAATCATCTCTAATGTCTTCTTTTCACCAAAGTGTCCTGCCAAACCTCCCGCATGAGCTTCTCTTACCAATAATTCTCTGACAGAGCAATTGGGAATACAAAGTTTGGAACCCTTGAACAAGAATCCCTCATGCTTATAGAAACCGTTTGTAGCACTTCTTTCACATGCCAAATATATAGTAGAAAAATCAGGATCTTCTTCATATTGGCCCTTCATTAACTCGAATCCCATCAACTTGACATTCATTAATGAGATTAAAGCATACCTTCGAGATAAGGCATCTGCAACTACATTCGCTGCTCCCTTTTTATATTTGATGACGTAGGGAAAAGCCTCTAGAATCTCCACCCATTTAGCATGTCGCTTGTTTAACTTGGTTTGGCCCTTCAAATATTTCAATGACTCATGGTCAGTATGAATAACAAACTCCTTGGGTAACAAGTAGTGTTCCCAATTTTGTAAAGCTCTGACCAATGCATAGAACTCTTTGTCATAAGTTGAATAGTTCAGGGTTGCCCCATTCAACTTTTCACTGAAATAAGCAATGGGATGCTTCTCTTGCATAAGAACTGCTCCAATTCCAATACCTGATGCATCACACTCAATCTCAAAAGTTTTAGAGAAATCAGGGAGTGCGAGAATTGGTGTTGAACACAACTTCTCTTTAATGATCTCAAAACTTTGTTGGGCCGCTGCACTCCACTTAAAGTCACCGCTCCCTCTGATGCAATTAGTCAAAGGTGCTAGAATAGTACTGAAATTCTGCACAAATCTTCTATAAAATGATGCTAATCCATGGAAACTTCTCACCTCAGAAATGTTTGTAGGAATAGGCCATTCCTTGATAGCTTTAACTTTCTCCAAATCAACTTCAACACCATGCTGACTAATCACAAACCCAAGAAAAATAACTCGGTCTTGGCAGAATTGGCACTTCTTGAGATTGCCAATTAATTGTTCTTTTCGCAAGACTTCAAAGACCTTCCTCAGGTGCTCTTCATGCTCTTTCTGATCTTTGCTATAAATCAAAATGTCATCAAAATAAACCACAACAAAGTCTCCAATGAAATTCCGTAAGACATGATTCATTAAACGCATGAAGGTGCTTGGGGCATTTGACAAACCAAATGGCATGACCATCCATTCATACAACCCATGCTTCGTCTTGAAAGCTGTCTTCCACTCATCTCCTTCCTTCATTCGAATCTGATGATACCCACTCCTAAGATCAATTTTCGAAAAGATTGTAGAGCCATGTAGTTCGTCAAGCATATCATCAAGCCTAGGAATAGGATACCGATACTTCACCGTGATTTTGTTTATGGCCCGACTGTCTACGCACATCCTCATAGTTCCATCCTTCTTTGGCACTAACAAAGCTGGTACTGAACAAGGGCTCATTGACTCTCTCACAAAGCCTTTTTCCAGTAATTCATTTACTTGACGTTGTAACTCCTTGGCCTCATCTGGATTACACCGGTAGGCCGGTCTATTAGGCAAAGCAGCACCTGGAATGAGATCAATTTGATGCTCAATCCCCCTAATTGGCGGTAATCCTCTTGGCATCTCATCTGGAAACAAGTCGACGAATTCCTTTATTAACTTCTCAATCAGCGGAGGTATAGAACCTACCTCTGTTGGCATAGCTTCCTTCACTATTAGCATCAATATTAGATTAGTTGAACGCAAAGCTCTCTTAACTTCTCCTTTAGTTGCAAATAAGTTCTCCTTTTTCTCTTTCTTTGCTAGTTGATCTTGTAGAACTTGCTGAGGACTAAGAGGTGCTAGGACAATCTTCATCCCATCCTTGGTAACAGAATAGGTGTTTTTGAACCCATCATGAATGGCTCTACTATCATATTGCCAAGGTCTTCCCAGAAGCAAATGGCCGGCATTCATTGGTACCACATCGCATACGACTTCATCTTTGTATGACTTGCCAATAGAAAATGGTACCTGAACTTGTTTAGTGACTTGAATTTCTCCTTGGTCACTCAACCATTGCAACTTGTACGGACGAGGGTGCTTTGTGGTCTTCAAGTCTAATTTCTCCACTAATGTTGTTGAAGCAACATTAGTACAGCTACCTCCATCAATAATGACACCACAAACCTTTCCCCTAATTGTACACCTGGTATGGAATATGTTCTCACGTTGATCATCTTCTACCTTAGCTTGTGAGTTCAAAATTCGTCGAACTACAAGTAACTCCCCTTCATCTGGATACTCGATAATGCGCTCGTCATCTTCCTGTTCAATTTCTGTTTCATCTTCACTTTCAATTTCCCCTTGTGATCCTCGAACAATTATCACTCTTCGATTTGGACATTCAGAAGCAATATGTCCAAAACCAAGACATTTGAAGCACTTAATTTCTCTGCTCCTCTTTGAGTTCTTTGCATCGTTAACCCTGTCCTTTCCTCTAGATGTATCAACAATGTTGTGAGAGCTTGTCTGTTCCTGCCGCCGTTCATTCCACTTTGAGACATCTTTTGGAGTCGAAGAGGTTAAGTTTGTTCCCCTGAAACTAATAGATCGTGAGCTCCCTGGTTTAGTTGCTCCTCTTCTACGTTGTCTTTCTACCTTGACAGCAAGCTTGATTACATCCTCAAGTGTTACATAAGGTTGTAATTCCACCGCATCTGCAATTTCCTTATTCAAGCCTCCCAAGAACCTTGCAATAGATTGTTCCTGAGGCTCTTGTATTTCACATCGCATCATCAACATTTCAAACTCCTTAACATAGTCTTCAACACACATCGCCCCTTGTCTAAGAGTTTGTAACCGGATATAGAGCTCCTGCTTGTAATAGTCAGGAACAAAGCGCTTTTGCATGAGTCTTTTCATAAGCCGCCAACTCCTGATCTCTTCTTCACCGTCTCTCCTTCGTTGCGATTTCAAATTCTCCCACCATAGATTTGCATAATCAATAAATTCAAGGGCAGCTAGTTTGCATTTCTTAACTTCAGAATAGTCGTGACACTCGAACACCTTCTCCACTCGTTGCACCCACTCTAAGTACTCTTCTGGTGAGCTAGTACCTTTGAATGGTGGAATCTTTAATTTGATGTTATTCCCCAAGTCACGCTGCTGCCTCCTTTGTCTATTTGGATCAGCTTCATCTTCCGTGTCCTCATCACGATCAGAATCAATGGAAGCTCGATGATTACGTCGCTGTGGAGGTTGTTGAACAGTTAATCTTGTGATTGCCTGCTCTAGACGAAGCAGTTGCTCCCTCATTTCTTGTTGATTTTGTTGTATGCCCATAATCTGAGCTTGTTCCAACGAAAGCCCTCTTGGAACATTGGTAGCATTGTTTTCAGCCATATCTCACTATAAACGCTCTTCTCAAGTGTTTCTCTTTCTAGCCAGAAAGTGTTTCTCTCTCTACCCACTCTCAACCGGAGCTCTGATACCAAATGATATGCTTCAACGAAGTTCAGATTGAACAATCCCTGAACACAAGTAAATAAAAAGAAGAAAAGATAGAACAACTAACAATCTCGAATGATAAGTTTGCACGCCACACTCAAGAATACTAGCTTTGATTCGCCACACTCTAGAATAGAAGAGGGAGAGTGATAAGAATCGGGGATAATTTCGCCACTAAGTTTATGAAACTTAGATAAGAAATTCGCATATAAGAGGCTAAGCCAATTTTCAGAGCATTCAAGGTTGCATTTCTCATTGATAACTTTCATATTTATAGCCAAGAACAACCCTCATGGCATAAGTCCAAGATTTATCTAATTCTCACCTAATTTGGAAAAATATGCATAGAAATTCACCTAACATAGACTTTTCATCTAATGTAGATCACCTAACTTATCTAACTTAGACTTTCAAAGAAATATAGCTCACCTAACTTAGACTTTAACCAATACTTATTTCAACTTTCATGCATTTATCACATGCATAATTGACTTTTCATAATTTATTTATTATGGCACATAATCAAATTGGCCCACTTGAACTTGGGCTCCATATAGAAATTGGGCTTGGATTCTAAATGGGCTGATTCCATTTTGAATTGTTGGACAACCATGGCTTGAATCTTCTTAGCCATAGAACGTGTAATTGGCCCAGATGGAGCTCCTTGGCCTAAGTTAGCCTCTTGTTCAACTTGAGGCTCATCAATCAGATAGGAAGGGCTGTTTCACAAAATGTACTTCTAAGTAATTGCTCCATAGATCCTATATCTATCTATATGAAGAAGAAATCATGTAACGAGGGGGATTCTTATTTGTACAAATGCTACTTCGAATTTGCAATGAGCATGAAGAAATTAACGATACTTCTTTATCTTTTGAGTTGTTCTGCTGGATTGGTGGCTCAAGACCTTTGGTCTCTACCCGGACCTGATGAAGAAAATGGGATCACTCCTTATGGACTTGTTGAGAATGATTCTGATCTAGTTCATGGCCTATTAGAAGTAGAAGGCGCTCTGGTGGGATCCTCATGGACAGAAAAAGATTGCAGTCAGTTTGATAATGATTGAGTGACATTACTTCTTCAGCCTGAACTAAGGAATCCCTTAAATATGATTCAAAATGGATCTTGTTCTATCGTTGATCAGAGATTTCTTTATGAAAAATATGAATCAGAGTTTGAAAAAGGGGAGGGAGTCCTCGAAAGGCCCAATGAATTGGGATTTCCCTATTGGGCCAGGTCATGTCGGGGCAAGCGGATCATTTATGATGAAGAGGATGAGCTTCAAGAGAATGATTCGAAGTTCTTGCAGAGTGGAACCTTGCAGTACTAGAC